>OZ005760.1:9692783-10892783 GCA_963930825.1 Silvanus unidentatus | reverse complement strand
CAGCCAACGGATCTAATTTATTGCCCAGTGGATAAACTAATTACTTAATTGAAATCTGCAGTTGAAACTGTATTAAAATTGCACAATATAAACTGTGTCCGTTAATTATGAAAATTGTTATAGGCTTAGATTGTTAGAAATGAGCGTTTTAGAGGTTTCAAAAAACTGATGTGCCGGTGTCCAGCCAACGGATCTAATTTATTGCTTAGTGGAAAAACCAATTACATATTTGAAAACTGCAAAAAAAACTTTATTAAAATTGCACAATATAAACTGTTTCCCTCAATTAGGAAAATTGTTATAAGCTTAGATTTTTAGAAATGAGCGTTTTAGAGGTTTCTAAAAACTGATGTGCCGATGTCCAGCCAACGGATCTAATTTATTGCCCAGTGGATAAACTAATTACTTAATTGAAATCTGCAGTTGAAACTGTATTAAAATTGCACAATATAAACTGTGTCCGTTAATTATGAAAATTGTTATAGGCTTAGATTGTTAGAAATGAGCGTTTTAGAGGTTTCTAAAAACTGATGTGCCGATGTCCAGCCAACGGATCTAATTTATTGCCCAGTTGTAAAACCAATTACATATTTGAAAACTGCAAAAAAACTATATTAAAATTGCACAATATAAACTTTTTTCCTCAATTAGGAAAATTGTTATAAGCTTAGATTGTTAGAAATGAGCGGTTTTAGAGGTTTCAAAAAACTGATATTCCGATGTCCAGCCGATGAATCTAATTTATTGCCCAGTAAAAAAACCAATTACATATTTGAAAACTGCAACAAAAACTATATTAAAATTGCACAATATAAACTGTTTCCCTCAATTAGGAAATTTGTTATAAGCATAGATTGTTAGAAATGAGCGTTTTAGAGGATTCAAAAAACTGTTATGCCGATGTCCAACCAACGGATCTAATTTATTGCCCAGTGGAAAAACTAATTACTTAATTGAAATCTGCAGTTAAAACTGTATTAAAATTGCACAATATAAACTGTGTCCGTTAATTAGGAAAATTGTTATAGGCTTAGATTGTTAGAAATGAGCGTTTTAGAGGTTTAAAAAATCTGATGTGCCGGTGTCCAGCCAAAGGATCTAATTTATTGCCCAGTGGAAAAACTAATTACATATTTAAAAACTGCAACAAAAACTATATTAAAACTGCACATTATAAGCTGTGTCCGTCAATTACGAAAATTGTTATAGGCTTAGATTGTTAGAAATGAGCGTTTTAGAGGTTTCTAAAAACTGATGTGACGATGTCCAGCCAACGGATCTAAATTATTGCCCAGTTGAAAAACCAATTACATATTTGAAAACTGCAAAAAAACTATATTAAAATTGCACAATATAAAATCTGTCCGTCAATTAGCAAAATTGTTATATGCTTAGATTTTTAGAAATGAGCGTTTTAGAGGTTTCTAAAAACTGATATTCCGATGTCCAGCCGATGAATCTAATTTATTGCCCAGTAAAAAAACCAATTACATATTTGAAAACTGCAACAAAGACTATATTAAAATTGCACAATATAAACTGTTTCCCTCAATTAGGAAATTTGTTATAAGCATAGATTGTTAGAAATGAGCGTTTTAGAGGTTTCAAAAAACTGTTATGCCGATGTCCAGCCAACGGATCTAATTTATTGCCCAGTGGAAAAACCAATTACATATTTGAAAACTGCAACAAAAACTATATTAAAATTGCACAATATGAACTGTTTCCCTCAATTAGGAAAATTGTTATAAGCTGAGATTGTTAGAAATGAGCGTTTTAGAGGTTTCTAAAAACTGATGTGCCGGTGTCCAGCCAATGAATCTAATTTATTGCCCAGTGAAAAAACCAATAACATATTTGAAAACTGCAACAAAAACTATATTAAAATTGCACAATATAAAATCTGTCCCTCAATTTGGAAAATTGTTATAAGCTTAGATTTTTAGAAATGAGCGTTTTAGAGGTTTCAAAAAACTGATGTGCCGGTGTCCAGCCAACGGATCTAATTTATTGCCCAGTGGAAAAACCAATTACATATTTGAAAACTGCAACAAAAACTATATTAAAATTGCACAATATAAACTGTTTCCCTCAATTAGGAAAATTGTTATAAGCTTATATTGTTAAAAATGAGCGTTTTAGAGGTTTCTAAAAACTGATGTGCCGATGTCCAGCCAACGGATCTAATTTATTGCCCAGTTGAAAAACCAATTACATATTTAAAAACTGCAACAAAAACTATATTAAAATCGCACAATATAAAATCTGTCCGTCAATTAGGAAAATTGTTATAAGCTTAGATTTTTAGAAATGAGCGTTTTAGAGGTTTCTAAAAACTGATGTGCCGGTGTCCAGCCAATGAATCTAATTTACTGCCCAGTGAAAAAACCAATTACATATTTGAAAACTGCAACAAAAACTATATTAAAATTGCACAATATAAAATCTGTCCGTCAATTAGGAAAATTGTTATAAGCTTAGATTGTTAGAAATGAGCGTTTTAGAGGTTTCTAAAAACTGATGTGCCGATGTCCAGCCAACGGATCTAATTTATTGCCCAGTGGAAAAACTAATTACTTAATTAAAATCTGCAGTTGAAACTGTATTAAAATTGCACAATATAAACTGTGTCCGTTAATTAGGAAAATTGTTACAGGCTTAGATTGTTAGAAATGAGCGTTTTAGAGGTTTCTAAAAACTGATGTGCCGATGTCCAGCCAACGGATCTAATTTATTGCCCAGTTGAAAAACCAATTACATATTTGAAAACTGCAAAAAAACTATATTAAAATTGCACAATATAAAATCTGTCCGTCAATTAGGAAAATTGTTATATGCTTAGATTGTTAGAAATGAGCGTTTTAGAGGTTTCTAAAAACTGATGTGCCGGTGTCCAGTCAACGGATCTAATTTATTGCCCAGTGGAAAAACCAATTGCATATTTGAAAACTGAAACAAAAACTATATTAAAATATACAATATAAATTGTGTCCGTCAATTAGGAAAATTGTTATAAGCTTAGATTGTTAGAAATGAGCGATTTAGAGGTTTCTAAAAACTGATGTGCCGATGTCCAGCAAACGGATCTAATTTATTGCCCAGTTGAAAAACCAATTACATATTTGAAAACTGCAACAAAAACTATATTAAAATTTACAATATAAATTGTGTCCGTCAATTAGGAAAATTGTTATAAGCTTAGATTGTTAGAAATGTGCGTTTTAGAGGTTTCTAAAAACTGATGTGCTGATGTCCAGCCAACGGATCTAATTTATTGCCCAGTGGAAAAACTAATTACTTAATTGAAATCTGCAGTTGAAACTGTATTAAAATTGCACAATATAAACTGTGTCCGTTAATTAGGAAAATTGTTATAGGCTTATATTTTTAGAAATGAGCGTTTTAGAGGTTTCTAAAAACTGATGTGCCGATGTCCAGCCAACGGATCTAATTTATTGCCCAGTTGAAAAACCAATTACATATTTGAAAACTGCAAAAAAACTATATTAAAATTGCACGATATAAAATCTGTCCGTCAATTAGGAAAATTGTTATAAGCTTAGATTGTTAGAAGAGAGCGTTTTAGAGGTTTCAAAAAACTGATGTGCCGGTGTCCAGCCAACGGGTGTAATTTATTGCCCAAAGGAAAAACCAATTACATATTTAAAAACTGAAACAAAAACTATATTAAAATATACAATATAAATTGTGTCCGTCAATTAGTAAAATTGTTTTAAGCTTAGATTGTTAGAAATGAGCGTTTTAGAGGTTTCTAAAAACTGTTATGCCGATGTCCAACCAACGGATTTAATTTATTGCCCAGTGGAAAAACTAATTACTTAATTGAAATCTGCAGTTGAAACTGTATTAAAATTGCACAATATAAACTGTGTCCGTTAATTAGGAAAATTGTTATAGGCTTAGATTTTTAGAAATGAGCGTTTTAGAGGTTTAAAAAATCTGATGTGCCGGTGTCCAGCCAAAGGATCTAATTTACTGCCCAGTGGAAAAACTAATTACATATTTAAAAACTGCAACAAAAACTATATTAAACCTGCACATTATAAACTGTGTCCGTCAATAAGGAAAATTGTTATAAGCTTAGATTGTTAGAAATGAGCGTTTTAGAGGTTTCTAAAAACTGATGTGCCGATGTCCAGCCAACGGAACTAATTTATTGCTCAGTGGAAAAACCAATTACATATTTGAAAAATGAAACAAAAACTATATTAAAATATACAATATAAATTGTGTCCGTCAATTAGGAAAATTGTTATAAGCTTAGATTGTTAGAAATGAGCGTTTTAGAGGTTTCTAAAAACTGATGTGCCGATGTCCAGCCAACGGAACTAATTTATTGCTCAGTGGAAAAACCAATTACATATTTGAAAAATGAAACAAAAACTATATTAAAATATACAATATAAATTGTGTCCGTCAATTAGGAAAATTGTTATAAGCTGACATTGTTAGAAATGAGCGTTTTAGAGGTTTTTAAAAACTGATGTGCCGGTGTCCAGCCAATGAATCTAATTTATTGCCCAGTGAAAAAACCAATAACATATTTGAAAACTGCAACAAAAACTATATTAAAATTGCACAATATAAAATCTGTCCGTCAATTAGGAAAATTGTTATAAGCTTAGATTGTTAGAAATAAGCGTTTTAGAGGTTTCTAAAAACTGATGTGCCGATGTCCAGCCAACGGATCTAATTTATTGCCCAGTGGAAAAACTAATTACTTAATTGAAATCTGCAGTTGAAACTGTATTAAAATTGCACAATATAAACTGTGTCCGTTAATTAGGAAAATTGTTAAAGGCTTAGATTGTTAGAAATGAGCGTTTTAGAGGTTTCTAAAAACTGATGTGTCAATGTCCAGCCAACGGATCTAATTTATTGCCCAGTTGAAAAACCAATTACATACTTGAAAACTGCAAAAAAACTATATTAAAATTGCACAATATAAAATCTGTCCGTCAATTAGCAAAATTGTTATATGCTTAGATTTTTAGAAATGAGCGTTTTAGAGGTATCAAAAAACTGATGTGCCGGTGTCCAGCCAACGGATCTAATTTATTGCCCAGTGGAAAAACCAATTACATATTTGAAAACTGCAACAAAAACTTTATTAAAGTTGCACAATATAAACTGTTTCCCTCAATTAGGAAAATTGTTATAAGCTTAGATTTTTAGAAATGAGCGTTTTAGAGGTTTCTAAAAACTGATGTGCCGATGTCCAGCCAACGGATCTAATTTATTGCCCAGTGGAAAAACTAATTACTTAATTGAAATCTGCAGTTGAAACTGTATTAAAATTGCACAATATAAACTGTGTCCGTTAATTAGGAAAATTGTTATAGGCTTAGATTGTTAGAAATGAGCGTTTTAGAGGTTTCTAAAAACTGATGTGCCGATGTCCAGCCAACGGATCTAATTTATTGCTCAGTGGAAAAACGAATTACATATTTGAAAACTGCAACAAAAACTATATTAAAATTGCACAATATAAACTGTTTCCCTCAATTAGGAAAATTGTTATAAGCATAGATTGTTAGAAATGAGCGTTTTAGAGGTTTCAAAAAACTGATATTCCAATGTCCAGCCGATGAATCTAATTTATTGCCCAGTAAAAAAACCAATTACATATTTGAAAACTGCAACAAAAACTATATTAAAATTGCACAATATAAACTGTTTCCCTCAATTAGGAAATTTGTTATAAGCATAGATTGTTAGAAATGAGCGTTTTAGAGGTTTCAAAAAACTGTTATGCCGATGTCCAGCCAACGGATCTAATTTATTGCCCAGTGGAAAAACCAATTACAAATTTGAAAACTGCAACAAAAACTATATTAAAATTGCACAATATGAACTGTTTCCCTCAATTAGGAAAATTGTTATAAGCTGAGATTGTTAGAAATGAGCGTTTTAGAGGTTTCTAAAAACTGATGTGCCGGTGTCCAGCCAATGAATCTAATTTATTGCCCAGTGAAAAAACCAATAACATATTTGAAAACTGCAACAAAAACTATATTAAAATTGCACAATATAAACTGTTTCCCTCAATTAGGAAAATTGTTATAACCTTAGATTTTTAGAAATGAGCGTTTTAGAGGTTTCTAAAAACTGATGTGCCGGTGTCCAGCCAATGAATCTAATTTACTGCCCAGTGAAAAAACCAATTACATATTTGAAAACTGCAACAAAAACTATATTAAAATTGCACAATATAAAATCTGTCCGTCAATTAGGAAAATTGTTATAAGCTTAGATTGTTAGAAATGAGCGTTTTAGAGGTTTCTAAAAACTGATGTGCCGATGTCCAGCCAACGGATCTAATTTATTGCCCAGTGGAAAAACTAATTACTTAATTAAAATCTGCAGTTGAAACTGTATTAAAATTGCACAATATAAACTGTGTCCGTTAATTAGGAAAATTGTTACAGGCTTAGATTGTTAGAAATGAGCGTTTTAGAGGTTTCTAAAAACTGATGTGCCGATGTCCAGCCAACGGATCTAATTTATTGCCCAGTTGAAAAACCAATTACATATTTGAAAACTGCAAAAAAACTATATTAAAATTGCACAATATAAAATCTGTCCGTCAATTAGGAAAATTGTTATATGCTTAGATTTTTAGAAATGAGCGTTTTAGAGGTTTCAAAAAACTGATGTGCCGGTGTCCAGTCAACGGATCTAATTTATTGCCCAGTGGAAAAACCAATTGCATATTTGAAAACTGCAACAAAAACTATATTAAAATTGCACAATATAAACTGTTTCCCTCAATTAGGAAAATTGTTATAAGCTTAGATTGTTAGAAATGAGCGGTTTTAGAGGTTTCAAAAAACTGATATTCCGATGTCCAACCAACGGATCTAATTTATTGCCCAGTGGAAAAACTAATTACTTAATTGAAATCTGCAGTTAAAACTGTATTAAAATTGCACAATATAAACTGTGTCCGTTAATTAGGAAAATTGTTATAGGCTTAGATTGTTAGAAATGAGCGTTTTAGAGGTTTAAAAAATCTGATGTGCCGGTGTCCAGCCAAAGGATCTAATTTATTGCCCAGTGGAAAAACTAATTACATATTTAAAAACTGCAACAAAAACTATATTAAAACTGCACATTATAAGCTATGTCCGTCAATTACGAAAATTGTTATAGGCTTAGATTGTTAGAAATGAGCGTTTTAGAGGTTTCTAAAAACTGATGTGACGATGTCCAGCCAACGGATCTAATTTATTGCCCAGTTGAAAAACCAATTACATATTTGAAAACTGCAAAAAAACTATATTAAAATTGCACAATATAAAATCTGTCCGTCAATTAGCAAAATTGTTATATGCTTAGATTGTTAGAAATGAGCGTTTTAGAGGTTTCAAAAAACTGTTATGCCGATGTCCAGCCGATGAATCTAATTTATTGCCCAGTAAAAAAACCAATTACATATTTGAAAACTGCAACAAAAACTATATTAAAATTGCACAATATGAACTGTTTCCCTCAATTAGGAAAATTGTTATAAGCTGAGATTGTTAGAAATGAGCGTTTTAGAGGTTTCTAAAAACTGATGTGCCGGTGTCCAGCCAATGAATCTAATTTATTGCCCAGTGAAAAAACCAATAACATATTTGAAAACTGCAACAAAAACTATATTAAAATTGCACAATATAAAATCTGTCCCTCAATTTGGAAAATTGTTATAAGCTTAGATTGTTAGAAATGAGCGTTTTAGAGGTTTCAAAAAACTGATGTGCCGGTGTCCAGCCAACGGATCTAATTTATTGCCCAGTGGAAAAACCAATTACATATTTGAAAACTGCAACAAAAACTATATTAAAATTGCACAATATAAACTGTTTCCCTCAATTAGGAAAATTGTTATAAGCTTATATTGTTAGAAATGAGCGTTTTAGAGGTTTCTAAAAACTGATGTGCCGATGTCCAGCCAACGGATCTAATTTATTGCCCAGTTGAAAAACCAATTACATATTTAAAAACTGCAACAAAAACTATATTAAAATCGCACAATATAAAATCTGTCCGTCAATTAGGAAAATTGTTATAAGCTTAGAGTTTTAGAAATTAGCGTTTTAGAGGTTTCTAAAAACTGATGTGCCGGTGTCCAGCCAACGGATGTAATTTATTGTCCTGTGGAAAAACCAATTACATATTTGAAAACTGCAACAAAAACTATATTAAAATTGCACAATATAAACTGTTTCCCTCAATTAGGAAAATTGTTATAAGCTTATATTGTTAAAAATGAGCGTTTTAGAGGTTTCTAAAAACTGATGTGCCGGTGTCCAGCCAACGGACCTAATTTATTGCCCAGTTGAAAAACCAATTACATATTTGGAAACAGCAAAAAAACTATATTAAAATTGCACAATATAAAATCTGTCCGTCAATTAGGAAAATTGTTATAAGCTTAGATTGTTAGAAATGAGCGTTTTAGAGGTTTCAAAAAACTGATGTGCCGGTGTCCAGCCAACGGATCTAATTTATTGCCCAGTGAAAAAACCAATAACATATTTGAAAACTGCAACAAAAACTATATTAAAATTGCACAATATAAAATCTGTCCCTCAATTTGGAAAATTGTTATAAGCTTAGATTGTTTGAAATGAGCGTTTTAGAGGTTTCAAAAAACTGATGTGCCGGTGTCCAGCCAACGGATCTAATTTATTGCCCAGTGGAAAAACCAATTACATATTTGGAAACTGCAACAAAAACTATATTAAAATTGCACAATATAAACTGTTTCCCTCAATTAGGAAAATTGTTATAAGCTTATATTGTTAAAAATGAGCGTTTTAGAGGTTTCTAAAAACTGATGTGCCGATGTCCAGCCAACGGATCAAATTTATTGCCCAGTTGAAAAACCAATTACATATTTGAAAACTGCAACAAAAACTATATTAAAATCGCACAATATAAGATCTGTCCGTCAATTAGGAAAATTGTTATAAGCTTAGATTTTTAGAAATGAGCGTTTTAGAGGTTTCTAAAAACTGATGTGCCGGTGTCCAGCCAACGGATGTAATTTATTGTCCAGTGGAAAAACCAATTACATATTTGAAAACTGCAACAAAAACTATATTAAAATTGCACAATATAAACTGTTTCCCTCAATTAGGAAAATTGTTATAAGCTTAGATTTTTAGAAATGAGCGTTTTAGAGGTTTCTAAAAACTGATGTGCCGGTGTCCAGCCAATGAATCTAATTTATTGCCCAGTGAAAAAACCAATTACATATTTGAAAACTGCAACAAAAACTATATTAAAATTGCACAATATAAACTGTTTCCCTCAATTAGGAAAATTGTTAAAAGCTTAGATTTTTAGAAATGAGCGTTTTAGAGGTTTCTAAAAACTGATGTGCCGGTGTCCAGCCAATGAATCTAATTTATTGCCCAGTGAAAAAACCAATTACATATTTGAAAACTGCAACAAAAACTATATTAAAATTGCACAATATGAAATCTGTCCGTCAATTAGGAAAATTGTTATAAGCTTAGATTGTTAGAAATGAGCGTTTTAGAGGTTTCAAAAAACTGATGTGCCGGTGTCCAGCCAATGAATCTAATTTATTGCCCAGTGAAAAAACCAATTACATATTTGAAATCTGCAACAAAAACTATATTAAAATTGCACAATATAAACTGTTTCCCTCAATTAGGAAAATTGTTATAAGCTTAGATTTTTAGAAATGAGCGTTTTAGAGGTTTCTAAAAACTGATGTGCCGGTGTCCAGCCAATGAATCTAATTTATTGCCCAGTGAAAAAACCAATTACATATTTGAAAACTGCAACAAAAACTATATTAAAATTGCACAATATAAACTGTTTCCCTCAATTAGGAAAATTGTTAAAAGCTTAGGTTTTTAGAAATGAGCGTTTTAGAGGTTTCTAAAAACTGATGTGCCGGTGTCCAGCCAATGAATCTAATTTATTGCCCAGTGAAAAATCCAATTACATATTTGAAAACTGCAACAAAAACTATATTAAAATTGCACAATATAAAATCTGTCCGTCAATTAGGAAAATTGTTATAAGCTTAGATTGTTAGAAATGAACGTTTTAGAGGTTTCTAAAAACTGATGTGCCGGTGTCCAGCCAACGGATCTAATTTATTGCCCAGTTGAAAAACCAATTACATATTTGAAAACTGCAACAAAAACTATATTAAAATTTACAATATAAATTGTGTCCGTCAATTAGGAAAATTGTTATAAGCTTAGATTGTTAGAAATGAGCGTCTTAGAGGTTTCAAAAGTCTGATGTGCCGGTGTCCAGCCAAAGGATCTAATTTATTGCCCAGTGGAAAAACTAATTACTTAATTGAAATCTGCAGTTGAAACTGTGTTAAAATTGCACAATATAAACTGTGTCCGTTAATTAGGAAAATTGTTATAGGCTTAGATTGTTAGAAATGAGCGTTTTAGAGGTTTCTAAAAACTGATGTGCCGATGTCCAGCCAACGGATCTAATTTATTGCCCAGTTGAAAAACCAATTACATATTTGAAAACTGCAAAAAAACTATATTAAAATTGCACATTATAAACTGTTTCCCTCAATTAGGAAAATTGTTATAAGCTTAGATTGTTAGAAATGAGCGTTTTAGAGGTTTCTAAAAACTGATGTGCCGAAGTCCAGCCAACGGATCTAATTTATTGCCCAGTGGAAAAACTAATTACTTAATTGAAATCTGCAGTTGAAACTGTTTTAAAATTGCACAATATAAACTGTGTCCGTTAATTATGAAAATTGTTATAGGCTTAGATTGTTAGAAATGAGCGTTTTAGAGGTTTCTAAAAACTGATGTGCCGATGTCCAGCCAACGGATCTAATTTATTGCCCAGTTGAAAAACCAATTACATATTTAAAAACTGCAAAAAAACTATATTAAAATTGCACAATATAAACTGTTTCCCTCAATTAGGAAAATTGTTATAAGCTTAGATTGTTAGAAATGAGCGGTTTTAGAGGTTTCAAAAAACTGATATTCCGATGTTCAGCCGATGAATCTAATTTATTGCCCAGTAAAAAAACCAATTACATATTTGAAAACTGCAACAAAAACTATATTAAAATTGCACAATATAAACTGTTTCCCTCAATTAGGAAATTTGTTATAAGCATAGATTGTTAGAAATGAGCGTTTTAGAGGTTTCAAAAAACTGTTATGCCGATGTCCAACCAACGGATCTAATTTATTGCCCAGTGGAGAAACTAATTACTTAATTGAAATCTGCAGTTAAAACTGTATTAAAATTGCACAATATAAACTGTGTCCGTTAATTAGGAAAATTGTTATAGGCTTAGATTGTTAGAAATGAGCGTTTTAGAGGTTTAAAAAATCTGATGTGCCGGTGTCCAGCCAAAGGATCTAATTTATTGCCCAGTGGAAAAACTAATTGCATATTTAAAAACTGCAACAAAAACTATATTAAAACTGCACATTATAAGCTGTGTCCGTCAATTACGAAAATTGTTATAGGCTTAGATTGTTAGAAATGAGCGTTTTAGAGGTTTCTAAAAACTGATGTGACGATGTCCAGCCAACGGATCTAATTTATTGCCCAGTTGAAAAACCAATTACATATTTGAAAACTGCAAAAAAACTATATTAAAATTGCACAATATAAAATCTGTCCGTCAATTAGCAAAATTGTTATATGCTTAGATTTTTAGAAATGAGCGTTTTAGAGGTATCAAAAAACTGATGTGACGGTGTCCAGCCAACGGATCTAATTTATTGCCCAGTGGAAAAACCAATTACATATTTGAAAACTGCAACAAAAACTTTATTAAAATTGCACAATATAAACTGTTTCCCTCAATTAGGAAAATTGTTATAAGCTTAGATTGTTAGAAATGAGCGTTTTAGAGGTTTCTAAAAACTGATGTGCCGATGTCCAGCCAACGGATCTAATTTATTGCCCAGTGGAAAAACTAATTACTTAATTGAAATCTGCAGTTGAAACTGTATTAAAATTGCACAATATAAACTGTGTCCGTTAATTAGGAAAATTGTTATAGGCTTAGATTGTTAGAAATGAGCGTTTTAGAGGTTTCTAAAAACTGATGTGCCGATGTCCAGCCAACGGATCTAATTTATTGCTCAGTGGAAAAACCAATTACATATTTGAAAACTGCAACAAAAACTATATTAAAATTGCACAATATAAACTGTTTTCCTTAATTAGGAAAATTGTTATAAGCATAGATTGTTAGAAATGAGCGTTTTAGAGGTTTCAAAAAACTGTTATGCCGATGTCCAGCCAACGGATCTAATTTATTGCCCAGTGGAAAAACCAATTACATATTTGAAAACTGCAACAAAAACTATATTAAAATTGCACAATATGAACTGTTTCCCTCAATTAGGAAAATTGTTATAAGCTGAGATTGTTAGAAATGAGCGTTTTAGAGGTTTCTAAAAACTGATGTGCCGGTGTCCAGCCAATGAATCTAATTTATTGCCCAGTGAAAAAACCAATAACATATTTGAAAACTGCAACAAAAACTATATTAAAATTGCACAATATAAACTGTTTCCCTCAATTAGGAAATTTGTTATAAGCATAGATTGTTAGAAATGAGCGTTTTAGAGGTTTCAAAAAACTGTTATGCCGATGTCCAGCCAACGGATCTAATTTATTGCCCAGTGGAAAAACCAATTACATATTTGAAAACTGCAACAAAAACTATATTAAAATTGCACAATATGAACTGTTTCCCTCAATTAGGAAAATTGTTATAAGCTGAGATTGTTAGAAATGAGCGTTTTAGAGGTTTCTAAAAACTGATGTGCCGGTGTCCAGCCAATGAATCTAATTTATTGCCCAGTGAAAAAACCAATAACATATTTGAAAACTGCAACAAAAACTATATTAAAATTGCACAATATAAACTGTTTCCCTCAATTAGGAAAATTGTTATAACCTTAGATTTTTAGAAATGAGCGTTTTAGAGGTTTCTAAAAACTGATGTGCCGGTGTCCAGCCAATGAATCTAATTTATTGCCCAGTGAAAAAACCAATTACATATTTGAAAACTGCAACTAAAACTATATTAAAATTGCACAATATAAAATCTGTCCGTCAATTAGGAAAATTGTTATAAGCTTAGATTGTTAGAAATGAGCGTTTTAGAGGTTTCTAAAAACTGATGTGCCGATGTCCAGCCAACGGATCTAATTTATTGCCCAGTGGAAAAACTAATTACTTAATTAAAATCTGCAGTTGAAACTGTATTAAAATTGCACAATATAAACTGTGTCCGTTAATTAGGAAAATTGTTATAGGCTTAGATTGTTAGAAATGAGCGTTTTAGAGGTTTCTAAAAACTGATGTGCCGATGTCCAGCCAACGGATCTAATTTATTGCCCAGTTGAAAAACCAATTACATATTTGAAAACTGCAAAAAAACTATATTAAAATTGCACAATATAAAATCTGTCCGTCAATTAGGAAAATTGTTATATGCTTAGATTTTTAGAAATGAGCGTTTTAGAGGTTTCAAAAAACTGATGTGCCGGTGTCCAGTCAACGGATCTAATTTATTGCCCAGTGGAAAAACCAATTGCATATTTGAAAACTGCAACAAAAACTATATTAAAATTGCACAATATAAACTGTTTCCCTCAATTAGGAAAATTGTTATAAGCTTAGATTGTTAGAAATGAGCGGTTTTAGAGGTTTCAAAAAACTGATATTCCGATGTCCAGCCGATGAATCTAATTTATTGCCCAGTAAAAAAACCAATTACATATTTGAAAACTGCAACAAAAACTATATTAAAATTGCACAATATAAACTGTTTCCCTCAATTAGGAAATTTGTTATAAGCATAGATTGTTAGAAATGAGCGTTTTAGAGGTTTCAAAAAACTGTTATGCCGATGTCCAACCAACGGATCTAATTTATTGCCCAGTGGAAAAACTAATTACTTAATTGAAATCTGCAGTTAAAACTGTATTAAAATTGCACTATATAAACTGTGTCCGTTAATTAGGAAAATTGTTATAGGCTTAGATTGTTAGAAATGAGCGTTTTAGAGGTTTAAAAAATCTGATGTGCCGGTGTCCAGCCAAAGGATCTAATTTATTGCCCAGTGGAAAAACTAATTACATATTTAAAAACTGCAACAAAAACTATATTAAAACTGCACATTATAAGCTGTGTCCGTCAATTACGAAAATTGTTATAGGCTTAGATTGTTAGAAATGAGCGTTTTAGAGGTTTCTAAAAACTGATGTGACGATGTCCAGCCAACGGATCTAATTTATTGCCCAGTTGAAAAACCAATTACATATTTGAAAACTGCAAAAAAACTATATTAAAATTGCACAATATAAAATCTGTCCGTCAATTAGCAAAGTTGTTATATGCTTAGATTTTTAGAAATGAGCGTTTTAGAGGTTTCAAAAAACTGTTATGCCGATGTCCAGCCGATGAATCAAATTTATTGCCCAGTAAAAAAACCAATTACATATTTGAAAACTGCAACAAAAACTATATTAAAATTGCACAATATGAACTGTTTCCCTCAATTAGGAAAATTGTTATAACCTTAGATTTTTAGAAATGAGCGTTTTAGAGGTTTCTAAAAACTGATGTGCCGGTGTCCAGCCAATGAATCTAATTTATTGCCCAGTGAAAAAACCAATTACATATTTGAAAACTGCAACTAAAACTATATTAAAATTGCACAATATAAAATCTGTCCGTCAATTAGGAAAATTGTTATAAGCTTAGATTGTTAGAAATGAGCGTTTTAGAGGTTTCTAAAAACTGATGTGCCGATGTCCAGCCAACGGATCTAATTTATTGCCCAGTGGAAAAACTAATTACTTAATTAAAATCTGCAGTTGAAACTGTATTAAAATTGCACAATATAAACTGTGTCCGTTAATTAGGAAAATTGTTATAGGCTTAGATTGTTAGAAATGAGCGTTTTAGAGGTTTCTAAAAACTGATGTGCCGATGTCCAGCCAACGGATCTAATTTATTGCCCAGTTGAAAAACCAATTACATATTTGAAAACTGCAAAAAAACTATATTAAAATTGCACAATATAAAATCTGTCCGTCAATTAGGAAAATTGTTATATGCTTAGATTTTTAGAAATGAGCGTTTTAGAGGTTTCAAAAAACTGATGTGCCGGTGTCCAGTCAACGGATCTAATTTATTGCCCAGTGGAAAAACCAATTGCATATTTGAAAACTGCAACAAAAACTATATTAAAATTGCACAATATAAACTGTTTCCCTCAATTAGGAAAATTGTTATAAGCTTAGATTGTTAGAAATGAGCGGTTTTAGAGGTTTCAAAAAACTGATACTCCGATGTCCAGCCGATGAATCTAATTTATTGCCCAGTAAAAAAACCAATTACATATTTGAAAACTGCAACAAAAACTATATTAAAATTGCACAATATAAACTGTTTCCCTCAATTAGGAAATTTGTTATAAGCATAGATTGTTAGAAATGAGCGTTTTAGAGGTTTCAAAAAACTGTTATGCCGATGTCCAACCAACGGATCTAATTTATTGCCCAGTGGAAAAACTAATTACTTAATTGAAATCTGCAGTTAAAACTGTATTAAAATTGCACTATATAAACTGTGTCCGTTAATTAGGAAAATTGTTATAGGCTTAGATTGTTAGAAATGAGCGTTTTAGAGGTTTAAAAAATCTGATGTGCCGGTGTCCAGCCAAAGGATCTAATTTATTGCCCAGTGGAAAAACTAATTACATATTTAAAAACTGCAACAAAAACTATATTAAAACTGCACATTATAAGCTGTGTCCGTCAATTACGAAAATTGTTATAGGCTTAGATTGTTAGAAATGAGCGTTTTAGAGGTTTCTAAAAACTGATGTGACGATGTCCAGCCAACGGATCTAATTTATTGCCCAGTTGAAAAACCAATTACATATTTGAAAACTGCAAAAAAACTATATTAAAATTGCACAATATAAAATCTGTCCGTCAATTAGCAAAGTTGTTATATGCTTAGATTTTTAGAAATGAGCGTTTTAGAGGTTTCAAAAAACTGTTATGCCGATGTCCAGCCGATGAATCAAATTTATTGCCCAGTAAAAAAACCAATTACATATTTGAAAACTGCAACAAAAACTATATTAAAATTGCACAATATGAACTGTTTCCCTCAATTAGGAAAATTGTTATAAGCTGAGATTGTTAGAAATGAGCGTTTTAGAGGTTTCTAAAAACTGATGTGCCGGTGTCCAGCCAACGGATCTAATTTATTGCCCAGTGGAAAAACCAATTACATATTTGAAAACTGCAACAAAAACTATATTAAAATTGCACAATATAAAATCTGTCCCTCAATTAGGAAAATTATTATAAGCTTAGATTGTTAGAAATGAGCGTTTTAGAGGTTTCAAAAAACTGATGTGCCGGTGTCCAGCCAATGAATCTAACTTATTGCCCAGTGAAAAAACCAATTACATATTTGAAATCTGCAACAAAAACTATATTAAAATTGCACAATATAAACTGTTTCCCTCAATTAGGAAAATTGTTATAAGCTTAGATTTCTAGAAATAAGCGTTTTAGAGGTTTCTAAAAACTGATGTGCCGGTGTCCAGCCAATGAATCTAATTTATTGCCCAGTGAAAAAACCAATTACATATTTGAAAACTGCAACAAAAACTATATTAAAATTGCACAATATAAACTGTTTCCCTCAATTAGGAAATTTGTTATAAGCATAGATTGTTAGAAATGAGCGTTTTAGAGGTTTCAAAAAACTGTTATGCCGATGTCCAGCCAACGGATCTAATTTATTGCCCAGTGGAAAAACCAATTACATATTTGAAAACTGCAACAAAAACTATATTAAAATTGCACAATATGAACTGTTTCCCTCAATTAGGAAAATTGTTATAAGCTGAGATTGTTAGAAATGAGCGTTTTAGAGGTTTCTAAAAACTGATGTGCCGGTGTCCAGCCAATGAATCTAATTTATTGCCCAGTGAAAAAACCAATAACATATTTGAAAACTGCAACAAAAACTATATTAAAATTGCACAATATAAACTGTTTCCCTCAATTAGGAAAATTGTTATAACCTTAGATTTTTAGAAATGAGCGTTTTAGAGGTTTCTAAAAACTGATGTGCCGGTGTCCAGCCAATGAATCTAATTTATTGCCCAGTGAAAAAACCAATAACATATTTGAAAACTGCAACAAAAACTATATTAAAATTGCACAATATAAACTGTTTCCCTCAATTAGGAAAATTGTTATAACCTTAGATTTTTAGAAATGAGCGTTTTAGAGGTTTCTAAAAACTGATGTGCCGGTGTCCAGCCAATGAATCTAATTTATTGCCCAGTGAAAAAACCAATTACATATTTGAAAACTGCAACTAAAACTATATTAAAATTGCACAATATAAAATCTGTCCGTCAATTAGGAAAATTGTTATAAGCTTAGATTGTTAGAAATGAGCGTTTTAGAGGTTTCTAAAAACTGATGTGCCGATGTCCAGCCAACGGATCTAATTTATTGCCCAGTGGAAAAACTAATTACTTAATTAAAATCTGCAGTTGAAACTGTATTAAAATTGCACAATATAAACTGTGTCCGTTAATTAGGAAAATTGTTATAGGCTTAGATTGTTAGAAATGAGCGTTTTAGAGGTTTCTAAAAACTGATGTGCCGATGTCCAGCCAACGGATCTAATTTATTGCCCAGTTGAAAAACCAATTACATATTTGAAAACTGCAAAAAAACTATATTAAAATTGCACAATATAAAATCTGTCCGTCAATTAGGAAAATTGTTATATGCTTAGATTTTTAGAAATGAGCGTTTTAGAGGTTTCAAAAAACTGATGTGCCGGTGTCCAGTCAACGGATCTAATTTATTGCCCAGTGGAAAAACCAATTGCATATTTGAAAACTGCAACAAAAACTATATTAAAATTGCACAATATAAACTGTTTCCCTCAATTAGGAAAATTGTTATAAGCTTAGATTGTTAGAAATGAGCGGTTTTAGAGGTTTCAAAAAACTGATATTCCGATGTCCAGCCGATGAATCTAATTTATTGCCCAGTAAAAAAACCAATTACATATTTGAAAACTGCAACAAAAACTATATTAAAATTGCACAATATAAACTGTTTCCCTCAATTAGGAAATTTGTTATAAGCATAGATTGTTAGAAATGAGCGTTTTAGAGGTTTCAAAAAACTGTTATGCCGATGTCCAACCAACGGATCTAATTTATTGCCCAGTGGAAAAACTAATTACTTAATTGAAATCTGCAGTTAAAACTGTATTAAAATTGCACTATATAAACTGTGTCCGTTAATTAGGAAAATTGTTATAGGCTTAGATTGTTAGAAATGAGCGTTTTAGAGGTTTAAAAAATCTGATGTGCCGGTGTCCAGCCAAAGGATCTAATTTATTGCCCAGTGGAAAAACTAATTACATATTTAAAAACTGCAACAAAAACTATATTAAAACTGCACATTATAAGCTGTGTCCGTCAATTACGAAAATTGTTATAGGCTTAGATTGTTAGAAATGAGCGTTTTAGAGGTTTCTAAAAACTGATGTGACGATGTCCAGCCAACGGATCTAATTTATTGCCCAGTTGAAAAACCAATTACATATTTGAAAACTGCAAAAAAACTATATTAAAATTGCACAATATAAAATCTGTCCGTCAATTAGCAAAGTTGTTATATGCTTAGATTTTTAGAAATGAGCGTTTTAGAGGTTTCAAAAAACTGTTATGCCGATGTCCAGCCGATGAATCAAATTTATTGCCCAGTAAAAAAACCAATTACATATTTGAAAACTGCAACAAAAACTATATTAAAATTGCACAATATGAACTGTTTCCCTCAATTAGGAAAATTGTTATAAGCTGAGATTGTTAGAAATGAGCGTTTTAGAGGTTTCTAAAAACTGATGTGCCGGTGTCCAGCCAACGGATCTAATTTATTGCCCAGTGGAAAAACCAATTACATATTTGAAAACTGCAACAAAAACTATATTAAAATTGCACAATATAAAATCTGTCCCTCAATTAGGAAAATTATTATAAGCTTAGATTGTTAGAAATGAGCGTTTTAGAGGTTTCAAAAAACTGATGTGCCGGTGTCCAGCCAATGAATCTAACTTATTGCCCAGTGAAAAAACCAATTACATATTTGAAATCTGCAACAAAAACTATATTAAAATTGCACAATATAAACTGTTTCCCTCAATTAGGAAAATTGTTATAAGCTTAGATTTCTAGAAATAAGCGTTTTAGAGGTTTCTAAAAACTGATGTGCCGGTGTCCAGCCAATGAATCTAATTTATTGCCCAGTGAAAAAACCAATTACATATTTGAAAACTGCAACAAAAACTATATTAAAATTGCACAATATAAACTGTTTCCCTCAATTAGGAAATTTGTTATAAGCATAGATTGTTAGAAATGAGCGTTTTAGAGGTTTCAAAAAACTGTTATGCCGATGTCCAGCCAACGGATCTAATTTATTGCCCAGTGGAAAAACCAATTACATATTTGAAAACTGCAACAAAAACTATATTAAAATTGCACAATATGAACTGTTTCCCTCAATTAGGAAAATTGTTATAAGCTGAGATTGTTAGAAATGAGCGTTTTAGAGGTTTCTAAAAACTGATGTGCCGGTGTCCAGCCAATGAATCTAATTTATTGCCCAGTGAAAAAACCAATAACATATTTGAAAACTGCAACAAAAACTATATTAAAATTGCACAATATAAACTGTTTCCCTCAATTAGGAAAATTGTTATAACCTTAGATTTTTAGAAATGAGCGTTTTAGAGGTTTCTAAAAACTGATGTGCCGGTGTCCAGCCAATGAATCTAATTTATTGCCCAGTGAAAAAACCAATTACATATTTGAAAACTGCAACTAAAACTATATTAAAATTGCACAATATAAAATCTGTCCGTCAATTAGGAAAATTGTTATAAGCTTAGATTGTTAGAAATGAGCGTTTTAGAGGTTTCTAAAAACTGATGTGCCGATGTCCAGCCAACGGATCTAATTTATTGCCCAGTTGAAAAACCAATTACATATTTGAAAACTGCAAAAAAACTATATTAAAATTGCACAATATAAAATCTGTCCGTCAATTAGGAAAATTGTTATATGCTTAGATTTTTAGAAATGAGCGTTTTAGAGGTTTCAAAAAACTGATGTGCCGGTGTCCAGTCAACGGATCTAATTTATTGCCCAGTGGAAAAACCAATTGCATATTTGAAAACTGCAACAAAAACTATATTAAAATTGCACAATATAAACTGTTTCCCTCAATTAGGAAAATTGTTATAAGCTTAGATTGTTAGAAATGAGCGGTTTTAGAGGTTTCAAAAAACTGATATTCCGATGTCCAGCCGATGAATCTAATTTATTGCCCAGTAAAAAAACCAATTACATATTTGAAAACTGCAACAAAAACTATATTAAAATTGCACAATATAAACTGTTTCCCTCAATTAGGAAATTTGTTATAAGCATAGATTGTTAGAAATGAGCGTTTTAGAGGTTTCAAAAAACTGTTATGCCGATGTCCAACCAACGGATCTAATTTATTGCCCAGTGGAAAAACTAATTACTTAATTGAAATCTGCAGTTAAAACTGTATTAAAATTGCACTATATAAACTGTGTCCGTTAATTAGGAAAATTGTTATAGGCTTAGATTGTTAGAAATGAGCGTTTTAGAGGTTTAAAAAATCTGATGTGCCGGTGTCCAGCCAAAGGATCTAATTTATTGCCCAGTGGAAAAACTAATTACATATTTAAAAACTGCAACAAAAACTATATTAAAACTGCACATTATAAGCTGTGTCCGTCAATTACGAAAATTGTTATAGGCTTAGATTGTTAGAAATGAGCGTTTTAGAGGTTTCTAAAAACTGATGTGACGATGTCCAGCCAACGGATCTAATTTATTGCCCAGTTGAAAAACCAATTACATATTTGAAAACTGCAAAAAAACTATATTAAAATTGCACAATATAAAATCTGTCCGTCAATTAGCAAAGTTGTTATATGCTTAGATTTTTAGAAATGAGCGTTTTAGAGGTTTCAAAAAACTGTTATGCCGATGTCCAGCCGATGAATCAAATTTATTGCCCAGTAAAAAAACCAATTACATATTTGAAAACTGCAACAAAAACTATATTAAAATTGCACAATATGAACTGTTTCCCTCAATTAGGAAAATTGTTATAAGCTGAGATTGTTAGAAATGAGCGTTTTAGAGGTTTCTAAAAACTGATGTGCCGGTGTCCAGCCAATGAATCTAATTTATTGCCCAGTGAAAAAACCAATAACATATTTGAAAACTGCAACAAAAACTATATTAAAATTGCACAATATAAAATCTGTCCCTCAATTTGGAAAATTGTTATAAGCTTAGATTGTTAGAAATGAGCGTTTTAGAGGTTTCAAAAAACTGATGTGCCGGTGTCCAGCCAACGGATCTAATTTATTGCCCAGTGGAAAAACCAATTACATATTTGGAAACTGCAACAAAAACTATATTAAAATTGCACAATATAAAATCTGTCCCTCAATTAGGAAAATTATTATAAGCTTAGATTGTTAGAAATGAGCGTTTTAGAGGTTTCAAAAAACTGATGTGCCGGTGTCCAGCCAATGAATCTAACTTATTGCCCAGTGAAAAAACCAATTACATATTTGAAATCTGCAACAAAAACTATATTAAAATTGCACAATATGAACTGTGTCCGTCAATTACGAAAATTGTTATAGGCTTAGATTGTTAGAAAAGAGCGTTTAAGAGGTTTCTAAAAACTGATGTGCCGATGTCCAGCCAACGGATCTAATTTATTGCCCAGTGGAAAAACCAATTACATATTTGAAAACTGCAACAAAAACTATATTAAAATTGCACAATATGAACTGTTTCCTTCAATTAGGAAAATTGTTATATGCTTAGATTGTTAGAAATGAGCGTTTTGGAGGTTTCTAAAAACTGATGTGCCGGTGTCCAGCCAATGAATCTAATTTATTGCCCAGTGAAAAAACCAATAACATATTTGAAAACTGCAACAAAAACTATATTAAAATTGCACAATATGAACTGTTTCCTTCAATTAGGAAAATTGTTATAAGCTTAGATTGTTAGAAATGAGCGTTTTGGAGGTTTCTAAAAACTGATGTGCCGGTGTCCAGCCAACGGATCTAATTTATTGCCCAATGGAAAAACCAATTACATATTTGAAAACTGCAACAAAAACTATATTAAAATTGCACAATATGAACTGATTCCTTCAATTAGGAAAATTGTTATAAGCTTAGATTGTTAGAAATGAGCGTTTTGGGTTTCTAAAAACTGTTGTTCCGGTGTCCAGCCAACGGATCTAATTTATTGCCCAGTGGAAAAACTAATTACTTAATTGAAATCTGCAGTTGAAACTGTATTAAAATTGCACAATATAAGCTGTGTCCGTCAATTACGAAAATTGTTATAGGCTTAGATTGTTAGAAATGAGCGTTTTAGAGGTTTCTAAAAACTGATGTGCCGATGTCCAGCAAACGGATCTAATTTATTGCCCAGTGGAAAAACCAATTGCATATTTGAAAACTGCAACAAAAACTATATTAAAATTGCACAATATGAACTGTTTCCTTCAATTAGGAAAATTGTTATAAGCTTAGATTGTTAGAAATGAGCGTTTTAGAGGTTTCTAAAAACTGATGTGCCGGTGTCCAGCCAATGAATCTAATTTATTGCCCAGTGAAAAAACCAATAACATATTTGAAAACTGCAACAAAAACTATATTAAAATTGCACAATATAAAATCTGTCCCTCAATTTGGAAAATTGTTATAAGCTTAGATTGTTTGAAATGAGCGTTTTAGAGGTTTCAATAAACTGATGTGCCGGTGTCCAGCCAATGAATCTAATTTATTGCCCAGTGAAAAAACTAATAACATATTTGAAAATTGCAACAAAAACTATATTAAAATTGCACAATATAAAATCTGTCCCTCAATTTGGAAAATTGTTATAAGCTTAGATTGTTTGAAATGAGCGTTTTAGAGGTTTCAAAAAACTGATGTGCCGGTGTCCAGCCAACGGATCTAATTTATTGCCCAGTGGAAAAACCAATTACATATTTGGAAACTGCAACAAAAACTATATTAAAATTGCACAATATAAACTGTTTCCCTCAATTAGGAAAATTGTTATAAGCTTATATTGTTAAAAATGAGCGTTTTAGAGGTTTCTAAAAACTGATGTGCCGATGTCCAGCCAACGGATCAAATTTATTGCCCAGTTGAAAAACCAATTACATATTTGAAAACTGCAACAAAAACTCTATTAAAATCGCACAATATAAGATCTGTCCGTCAATTAGGAAAATTGTTATAAGCTTAGATTTTTAGAAATGAGCGTTTTAGAGGTTTCTAAAAACTGATGTGCCGGTGTCCAGCCAACGGATGTAATTTATTGTCCAGTGGAAAAACCAATTACATATTTGAAAACTGCAACAAAAACTATATTAAAATTGCACAATATAAACTGTTTCCCTCAATTAGGAAAATTGTTATAAGCTTAGATTGTTAGAAATGAGCGGTTTTAGAGGTTTCAAAAAACTGATATTCCGATGTCCAGCCGATGAATCTAATTTATTGCCCAGTAAAAAAACCAATTACATATTTGAAAACTGCAACAAAAACTATATTAAAATTGCACAATATAAACTGTTTCCCTCAATTAGGAAATTTGTTATAAGCATAGATTGTTAGAAATGAGCGTTTTAGAGGTTTCAAAAAACTGTTATGCCGATGTCCAACCAACGGATCTAATTTATTGCCCAGTGGAAAAACTAATTACATATTTAAAAACTGCAACAAAAACTATATTAAAACTGCACATTATAAGCTGTGTCCGCCAATTACGAAAATTGTTATAGGCTTAGATTGTTAGAAATGAGCGTTTTAGAGGTTTCTAAAAACTGATGTGACGATGTCCAGCCAACGGATCTAATTTATTGCCCAGTTGAAAAACCAATTACATATTTGAAAACTGCAAAAAAACTATATTAAAATTGCACAATATAAAATCTGTCCGTCAATTAGCAAAATTGTTATATGCTTAGATTTTTAGAAATGAGCGTTTTAGAGGTTTCTAAAAACTGATGTGCCGGTGTCCAGCCAACGGATCTAATTTATTGCCCAGTGGAAAAACCAATTACATATTTGAAAACTGCAACAAAAACTTTATTAAAATTGCACAATATAAACTGTTTCCCTCAATTAGGAAAATTGTTATAAGCTTAGATTGTTAGAAATGAGCGTTTTAGAGGTTTCTAAAAACTGATGTGCCGATGTCCAGCCAACGGATCTAATTTATTGCCCAGTGGAAAAACTAATTACTTAATTGAAAACTGCAACAAAAACTATATTAAAATTGCACAATATAAAATCTGTCCCTCAATTAGGAAAATTATTATAAGCTTAGATTGTTAGAAATGAGCGTTTTAGAGGTTTCAAAAAACTGATGTGCCGGTGTCCAGCCAATGAATCTAACTTATTGCCCAGTGAAAAAACCAATTACATATTTGAAATCTGCAACAAAAACTATATTAAAATTGCACAATATAAACTGTTTCCCTCAATTAGGAAAATTGTTATAAGCTTAGATTTCTAGAAATAAGCGTTTTAGAGGTTTCTAAAAACTGATGTGCCGGTGTCCAGCCAATGAATCTAATTTATTGCCCAGTGAAAAAACCAATTACATATTTGAAAACTGCAACAAAAACTATATTAAAATTGCACAATATAAACTGTTTCCCTCAATTAGGAAAATTGTTAAAAGCTTAGATTTTTAGAAATGAGCGTTTTAGAGGTTTCTAAAAACTGATGTACCGGTGTCCAGCCAATGAATCTAATTTATTGCCCAGTGAAAAAACCAATTACATATTTGAAAACTGCAACAAAAACTATATTAAAATTGCACAATATAAAATCTGTCCGTCAATTAGGAAAATTGTTATAAGCTTAGATTGTTAGAAATGAGCGTTTTAGAGGTTTCAAAAAACTGATATTCCGATGTCCAGCCAACGGATCTAATTTATTGCTTAGTGGAAAAACCAATTACATATTTGAAAACTGCAAAAAAAACTATATTAAAATTGCACAATATAAACTGTGTCCGTTAATTAGGAAAATTGTTATAAGCTTAGATTTTTAGAAATGAGCGTTTTAGAGGTTTCTAAAAACTGATGTGCCGGTGTCCAGCCAATGAATCTAATTTATTGCCCAGTGAAAAAACCAATTACATATTTGAAAACTGCAACAAAAACTATATTAAAATTGCACAATATAAAATCTGTCTGTCAATTAGGAAAATTGTTATAAGCTTAGATTGTTAGAAATGAGCGTTTTAGAGGTTTCTAAAAACTGATGTGCCGATGTCCAGCCAACGGATCTAATTTATTGCCCAGTGGAAAAACTAATTACTTAATTGAAATCTGCAGTTGAAACTGTATTAAAATTGCACAATATAAACTGTGTCCGTTAATTAGGAAAATTGTTATAGGCTTAGATTGTTAGAAATGAGCGTTTTAGAGGTTTCTAAAAACTGATGTGCCGATGTCCAGCCAACGGATCTAATTTATTGCCCAGTTGAAAAACCAATTACATATTTGAAAACTGCAAAAAAATTATATTAAAACTGCACATTATAAGCTGTGTCCGCTAATTAGGAAAATTGTTGTAGGCTTAGATTGTTAGAAATGAGCGTTTTAGAGGTTTCAAAAAACTGATGTGCCGGTGTCCAGCCAACGGATCTAATTTATTGCCCAGTGGAAAAACTAATTACATATTTAAAAACTGCAACAAAAACTATATTAAAACTGTACATTATAAGCTGTGTCCGTCAATTACGAAAATTGTTATAGGCTTAGATTGTTAGAAAAGAGCGTTTAAGAGGTTTCTAAAAACTGATGTGCCGATGTCCAGCCAACGGATCTAATTTATTGCCCAGTGGAAAAACCAATTACATATTTGAAAACTGCAACAAAAACTATATTAAAATTGCACAATATGAACTGTTTCCTTCAATTAGGAAAATTGTTATATGCTTAGATTGTTAGAAATGAGCGTTTTGGAGGTTTCTAAAAACTGATGTGCCGGTGTCCAGCCAATGAATCTAATTTATTGCCCAGTGAAAAAACCAATAACATATTTGAAAACTGCAACAAAAACTATATTAAAATTGCACAATATGAACTGTTTCCTTCAATTAGGAAAATTGTTATAAGCTTAGATTGTTAGAAATGAGCGTTTTGGAGGTTTCTAAAAACTGATGTGCCGGTGTCCAGCCAACGGATCTAATTTATTGCCCAATGGAAAAACCAATTACATATTTGAAAACTGCAACAAAAACTATATTAAAATTGCACAATATGAACTGATTCCTTCAATTAGGAAAATTGTTATAAGCTTAGATTGTTAGAAATGAGCGTTTTGGGTTTCTAAAAACTGTTGTTCCGGTGTCCAGCCAACGGATCTAATTTATTGCCCAGTGGAAAAACTAATTACTTAATTGAAATCTGCAGTTGAAACTGTATTAAAATTGCACAATATAAGCTGTGTCCGTCAATTACGAAAATTGTTATAGGCTTAGATTGTTAGAAATGAGCGTTTTAGAGGTTTCTAAAAACTGATGTGCCGATGTCCAGCAAACGGATCTAATTTATTGCCCAGTGGAAAAACCAATTGCATATTTGAAAACTGCAACAAAAACTATATTAAAATTGCACAATATGAACTGTTTCCTTCAATTAGGAAAATTGTTATAAGCTTAGATTGTTAGAAATGAGCGTTTTAGAGGTTTCTAAAAACTGATGTGCCGGTGTCCAGCCAATGAATCTAATTTATTGCCCAGTGAAAAAACCAATAACATATTTGAAAACTGCAACAAAAACTATATTAAAATTGCACAATATAAAATCTGTCCCTCAATTTGGAAAATTGTTATAAGCTTAGATTGTTTGAAATGAGCGTTTTAGAGGTTTCAATAAACTGATGTGCCGGTGTCCAGCCAATGAATCTAATTTATTGCCCAGTGAAAAAACTAATAACATATTTGAAAATTGCAACAAAAACTATATTAAAATTGCACAAAATAAAATCTGTCCCTCAATTTGGAAAATTGTTATAAGCTTAGATTGTTTGAAATGAGCGTTTTAGAGGTTTCAAAAAACTGATGTGC
Organism: Silvanus unidentatus; assembly: GCA_963930825.1. Taxonomy (NCBI): domain Eukaryota; kingdom Metazoa; phylum Arthropoda; class Insecta; order Coleoptera; family Silvanidae; genus Silvanus; species Silvanus unidentatus. The sequence goes on along the minus strand of OZ005760.1, from coordinate 10,865,482 downwards.
CGGTGTCCAGCCAACGGATCTAATTTATTGCCCAGTGGAAAAACCAATTACATATTTGGAAACTGCAACAAAAACTATATTAAAATTGCACAATATAAACTGTTTCCCTCAATTAGGAAAATTGTTATAAGCTTATATTGTTAAAAATGAGCGTTTTAGAGGTTTCTAAAAACTGATGTGCCGATGTCCAGCCAACGGATCAAATTTATTGCCCAGTTGAAAAACCAATTACATATTTGAAAACTGCAACAAAAACTCTATTAAAATCGCACAATATAAGATCTGTCCGTCAATTAGGAAAATTGTTATAAGCTTAGATTTTTAGAAATGAGCGTTTTAGAGGTTTCTAAAAACTGATGTGCCGGTGTCCAGCCAACGGATGTAATTTATTGTCCAGTGGAAAAACCAATTACATATTTGAAAACTGCAACAAAAACTATATTAAAATTGCACAATATAAACTGTTTCCCTCAATTAGGAAAATTGTTATAAGCTTAGATTGTTAGAAATGAGCGGTTTTAGAGGTTTCAAAAAACTGATATTCCGATGTCCAGCCGATGAATCTAATTTATTGCCCAGTAAAAAAACCAATTACATATTTGAAAACTGCAACAAAAACTATATTAAAATTGCACAATATAAACTGTTTCCCTCAATTAGGAAATTTGTTATAAGCATAGATTGTTAGAAATGAGCGTTTTAGAGGTTTCAAAAAACTGTTATGCCGATGTCCAACCAACGGATCTAATTTATTGCCCAGTGGAAAAACCAATTACATATTTGAAAACTGCAACAAAAACTATATTAAAATTGCACAATATGAACTGTTCCCTCAATTAGGAAAATTGTTATAAGCTGAGATTGTTAGAAATGAGCGTTTTAGAGGTTTCTAAAAACTGATGTGCCGGTGTCCAGCCAATGAATCTAATTTATTGCCCAGTGAAAAAACCAATAACATATTTGAAAACTGCAACAAAAACTATATTAAAATTGCACAATATAAACTGTTTCCCTCAATTAGGAAAATTGTTATAACCTTAGATTTTTAGAAATGAGCGTTTTAGAGGTTTCAAAAAACTGATGTGCCGGTGTCCAGCCAACGGATCTAATTTATTGCCCAGTGGAGAAACCAATTACATATTTGAAAACTGCAACAAAAACTATATTAAAATTGCACAATATAAAATCTGTCCGTCAATTAGGAAAATTGTTATAAGCTTAGATTGTTAGAAATGAGCGTTTTAGAGATTTCTAAAAACTGATGTGCCGATGTCCAGCCAACGGATCTAATTTATTGCCCAGTGGAAAAACTAATTACTTAATTAAAATCTGCAGTTGAAACTGTATTAAAATTGCACAATATAAACTGTGTCCGTTAATTAGGAAAATTGTTATAGGCTTAGATTGTTAGAAATGAGCGTTTTAGAGGTTTCTAAAAACTGATGTGCCGATGTCCAGCCAACGGATCTAATTTATTGCCCAGTTGAAAAACCAATTACATATTTGAAAACTGCAAAAAAACTATATTAAAATTGCACAATATAAAATCTGTCCGTCAATTAGGAAAATTGTTATATGCTTAGATTTTTAGAAATGAGCGTTTTAGAGGTTTCAAAAAACTGATGTGCCGGTGTCCAGTCAACGGATCTAATTTATTGCCCAGTGAAAAAACCAATTACATATTTGAAAACTGCAACAAAAACTATATTAAAATTGCACAATATAAACTGTTTCCCTCAATTAGGAAAATTGTTAAAAGCTTAGATTTTATAAATGAGCGTTTTAGAGGTTTCTAAAAACTGATGTGCCGGTGTCCAGCCAATGAATCTAATTTATTGCCCAGTGAAAAAACCAATTACATATTTGAAAACTGCAACAAAAACTATATTAAAATTGCACAATATAAAATCTGTCCGTCAATTAGGAAAATTGTTATAAGCTTAGATTGTTAGAAATGAGCGTTTTAGAGGTTTCAAAAAACTGTTATGCCGATGTCCAACCAACGGATCTAATTTATTGCCCAGTGGAAAAACTATTTACTTAATTGAAATCTGCAGTTGAAACTGTATTAAAATTGCACAATATAAACTGTGTCCGTTAATTAGGAAAATTGTTATAGGCTTAGATTGTTAGAAATGAGCGTTTTAGAGGTTTCAAAAAACTGATATTCCGATGTCCAGAAAACGGATCTAATTTATTGCTTAGTGGAAAAACCAATTACATATTTGAAAACTGCAAAAAAAACTATATTAAAATTGCACAATATAAACTGTGTCCGTTAATTAGGAAAATTGTTATAAGCTTAGATTTTTAGAAATGAGCGTTTTAGAGGTTTCTAAAAACTGATGTGCCGGTGTCCAGCCAATGAATCTAATTTATTGCCCAGTGAAAAAACCAATTACATATTTGAAAACTGCAACAAAAACTATATTAAAATTGCACAATATAAACTGTTTCCCTCAATTAGGAAAATTGTTATAAGCTTATATTGTTAGAAATGAGCGTTTTAGAGGTTTCTAAAAACTGATGTGCCGATGTCCAGCCAACGGATCTAATTTATTGCCCAGTTGAAAAACCAATTACATATTTAAAAACTGCAACAAAAATTATATTAAAATCGCACAATATAAAATCTGTCCGTCAATTAGGAAAATTGTTATAAGCTTAGAGTTTTAGAAATTAGCGTTTTAGAGGTTTCTAAAAACTGATGTGCCGGTGTCCAGCCAACGGATGTAATTTATTGTCCTGTGGAAAAACCAATTACATATTTGAAAACTGCAACAAAAACTATATTAAAATTGCACAATATAAACTGTTTCCCTCAATTAGGAAAATTGTTATAAGCTTATATTGTTAAAAATGAGCGTTTTAGAGGTTTCTAAAAACTGATGTGCCGGTGTCCAGCCAACGGACCTAATTTATTGCCCAGTTGAAAAACCAATTACATATTTGAAAACAGCAAAAAAACTATATTAAAATTGCACAATATAAAATCTGTCCGTCAATTAGGAAAATTGTTATAAGCTTAGATTGTTAGAAATGAGCGTTTTAGAGGTTTCAAAAAACTGATGTGCCGGTGTCCAGCCAACGGATCTAATTTATTGCCCAGTGGAAAAACCAATTACATATTTGAAAACTGCAACAAAAACTATATTAAAATTGCACAATATAAAATCTGTCCCTCAATTAGGAAAATTATTATAAGCTTAGATTGTTAGAAATGAGCGTTTTAGAGGTTTCAAAAAACTGATGTGCCGGTGTCCAGCCAATGAATCTAACTTATTGCCCAGTGAAAAAACCAATTACATATTTGAAATCTGCAACAAAAACTATATTAAAATTGCACAATATAAACTGTTTCCCTCAATTAGGAAAATTGTTATAAGCTTAGATTTCTAGAAATAAGCGTTTTAGAGGTTTCTAAAAACTGATGTGCCGGTGTCCAGCCAATGAATCTAATTTATTGCCCAGTGAAAAAACCAATTACATATTTGAAAACTGCAACAAAAACTATATTAAAATTGCACAATATAAAATCTGTCCGTCAATTAGGAAAATTGTTATAAGCTTAGATTGTTAGAAATGAGCGTTTTAGAGGTTTCAAAATACTGTTATGCCGATGTCCAACCAACGGATCTAATTTATTGCCCAGTGGAAAAACTAATTATTTAATTGAAATCTGCAGTTGAAACTGTATTAAAATTGCACAATATAAACTGTGTCCGTTAATTAGGAAAATTGTTATAGGCTTAGATTGTTAGAAATGAGCGTTTTAGAGGTTTCTAAAAACTGATGTGCCGATGTCCAGCCAACGGATCTAATTTATTGCCCAGTTGAAAAACCAATTACATATTTGAAAACTGCAAAAAAATTATATTAAAACTGCACATTATAAGCTGTGTCCGCTAATTAGGAAAATTGTTATAGGCTTAGATTGTTAGAAATGAGCGTTTTAGAGGTTTCTAAAAACTGATGTGCCGATGTCCAGCCAACGGATCTAATTTATTGCCCAGTGGAAAAACTAATTACATATTTAAAAACTGCAACAAAAACTTTATTAAAACTGCACACTATAAGCTGTGTCCGTCAATTACGAAAATTGTTATAGGCTTAGATTGTTAGAAATGAGCGTTTAAGAGGTTTCTAAAAACTGATGTGCCGATGTCCAGCCAACGGATCTAATTTATTGCCCAGTGGAAAAACCAATTACATATTTGAAAACTGCAACAAAAACTATATTAAAATTGCACAATATGAACTGTTTCCTTCAATTAGGAAAATTGTTATAAGCTTAGATTGTTAGAAATGAGCGTTTTGGAGGTTTCTAAAAACTGATGTGCCGGTGTCCAGCCAATGAATCTAATTTATTGCCCAGTGAAAAAACCAATAACATATTTGAAAACTGCAACAAAAACTATATTAAAATTGCACAATATGAACTGTTTCCTTCAATTAGGAAAATTGTTATAAGCTTAGATTGTTAGAAATGAGCGTTTTGGAGGTTTCTAAAAACTGTTGTGCCGGTGTCCAGCCAACGGATCTAATTTATTGCCCAGTGGAAAAACTAATTACTTAATTGAAATCTGCAGTTGAAACTGTATTAAAATTGCACAATATAAGCTGTGTCCGTCAATTACGAAAATTGTTATAGGCTTAGATTGTTAGAAATGAGCGTTTTAGAGGTTTCTAAAAACTGATGTGCCGATGTCCAGCCAACGGATCTAATTTATTGCCCAGTGGAAAAACCAATTGCATATTTGAAAACTGCAACAAAAACTATATTAAAATTGCACAATATGAACTGTTTCCTTCAATTAGGAAAATTGTTATAAGCTTAGATTGTTAGAAATGAGCGTTTTAGAGGTTTCTAAAAACTGATGTGCCGGTGTCCAGCCAATGAATCTAATTTATTGCCCAGTGAAAAAACCAATAACATATTTGAAAACTGCAACAAAAACTATATTAAAATTGCACAATATAAAATCTGTCCCTCAATTTGGAAAATTGTTATAAGCTTAGATTGTTTGAAATGAGCGTTTTAGAGGTTTCAAAAAACTGATGTGCCGGTGTCCAGCCAACGGATCTAATTTATTGCCCAGTGGAAAAACCAATTACATATTTGGAAACTGCAACAAAAACTATATTAAAATTGCACAATATAAACTGTTTCCCTCAATTACGAAAATTGTTATAAGCTTATATTGTTAAAAATGAGCGTTTTAGAGGTTTCTAAAAACTGATGTGCCGATGTCCAGCCAACGGATCAAATTTATTGCCCAGTTGAAAAACCAATTACATATTTGAAAACTGCAACAAAAACTATATTAAAATCGCACAATATAAGATCTGTCCGTCAATTAGGAAAATTGTTATAAGCTTAGATTTTTAGAAATGAGCGTTTTAGAGGTTTCAAAAAACTGATATTCCGATGTCCAGCCAACGGATCTAATTTATTGCCCAGTTGAAAAACCAATTACATATTTGAAAACTGCAACAAAAACTATATTAAAATCGCACAATATAAGATCTGTCCGTCAATTAGGAAAATTGTTATAAGCTTAGAGTTTTAGAAATTAGCGTTTTAGAGGTTTCTAAAAACTGATGTGCCGGTGTCCAGCCAACGGATGTAATTTATTGTCCTGTGGAAAAACCAATTACATATTTGAAAACTGCAACAAAAACTATATTAAAATTGCACAATATAAACTGTTTCCCTCAATTAGGAAAATTGTTATAAGCTTATATTGTTAAAAATGAGCGTTTTAGAGGTTTCTAAAAACTGATGTGCCGGTGTCCAGCCAACGGACCTAATTTATTGCCCAGTTGAAAAACCAATTACATATTTGAAAACAGCAAAAAAACTATATTAAAATTGCACAATATAAAATCTGTCCGTCAATTAGGAAAATTGTTATAAGCTTAGATTGTTAGAAATGAGCGTTTTAGAGGTTTCAAAAAACTGATGTGCCGGTGTCCAGCCAACGGATCTAATTTATTGCCCAGTGGAAAAACCAATTACATATTTGAAAACTGCAACAAAAACTATATTAAAATTGCACAATATAAAATCTGTCCCTCAATTAGGAAAATTATTATAAGCTTAGATTGTTAGAAATGAGCGTTTTAGAGGTTTCAAAAAACTGATGTGCCGGTGTCCAGCCAATGAATCTAACTTATTGCCCAGTGAAAAAACCAATTACATATTTGAAATCTGCAACAAAAACTATATTAAAATTGCACAATATAAACTGTTTCCCTCAATTAGGAAAATTGTTATAAGCTTAGATTTCTAGAAATAAGCGTTTTAGAGGTTTCTAAAAACTGATGTGCCGGTGTCCAGCCAATGAATCTAATTTATTGCCCAGTGAAAAAACCAATTACATATTTGAAAACTGCAACAAAAACTATATTAAAATTGCACAATATAAAATCTGTCCGTCAATTAGGAAAATTGTTATAAGCTTAGATTGTTAGAAATGAGCGTTTTAGAGGTTTCAAAAAACTGTTATGCCGATGTCCAACCAACGGATCTAATTTATTGCCCAGTGGAAAAACTATTTACTTAATTGAAATCTGCAGTTGAAACTGTATTAAAATTGCAAAATATAAACTGTGTCCGTTAATTAGGAAAATTGTTATAGGCTTAGATTGTTAGAAATGAGCGTTTTAGAGGTTTCAAAAAACTGATATTCCGATGTCCAGAAAACGGATCTAATTTATTGCTTAGTGGAAAAACCAATTACATATTTGAAAACTGCAAAAAAAACTATATTAAAATTGCACAATATAAACTGTGTCCGTTAATTAGGAAAATTGTTATAAGCTTAGATTTTTAGAAATGAGCGTTTTAGAGGTTTCTAAAAACTGATGTGCCGGTGTCCAGCCAATGAATCTAATTTATTGCCCAGTGAAAAAACCAATTACATATTTGAAAACTGCAACAAAAACTATATTAAAATTGCACAATATAAAATCTGTCTGTCAATTAGGAAAATTGTTATAAGCTTAGATTGTTAGAAATGAGCGTTTTAGAGGTTTCTAAAAACTGATGTGCCGATGTCCAGCCAACGGATCTAATTTATTGCCCAGTGGAAAAACTAATTACTTAATTGAAATCTGCAGTTGAAACTGTATTAAAATTGCACAATATAAACTGTGTCCGTTAATTAGGAAAATTGTTATAGGCTTAGATTGTTAGAAATGAGCGTTTTAGAGGTTTCTAAAAACTGATGTGCCGATGTCCAGCCAACGGATCTAATTTATTGCCCAGTTGAAAAACCAATTACATATTTGAAAACTGCAAAAAAATTATATTAAAACTGCACATTATAAGCTGTGTCCGCTAATTAGGAAAATTGTTATAGGCTTAGATTGTTAGAAATGAGCGTTTTAGAGGTTTCTAAAAACTGATGTGCCGATGTCCAGCCAACGGATCTAATTTATTGCCCAGTGGAAAAACTAATTACATATTTAAAAACTGCAACAAAAACTTTATTAAAACTGCACATTATAAGCTGTGTCCGTCAATTACGAAAATTGTTATAGGCTTAGATTGTTAGAAATGAGCGTTTAAGAGGTTTCTAAAAACTGATGTGCCGATGTCCAGCCAACGGATCTAATTTATTGCCCAGTGGAAAAACCAATTACATATTTGAAAACTGCAACAAAAACTATATTAAAATTGCACAATATGAACTGTTTCCTTCAATTAGGAAAATTGTTATAAGCTTAGATTGTTAGAAATGAGCGTTTTGGAGGTTTCTAAAAACTGATGTGCCGGTGTCCAGCCAATGAATCTAATTTATTGCCCAGTGAAAAAACCAATAACATATTTGAAAACTGCAACAAAAACTATATTAAAATTGCACAATATGAACTGTTTCCTTCAATTAGGAAAATTGTTATAAGCTTAGATTGTTAGAAATGAGCGTTTTGGAGGTTTCTAAAAACTGTTGTGCCGGTGTCCAGCCAACGGATCTAATTTATTGCCCAGTGGAAAAACTAATTACTTAATTGAAATCTGCAGTTGAAACTGTATTAAAATTGCACAATATAAGCTGTGTCCGTCAATTACGAAAATTGTTATAGGCTTAGATTGTTAGAAATGAGCGTTTTAGAGGTTTCTAAAAACTGATGTGCCGATGTCCAGCCAACGGATCTAATTTATTGCCCAGTGGAAAAACCAATTGCATATTTGAAAACTGCAACAAAAACTATATTAAAATTGCACAATATGAACTGTTTCCTTCAATTAGGAAAATTGTTATAAGCTTAGATTGTTAGAAATGAGCGTTTTAGAGGTTTCTAAAAACTGATGTGCCGGTGTCCAGCCAATGAATCTAATTTATTGCCCAGTGAAAAAACCAATAACATATTTGAAAACTGCAACAAAAACTATATTAAAATTGCACAATATAAAATCTGTCCCTCAATTTGGAAAATTGTTATAAGCTTAGATTGTTTGAAATGAGCGTTTTAGAGGTTTCAAAAAACTGATGTGCCGGTGTCCAGCCAACGGATCTAATTTATTGCCCAGTGGAAAAACCAATTACATATTTGGAAACTGCAACAAAAACTATATTAAAATTGCACAATATAAACTGTTTCCCTCAATTACAAAAATTGTTATAAGCTTATATTGTTAAAAATGAGCGTTTTAGAGGTTTCTAAAAACTGATGTGCCGATGTCCAGCCAACGGATCAAATTTATTGCCCAGTTGAAAAACCAATTACATATTTGAAAACTGCAACAAAAACTATATTAAAATCGCACAATATAAGATCTGTCCGTCAATTAGGAAAATTGTTATAAGCTTAGATTTTTAGAAATGAGCGTTTTAGAGGTTTCTAAAAACTGATGTGCCGGTGTCCAGCCAACGGATGTAATTTATTGTCCAGAGGAAAAACCAATTACATATTTGAAAACTGCAACAAAAACTATATTAAAATTGCACAATATAAACTGTTTCCCTCAATTAGGAAAATTGTTATAAGCTTAGATTTTTAGAAATGAGCGTTTTAGAGGCTTCTAAAAACTGATGTGCCGGTGTCCAGCCAATGAATCTAATTTATTGCCCAGTGAAAAAACCAATTACATATTTGAAAACTGCAACAAAAACTATATTAAAATTGCACAATATAAACTGTTTCCCTCAATTAGGAAAATTGTTAAAAGCTTAGATTTTTAGAAATGAGCGTTTTAGAGGTTTCTAAAAACTGATGTGCCGGTGTCCAGCCAATGAATCTAATTTATTGCCCAGTGAAAAAACCAATTACATATTTGAAAACTGCAACAAAAACTATATTAAAATTGCACAATATGAAATCTGTCCGTCAATTAGGAAAATTGTTATAAGCTTAGATTGTTAGAAATGAGCGTTTTAGAGGTTTCAAAAAACTGATGTGCCGGTGTCCAGCCAATGAATCTAATTTATTGCCCAGTGAAAAAACCAATTACATATTTGAAATCTGCAACAAAAACTATATTAAAATTGCACAATATAAACTGTTTCCCTCAATTAGGAAAATTGTTATAAGCTTAGATTTTTAGAAATGAGCGTTTTAGAGGTTTCTAAAAACTGATGTGCCGGTGTCCAGCCAATGAATCTAATTTATTGCCCAGTGAAAAAACCAATTACATATTTGAAAACTGCAACAAAAACTATATTAAAATTGCACAATATAAACTGTTTCCCTCAATTAGGAAAATTGTTAAAAGCTTAGATTTTTAGAAATGAGCGTTTTAGAGGTTTCTAAAAACTGATGTGCCGGTGTCCAGCCAATGAATCTAATTTATTGCCCAGTGAAAAAACCAATTACATATTTGAAAACTGCAACAAAAACTATATTAAAATTGCACAATATAAAATCTGTCCGTCAATTAGGAAAATTGTTATAAGCTTAGATTGTTAGAAATGAGCGTTTTAGAGGTTTCTAAAAACTGATGTGCCGGTGTCCAGCCAACGGATCTAATTTATTGCCCAGTTGAAAAACCAATTACATATTTGAAAACTGCAACAAAAACTATATTAAAATTTACAATATAAATTGTGTCCGTCAATTAGGAAAATTGTTATAAGCTTAGATTGTTAGAAATGAGCGTCTTAGAGGTTTCAAAAGTCTGATGTGCCGGTGTCCAGCCAAAGGATCTAATTTATTGCCCAGTGGAAAAACTAATTACTTAATTGAAATCTGCAGTTGAAACTGTATTAAAATTGCACAATATAAACTGTGTCCGTTAATTAGGAAAATTGTTAAAGGCTTAGATTGTTAGAAATGAGCGTTTTAGAGGTTTCTAAAAACTGATGTGTCAATGTCCAGCCAACGGATCTAATTTATTGCCCAGTTGAAAAACCAATTACATACTTGAAAACTGCAAAAAAACTATATTAAAATTGCACAATATAAAATCTGTCCGTCAATTAGGAATATTGTTATAAGCTTAGATTTTTAGAAATGAGCGTTTTAGAGGTTTCTAAAAACTGATGTGCCGGTGTCCAGCCAACGGATGTAATTTATTGCCCAGTGGAAAACCAATTACATATTTGAAAACTGCAACAAAAACTATAATAAAATTTACAATATAAGTTGTGTCCGTCAATTAGGAATATTGTTATAAGCTTAGATTTTTAGAAATGAGCGTTTTAGAGGTTTCTAAAAACTGATGTGTCAATGTCCAGCCAACGGATCTAATTTATTGCCCAGTTAAAAAACCAATTACATACTTGAAAACTGCAAAAAAACTATATTAAAATTGCACAATATAAAATCTGTCCGTCAATTAGCAAAATTGTTATATGCTTAGATTTTTAGAAATGAGCGTTTTAAAGGTATCAAAAAACTGATGTGCCGGTGTCCAGCCAACGGATCTAATTTATTGCCCAGTGGAAAAACCAATTACATATTTGAAAACTGCAACAAAAACTTTATTAAAATTGCACAATATAAACTGTTTCCCTCAATTAGGAAAATTGTTATAAGCTTAGATTGTTAGAAATGAGCGTTTTAGAGGTTTCTAAAAACTGATGTGCCGATGTCCAGCCAACGGATCTAATTTATTGCCCAGTGGAAAAACTAATTACTTAATTGAAATCTGCAGTTGAAACTGTATTAAAATTGCACAATATAAACTGTGTCCGTTAATTAGGAAAATTGTTATAGGCTTAGATTGTTAGAAATGAGCGTTTTAGAGGTTTCTAAAAACTGATGTGCCGATGTCCAGCCAACGGATCTAATTTATTGCCCAGTGGAAAAACCAATTACATATTTGAAAACTGCAACAAAAACTATATTAAAATTGCACAATATGAACTGTTTCCCTCAATTAGGAAAATTGTTATAAGCTGAGATTGTTAGAAATGAGCGTTTTAGAGGTTTCTAAAAACTGATGTGCCGGTGTCCAGCCAATGAATCTAATTTATTGCCCAGTGAAAAAACCAATAACATATTTGAAAACTGCAACAAAAACTATATTAAAATTGCACAATATAAACTGTTTCCCTCAATTAGGAAAATTGTTATAACCTTAGATTTTTAGAAATGAGCGTTTTAGTGGTTTCTAAAAACTGATGTGCCGGTGTCCAGCCAATGAATCTAATTTATTGCCCAGTGAAAAAACCAATTACATATTTGAAAACTGCAACAAAAACTATATTAAAATTGCACAATATAAAATCTGTCCGTCAATTAGGAAAATTGTTATAAGCTTAGATTGTTAGAAATGAGCGTTTTAGAGGTTTCTAAAAACTGATGTGCCGATGTCCAGCCAACGGATCTAATTTATTGCCCAGTGGAAAAACTAATTACTTAATTAAAATCTGCAGTTGAAACTGTATTAAAATTGCACAATATAAACTGTGTCCGTTAATTAGGAAAATTGTTATAAGCTTAGATTGTTAGAAATGAGCGTTTTAGAGGTTTCTAAAAACTGATGTGCCGATGTCCAGCCAACGGATCTAATTTATTGCCCAGTTGAAAAACCAATTACATATTTGAAAACTGCAAAAAAACTATATTAAAATTGCACAATATAAAATCTGTCCGTCAATTAGGAAAATTGTTATATGCTTAGATTTTTAGAAATGAGCGTTTTAGAGGTTTCAAAAAACTGATGTGCCGGTGTCCAGTCAACGGATCTAATTTATTGCCCAGTGGAAAAACCAATTGCATATTTGAAAACTGCAACAAAAACTATATTAAAATTGCACAATATAAACTGTTTCCCTCAATTAGGAAAATTGTTATAAGCTTAGATTGTTAGAAATGAGCGGTTTTAGAGGTTTCAAAAAACTGATATTCCGATGTCCAGCCGATGAATCTAATTTATTGCCCAGTAAAAAAACCAATTACATATTTTAAAACTGCAACAAAATCTATATTAAAATTGCACAATATAAACTGTTTCCCTCAATTAGGAAATTTGTTATAAGCATAGATTGTTAGAAATGAGCGTTTTAGAGGTTTCAAAAAACTGATGTGACTATGTCCAGCCAACGGATCTAATTTATTGCCCAGTTGAAAAACCAATTACATATTTGAAAACTGCAACAAAAACTATATTAAAATTGCACAATATAAACTGTTTCCCTCAATTAGGAAAATTGTTATAAGCTTAGATTGTTAGAAATGAGCGGTTTTAGAGGTTTCAAAAAACTGATATTCCGATGTCCAGCCGATGAATCTAATTTATTGCCCAGTAAAAAAACCAATTACATATTTTAAAACTGCAACAAAATCTATATTAAAATTGCACAATATAAACTGTTTCCCTCAATTAGGAAATTTGTTATAAGCATAGATTGTTAGAAATGAGCGTTTTAGAGGTTTAAAAAATCTGATGTGCCGGTGTCCAGCCAAAGGATCTAATTTATTGCCCAGTGGAAAAACTAATTACATATTTAAAAACTGCAACAAAAACTATATTAAAACTGCACATTATAAGCTGTGTCCGTCAATTACGAAAATTGTTATAGGCTTAGATTGTTAGAAATGAGCGTTTTAGAGGTTTCTAAAAACTGATGTGACTATGTCCAGCCAACGGATCTAATTTATTGCCCAGTTGAAAAACCAATTACATATTTGAAAACTGCTAAAAAACTATATTAAAATTGCACAATATAAAATCTGTCCGTCAATTAGCAAAATTGTTATATGCTTAGATTTTTAGAAATGAGCGTTTTGGAGGTTTCAAAAAACTGTTATGCCGATGTCCAGCCGATGAATCTAATTTATTGCCCAGTAAAAAAACCAATTACATATTTGAAAACTGCAACAAAAACTATGTTAAAATTGCACAATATGAACTGTTTCCCTCAATTAGGAAAATTGTTATAAGCTGAGATTGTTAGAAATGAGCGTTTTAGAGGTTTCTAAAAACTGATGTGCCGGTGTCCAGCCAATGAATCTAATTTATTGCCCAGTGAAAAAACCAATAACATATTTGAAAACTGCAACAAAAACTATATTAAAATTGCACAATATAAAATCTGTCCCTCAATTTGGAAAATTGTTATAAGCTTAGATTGTTAGAAATGAGCGTTTTAGAGGTTTCAAAAAACTGATGTGCCGGTGTCCAGCCAACGGATCTAATTTATTGCCCAGTGGAAAAACCAATTACATATTTGAAAACTGCAACAAAAACTATATTAAAATTGCACAATATAAACTGTTTCCCTCAATTAGGAAAATTGTTATAAGCTTATATTGTTAGAAATGAGCGTTTTAGAGGTTTCTAAAAACTGATGTGCCGATGTCCAGCCAACGGATCTAATTTATTGCCCAGTTGAAAAACCAATTACATATTTAAAAACTGCAACAAAAACTATATTAAAATCGCACAATATAAAATCTGTCCGTCAATTAGGAAAATTGTTATAAGCTTAGAGTTTTAGAAATTAGCGTTTTAGAGGTTTCTAAAAACTGATGTGCCGGTGTCCAGCCAACGGATGTAATTTATTGTCCTGTGGAAAAACCAATTACATATTTGAAAACTGCAACAAAAACTATATTAAAATTGCACAATATAAACTGTTTCCCTCAATTAGGAAAATTGTTAAAAGCTTAGATTTTTAGAAATGAGCGTTTTAGAGGTTTCTAAAAACTGATGTTCCGGTGTCCAGCCAATGAATCTAATTTATTGCCCAGTGAAAAAACCAATTACATATTTGAAAACTGCAACAAAAACTATATTAAAATTGCACAATATAAAATCTGTCCGTCAATTAGGAAAATTGTTATAGGCTTAGATTGTTAGAAATGAGCGTTTAAGAGGTTTCTAAAAACTGATGTGCCGATGTCCAGCCAACGGATCTAATTTATTGCCCAGTGGAAAAACCAATTACATATTTGAAAATTGCAACAAAAACTATATTAAAATTGCACAATATGAACTGTTTCCTTCAATTAGGAAAATTGTTATAAGCTTAGATTGTTAGAAATGAGCGTTTTGGGTTTCTAAAAACTGTTGTGCCGGTGACCAGCCAACGGATCTAATTTATTGCCCAGTGAAAAAACCAATTACATATTTGAAAACTGCAACAAAAACTATATTAAAATTGCACAATATGAAATCTGTCCGTCAATTAGGAAAATTGTTATAAGCTTAGATTGTTAGAAATGAGCGTTTTAGAGGTTTCAAAAAACTGATGTACCGGTGTCCAGCCAATGAATCTAATTTATTGCCCAGTGAAAAAACCAATTACATATTTGAAATCTGCAACAAAAACTATATTAAAATTGCACAATATAAACTGTTTCCCTCAATTAGGAAAATTGTTATAAGCTTAGATTTTTAGAAATGAGCGTTTTAGAGGTTTCTAAAAACTGATGTGCCGGTGTCCAGCCAATGAATCTAATTTATTGCCCAGTGAAAAAACCAATTACATATTTGAAAACTGCAACAAAAACTATATTAAAATTGCACAATATGAAATCTGTCCGTCAATTAGGAAAATTGTTATAAGCTTAGATTGTTAGAAATGAGCGTTTTAGAGGTTTCAAAAAACTGATGTACCGGTGTCCAGCCAATGAATCTAATTTATTGCCCAGTGAAAAAACCAATTACATATTTGAAATCTGCAACAAAAACTATATTAAAATTGCACAATATAAACTGTTTCCCTCAATTAGGAAAATTGTTATAAGCTTAGATTTTTAGAAATGAGCGTTTTAGAGGTTTCTAAAAACTGATGTGCCGGTGTCCAGCCAATGAATCTAATTTATTGCCCAGTGAAAAAACCAATTACATATTTGAAAACTGCAACAAAAACTATATTAAAATTGCACAATATAAACTGTTTCCCTCAATTAGGAAAATTGTTAAAAGCTTAGATTTTTAGAAATGAGCGTTTTAGAGGTTTCTAAAAACTGATGTGCCGGTGTCCAGCCAATGAATCTAATTTATTGCCCAGTGAAAAAACCAATTACATATTTGAAAACTGCAACAAAAACTATATTAAAATTGCACAATATAAAATCTGTCCGTCAATTAGGAAAATTGTTATAAGGTTAGATTGTTAGAAATGAGCGTTTTAGAGGTTTCTAAAAACTGATGTGCCGATGTCCAGCCAACGGATCTAATTTATTGCCCAGTGGAAAAACTAATTACTTAATTAAAATCTGCAGTTGAAACTGTATTAAAATTGCACAATATAAACTGTGTCCGTTAATTAGGAAAATTGTTATAAGCTTAGATTGTTAGAAATGAGCGTTTTAGAGGTTTCTAAAAACTGATGTGCCGATGTCCAGCCAACGGATCTAATTTATTGCCCAGTTGAAAAACCAATTACATATTTGAAAACTGCAAAAAAACTATATTAAAATTGCACAATATAAAATCTGTCCGTCAATTAGGAAAATTGTTATATGCTTAGATTTTTAGAAATGAGCGTTTTAGAGGTTTCAAAAAACTGATGTGCCGGTGTCCAGTCAACGGATCTAATTTATTGCCCAGTGGAAAAACCAATTGCATATTTGAAAACTGCAACAAAAACTATATTAAAATTGCACAATATAAACTGTTTCCCTCAATTAGGAAAATTGTTATAAGCTTAGATTGTTAGAAATGAGCGGTTTTAGAGGTTTCAAAAAACTGATATTCCGATGTCCAGCCGATGAATCTAATTTATTGCCCAGTAAAAAAACCAATTACATATTTTAAAACTGCAACAAAATCTATATTAAAATTGCACAATATAAACTGTTTCCCTCAATTAGGAAATTTGTTATAAGCATAGATTGTTAGAAATGAGCGTTTTAGAGGTTTCAAAAAACTGTTATGCCGATGTCCAACCAACGGATCTAATTTATTGCCCAGTGGAAAAACTAATTACTTAATTGAAATCTGCAGTTAAAACTGTATTAAAATTGCACAATATAAACTGTGTCCGTTAATTAGGAAAATTGTTATAGGCTTAGATTGTTAGAAATGAGCGTTTTAGAGGTTTAAAAAATCTGATGTGCCGGTGTCCAGCCAAAGGATCTAATTTATTGCCCAGTGGAAAAACTAATTACATATTTAAAAACTGCAACAAAAACTATATTAAAACTGCACATTATAAGCTGTGTCCGTCAATTACGAAAATTGTTATAGGCTTAGATTGTTAGAAATGAGCGTTTTAGAGGTTTCTAAAAACTGATGTGACTATGTCCAGCCAACGGATCTAATTTATTGCCCAGTTGAAAAACCAATTACATATTTGAAAACTGCTAAAAAACTATATTAAAATTGCACAATATAAAATCTGTCCGTCAATTAGCAAAATTGTTATATGCTTAGATTTTTAGAAATGAGCGTTTTAGAGGTTTCAAAAAACTGTTATGCCGATGTCCAGCCGATGAATCTAATTTATTGCCCAGTAAAAAAACCAATTACATATTTGAAAACTGCAACAAAAACTATATTAAAATTGCACAATATGAACTGTTTCCCTCAATTAGGAAAATTGTTATAAGCTGAGATTGTTAGAAATGAGCGTTTTAGAGGTTTCTAAAAACTGATGTGCCGGTGTCCAGCCAATGAATCTAATTTATTGCCCAGTGAAAAAACCAATAACATATTTGAAAACTGCAACAAAAACTATATTAAAATTGCACAATATAAAATCTGTCCCTCAATTTGGAAAATTGTTATAAGGTTAGATTGTTAGAAATGAGCGTTTTAGAGGTTTCAAAAAACTGATGTGCCGGTGTCCAGCCAACGGATCTAATTTATTGCCCAGTGGGAAAACCAATTACATATTTGAAAACTGCAACAAAAACTATATTAAAATTGCACAATATAAACTGTTTCCCTCAATTAGGAAAATTGTTATAAGCTTATATTGTTAGAAATGAGCGTTTTAGAGGTTTCTAAAAACTGATGTGCCGATGTCCAGCCAACGGATCTAATTTATTGCCCAGTTGAAAAACCAATTACATATTTAAAAACTGCAACAAAAACTATATTAAAATCGCACAATATAAAATCTGTCCGTCAATTAGGAAAATTGTTATAAGCTTAGAGTTTTAGAAATTAGCGTTTTAGAGGTTTCTAAAAACTGATGTGCCGGTGTCCAGCCAACGGATGTAATTTATTGTCCTGTGGAAAAACCAATTACATATTTGAAAACTGCAACAAAAACTATATTAAAATTGCACAATATAAACTGTTTCCCTCAATTAGGAAAATTGTTAAAAGCTTAGATTTTTAGAAATGAGCGTTTTAGAGGTTTCTAAAAACTGATGTTCCGGTGTCCAGCCAATGAATCTAATTTATTGCCCAGTGAAAAAACCAATTACATATTTGAAAACTGCAACAAAAACTATATTAAAATTGCACAATATAAAATCTGTCCGTCAATTAGGAAAATTGTTATAAGCTTAGATTGTTAGAAATGAGCGTTTTAGAGGTTTCAAAAAACTGTTATGCCGATGTCCAACCAACGGATCTAATTTATTGCCCAGTGGAAAAACTAATTACTTAATTGAAATCTGCAGTTGAAACTGTATTAAAATTGCACAATATAAACTGTGTCCGTTAATTAGGAAAATTGTTATAGGCTTAGATTGTTAGAAATGAGCGTTTTAGAGGTTTCAAAAAACTGATATTCCGATGTCCAGCCAACGGATCTAATTTATTGCTTAGTGGAAAAACCAATTACATATTTGAAAACTGCAAAAAAAACTATATTAAAATTGCACAATATAAACTGTGTCCGTTAATTAGGAAAATTGTTATAAGCTTAGATTTTTAGAAATGAGCGTTTTAGAGGTTTCTAAAAACTGATGTGCCGGTGTCCAGCCAATGAATCTAATTTATTGCCCAGTGAAAAAACCAATTACATATTTGAAAACTGCAACAAAAACTATATTAAAATTGCACAATATAAAATCTGTCTGTCAATTAGGAAAATTGTTATAAGCTTAGATTGTTAAAAATGAGCGTTTTAGAGGTTTCTAAAAACTGATGTGCCGATGTCCAGCCAACGGATCTAATTTATTGCCCAGTTGAAAAACCAATTACATATTTGAAAACTGCAAAAAAATTATATTAAAACTGCACATTATAAGCTGTGTCCGCTAATTAGGAAAATTGTTATAGGCTTAGATTGTTAGAAATGAGCGTTTTAGAGGTTTCTAAAAACTGATGTGCCGATGTCCAGCCATCGGATCTAATTTATTGCCCAGTGGAAAAACTAATTACATATTTAAAAACTGCAACAAAAACTATATTAAAACTGCACATTATAAGCTGTGTCCGTCAATTACGAAAATTGTTATAGGCTTAGATTGTTAGAAATGAGCGTTTAAGAGGTTTCTAAAAACTGATGTGCCGATGTCCAGCCAACGGATCTAATTTATTGCCCAGTGGAAAAACCAATTACATATTTGAAAATTGCAACAAAAACTATATTAAAATTGCACAATATGAACTGTTTCCTTCAATTAGGAAAATTGTTATAAGCTTAGATTGTTAGAAATGAGCGTTTTGGGTTTCTAAAAACTGTTGTGCCGGTGACCAGCCAACGGATCTAATTTATTGCCCAGTGAAAAAACCAATTACATATTTGAAAACTGCAACAAAAACTATATTAAAATTGCACAATATGAAATCTGTCCGTCAATTAGGAAAATTGTTATAAGCTTAGATTGTTAGAAATGAGCGTTTTAGAGGTTTCAAAAAACTGATGTACCGGTGTCCAGCCAATGAATCTAATTTATTGCCCAGTGAAAAAACCAATTACATATTTGAAATCTGCAACAAAAACTATATTAAAATTGCACAATATAAACTGTTTCCCTCAATTAGGAAAATTGTTATAAGCTTAGATTTTTAGAAATGAGCGTTTTAGAGGTTTCTAAAAACTGATGTGCCGGTGTCCAGCCAATGAATCTAATTTATTGCCCAGTGGAAAAACCAATTACATATTTGAAAACTGCAACAAAAACTATATTAAAATTGCACAATATGAAATCTGTCCGTCAATTAGGAAAATTGTTATAAGCTTAGATTGTTAGAAATGAGCGTTTTAGAGGTTTCAAAAAACTGATGTACCGGTGTCCAGCCAATGAATCTAATTTATTGCCCAGTGAAAAAACCAATTACATATTTGAAATCTGCAACTAAAACTATATTAAAATTGCACAATATAAACTGTTTCCCTCAATTAGGAAAATTGTTATAAGCTTAGATTTTTAGAAATGAGCGTTTTAGAGGTTTCTAAAAACTGATGTGCCGGTGTCCAGCCAATGAATCTAATTTATTGCCCAGTGAAAAAACCAATTACATATTTGAAAACTGCAACAAAAACTATATTAAAATTGCACAATATAAACTGTTTCCCTCAATTAGGAAAATTGTTAAAAGCTTAGATTTTTAGAAATGAGCGTTTTAGAGGTTTCTAAAAACTGATGTGCCGGTGTCCAGCCAATGAATCTAATTTATTGCCCAGTGAAAAAACCAATTACATATTTGAAAACTGCAACAAAAACTATATTAAAATTGCACAATATAAAATCTGTCCGTCAATTAGGAAAATTGTTATAAGCTTAGATTGTTAGAAATGAGCGTTTTAGAGGTTTCAAAAAACTGTTATGCCGATGTCCAACCAACGGATCTAATTTATTGCCCAGTGGAAAAACTAATTACTTAATTGAAATCTGCAGTTGAAACTGTATTAAAATTGCACAATATAAACTGTGTCCGTTAATTAGGAAAATTGTTATAGGCTTAGATTGTTAGAAATGAGCGTTTTAGAGGTTTCAAAAAACTGATATTCCGATGTCCAGCCAACGGATCTAATTTATTGCTTAGTGGAAAAACCAATTACATATTTGAAAACTGCAAAAAAAACTATATTAAAATTGCACAATATAAACTGTGTCCGTTAATTAGGAAAATTGTTATAGGCTTAGATTTTTAGAAATGAGCGTTTTAGAGGTTTCTAAAAACTGATGTGCCGGTGTTCAGCCAATGAATCTAATTTATTGCCCAGTGAAAATACCAATTACATATTTGAAAACTGCAACAAAAACTATATTAAAATTGCACAATATAAAATCTGTCCGTCACTTTTGGAATATTATGTGTTCAAACACATGTTGCAGTCCAATGCTTAATATGTGACTAAATTAATGCTTTGGGCCTCTGTATAACGCTGCTTATACAAAATGAACTCTGTGCCTCTGATAGTTTGGCTGTAACGGATACTTTTGGAATAAGAGGTGTTCAAACACATGCTGCAGTCTATCGCTTAATATGTGATTATATTAATGCTTTGGGCCTCTGTAAGACGCTGCATATTCGATATGAACTTTGTGCCTCTAATAGTTTGGCTGTAACGGACAGTTTTGGAATATTAGGTGTTCAACAATATGGGGCAGTCCAACGCTTAATATGTGAGTATAGTGATGTTTTCGGACTCTGTTGAACGCCTCATATTTCATATGAACTGTGTGAGTACGATAGTATGGCTGTAACTGACATTTTTGAAATATTAGGTGTTTAACAATATGGGGCAGTCCAACGCTTAATATGTGAGTATAGTGATGTTTTGGGACTCTGTTGAACGCCTCATATTTCATTTGAACTGTGTGAGTACGATAGTTTGGCTGTAGCTGACATTTTTGGAATATTAGGTGTTCAACCACATGGGGCAGTCCAACGCTTAATATGTGCATATAGTGATGCTTTGGGACTCTGTTGAACGCCTCATATGCCATATGAACTGTGTGCCTACGATAGTATGGCTGTAGCTGACATTTTTGGAATATTAGGTGTTCAACCACATGGGGCAGTCCAACGCTTAATATGTGATTATATTAATGCTTTAGGACTCTGTATAAAGCTGCATATATGAGTACGATAATTTGATATGTGCATATAGTGATGCTTTGGGACTCTGTTGAACGCCTCATATTCAATATGAACTGTGTGAATCCGATAGTATGGCTGTAACTGACATTTTTGTAATATTAGGTGTTTAACCATATGGGGCAGTCCAACGCTTAATATGTGCATAAAGTAATGCTTAAAGACTCTGTATAGCGCCTCATATTCAATATGAACTGTGTGCCTACGATAGTTTGGCTGTAACTGACATTTTTGGAATATTAGGTGTTCAACATTATGGGGCTGTCTAACGCTTAATATGTAAGTATAGTGATGTTTTGGGACTCTGTTGAACGCCTCATATTCCATATGAACTGTGTGAGTACGATAGTATGGCTGTAACTGACATTTTTGAAATATTAGGTGTTTAACCATATGGGGCAGTCCAACGCTTAATATATGCATATAGTAATGCTTTAAGACTCTGTATAGCGCCTCATATTCAATATGAACTGAGTGTCTACCATAGTTTGGCTGTAGCTGACATTTTTGGAATATTAGGTGTTCAACATTATAGGGTCGTCCAACGCTTAATATGTGATTACATTAATGCTTTGGGACTCTGTATAAAGCTGCATATACAATATGAACCATGCGTCTTTAACAGTTTGGCTGTAACTCACATTTTTGGAATAATAGGTGTTCAACCACATGGGGCAGTCCAACGCTTAATATGTGCATATAGTGATGCTTTGGGACTCGGTTGAACGCCTCATATTCCATATGAACTGTGTGAGTCCGATAGTTTGGCTGTAACTGACATTTTTGGAATATTTGGTGTTCAACATTATGGGGCAGTCCAACGCTTAATATGTGATTATATTATTGCTTTGGGACTCTGTATAAAGCTGCATATACAATATGAACCATGCGTCTTTAACAGTTTGGCTGTAATTCACATTTTTGGAATATTAGGTGTTCAACTACATGGGGCAGTCCAACGCTTAATATGTGTTTATATTATTGCTTTGGGACTCTGTATAAAGCTGCATATACAATATGAACCATGCGTCTTTAACATTTTGTCTGTAACTCACATTTTTGGAATATTAGGTGTTCAACCACATGGGGCAGTCCAACGCCTAATATGTGCATATAGTGATGCTTTGGGACTCTGTTGAACGCCTCATATTCAATATGAACTGTGTGCCTCCGATAGTATGGCTGTAACTGACATTTTTGTAATATTAGGTGTTTAACCATATGGGGCAGTCCAACGCTTAATATGTGCATATAGTAATGCTTAAAGACTCTGTATAGCGCTTCATATTCAATATGAACTGTGTGCCTACGATAGTTTGGCTGTAACTGACATTTTTGGAATATTAGGTGTTCTACATTATAGGGCTGTCTAACGCTTAATATGTAAGTATAGTGATGTTTTGGGACTCTGTTGAACGCCTCATATTCAATATGAACTGTGTGCCTACGATAGTATGGCTGTAACTGACATTTTTGAAATATTAGGTGTTCAACCACATGGGGCAGTCCAACGCTTAATATGTGAGTATAGTGATGTTTTGGGACTCTGTTAAACGCCTCATATTCAATATGAACTGCGTGCCTACCATAGTTTTGCTGTAGCTGACATTTTTGGAATATTAGGTGTTCAACATTATGGGGCGGTCCAACGCTTAATATGTGATTATATTATTGCTTTAGGACTCTGTATAAAGCTGCATATACAATATGAACCATGTGTCTCTTACAGTTTGGCTGTAACTGACATTTTTGGAATATTAGGTGTTCAACCACATGGGGCAGTCCAACGCCTAATATGTGATTGATTATATTATTGCTTTGGGACTCTGTATAAAGCTGCATATACAATATGAACCATGTGTCTTAACAGTTTGGCTGTAACTCACATTTTTGGAATATTAGGTGTTCAACAACATGGGGCAGTCTAACGCTTAATATGTGATTATATTATTGCTTTGGGACTCTGTATAACACTACATATTCAATATGAACCGCGTGCCTACCATAGTTTGGCTGTAGCTGACATTTTTGGAATATTAGGTGTTCAACATTATGGGGCGGTCCAACGCTTAATATGTGATTATATTAATGCTTTAGGACTCTGTATAAAGCTGCATATACAATATGAACCATGAGTCTCTAACAGTTTGGCTGTAACTGACATTTTTGGAATATTAGGTGTTCAACCACATGGGGCAGTCCAACGCTTAATATGTGCATATAGTGATGCTTTGGGACTCGGTTGAACGCCTCATATTCCATATGAACTGTGTGAGTCCGATAGTTTGGCTGTAACTGACATTTTTGAAATATTAGGTGTTTAACCATATGGGGCAGTCCAACGCTTAATATGTGCATATAGTAATGCTTTAAGACTCTGTATAGCGCCTCATATTCAATATGAACTGCGTGTCTACCATAGTTTGGCTGTAGCTGACATTTTTGGAATATTAGGTGTTCAACATTATGGGGCTGTCTAACGCTTAATATGTAAGTATAGTGATGTTTTGGGACTCTGTTGAACGCCTTATATTCCATATGAACTGTGTGAGTACGATAGTATGGCTGTAACTGACATTTTTGAAATATTAGGTGTTTAACCATATGGGGCAGTCCAACGCTTAATATGTGCATATAGTAATGCTTTAAGACTCTGTATAGCGCCTCATATTCAATATGAACTGAGTGTCTACCATAATTTGGCTGTAGCTGACATTTTTGGAATATTAGGTGTTCAACATTATAGGGCCGTCCAACGCTTAATATGTGATTACATTAATGCTTTGGGACTCTGTATAAAGCTGCATATACAATATGAACCATGCGTCTTTAACAGTTTGGCTGTAACTCACATTTTTGGAATAATAGGTGTTCAACCACATGGGGCAGTCCAACGCTTAATATGTGCATATAGTGATGCTTTGGGACTCGGTTGAACGCCTCATATTCCATATGAACTGTGTGAGTCCGTTAGTTTGGCTGTAACTGACATTTTTGGAATATTTGGTGTTCAACATTATGGGGCAGTCCAACGCTTAATATGTGATTATATTATTGCTTTGGGACTCTGTATAAAGCTGCATATACAATATGAACCATGCGTCTTTAACAGTTTGGCTGTAATTCACATTTTTGGAATATTAGGTGTTCAACTACATGGGGCAGTCCAACGCTTAATATGTGTTTATATTATTGCTTTGGGACTCTGTATAAAGCTGCATATACAATATGAACCATGCGTCTTTAACAGTTTGTCTGTAACTCACATTTTTGGAATATTAGGTGTTCAACCACATGGGGCAGTCCAACGCCTAATATGTGCATATAGTGATGCTTTGGGACTCTGTTGAACGCCTCATATTCAATATGAACTGTGTGCCTCCGATAGTATGGCTGTAACTGACATTTTTGTAATATTAGGTGTTTAACCATATGGGGCAGTCCAACGCTTAATATGTGCATATAGTAATGCTTAAAGACTCTGTATAGCTCTTCATATTCAATATGAACTGTGTGCCTACGATAGTTTGGCTGTAACTGACATTTTTGGAATATTAGGTGTTCTACATTATAGGGCTGTCTAACGCTTAATATGTAAGTATAGTGATGTTTTGGGACTCTGTTGAACGCCTCATATTCAATATGAACTGTGTGCCTACGATAGTATGGCTGTAACTGACATTTTTGGAATATTAGGTGTTCAACCACATGGGGCAGTCCAACGCTTAATATGTGAGTATAGTGATGTTTTGGGACTCTGTTAAACGCCTCATATTCAATATGAACTGCGTGCCTACCATAGTTTTGCTGTAGCTGACATTTTTGGAATATTAGGTGTTCAACATTATGGGGCGGTCCAACGCTTAATATGTGATTATATTATTGCTTTAGGACTCTGTATAAAGCTGCATATACAATATGAACCATGTGTCTTTAACAGTTTGGCTGTAACTCACATTTTTGGAATATTAGGTGTTCAACAACATGGGGCAGTCTAACGCTTAATATGTGATTATATTAATGCTTTAGGACTCTGTATAAAGCTGCATATACAATATGAACCATGAGTCTCTAACAGTTTGGCTGTAACTGACATTTTTGGAATATTAGGTGTTCAACCACAAGGGGCAGTCCAACGCTTAATATGTGCATATAGTGATGCTTTGGGACTCGGTTGAACGCCTCATATTCCATATGAACTGTGTGAGTCCGATAGTTTGGCTGTAACTGACATTTTTGAAATATTAGGTGTTTAACCATATGGGGCAGTCCAACGCTTAATATGTGCATATAGTAATGCTTTAAGACTCTGTATAGCGCCTCATATTCAATATGATCTGCGTGCCTACCATAGTTTTGCTGTAGCTGACATTTTTGGAATATTAGGTGTTCAACATTATAGGGCCGTCCAACGCTTAATATGTGATTACATTAATGCTTTGGGACTCTGTATAAAGCTGCATATTCAATATGAACCATGCGTCTTTAACAGTTTGGCTGTAACTCACATTTTTGGAATAATAGGTGTTCAACCACATGGGGCAGTCCAACGCTTAATATGTGATTATATTATTGCTTTGGGACTCTGTATAACACTACATATTCAATATGAACCGCGTGCCTACCATAGTTTGGCTGTAGCTGACATTTTTGGAATATTAGGTGTTCAACATTATGGGGCGGTCCAACGCTTAATATGTGATTATATTAATGCATTAGGACTCTGTATAAAGCTGCATATACAATATGAACCATGAGTCTCTAACAGTTTGGCTGTAACTGACATTTTTGGAATATTAGGTGTTCAACCACATGGGGCAGTCCAACGCTTAATATGTGCATATAGTGATGCTTTGGGACTCGGTTGAACGCCTCATATTCCATATGAACTGTGTGAGTCCGATAGTTTGGCTGTAACTGACATTTTTGGAATATTTGGTGTTCAACATTATGGGGCAGTCCAACGCTTAATATGTGATTATATTATTGCTTTGGGACTCTGTATAAAGCTGCATATACAATATGAACCATGCGTCTTTAACAGTTTGGCTGTAATTCACATTTTTGGAATATTAGGTGTTCAACTACATGGGGCAGTCCAACGCTTAATATGTGTTTATATTATTGCTTTGGGACTCTGTATAAAGCTGCATATACAATATGAACCATGCGTCTTTAACAGTTTGTCTGTAACTCACATTTTTGGAATATTAGGTGTTCAACCACATGGGGCAGTCCAACGCCTAATATTTGCATATAGTGATGCTTTGGGACTCTGTTGAACGCCTCATATTCAATATGAACTGTGTGCCTCCGATAGTATGGCTGTAACTGACATTTTTGTAATATTAGGTGTTTAACCATATGGGGCAGTCCAACGCTTAATATGTGCATATAGTAATGCTTAAAGACTCTGTATAGCGCCTCATATTCAATATGAACTGTGTGCCTCCGATAGTATGGCTGTAACTGACATTTTTGTAATATTAGGTGTTTAACCATATGGGGCAGTCCAACGCCTAATATGTGATTATATTATTGCTTTAGGACTCTGTATAAAGCTGCATATACAATATGAACCATGAGTCTCTAACAGTTTGGCTGTAACTGACATTTTTGGAATATTAGGTGTTCAACCACATGGGGCAGTCCAACGCCTAATATGTGATTATATTATTGCTTTGGGACTCTGTATAAAGCTGCATATACAATATGAACCATGTGTCTTTAACAGTTTGGCTGTAACTCACATTTTTGGAATATTAGGTGTTCAACAACATGGGGCAGTCTAACGCTTAATATGTGATTATATTATTGCTTTGGGACTCTGTATAACGCTGCATATACAATATGAACCATGTGTCTTTAACAGTTTGGCTGTAACTCACATTTTTGGAATATTAGGTGTTCAACCACATGGGGCAGTCCAACGCCTAATATGTGCATATAGTGATGCATTGGGGCTCTGTTGAACGCCTCATATTCCATATGAACTGTGTGAGTACGATAGTATGGCTGTAACTGACATTTTTGAAATATTGGGTGTTTAACCATATGGGGCAGTCGATCGCTTAATATGTGCATATAGTAATGCTTTGGGACTCTGTATAGCGCCTCATATTCAATATGAACTGCGTGTCTACCATAGTTTGGCTGTAGCTGACATTTTTGGAATATTAGGTGTTCAACATTATGGGGCGGTCCAACGCTTAATATGTGATTATATTAATGCTTTAGGACTCTGTATAAAGCTGCATATACAATATGAACCATGAGTCTCTAACAGTTTGGCTGTAACTGACATTTTTGGAATATTAGGTGTTCAACCACATGGGGCAGTCCAACGCTTAATATGTGCATATAGTGATGCTTTGGGACTCGGTTGAACGCCTCATATTCCATATGAACTGTGTGAGTCCGATAGTTTGGCTGTAACTGACATTTTTTGTATATTAGGTGTTCAACCACATGGGGCAGTCCAACGCTTAATATGTGCATATAGTGATGCTTTGGGACTCGGTTGAACGCCTCATATTCCATATGAACTGTGTGAGTCCGATAGTTTGGCTGTAACTGACATTTTTGGAATATTTGGTGTTCAACATTATGGGGCAGTCCAACGCTTAATATGTGTTTATATTATTGCTTTGGGACTCTGTATAAAGCTGCATATACAATATGAACCATGTGTCTTTAACAGTTTGGCTGTAACTCACATTTTTGGAATATTAGGTGTTCAACAACATGGGGCAGTCTAACGCTTAATATGTGATTATATTATTGCTTTGGGACTCTGTATAACGCTGCATATACAATAAGAACCATGTGTCTTTAACAGTTTGGCGGTAACTCACATTTTTGGAATATTAGGTGTTCAACCACATGGGGCAGTCCAACGCCTAATATGTGCATATAGTGATGCATTGGGACTCTCTTGAACGCCTCATATTCAATATGAACTGTGTGCCTACGATAGTATGGCTGTAACTGACATTTTTGGAATATTAGGTGTTCAACCACATGGGGCAGTCCAACGCCTAATATGTGCATATAGTGATGCATTGGGACTCTGTTGAACGCCTCATATTCAATATGAACTGTGTGCCTACGATAGTATGGCTGTAACTGACATTTTTGGAATATTAGGTGTTCAACCACATGGGGCAGTCCAACGCTTAATATGTGAGTATAGTGATGTTTTGGGACTCTGTTAAACGCCTCATATTCAATATGAACTGCGTGCCTACCATAGTTTGGCTGTAGCTGATATTTTTGGAATATTAGGTGTTCAACATTATGGGGCGGTCCAACGCTTAATATGTGATTATATTATTGCTTTAGGACTCTGTATAAAGCTGCATATACAATATGAACCATGAGTCTCTAACAGTTTGGCTGTAACTGACATTTTTGGAATATTAGGTGTTCAACCACATGGGGCAGTCCAACGGCTAATATGTGATTATATTATTGCTTTGGGACTCTGTATAAAGCTGCATATACAATATGAACCATGTGTCTTTAACAGTTTGGCTGTAACTCACATTTTTGGAATATTAGGTGTTCAACAACATGGGGCAGTCTAACGCTTAATATGTGATTATATTATTGCTTTGGGACTCTGTATAACGCTGCATATACAATATGAACCATGTGTCTTTAACAGTTTGGCGGTAACTCACATTTTTGGAATATTAGGTGTTCAACCACATGGGGCAGTCCAACGCCTAATATGTGCATATAGTGATGCATTGGGACTCTGTTGAACGCCTCATATTCAATATGAACTGTGTGCCAACGATAGTATGGCTGTAACTGACATTTTTGGAATATTAGGTGTTCAACCACATGGGGCAGTCCAACGCTTAATATGTGAGTATAGTGATGTTTTGGGACTCTGTTAAACGCCTCATATTCAATATGAACTGTGTGCCTACGATAGTATGGCTGTAACTGACATTTTTGGAATATTAGGTGTTCAACCACATGGGGCAGTCCAACGCTTAATATGTGAGTATAGTGATGCATTGGGACTCTCTTGAACGCCTCATATTCAATATGAACTGTGTGCCTACGATAGTATGGCTGTAACTGACATTTTTGGAATATTAGGTGTTCAACCACATGGGGCAGTCCAACGCCTAATATGTGCATATAGTGATGCATTGGGACTCTGTTGAACGCCTCATATTCAATATGAACTGTGTGCCTACGATAGTATGGCTGTAACTGACATTTTTGGAATATTAGGTGTTCAACCACATGGGGCAGTCCAACGCTTAATATGTGAGTATAGTGATGTTTTGGGACTCTGTTAAACGCCTCATATTCAATATGAACTGCGTGCCTACCATAGTTTGGCTGTAGCTGATATTTTTGGAATATTAGGTGTTCAACATTATGGGGCGGTCCAACGCTTAATATGTGATTATATTATTGCTTTAGGACTCTGTATAAAGCTGCATATACAATATGAACCATGAGTCTCTAACAGTTTGGCTGTAACTGACATTTTTGGAATATTAGGTGTTCAACCACATGGGGCAGTCCAACGGCTAATATGTGATTATATTATTGCTTTGGGACTCTGTATAAAGCTGCATATACAATATGAACCATGTGTCTTTAACAGTTTGGCTGTAACTCACATTTTTGGAATATTAGGTGTTCAACAACATGGGGCAGTCTAACGCTTAATATGTGATTATATTATTGCTTTGGGACTCTGTATAACGCTGCATATACAATATGAACCATGTGTCTTTAACAGTTTGGCGGTAACTCACATTTTTGGAATATTAGGTGTTCAACCACATGGGGCAGTCCAACGCCTAATATGTGCATATAGTGATGCATTGGGACTCTGTTGAACGCCTCATATTCAATATGAACTGTGTGCCAACGATAGTATGGCTGTAACTGACATTTTTGGAATATTAGGTGTTCAACCACATGGGGCAGTCCAACGCTTAATATGTGAGTATAGTGATGTTTTGGGACTCTGTTAAACGCCTCATATTCAATATGAACTGCGTGCCTACCATAGTTTGGCTGTAGCTGATATTTTTGGAATATTAGGTGTTCAACATTATGGGGCGGTCCAACGCTTAATATGTGATTATATTATTGCTTTAGGACTCTGTATAAAGCTGCATATACAATATGAACCATGAGTCTCTAACAGTTTGGCTGTAACTGACATTTTTGGAATATTAGGTGTTCAACCACATGGGGCAGTCCAACGGCTAATATGTGATTATATTATTGCTTTGGGACTCTGTATAAAGCTGCATATACAATATGAACCATGTGTCTTTAACAGTTTGGCTGTAACTCACATTTTTGGAATATTAGGTGTTCAACAACATGGGGCAGTCTAACGCTTAATATGTGATTATATTATTGCTTTGGGACTCTGTATAACGCTGCATATACAATATGAACCATGTGTCTTTAACAGTTTGGCGGTAACTCACATTTTTGGAATATTAGGTGTTCAACCACATGGGGCAGTCCAACGCCTAATATGTGCATATAGTGATGCATTGGGACTCTGTTGAACGCCTCATATTCAATATGAACTGTGTGCCAACGATAGTATGGCTGTAACTGACATTTTTGGAATATTAGGTGTTCAACCACATGGGGCAGTCCAACGCTTAATATGTGAGTATAGTGATGTTTTGGGACTCTGTTAAACGCCTCATATTCAATATGAACTGTGTGCCTACGATAGTATGGCTGTAACTGACATTTTTGGAATATTAGGTGTTCAACCACATGGGGCAGTCCAACGCCTAATATGTGCATATAGTGATGCATTGGGACTCTGTTGAACGCCTCATATTCAATATGAACTGTGTGCCTACGATAGTATGGCTGTAACTGACATTTTTGGAATATTAGGTGTTCAACCACATGGGGCAGTCCAACGCTTAATATGTGAGTATAGTGATGTTTTGGGACTCTGTTAAACGCCTCATATTCAATATGAACTGCGTGCCTACCATAGTTTGGCTGTAGCTGATATTTTTGGAATATTAGGTGTTCAACATTATGGGGCGGTCCAACGCTTAATATGTGATTATATTATTGCTTTAGGACTCTGTATAAAGCTGCATATACAATATGAACCATGAGTCTCTAACAGTTTGGCTGTAACTGACATTTTTGGAATATTAGGTGTTCAACCACATGGGGCAGTCCAACGGCTAATATGTGATTATATTATTGCTTTGGGACTCTGTATAAAGCTGCATATACAATATGAACCATGTGTCTTTAACAGTTTGGCTGTAACTCACATTTTTGGAATATTAGGTGTTCAACAACATGGGGCAGTCTAACGCTTAATATGTGATTATATTATTGCTTTGGGACTCTGTATAACGCTGCATATACAATATGAACCATGTGTCTTTAACAGTTTGGCGGTAACTCACATTTTTGGAATATTAGGTGTTCAACCACATGGGGCAGTCCAACGCCTAATATGTGCATATAGTGATGCATTGGGACTCTGTTGAACGCCTCATATTCAATATGAACTGTGTGCCAACGATAGTATGGCTGTAACTGACATTTTTGGAATATTAGGTGTTCAACCACATGGGGCAGTCCAACGCCTAATATGTGAGTATAGTGATGTTTTGGGACTCTGTTAAACGCCTCATATTCAATATGAACTGCGTGCCTACCATAGTTTGGCTGTAGCTGATATTTTTGGAATATTAGGTGTTCAACATTATGGGGCGGTCCAACGCTTAATATGTGATTATATTATTGCTTTAGGACTCTGTATAAAGCTGCATATACAATATGAACCATGAGTCTCTAACAGTTTGGCTGTAACTGACATTTTTGGAATATTAGGTGTTCAACCACATGGGGCAGTCCAACGCCTAATATGTGCATATAGTGATGCATTGGGGCTCTGTTGAACGCCTCATATTCCATATGAACTGTGTGAGTACGATAGTATGGCTGTAACTGACATTTTTGAAATATTGGGTGTTTAACCATATGGGGCAGTCGATCGCTTAATATGTGCATATAGTAATGCTTTGGGACTCTGTATAGCGCCTCATATTCAATATGAACTGCGTGTCTACCATAGTTTGGCTGTAGCTGACATTTTTGAAATATTATGTGTTCAACATTATAGGGCCGTCCAACGCTTAATATGTGATTATATTAATGCTTTGGGACTCTGTATAAAGCTGCATATACAATATGAAACATGCGTCTTTAACAGTATGGCTGTAACTCACAATTTTGGAATATTAGGTGTTCAACCACATGGGGCAGTCCAACGCTTAATATATGATTATATTATTGCTTTGGGACTCTGTATAACACTACATATTCAATATGAACTGCGTGCCTACCATAGTTTGGCTGTAGCTGACATTTTTGGAATATTAGGTGTTCAACATTATGGGGCGGTCCAACGCTTAATATGTGATTATATTATTGCTTTGGGACTCTGTATAACACTACATATTCAATATGAACTGCGTGCCTACCATAGTTTGGCTGTAGCTGACATTTTTGGAATATTAGATGTTTAACATTATGGGGCGTTCCTACGCTTAATATGTGATTATATTAATGCTATAG
The DNA here is from genome assembly GCA_963930825.1 of Silvanus unidentatus. Taxonomy (NCBI): domain Eukaryota; kingdom Metazoa; phylum Arthropoda; class Insecta; order Coleoptera; family Silvanidae; genus Silvanus; species Silvanus unidentatus. The sequence goes on along the minus strand of OZ005760.1, from coordinate 10,832,514 downwards.
GACTCTGTATAAAGCTGCATATACAATATGAACCATGAGTCTCTAACAGTTTGGCTGTAACTGACATTTTTGGAATATTAGGTGTTCAACCACATGGGGCAGTCCAACGCTTAATATGTGCATATAGTGATGCTTTGGGACTCGGTTGAACGCCTCATATTCCATATGAACTGTGTGAGTCCGATAGTTTGGCTGTAACTGACATTTTTGGAATATTAGGTGTTCAACATTATGGGGCTGTCCAACGCTTAATATGTAAGTATAGTGATGTTTTGGGATTCTGTTGAACGCCTCATATTCCATATGAACTGTGTGAGTACGATAGTATGGCTGTAACTGACATTTTTGAAATATTAGGTGTTTAACCATATGGGGCAGTCCAACGCTTAATATGTGCATATAGTAATGCTTTAAGACTCTGTATAGCGCCTCATATTCAATATGAACTGAGTGTCTACCATAGTTTGGCTGTAGCTGACATTTTTGGAATATTAGGTGTTCAACATTATAGGGCCGTCCAACGCTTAATATGTGATTACATTAATGCTTTGGGACTCTGTATAAAGCTGCATATACAATATGAACCATGCGTCTTTAACAGTTTGGCTGTAACTCACATTTTTGGAATAATAGGTGTTCAACCACATGGGGCAGTCCAACGCTTAATATGTGCATATAGTGATGCTTTGGGACTCGGTTGAACGCCTCATATTCCATATGAACTGTGTGAGTCCGATAGTTTGGCTGTAACTGACATTTTTGGAATATTTGGTGTTCAACATTATGGGGCAGTCCAACGCTTAATATGTGATTATATTATTGCTTTGGGACTCTGTATAAAGCTGCATATACAATATGAACCATGCGTCTTTAACAGTTTGGCTGTAATTCACATTTTTGGAATATTAGGTGTTCAACTACATGGGGCAGTCCAACGCTTAATATGTGTTTATATTATTGCTTTGGGACTCTGTATAAAGCTGCATATACAATATGAACCATGCGTCTTTAACAGTTTGTCTGTAACTCACATTTTTGGAATATTAGGTGTTCAACCACATGGGGCAGTCCAACGCCTAATATGTGCATATAGTGATGCTTTGGGACTCTGATGAACGCCTCATATTCAATATGAACTGTGTGCCTCCGATAGTATGGCTGTAACTGACATTTTTGTAATATTAGGTGTTTAACCATATGGGGCAGTCCAACGCTTAATATGTGCATATAGTAATGCTTAAAGACTCTGTATAGCGCTTCATATTCAATATGAACTGTGTGCCTACGATAGTTTGGCTGTAACTGACATTTTTGGAATATTAGGTGTTCTACATTATAGGGCTGTCTAACGCTTAATATGTAAGTATAGTGATGTTTTGGGACTCTGTTGAACGCCTCATATTCAATATGAACTGTGTGCCTACGATAGTATGGCTGTAACTGACATTTTTGGAATATTAGGTGTTCAACCACATGGGGCAGTCCAACGCTTAATATGTGAGTATAGCGATGTTTTGGGACTCTGTTAAACGCCTCATATTCAATATGAACTGCGTGCCTACCATAGTTTTGCTGTAGCTGACATTTTTGGAATATTAGGTGTTCAACATTATGGGGCGGTCCAACGCTTAATATGTGATTATATTATTGCTTTAGGACTCTGTATAAAGCTGCATATACAATATGAACCATGAGTCTCTAACAGTTTGGCTGTAACTGACATTTTTGGAATATTAGGTGTTCAACCACATGGGGCAGTCCAACGCCTAATATGTGATTGATTATATTATTGCTTTGGGACTCTGTATAAAGCTGCATATACAATATGAACCATGTGTCTTTAACAGTTTGGCTGTAACTCACATTTTTGGAATATTAGGTGTTCAACAACATGGGGCAGTCTAACGCTTAATATGTGATTATATTATTGCTTTGGGACTCTGTATAACGCTGCATATACAATATGAACCATGTGTCTTTAACAGTTTAACTGTAACACACATTTTTGGAATATTATTTGTTCAACCACATGGGGCAGTCCAACGCTTAATATGTGATTATATTATTGCTTTGGGACTCTGTATAACACTACATATTCAATATGAACCGCGTGCCTACCATAGTTTGGCTGTAGCTGACATTTTTGGAATATTAGGTGTTCAACATTATGGGGCGGTCCAACGCTTAATATGTGATTATATTAATGCTTTAGGACTCTGTATAAAGCTGCATATACAATATGAACCATGAGTCTCTAACAGTTTGGCTGTAACTGACATTTTTGGAAGATTAGGTGTTCAACCACATGGGGCAGTCCAACGCTTAATATGTGCATATAGTGATGCTTTGGGACTCGGTTGAACGCCTCATATTCCATATGAACTGTGTGAGTCCGATAGTTTGGCTGTAACTGACATTTTTGAAATATTAGGTGTTTAACCATATGGGGCAGTCCAACGCTTAATATGTGCATATAGTAATGCTTTAAGACTCTGTATAGCGCCTCATATTCAATATGAACTGCGTGTCTACCATAGTTTGGCTGAAGCTGACATTTTTGGAATATTAGGTGTTCAACATTATAGGGCCGTCCAACGCTTAATATGTGATTACATTAATGCTTTGGGACTCTGTATAAAGCTGCATATTCAATATGAACCATGCGTCTTTAACAGTTTGGCTGTAACTCACATTTTTGGAATAATAGGTGTTCAACCACATGGGGCAGTCCAACGCTTAATATGTGCATATAGTGATGCTTTGGGACTCGGTTGAACGCCTCATATTCCATATGAACTGTGTGCCTCCGATAGTATGGCTGTAACTGACATTTTTGTAATATTAGGTGTTTAACCATATGGGGCAGTCCAACGCTTAATATGTGCATATAGTAATGCTTTAGGACTCTGTATAGCGCATCATATTCAATATGTACTGTGTGCCTACGATAGTTTGGCTGTAACTGACATTTTTGGAATATTAGGTGTTCTACATTATAGGGCTGTCTAACGCTTAATATGTAAGTATAGTGATGTTTTGGGACTCTCTTGAACGCCTCATATTCAATATGAACTGTGTGCCTACGATAGTATGGCTGTAACTGACATTTTTGGAATATTAGGTGTTCAACCATATGGGGCAGTCCAACGCTTAATATGTGAGTATAGTGATGTTTTGGGACTCTGTTAAACGCCTCATATTCAATATGAACTGCGTGCCTACCATAGTTTGGCTGTAGCTGACATTTTTGGAATATTAGGTGTTCAACATTATGGGGCGGTCCAACGCTTAATATGCGATTATATTATTGCTTTAGGACTCTGTATAAAGCTGCATATACAATATGAACCATGAGTCTCTAACAGTTTGGCTGTAACTGACATTTTTGGAATATTAGGTGTTCAACCACATGGGGCAGTCCAACGCCTAATATGTGATTATATTATTGCTTTGGGACTCTGTATAAAGCTGCATATACAATATGAACCATGTGTCTTTAACAGTTTGGCTGTAACTGACATTTTTGGAATATTAGGTGTTCAACCACATGGGGCAGTCCAACGCTTAATATGTGATTATATTATTGCTTTGGGACTCTGTATAACACTACATATTCAATATGATCCGCGTGCCTACCATAGTTTGGCTGTAGCTGACATTTTTGGAATATTAGGTGTTCAACATTATGGGGCGGTCCAACGCTTAATATGTGATTATATTAATGCTTTAGGACTCTGTATAAAGCTGCATATACAATATGAACCATGAGTCTCTAACAGTTTGGCTGTAACTGACATTTTTGGAATATTAGGTGTTCAACCACATGGGGCAGTCCAACGCTTAATATGTGCATATAGTGATGCTTTGGGACTCGGTTGAACGCCTCATATTCCATATGAACTGTGTGAGTCCGATAGTTTGGCTGTAACTGACATTTTTGAAATATTAGGTGTTTAACCATATGGGGCAGTCCAACGCTTAATATGTGCATATAGTAATGCTTTAAGACTCTGTATAGCGCCTCATATTCAATATGAACTGCGTGTCTACCATAGTTTGGCTGTAGCTGACATTTTTGGAATATTAGGTGATCAACATTATAGGGCCGTCCAACGCTTAATATGTGATTACATTAATGCTTTGGGACTCTGTATAAAGCTGCATATTCAATATGAACCATGCGTCTTTAACAGTTTGGCTGTAACTCACATTTTTGGAATAATAGGTGTTCAACCACATGGGGCAGTCCAACGCTTAATATGTGATTATATTATTGCTTTGGGACTCTGTATAACACTACATATTCAATATGAACCGCGTGCCTACCATAGTTTGGCTGTAGCTGACATTTTTGGAATATTAGGTGTTCAACATTATGGGGCGGTCCAACGCTTAATATGTGATTATATTAATGCATTAGGACTCTGTATAAAGCTGCATATACAATATGAACCATGAGTCTCTAACAGTTTGGCTGTAACTGACATTTTTGGAATATTAGGTGTTCAACCACATGGGGCAGTCCAACGCTTAATATGTGCTTATAGTGATGCTTTGGGACTCGGTTGAACGCCTCATATTCCATATGAACTGTGAGAGTCCGATAGTTTGGCTGTAACTGACATTTTTGGAATATTTGGTGTTCAACATTATGGGGCATTCCAACGCTTAATATGTGATTATATTATTGCTTTGGGACTCTGTATAAAGCTGCATATACAATATGAACCATGCGTCTTTAACAGTTTGGCTGTAATTCACATTTTTGGAATATTATTTGTTCAACCACATGGGGCAGTCCAACGCTTAATATGTGATTATATTATTGCTTTGGGACTCTGTATAACGCTGCATATACAATATGAACCATGTGTCTTTAACAGTTTAACTGTAACACACATTTTTGGAATATTATTTGTTCAACCACATGGGGCAGTCCAACGCTTAATATGTGTTTATATTATTGCTTTGGGACTCTGTATAACGCTGCATATACAATATGAACCATGTGTCTTTAACAGTTTAACTGTAACACACATTTTTGGAATATTATTTGTTCAACCACATGGGGCAGTCCAACGCTTAATATGTGATTATATTATTGCTTTGGGACTCTGTATAACACTACATATTCAATATGAACCGAGTGCCTACCATAGTTTGGCTGTAGCTGACATTTTTGGAATATTAGGTGTTCAACATTATGGGGCGGTCCAACGCTTAATATGTGATTATATTAATGCTTTAGGACTCTGTATAAAGCTGCATATACAATATGAACCATGAGTCTCTAACAGTTTGGCTGTAACTGACATTTTTGGAATATTAGGTGTTCAACCACATGGGGCAGTCCAACGCTTAATATGTGCATATAGTGATGCTTTGGGACTCGGTTGAACGCCTCATATTCCATATGAACTGTGTGAGTCCGATAGTTTGGCTGTAACTGACATTTTTGAAATATTAGGTGTTTAACCATATGGGGCAGTCCAACGCTTAATATGTGCATATAGTAATGCTTTAAGACTCTGTATAGCGCCTCATATTCAATATGAACTGCGTGTCTACCATAGTTTGGCTGAAGCTGACATTTTTGGAATATTAGGTGTTCAACATTATAGGGCCGTCCAACGCTTAATATGTGATTACATTAATGCTTTGGGACTCTGTATAAAGCTGCATATTCAATATGAACCATGCGTCTTTAACAGTTTGGCTGTAACTCACATTTTTGGAATAATAGGTGTTCAACCACATGGGGCAGTCCAACGCTTAATATGTGCATATAGTGATGCTTTGGGACTCGGTTGAACGCCTCATATTCCATATGAACTGTGTGCCTCCGATAGTATGGCTGTAACTGACATTTTTGTAATATTAGGTGTTTAACCATATGGGGCAGTCCAACGCTTAATATGTGCATATAGTAATGCTTTAGGACTCTGTATAGCGCATCATATTCAATATGTACTGTGTGCCTACGATAGTTTGGCTGTAACTGACATTTTTGGAATATTAGGTGTTCTACATTATAGGGCTGTCTAACGCTTAATATGTAAGTATAGTGATGTTTTGGGACTCTCTTGAACGCCTCATATTCAATATGAACTGTGTGCCTACGATAGTATGGCTGTAACTGACATTTTTGGAATATTAGGTGTTCAACCATATGGGGCAGTCCAACGCTTAATATGTGAGTATAGTGATGTTTTGGGACTCTGTTAAACGCCTCATATTCAATATGAACTGCGTGCCTACCATAGTTTGGCTGTAGCTGACATTTTTGGAATATTAGGTGTTCAACATTATGGGGCGGTCCAACGCTTAATATGCGATTATATTATTGCTTTAGGACTCTGTATAAAGCTGCATATACAATATGAACCATGAGTCTCTAACAGTTTGGCTGTAACTGACATTTTTGGAATATTAGGTGTTCAACCACATGGGGCAGTCCAACGCCTAATATGTGATTATATTATTGCTTTGGGACTCTGTATAAAGCTGCATATACAATATGAACCATGTGTCTTTAACAGTTTGGCTGTAACTCACATTTTTGGAATATTAGGTTTTCAACAACATGGGGCAGTCTAACGCTTAATATGTGATTATATTATTGCTTTGGGACTCTGTATAAAGCTGCATATACAATATGAACCATGAGTCTCTAACAGTTTGGCTGTAACTGACATTTTTGGAATATTAGGTGTTCAACCACATGGGGCAGTCCAACGCCTAATATGTGATTATATTATTGCTTTGGGACTCTGTATAAAGCTGCATATACAATATGAACCATGAGTCTCTAACAGTTTGGCTGTAACTGACATTTTTGGAATATTAGGTGTTCAACCACATGGGGCAGTCCAACGCTTAATATGTGAGTATAGCGATGTTTTGGGACTCTGTTAAACGCCTCATATTCAATATGAACTGCGTGCCTACCATAGTTTTGCTGTAGCTGACATTTTTGGAATATTAGGTGTTCAACATTATGGGGCGGTCCAACGCTTAATATGTGATTATATTAATGCTTTAGGACTCTGTATAAAGCTGCATATACAATATGAACCATGAGTCTCTAACAGTTTGGCTGTAACTGACATTTTTGGAATATTAGGTGTTCATCCACATGGGGCAGTTTAACGCTTAATATGTGCATATAGTGATGCTTTGGGACTCGGTTGAACGCCTCATATTCCATATGAACTGTGTGCATTCGATAGTATGGCTGTAACTGACATTTTTGTAATATTAGGTGTTTAACCATATGGGGCAGTCCAACGCTTAATATGTGCATATAGTAATGCTTAAAGACTCTGTATAGCGCCTCATATTCAATATGTACTGTGTGCCTACGATAGTTTGGCTGTAACTGACATTTTTGGAATATTAGGTGTTCTACATTATAGGGCTGCCTAACGCTTAATATGTAAGTATAGTGATGTTTTGGGACTCTGTTGAACGCCTCATATTCAATATGAACTGTGTGCCTACGATAGTATGGCTGTAATTGACATTTTTGGAATATTAGGTGTTCAACCACATGGGGCAGTCCAACGCTTAATATGTGAGTATAGTGATGTTTTGGGACTCTGTTAAACGCCTCATATTCAATATGAACTGCGTGCCTACCATAGTTTGGCTGTAGCTGATATTTTTGGAATATTAGGTGTTCAACATTATGGGGCGGTCCAACGCTTAATATGTGATTATATTATTGCTTTAGGACTCTGTATAAAGCTGCATATACAATATGAACCATGTGTCTCTAACAGTTTGGCTGTAACTGACATTTTTGGAATATTAGGTGTTCAACCACATGGGGCAGTCCAACGCCTAATATGTGATTATATTATTGCTTTGGGACTCTGTATAAAGCTGCATATACAATATGAACCATGCGTCTTTAACAGTTTGGCTGTAATTCACATTTTTGGAATATTAGGTGTTCAACTACATGGGGCAGTCCAACGCCTAATATGTGATTATATTATTGCTTTGGGACTCTGTATAAAGCTGCATATACAATATGAACCATGCGTCTTTAACAGTTTGGCTGTAATTCACATTTTTGGAATATTAGGTGTTCAACAACATGGGGCAGTCTAACGCTTAATATGTGATTATATTATTGCTTTGGGACTCTGTATAACGCTGCATATACAATATGAACCATGTGTCTTTAACAGTTTAACTGTAACACACATTTTTGGAATATTATTTGTTCAACCACATGGGGCAGTCCAACGCTTAATATGTGATTATATTATTGCTTTGGGACTCTGTATAACACTACATATTCAATATGAACCGCGTGCCTACCATAGTTTGGCTGTAGCTGACATTTTTGGAATATTAGGTGTTCAACATTATGGGGCGGTCCAACGCTTAATATGTGATTATATTATTGCTTTAGGACTCTGTATAAAGCTGCATATACAATATGAACCATGAGTCTCTAACAGTTTGGCTGTAACTGACATTTTTGGAATATTAGGTGTTCAACCACATGGGGCAGTCCAACGCCTAATATGTGATTGATTATATTATTGCTTTGGGACTCTGTATAAAGCTGCATATACAATATGAACCATGTGTCTTTAACAGTTTGGCTGTAACTCACATTTTTGGAATATTAGGTGTTCAACAACATGGGGCAGTCTAACGCTTAATATGTGATTATATTATTGCTTTGGGACTCTGTATAACGCTGCATATACAATATGAACCATGTGTCTTTAACAGTTTAACTGTAACACACATTTTTGGAATATTATTTGTTCAACCACATGGGGCAGTCCAACGCTTAATATGTGATTATATTATTGCTTTGGGACTCTGTATAACACTACATATTCAATATGAACCGCGTGCCTACCATAGTTTGGCTGTAGCTGACATTTTTGGAATATTTGGTGTTCAACATTATGGGGCAGTCCAACGCTTAATATGTGATTATATTATTGCTTTGGGACTCTGTATAAAGCTGCATATACAATATGAACCATGCGTCTTTAACAGTTTGGCTGTAATTCACATTTTTGGAATATTATTTGTTCAACCACATGGGGCAGTCCAACGCTTAATATGTGATTATATTATTGCTTTGGGACTCTGTATAACGCTGCATATACAATATGAACCATGTGTCTTTAACAGTTTAACTGTAACACACATTTTTGGAATATTATTTGTTCAACCACATGGGGCAGTCCAACGCTTAATATGTGTTTATATTATTGCTTTGGGACTCTGTATAACGCTGCATATACAATATGAACCATGTGTCTTTAACAGTTTAACTGTAACACACATTTTTGGAATATTATTTGTTCAACCACATGGGGCAGTCCAACGCTTAATATGTGATTATATTATTGCTTTGGGACTCTGTATAACACTACATATTCAATATGAACCGCGTGCCTACCATAGTTTGGCTGTAGCTGACATTTTTGGAATATTAGGTGTTCAACATTATGGGGCGGTCCAACGCTTAATATGTGATTATATTAATGCTTTAGGACTCTGTATAAAGCTGCATATACAATATGAACCATGAGTCTCTAACAGTTTGGCTGTAACTGACATTTTTGGAATATTAGGTGTTCAACCACATGGGGCAGTCCAACGCTTAATATGTGCATATAGTGATGCTTTGGGACTCGGTTGAACGCCTCATATTCCATATGAACTGTGTGAGTCCGATAGTTTGGCTGTAACTGACATTTTTGAAATATTAGGTGTTTAACCATATGGGGCAGTCCAACGCTTAATATGTGCATATAGTAATGCTTTAAGACTCTGTATAGCGCCTCATATTCAATATGAACTGCGTGTCTACCATAGTTTGGCTGTAGCTGACATTTTTGGAATATTAGGTGTTCAACATTATGGGGCTGTCCAACGCTTAATATGTAAGTATAGTGATGTTTTGGGACTCTGTTGAACGCCTCATATTCCATATGAACTGTGTGAGTACGATAGTATGGCTGTAACTGACATTTTTGAAATATTAGGTGTTTAACCATATGGGGCAGTCCAACGCTTAATATGTGCATATAGTAATGCTTTAAGACTCTGTATAGCGCCTCATATTCAATATGAACTGAGTGTCTACCATAGTTTGGCTGTAGCTGACATTTTTGGAATATTAGGTGTTCAACATTATAGGGCCGTCCAACGCTTAATATGTGATTACATTAATGCTTTGGGACTCTGTATAAAGCTGCATATACAATATGAACCATGCGTCTTTAACAGTTTGGCTGTAACTCACATTTTTGGAATAATAGGTGTTCAACCACATGGGGCAGTCCAACGCTTAATATGTGCATATAGTGATGCTTTGGGACTCGGTTGAACGCCTCATATTCCATATGAACTGTGTGAGTCCGATAGTTTGGCTGTAACTGACATTTTTGGAATATTTGGTGTTCAACATTATGGGGCAGTCCAACGCTTAATATGTGATTATATTATTGCTTTGGGACTCTCTATAAAGCTGCATATACAATATGAACCATGCGTCTTTAACAGTTTGGCTGTAATTCACATTTTTGGAATATTAGGTGTTCAACTACATGGGGCAGTCCAACGCTTAATATGTGTTTATATTATTGCTTTGGGACTCTGTATAAAGCTGCATATACAATATGAACCATGCGTCTTTAACAGTTTGTCTGTAACTCACATTTTTGGAATATTAGGTGTTCAACCACATGGGGCAGTCCAACGCCTAATATGTGCATATAGTGATGCTTTGGGACTCTGATGAACGCCTCATATTCAATATGAACTGTGTGCCTCCGATAGTATGGCTGTAACTGACTTTTTGTAATATTAGGTGTTTAACCATATGGGGCAGTCCAACGCTTAATATGTGCATATAGTAATGCTTAAAGACTCTGTATAGCGCTTCATATTCAATATGAACTGTGTGAGTACGATAGTTTGGCTGTAACTGACATTTTTGGAATATTAGGTGTTCTACATTATAGGGCTGTCTAACGCTTAATATGTAAGTATAGTGATGTTTTGGGACTCTGTTGAACGCCTCATATTCAATATGAACTGTGTGCCTACGATAGTATGGCTGTAACTGACATTTTTGGAATATTAGGTGTTCAACCACATGGGGCAGTCCAACGCTTAATATGTGAGTATAGCAATGTTTTGGGACTCTGTTAAACGCCTCATATTCAATATGAACTGCGTGCCTACCATAGTTTTGCTGTAGCTGACATTTTTGGAATATTAGGTGTTCAACATTATGGGGCGGTCCAACGCTTAATATGTGATTATATTATTGCTTTAGGACTCTGTATAAAGCTGCATATACAATATGAACCATGAGTCTCTAACAGTTTGGCTGTAACTGACATTTTTGGAATATTAGGTGTTCAACCACATGGGGCAGTCCAACGCCTAATATGTGATTGATTATATTATTGCTTTGGGACTCTGTATAAAGCTGCATATACAATATGAACCATGTGTCTTTAACAGTTTGGCTGTAACTCACATTTTTGGAATAATAGGTGTTCAACAACATGGGGCAGTCTAACGCTTAATATGTGATTATATTATTGCTTTGGGACTCTGTATAACGCTGCATATACAATATGAACCATGTGTCTTTAACAGTTTAACTGTAACACACATTTTTGGAATATTATTTGTTCAACCACATGGGGCAGTCCAACGCTTAATATGTGATTATATTATTGCTTTGGGACTCTGTATAACACTACATATTCAATATGAACCGCGTGCCTACCATAGTTTGGCTGTAGCTGACATTTTTGGAATATTAGGTGTTCAACATTATGGGGCGGTCCAACGCTTAATATGTGATTATATTAATGCTTTAGGACTCTGTATAAAGCTGCATATACAATATGAACCATGAGTCTCTAACAGTTTGGCTGTAACTGACATTTTTGGAATATTATGTGTTCAACCAGTTTCAGTCCAACGCTTAATAAGTGACTATATAAATGCTTGGGGCCTCTGTATAACGCTGCATATACAATATGAGCAATGTGCCTCTAATAGTTTGGCTGTAACGGACATTTTTGGAATATTTGGTGTTCAATCATATGGGGAAGTCCAACGCTTAATAAGTGACTATTATAATGCTTTGTGCCTCTGTAAAACGTTGCATATTCGATATGAACTTTGTGCCTCTAATAGTTTAGCTGTAACGGACATTTTTGTAATATTAGGTGTTTAACCATATGGGGCAGTCCAACGCTTAATATGTGCATATAGTAATGCTTAAAGACTCTGTATAGCGCTTCATATTCAATATGAACTGTGTGCCTACGATAGTTTGGCTGTAACTGACATTTTTGGAATATTAGGTGTTCTACATTATAGGGCTGTCTAACGCTTAATATGTAAGTATAGTGATGTTTTGGGACTCTGTTGAACGCCTCATATTCAATATGAACTGTGTGCCTACGATAGTATGGCTGTAACTGACATTTTTGGAATATTAGGTGTTCAACCACATGGGGCAGTCCAACGCTTAATATGTGAGTATAGCGATGTTTTGGGACTCTGTTAAACGCCTCATATTCAATATGAACTGCGTGCCTACCATAGTTTTGCTGTAGCTGACATTTTTGGAATATTAGGTGTTCAACATTATGGGGCGGTCCAACGCTTAATATGTGATTATATTATTGCTTTAGGACTCTGTATAAAGCTGCATATACAATATGAACCATGAGTCTCTAACAGTTTGGCTGTAACTGACATTTTTGGAATATTAGGTGTTCAACCACATGGGGCAGTCCAACGCCTAATATGTGATTGATTATATTATTGCTTTGGGACTCTGTATAAAGCTGCATATACAATATGAACCATGTGTCTTTAACAGTTTGGCTGTAACTCACATTTTTGGAATATTAGGTGTTCAACAACATGGGGCAGTCTAACGCTTAATATGTGGTTATATTATTGCTTTGGGACTCTGTATAACGCTGCATATACAATATGAACCATGTGTCTTTAACAAATTAACTGTAACACACATTTTTGGAATATTATTTGTTCAACCACATGGGGCAGTCCAACGCTTAATATGTGATTATATTATTGCTTTGGGACTCTGTATAACACTACATATTCAATATGAACCGCGTGCCTACCATAGTTTGGCTGTAGCTGACATTTTTGGAATATTAGGTGTTCAACATTATGGGGCGGTCCAACGCTTAATATGTGATTATATTAATGCTTTAGGACTCTGTATAAAGCTGCATATACAATATGAACCATGAGTCTCTAACAGTTTGGCTGTAACTGACATTTTTGGAATATTAGGTGTTCAACCACATGGGGCAGTCCAACGCTTAATATGTGCATATAGTGATGCTTTGGGACTCGGTTGAACGCCTCATATTCCATATGAACTGTGTGAGTCCGATAGTTTGGCTGTAAGTGACATTTTTGAAATATTAGGTGTTTAACCATATGGGGCAGTCCAACGCTTAATATGTGCATATAGTAATGCTTTAAGACTCTGTATAGCGCCTCATATTCAATATGAACTGCGTGTCTACCATAGTTTGGCTGTAGCTGACATTTTTGGAATATTAGGTGTTCAACATTATAGGGCCGTCCAACGCTTAATATGTGATTACATTAATGCTTTGGGACTCTGTATAAAGCTGCATATTCAATATGAACCATGCGTCTTTAACAGTTTGGCTGTAACTCACATTTTTGGAATAATAGGTGTTCAACCACATGGGGCAGTCCAACGCTTAATATGTGATTATATTATTGCTTTGGGACTCTGTATAACACTACATATTCAATATGAACCGCGTGCCTACCATAGTTTGGCTGTAGCTGACATTTTTGGAATATTAGGTGTTCAACATTATGGGGCGGTCCAACGCTTAATATGTGATTATATTAATGCATTAGGACTCTGTATAAAGCTGCATATACAATATGAACCATGAGTCTCTAACAGTTTGGCTGTAACTGACATTTTTGGAATATTAGGTGTTCAACCACATGGGGCAGTCCAACGCTTAATATGTGCATATAGTGATGCTTTGGGACTCGGTTGAACGCCTCATATTCCATATGAACTGTGTGAGTCCGATAGTTCGGCTGTAACTGACATTTTTGGAATATTTGGTGTTCAACATTATGGGGCAGTCCAACGCTTAATATGTGATTATATTATTGCTTTGGGACTCTGTATAAAGCTGCATATACAATATGAACCATGCGTCTTTAACAGTTTGGCTGTAATTCACATTTTTGGAATATTAGGTGTTCAACTACATGGGGCAGTCCAACGCTTAATATGTGTTTATATTATTGCTTTGGGACTCTGTATAAAGCTGCATATACAATATGAACCATGCGTCTTTAACAGTTTGTCTGTAACTCACATTTTTGGAATATTAGGTGTTCAACCACATGGGGCAGTCCAACGCCTAATATGTGCATATAGTGATGCTTTGGGACTCTGTTGAACGCCTCATATTCAATATGAACTGTGTGCCTCCGATAGTATGGCTGTAACTGACATTTTTGTAATATTAGGTGTTTAACCATATGGGGCAGTCCAACGCTTAATATGTGCATATAGTAATGCTTAAAGACTCTGTATAGCGCCTCATATTCAATATGAACTGTGTGCCTCCGATAGTATGGCTGTAACTGACATTTTTGTAATATTAGGTGTTTAACCATATGGGGCAGTCCAACGCTTAATATGTGCATATAGTAATGCTTAAAGACTCTGTATAGCGCCTCATATTCAATATGTACTGTGTGCCTACGATAGTTTGGCTGTAACTGACATTTTTGGAATATTAGGTGTTCAACATTATGGGGCGGTCCAACGCTTAATATGTGATTATATTAATGCTTTAGGACTCTGTATAAAGCTGCATATACAATATGAACCATGAGTCTCTAACAGTTTGGCTGTAACTGACATTTTTGGAATATTAGGTGTTCAACCACATGGGGCAGTCCAACGCTTAATATGTGCATATAGTGATGCTTTGGGACTCGGTTGAACGCCTCATATTCCATATGAACTGTGTGAGTCCGATAGTTTGGCTGTAACTGACATTTTTGAAATATTAGGTGTTTAACCATATGGGGCAGTCCAACGCTTAATATGTGCATATAGTAATGCTTTAAGACTCTGTATAGCGCCTCATATTCAATATGAACTGCGTGTCTACCATAGTTTGGCTGTAGCTGACATTTTTGGAATATTAGGTGTTCAACATTATAGGGCCGTCCAACGCTTAATATGTGATTACATTAATGCTTTGGGACTCTGTATAAAGCTGCATATTCAATATGAACCATGCGTCTTTAACAGTTTGGCTGTAACTCACATTTTTGGAATAATAGGTGTTAAACCACATGGGGCAGTCCAACGCTTAATATGTGATTATATTATTGCTTTGGGACTCTGTATAACACTACATATTCAATATGAACCGCGTGCCTACCATAGTTTGGCTGTAGCTGACATTTTTGGAATATTAGGTGTTCAACATTATGGGGCGGTCCAACGCTTAATATGTGATTATATTAATGCATTAGGACTCTGTATAAAGCTGCATATACAATATGAACCATGAGTCTCTAACAGTTTGGCTGTAACTGACATTTTTGGAATATTAGGTGTTCAACCACATGGGGCAGTCCAACGCTTAATATGTGCATATAGTGATGCTTTGGGACTCGGTTGAACGCCTCATATTCCATATGAACTGTGTGAGTCCGATAGTTCGGCTGTAACTGACATTTTTGGAATATTTGGTGTTCAACATTATGGGGCAGTCCAACGCTTAATATGTGATTATATTATTGCTTTGGGACTCTGTATAAAGCTGCATATACAATATGAACCATGCGTCTTTAACAGTTTGGCTGTAATTCACATTTTTGGAATATTAGGTGTTCAACTACATGGGGCAGTCCAACGCTTAATATGTGTTTATATTATTGCTTTGGGACTCTGTATAAAGCTGCATATACAATATGAACCATGCGTCTTTAACAGTTTGTCTGTAACTCACATTTTTGGAATATTAGGTGTTCAACCACATAGGGCAGTCCAACGCCTAATATGTGCATATAGTGATGCTTTGGGACTCTGTTGAACGCCTCATATTCAATATGAACTGTGTGCCTCCGATAGTATGGCTGTAACTGACATTTTTGTAATATTAGGTGTTTAACCATATGGGGCAGTCCAACGCTTAATATGTGCATATAGTAATGCTTAAAGACTCTGTATAGCGCCTCATATTCAATATGAACTGTGTGCCTCCGATAGTATGGCTGTAACTGACATTTTTGTAATATTAGGTGTTTAACCATATGGGGCAGTCCAACGCTTAATATGTGCATATAGTAATGCTTAAAGACTCTGTATAGCGCCTCATATTCAATATGTACTGTGTGCCTACGATAGTTTGGCTGTAACTGACATTTTTGGAATATTAGGTGTTCTACATTATAGGGCTGTCTAACGCTTAATATGTAAGTATAGTGATGTTTTGGGACTCTGTTGAACGCCTCATATTCAATATGAACTGTGTGCCTACGATAGTATGGCTGTAACTGACATTTTTGGAATATTAGGTGTTCAACCACATGGGGCAGTCCAACGCTTAATATGTGAGTATAGTGATGTTTTGGGACTCTGTTAAACGCCTCATATTCAATATGAACTGCGTGCCTACCATAGTTTGGCTGTAGCTGATATTTTTGGAATATTAGGTGTTCAACATTATGGGGCGGTCCAACGCTTAATATGTGATTATATTATTGCTTTAGGACTCTGTATAAAGCTGCATATACAATATGAACCATGAGTCTCTAACAGTTTGGCTGTAACTGACATTTTTGGAATATTAGGTGTTCAACCACATGGGGCAGTCCAACGCCTAATATGTGATTATATTATTGCTTTGGGACTCTGTATAAAGCTGCATATACAATATGAACCATGTGTCTTTAACAGTTTGGCTGTAACTCACATTTTTGGAATATTAGGTGTTCAACAACATGGGGCAGTCTAACGCTTAATATGTGGTTATATTATTGCTTTGGGACTCTGTATAACGCTGCATATACAATATGAACCATGTGTCTTTAACAAATTAACTGTAACACACATTTTTGGAATATTATTTGTTCAACCACATGGGGCAGTCCAACGCTTAATATGTGATTATATTATTGCTTTGGGACTCTGTATACCACTACATATTCAATATGAACCGCGTGCCTACCATAGTTTGGCTGTAGCTGACATTTTTGGAATATTAGGTGTTCAACATTATGGGGCGGTCCAACGCTTAATATGTGATTATATTAATGCTTTAGGACTCTGTATAAAGCTGCATATACAATATGAACCATGAGTCTCTAACAGTTTGGCTGTAACTGACATTTTTGGAATATTAGGTGTTCAACCACATGGGGCAGTCCAACGCTTAATATGTGCATATAGTGATGCTTTGGGACTCGGTTGAACGCCTCATATTCCATATGAACTGTGTGAGTCCGATAGTTTGGCTGTAACTGACATTTTTGAAATATTAGGTGTTTAACCATATGGGGCAGTCCAACGCTTAATATGTGCATATAGTAATGCTTTAAGACTCTGTATAGCGCCTCATATTCAATATGAACTGCGTGTCTACCATAGTTTGGCTGTAGCTGACATTTTTGGAATATTAGGTGTTCAACATTATAGGGCCGTCCAACGCTTAATATGTGATTACATTAATGCTTTGGGACTCTGTATAAAGCTGCATATTCAATATGAACCATGCGTCTTTAACAGTTTGGCTGTAACTCACATTTTTGGAATAATAGGTGTTCAACCACATGGGGCAGTCCAACGCTTAATATGTGATTATATTATTGCTTTGGGACTCTGTATAACACTACATATTCAATATGAACCGCGTGCCTACCATAGTTTGGCTGTAGCTGACATTTTTGGAATATTAGGTGTTCAACATTATGGGGCGGTCCAACGCTTAATATGTGATTATATTAATGCATTAGGACTCTGTATAAAGCTGCATATACAATATGAACCATGAGTCTCTAACAGTTTGGCTGTAACTGACATTTTTGGAATATTAGGTGTTCAACCACATGGGGCAGTCCAACGCTTAATATGTGCATATAGTGATGCTTTGGGACTCGGTTGAACGCCTCATATTCCATATGAACTGTGTGAGTCCGATAGTTCGGCTGTAACTGACATTTTTGGAATATTAGGTGTTCAACCACATGGGGCAGTCCAACGCTTAATATGTGCATATAGTGATGCTTTGGGACTCGGTTGAACGCCTCATATTCCATATGAACTGTGTGAGTCCGATAGTTCGGCTGTAACTGACATTTTTGGAATATTTGGTGTTCAACATTATGGGGCAGTCCAACGCTTAATATGTGATTATATTATTGCTTTGGGACTCTGTATAAAGCTGCATATACAATATGAACCATGCGTCTTTAACAGTTTGGCTGTAATTCACATTTTTGGAATATTAGGTGTTCAACTACATGGGGCAGTCCAACGCTTAATATGTGTTTATATTATTGCTTTGGGACTCTGTATAAAGCTGCATATACAATATGAACCATGCGTCTTTAACAGTTTGTCTGTAACTCACATTTTTGGAATATTAGGTGTTCAACCACATGGGGCAGTCCAACGCCTAATATGTGCATATAGTGATGCTTTGGGACTCTGTTGAACGCCTCATATTCAATATGAACTGTGTGCCTCCGATAGTATGGCTGTAACTGACATTTTTGTAATATTAGGTGTTTAACCATATGGGGCAGTCCAACGCTTAATATGTGCATATAGTAATGCTTAAAGACTCTGTATAGCGCCTCATATTCAATATGAACTGTGTGCCTCCGATAGTATGGCTGTAACTGACATTTTTGTAATATTAGGTGTTTAACCATATGGGGCAGTCCAACGCTTAATATGTGCATATAGTAATGCTTAAAGACTCTGTATAGCGCCTCATATTCAATATGTACTGTGTGCCTACGATAGTTTGGCTGTAACTGACATTTTTGGAATATTAGGTGTTCAACATTATGGGGCGGTCCAACGCTTAATATGTGATTATATTAATGCTTTAGGACTCTGTATAAAGCTGCATATACAATATGAACCATGAGTCTCTAACAGTTTGGCTGTAACTGACATTTTTGGAATATTAGGTGTTCAACCACATGGGGCAGTCCAACGCTTAATATGTGCATATAGTGATGCTTTGGGACTCGGTTGAACGCCTCATATTCCATATGAACTGTGTGAGTCCGATAGTTTGGCTGTAACTGACATTTTTGAAATATTAGGTGTTTAACCATATGGGGCAGTCCAACGCTTAATATGTGCATATAGTAATGCTTTAAGACTCTGTATAGCGCCTCATATTCAATATGAACTGCGTGTCTACCATAGTTTGGCTGTAGCTGACATTTTTGGAATATTAGGTGTTCAACATTATAGGGCCGTCCAACGCTTAATATGTGATTACATTAATGCTTTGGGACTCTGTATAAAGCTGCATATTCAATATGAACCATGCGTCTTTAACAGTTTGGCTGTAACTCACATTTTTGGAATAATAGGTGTTCAACCACATGGGGCAGTCCAACGCTTAATATGTGATTATATTATTGCTTTGGGACTCTGTATAACACTACATATTCAATATGAACCGCGTGCCTACCATAGTTTGGCTGTAGCTGACATTTTTGGAATATTAGGTGTTCAACATTATGGGGCGGTCCAACGCTTAATATGTGATTATATTAATGCATTAGGACTCTGTATAAAGCTGCATATACAATATGAACCATGAGTCTCTAACAGTTTGGCTGTAACTGACATTTTTGGAATATTAGGTGTTCAACCACATGGGGCAGTCCAACGCTTAATATGTGCATATAGTGATGCTTTGGGACTCGGTTGAACGCCTCATATTCCATATGAACTGTGTGAGTCCGATAGTTCGGCTGTAACTGACATTTTTGGAATATTTGGTGTTCAACATTATGGGGCAGTCCAACGCTTAATATGTGATTATATTATTGCTTTGGGACTCTGTATAAAGCTGCATATACAATATGAACCATGCGTCTTTAACAGTTTGGCTGTAATTCACATTTTTGGAATATTAGGTGTTCAACTACATGGGGCAGTCCAACGCTTAATATGTGTTTATATTATTGCTTTGGGACTCTGTATAAAGCTGCATATACAATATGAACCATGCGTCTTTAACAGTTTGTCTGTAACTCACATTTTTGGAATATTAGGTGTTCAACCACATAGGGCAGTCCAACGCCTAATATGTGCATATAGTGATGCTTTGGGACTCTGTTGAACGCCTCATATTCAATATGAACTGTGTGCCTCCGATAGTATGGCTGTAACTGACATTTTTGTAATATTAGGTGTTTAACCATATGGGGCAGTCCAACGCTTAATATGTGCATATAGTAATGCTTAAAGACTCTGTATAGCGCCTCATATTCAATATGAACTGTGTGCCTCCGATAGTATGGCTGTAACTGACATTTTTGTAATATTAGGTGTTTAACCATATGGGGCAGTCCAACGCTTAATATGTGCATATAGTAATGCTTAAAGACTCTGTATAGCGCCTCATATTCAATATGTACTGTGTGCCTACGATAGTTTGGCTGTAACTGACATTTTTGGAATATTAGGTGTTCTACATTATAGGGCTGTCTAACGCTTAATATGTAAGTATAGTGATGTTTTGGGACTCTGTTGAACGCCTCATATTCAATATGAACTGTGTGCCTACGATAGTATGGCTGTAACTGACTTTTTTGGAATATTAGGTGTTCAACCACATGGGGCAGTCCAACGCTTAATATGTGAGTATAGTGATGTTTTGGGACTCTGTTAAACGCCTCATATTCAATATGAACTGCGTGCCTACCATAGTTTGGCTGTAGCTGATATTTTTGGAATATTAGGTGTTCAACATTATGGGGCGGTCCAACGCTTAATATGTGATTATATTATTGCTTTAGGACTCTGTATAAAGCTGCATATACAATATGAACCATGAGTCTCTAACAGTTTGGCTGTAACTGACATTTTTGGAATATTAGGTGTTCAACCACATGGGGCAGTCCAACGCCTAATATGTGATTATATTATTGCTTTGGGACTCTGTATAAAGCTGCATATACAATATGAACCATGTGTCTTTAACAGTTTGGCTGTAACTCACATTTATGGAATATTAGGTGTTCAACAACATGGGGCAGTCTAACGCTTAATATGTGATTATATTATTGCTTTGGGACTCTGTATAACGCTGCATATACAATATGAACCATGTGTCTTTAACAGTTTGGCTGTAACTCACATTTTTGGAATATTAGGTGTTCAACCACATGGGGCAGTCCAACGCCTAATATGTGCATATAGTGATGCATTGGGGCTCTGTTGAACGCCTCATATTCCATATGAACTGTGTGAGTACGATAGTATGGCTGTAACTGACATTTTTGAAATATTGGGTGTTTAACCATATGGGGCAGTCGATCGCTTAATATGTGCATATAGTAATGCTTTGGGACTCTGTATAGCGCCTCATATTCAATATGAACTGCGTGTCTACCATAGTTTGGCTGTAGCTGACATTTTTGGAATATTAGGTGTTCAACATTATGGGGCGGTCCAACGCTTAATATGTGATTATATTAATGCTTTAGGACTCTGTATAAAGCTGCATATACAATATGAACCATGAGTCTCTAACAGTTTGGCTGTAACTGACATTTTTGGAATATTAGGTGTTCAACCACATGGGGCAGTCCAACGCTTAATATGTGCATATAGTGATGCTTTGGGACTCGGTTGAACGCCTCATATTCCATATGAACTGTGTGAGTCCGATAGTTTGGCTGTAACTGACATTTTTGAAATATTAGGTGTTTAACCATATGGGGCAGTCCAACGCTTAATATGTGCATATAGTAATGCTTTAAGACTCTGTATAGCGCCTCATATTCAATATGAACTGCGTGTCTACCATAGTTTGGCTGTAGCTGACATTTTTGGAATATTAGGTGTTCAACATTATAGGGCCGTCCAACGCTTAATATGTGATTACATTAATGCTTTGGGACTCTGTATAAAGCTGCATATTCAATATGAACCATGCGTCTTTAACAGTTTGGCTGTAACTCACATTTTTGGAATAATAGGTGTTCAACCACATGGGGCAGTCCAACGCTTAATATGTGATTATATTATTGCTTTGGGACTCTGTATAACACTACATATTCAATATGAACCGCGTGCCTACCATAGTTTGGCTGTAGCTGACATTTTTGGAATATTAGGTGTTCAACATTATGGGGCGGTCCAACGCTTAATATGTGATTATATTAATGCATTAGGACTCTGTATAAAGCTGCATATACAATATGAACCATGAGTCTCTAACAGTTTGGCTGTAACTGACATTTTTGGAATATTAGGTGTTCAACCACATGGGGCAGTCCAACGCTTAATATGTGCATATAGTGATGCTTTGGGACTCGGTTGAACGCCTCATATTCCATATGAACTGTGTGAGTCCGATAGTTCGGCTGTAACTGACATTTTTGGAATATTTGGTGTTCAACATTATGGGGCAGTCCAACGCTTAATATGTGATTATATTATTGCTTTGGGACTCTGTATAAAGCTGCATATACAATATGAACCATGCGTCTTTAACAGTTTGGCTGTAATTCACATTTTTGGAATATTAGGTGTTCAACTACATGGGGCAGTCCAACGCTTAATATGTGTTTATATTATTGCTTTGGGACTCTGTATAAAGCTGCATATACAATATGAACCATGCGTCTTTAACAGTTTGTCTGTAACTCACATTTTTGGAATATTAGGTGTTCAACCACATAGGGCAGTCCAACGCCTAATATGTGCATATAGTGATGCTTTGGGACTCTGTTGAACGCCTCATATTCAATATGAACTGTGTGCCTCCGATAGTATGGCTGTAACTGACATTTTTGTAATATTAGGTGTTTAACCATATGGGGCAGTCCAACGCTTAATATGTGCATATAGTAATGCTTAAAGACTCTGTATAGCGCCTCATATTCAATATGAACTGTGTGCCTCCGATAGTATGGCTGTAACTGACATTTTTGTAATATTAGGTGTTTAACCATATGGGGCAGTCCAACGCTTAATATGTGCATATAGTAATGCTTAAAGACTCTGTATAGCGCCTCATATTCAATATGTACTGTGTGCCTACGATAGTTTGGCTGTAACTGACATTTTTGGAATATTAGGTGTTCTACATTATAGGGCTGTCTAACGCTTAATATGTAAGTATAGTGATGTTTTGGGACTCTGTTGAACGCCTCATATTCAATATGAACTGTGTGCCTACGATAGTATGGCTGTAACTGACTTTTTTGGAATATTAGGTGTTCAACCACATGGGGCAGTCCAACGCTTAATATGTGAGTATAGTGATGTTTTGGGACTCTGTTAAACGCCTCATATTCAATATGAACTGCGTGCCTACCATAGTTTGGCTGTAGCTGATATTTTTGGAATATTAGGTGTTCAACATTATGGGGCGGTCCAACGCTTAATATGTGATTATATTATTGCTTTAGGACTCTGTATAAAGCTGCATATACAATATGAACCATGAGTCTCTAACAGTTTGGCTGTAACTGACATTTTTGGAATATTAGGTGTTCAACCACATGGGGCAGTCCAACGCCTAATATGTGATTATATTATTGCTTTGGGACTCTGTATAAAGCTGCATATACAATATGAACCATGTGTCTTTAACAGTTTGGCTGTAACTCACATTTTTGGAATATTAGGTGTTCAACAACATGGGGCAGTCTAACGCTTAATATGTGATTATATTATTGCTTTGGGACTCTGTATAACGCTGCATATACAATATGAACCATGTGTCTTTAACAGTTTGGCTGTAACTCACATTTTTGGAATATTAGGTGTTCAACCACATGGGGCAGTCCAACGCCTAATATGTGCATATAGTGATGCATTGGGGCTCTGTTGAACGCCTCATATTCCATATGAACTGTGTGAGTACGATAGTATGGCTGTAACTGACATTTTTGAAATATTGGGTGTTTAACCATATGGGGCAGTCGATCGCTTAATATGTGCATATAGTAATGCTTTGGGACTCTGTATAGCGCCTCATATTCAATATGAACTGCGTGTCTACCATAGTTTGGCTGTAGCTGACATTTTTGGAATATTAGGTGTTCAACATTATAGGGCCGTCCAACGCTTAATATGTGATTATATTAATGCTTTGGGACTCTGTATAAAGCTGCATATACAATATGAATCATGCGTCTTTAACAGTATGGCTGTAACTCACAATTTTGGAATATTAGGTGTTCAACCACATGGGGCAGTCCAACGCTTAATATATGATTATATTATTGCTTTGGGACTCTGTATAACACTACATATTCAATATGAACTGCGTGCCTACCATAGTTTGGCTGTAGCTGACATTTTTGGAATATTAGGTGTTCAACATTATGGGGCGGTCCAACGCTTAATATGTGATTATATTATTGCTTTGGGACTCTGTATAACACTACATATTCAATATGAACTGCGTGCCTACCATAGTTTGGCTGTAGCTGACATTTTTGGAATATTAGATGTTTAACATTATGGGGCGTTCCTACGCTTAATATGTGATTATATTAATGCTATAGGACTCTGTATAAAGCTGCATATACAATATGAACCATGAGTCTCTAACAGTTTGGCTGTAACTGACATTTTTGGAATATTAGGTGTTCAACCACATGGGGCAGTCCAACGCTTAATATGTGCATATAGTGATGCTTTGGGACTCGGTTGAACGCCTCATATTCCATATGAACTGTGTGAGTCCGATAGTTTGGCTGTAACTGACATTTTTTGGAATTTTAGGTGTTCAACCACATGGGGCAGTCCAACGCTTAATATGAGATATTATTGCTTTGGGACTCTGTTGAACTCCTCATATTCAATATGAACTGCGTGCCTACCATAGTTTGGCTGTAGCTGACATTTTTGGAATATTAGGTGTTCAACATTATAGGGCCGTCCAACGCTTAATATGTGATTATATTAATGCTTTGGGACTCTGTATAAAGCTGCATATACAATATGAAACATGCGTCTTTAACAGTATGGCTGTAACCCACAATTTTGGAATATTAGGTGTTCAACCACATGGGGCAGTCCAACGCTTAATATATGATTATATTATTGCTTTGGGACTCTGTATAACACTACATATTCAATATGAACTGCGTGCCTACCATAGTTTGGCTGTAGCTGACATTTTTGGAATATTAGGTGTTCAACATTATGGGGCGGTCCAACGCTTAATATGTGATTATATTATTGCTTTGGGACTCTGTATAAAGCTGCATATACAATATGAACCATGAGTCTCTAACAGTTTGGCTGTAACTGACATTTTTGGAATATTAGGTGTTCAACCACATGGGGCAGTCCAACGCTTAATATGTGCATATAGTGATGCTTTGGGACTCGGTTGAACGCCTCATATTCCATATGAACTGTGTGAGTCCGATAGTTTGGCTGTAACTGACATTATTGGAATTTTAGGTGTTCAACAACATGGGGCAGTCCAACGCTTAATATGAGATATTATTGCTTTGGGACTCTGTTGAACTCCTCATATTCAATATGAACTGCGTGCCTACCATAGTTTGGCTGTAGCTGACATTTTTGGAATATTAGGTGTTCAACATTATAGGGCAGTCCAACGCTTAATATGTGATTATATTATTGCTTTGGGACTCTGTATAAAGCTGCATATACAATATGAACCATGCGTCTTTAACAGTTTGGCTGTAATTCACATTTTTGGAATATTAGGTGTTCAACTACATGGGGCAGTCCAACGCTTAATATGTGTTTATATTATTGCTTTGGGACTCTGTATAAAGCTGCATATACAATATGAACCATGCGTCTTTAACAGTTTGTCTGTAACTCACATTTTTGGAATATTAGGTGTTCAACCACATGGGGCAGTCCAACGCCTAATATGTGCATATAGTGATGCTTTGGGACTCTGTTGAACGCCTCATATTCAATATGAACTGTGTGCCTCCGATAGTATGGCTGTAACTGACATTTTTGTAATATTAGGTGTTTAACCATATGGGGCAGTCCAACGCTTAATATGTGCATATAGTAATGCTTAAAGACTCTGTATAGCGCCTCATATTCAATATGAACTGTGTGCCTCCGATAGTATGGCTGTAACTGACATTTTTGTAATATTAGGTGTTTAACCATATGGGGCAGTCCAACGCTTAATATGTGCATATAGTAATGCTTAAAGACTCTGTATAGCGCCTCATATTCAATATGTACTGTGTGCCTACGATAGTTTGGCTGTAACTGACATTTTTGGAATATTAGGTGTTCAACATTATGGGGCGGTCCAACGCTTAATATGTGATTATATTAATGCTTTAGGACTCTGTATAAAGCTGCATATACAATATGAACCATGAGTCTCTAACAGTTTGGCTGTAACTGACATTTTTGGAATATTAGGTGTTCAACCACATGGGGCAGTCCAACGCTTAATATGTGCATATAGTGATGCTTTGGGACTCGGTTGAACGCCTCATATTCCATATGAACTGTGTGAGTCCGATAGTTTGGCTGTAACTGACATTTTTGAAATATTAGGTGTTTAACCATATGGGGCAGTCCAACGCTTAATATGTGCATATAGTAATGCTTTAAGACTCTGTATAGCGCCTCATATTCAATATGAACTGCGTGTCTACCATAGTTTGGCTGTAGCTGACATTTTTGGAATATTAGGTGTTCAACATTATAGGGCCGTCCAACGCTTAATATGTGATTACATTATTGCTTTGGGACTCTGTATAAAGCTGCATATTCAATATGAACCATGCGTCTTTAACAGTTTGGCTGTAACTCACATTTTTGGAATAATAGGTGTTCAACCACATGGGGCAGTCCAACGCTTAATATGTGATTATATTATTGCTTTGGGACTCTGTATAACACTACATATTCAATATGAACCGCGTGCCTACCATAGTTTGGCTGTAGCTGACATTTTTGGAATATTAGGTGTTCAACATTATGGGGCGGTCCAACGCTTAATATGTGATTATATTAATGCATTAGGACTCTGTATAAAGCTGCATATACAATATGAACCATGAGTCTCTAACAGTTTGGCTGTAACTGACATTTTTGGAATATTAGGTGTTCAACCACATGGGGCAGTCCAACGCTTAATATGTGCATATAGTGATGCTTTGGGACTCGGTTGAACGCCTCATATTCCATATGAACTGTGTGAGTCCGATAGTTCGGCTGTAACTGACATTTTTGGAATATTTGGTGTTCAACATTATGGGGCAGTCCAACGCTTAATATGTGATTATATTATTGCTTTGGGACTCTGTATAAAGCTGCATATACAATATGAACCATGCGTCTTTAACAGTTTGGCTGTAATTCACATTTTTGGAATATTAGGTGTTCAACTACATGGGGCAGTCCAACGCTTAATATGTGTTTATATTATTGCTTTGGGACTCTGTATAAAGCTGCATATACAATATGAACCATGCGTCTTTAACAGTTTGTCTGTAACTCACATTTTTGGAATATTAGGTGTTCAACCACATAGGGCAGTCCAACGCCTAATATGTGCATATAGTGATGCTTTGGGACTCTGTTGAACGCCTCATATTCAATATGAACTGTGTGCCTCCGATAGTATGGCTGTAACTGACATTTTTGTAATATTAGGTGTTTAACCATATGGGGCAGTCCAACGCTTAATATGTGCATATAGTAATGCTTAAAGACTCTGTATAGCGCCTCATATTCAATATGAACTGTGTGCCTCCGATAGTATGGCTGTAACTGACATTTTTGTAATATTAGGTGTTTAACCATATGGGGCAGTCCAACGCTTAATATGTGCATATAGTAATGCTTAAAGACTCTGTATAGCGCCTCATATTCAATATGTACTGTGTGCCTACGATAGTTTGGCTGTAACTGACATTTTTGGAATATTAGGTGTTCTACATTATAGGGCTGTCTAACGCTTAATATGTAAGTATAGTGATGTTTTGGGACTCTGTTGAACGCCTCATATTCAATATGAACTGTGTGCCTACGATAGTATGGCTGTAACTGACTTTTTTGGAATATTAGGTGTTCAACCACATGGGGCAGTCCAACGCTTAATATGTGAGTATAGTGATGTTTTGGGACTCTGTTAAACGCCTCATATTCAATATGAACTGCGTGCCTACCATAGTTTGGCTGTAGCTGATATTTTTGGAATATTAGGTGTTCAACATTATGGGGCGGTCCAACGCTTAATATGTGATTATATTATTGCTTTAGGACTCTGTATAAAGCTGCATATACAATATGAACCATGAGTCTCTAACAGTTTGGCTGTAACTGACATTTTTGGAATATTAGGTGTTCAACCACATGGGGCAGTCCAACGCCTAATATGTGATTATATTATTGCTTTGGGACTCTGTATAAAGCTGCATATACAATATGAATCATGTGTCTTTAACAGTTTGGCTGTAACTCACATTTTTGGAATATTAGGTGTTCAACAACATGGGGCAGTCTAACGCTTAATATGTGATTATATTATTGCTTTGGGACTCTGTATAACGCTGCATATACAATATGAACCATGTGTCTTTAACAGTTTGGCTGTAACTCACATTTTTGGAATATTAGGTGTTCAACCACATGGGGCAGTCCAACGCCTAATATGTGCATATAGTGATGCATTGGGGCTCTGTTGAACGCCTCATATTCCATATGAACTGTGTGAGTACGATAGTATGGCTGTAACTGACATTTTTGAAATATTGGGTGTTTAACCATATGGGGCAGTCGATCGCTTAATATGTGCATATAGTAATGCTTTGGGACTCTGTATAGCGCCTCATATTCAATATGAACTGCGTGTCTACCATAGTTTGGCTGTAGCTGACATTTTTGGAATATTAGGTGTTCAACATTATAGGGCCGTCCAACGCTTAATATGTGATTATATTAATGCTTTGGGACTCTGTATAAAGCTGCATATACAATATGAATCATGCGTCTTTAACAGTATGGCTGTAACTCACAATTTTGGAATATTAGGTGTTCAACCACATGGGGCAGTCCAACGCTTAATATATGATTATATTATTGCTTTGGGACTCTGTATAACACTACATATTCAATATGAACTGCGTGCCTACCATAGTTTGGCTGTAGCTGACATTTTTGGAATATTAGGTGTTCAACATTATGGGGCGGTCCAACGCTTAATATGTGATTATATTATTGCTTTGGGACTCTGTATAACACTACATATTCAATATGAACTGCGTGCCTACCATAGTTTGGCTGTAGCTGACATTTTTGGAATATTAGATGTTTAACATTATGGGGCGTTCCTACGCTTAATATGTGATTATATTAATGCTATAGGACTCTGTATAAAGCTGCATATACAATATGAACCATGAGTCTCTAACAGTTTGGCTGTAACTGACATTTTTGGAATATTAGGTGTTCAACCACATGGGGCAGTCCAACGCTTAATATGTGCATATAGTGATGCTTTGGGACTCGGTTGAACGCCTCATATTCCATATGAACTGTGTGAGTCCGATAGTTTGGCTGTAACTGACATTTTTTGGAATTTTAGGTGTTCAACCACATGGGGCAGTCCAACGCTTAATATGAGATATTATTGCATTGGGACTCTGTTGAACTCCTCATATTCAATATGAACTGCGTGCCTACCATAGTTTGGCTGTAGCTGACATTTTTGGAATATTAGGTGTTCAACATTATAGGGCCGTCCAACGCTTAATATGTGATTATATTAATGCTTTGGGACTCTGTATAAAGCTGCATATACAATATGAAACATGCGTCTTTAACAGTATGGCTGTAACCCACAATTTTGGAATATTAGGTGTTCAACCACATGGGGCAGTCCAACGCTTAATATATGATTATATTATTGCTTTGGGACTCTGTATAACACTACATATTCAATATGAACTGCGTGCCTACCATAGTTTGGCTGTAGCTGACATTTTTGGAATATTAGGTGTTCAACATTATGGGGCGGTCCAACGCTTAATATGTGATTATATTATTGCTTTGGGACTCTGTATAAAGCTGCATATACAATATGAACCATGAGTCTCTAACAGTTTGGCTGTAACTGACATTTTTGGAATATTAGGTGTTCAACCACATGGGGCAGTCCAACGCTTAATATGTGCATATAGTGATGCTTTGGGACTCGGTTGAACGCCTCATATTCCATATGAACTGTGTGAGTCCGATAGTTTGGCTGTAACTGACATTATTGGAATTTTAGGTGTTCAACAACATGGGGCAGTCCAACGCTTAATATGAGATATTATTGCTTTGGGACTCTGTTGAACTCCTCATATTCAATATGAACTGCGTGCCTACCATAGTTTGGCTGTAGCTGACATTTTTGGAATATTAGGTGTTCAACATTATAGGGCGGTCCAACGCTTAACATGTGAATATATTAATGCTTTGGGACTCTGTATAAAGCTGCATATACAAATAGTAATGCTTTAAGACTCTGTATAGCGCCTCATATTCAATATGAACTGTGTGCATACGATAGTTTGGCTGTAACTGACATTTTTGGAATATTAGGTGTTCAACCACATGGGGCAGTCCAACGCTTAATTAGTGTCTATATTAATGCTTTGGGCCTCTGTATAACGCTGCATATACAATATGAGAAATGTGCCTCTAATAGTTTGGCTGTAACGGACCTTTTTGGAATATTAGATGTTCAACCACATGAAGCAGTTCAACGCTTAATAAGTGACTATATTAATGCTTTGGGCCCCTGTATAACGCTGCATATACAATATGAACTCTGTGTCTCTAATAGTTTGGCTGTAACGGACACTTTTGGAATATTAGGTGTTCAACAACATGGGGCAGTCCAACGCTTAATAAGTGACTATATTAATGCTTTGGGCCTCTGTATAACGCTACTTATACAAAATGAATTCTGTGCCTCTTATAGTTTGGCTGTAACAGACACTTTTGGAATATTAGGTGTTCAACCACATGGGGCAGTCCAACGCTTAATATGTGGTTATATTAATGCTTCGGGACTCTGTATAACGCTGCATATACAGTATGAACTCTGTGCCTCTTATAGATTGGCTGTAACTGACACTTTTGGAATATTATGTGTTCAACCACAGTTTCAGTCCAACGCTTAATAAGTGACTATATAAATGCTTGGGGCCTCTGTATAACGCTGCATATACAATATGAGCAATGTGCCTCTAATAGTTTGGCTGTAACGGATATTTTTGGAATATTAGGTGTTCAATCATATGGGGAAGTCCAACGCTTAATAAGTGACTATTATAATGCTTTGGGCCTCTGTATAACGCTGCATATACAATATGAACTCTGTGTCTCTAATAGTTTGGCTGTAACGGACACATTTGGAATATTAGTTGTTTAACTACATGGAGCAGTCCAACGCTTAATAAGTGACCATATTAATGCTTTGGGCCTCTGTAAAACGCTGCATATTCGATATGAACTTTGTGCCTCTAATAGTTTGGCTGTAACGGACACTTTTGGAATAAGAGGTGTTCAACCACATGCTGCAGTCTAACAATATGTGACTATATTAATGCTTAGGGACTCTGTATAACGCTGCATATTCGATATGATCTTTGTGCCTCTAATAGTTTGGCTGTAACGGACAGTTTTGGAATATTAGGTGTTCAACCACATGGGGCAGTCCAACGCTTAATAAGTGACTATATTAATGCTTTGGGCCTCTGTATAACGCTACTTATACAAAATGAATTCTGTGCCTCTTATAGTTTGGCTGTAACAGACACTTTTGGAATATTAGGTGTTCAACCACATGGGGCAGTCCAACGCTTAATATATGATTATATTATTGCTTTGGGACTCTGTATAACACTACATATTCAATATGAACTGCGTGCCTACCATAGTTTGGCTGTAGCTGACATTTTTGGAATATTAGGTGTTCAACATTATGGGGCGGTCCAACGCTTAATATGTGATTATATTATTGCTTTGGGACTCTGTATAACACTACATATTCAATATGAACTGCGTGCCTACCATAGTTTGGCTGTAGCTGACATTTTTGGAATATTAGATGTTTAACATTATGGGGCGTTCCTACGCTTAATATGTGATTATATTAATGCTATAGGACTCTGTATAAAGCTGCATATACAATATGAACCATGAGTCTCTAACAGTTTGGCTGTAACTGACATTTTTGGAATATTAGGTGTTCAACCACATGGGACAGTCCAACGCTTAATATGAGATATTATTGCTTTGGGACTCTGTTGAACTCCTCATATTCAATATGAACTGCGTGCCTACCATAGTTTGGCTGTAGCTGACATTTTTGGAATATTAGGTGTTCAACATTACAGGGCGGTCCAACGCTTAACATGTGAATATATTAATACTTTGGGACTCTGTGTAAAGCTGCATATACAAATAGTAATGCTTTAAGACTCTGTATAGCGCCTCATATTCAATATGAACTGTGTGCATACGATAGTTTGGCTGTAACTGACATTTTTGGACTATTAGGTGTTCAACCACATGAGGCAGTCCAACGCCTAATATGTGCATATAGTAATGCTTTAAGACTCTGTATAGCGCCTCATATTCAATATGAACTGTGTGCATACGATAGTTTGGCTGTAACTGACATTTTTGGAATATTAGGTGTTCAACCACATGGGGCAGTCCAACGCTTAATTAGTGTCTATATTAATGCTTTGGGCCTCTGTATAACGCTGCATATACAATATGAGAAATGTGCCTCTAATAGTTTGGCTGTAACGGACATTTTTGGAATATTAGATGTTCAACCACATGAAGCAGTCCAACGCTTAATAAGTGACTATATTAATGCTTTGGGCCCCTGTATAACGCTGCATATACAATATGAACTCTGTGTCTCTAATAGTTTGGCTGTAACGGACACTTTTGGAATAATAGGTGTTCAACAACATGGGGCAGTCCAACGCTTAATAAGTGACTATATTAATGCTTTGGGCCTCTGTATAACGCTACTTATACAAAATGAATTCTGTGCCTCTTATAGTTTGGCTGTAACAGACACTTTTGGAATATTAGGTGTTCAACCACATGGGGCAGTCCAACGCTTAATATGTGGTTATATTAATGCTTCGGGACTCTGTATAACGCTGCATATAAAGTATGAACTCTGAGCCTCTTATAGATTGGCTGTAACTGACACTTTTGGAATATTATGTGTTCAACCACAGTTTCAGTCCAACGCTTAATAAGTGACTATATAAATGCTTGGGGCCTCTGTATAACGCTGCATATACAATATGAGCAATGTGCCTCTAATAGTTTGGCTGTAACGGACATTTTTGGAATATTAGGTGTTCAATCATATGGGGAAGTCCAACGCTTAATAAGTGACTATTATAATGCTTTGGGCCTCTGTATAACGCTGCATATACAATATGAACTCTGTGTCTCTAATAGTTTGGCTGTAACGGACACTTTTGGAATATTATGTGTTCAAACACATGTTGCAGTCCAATGCTTAATATGTGACTAAATTAATGCTTTGGGCCTCTGTATAACGCTGCTTATACAAAATGAACTCTGTGCCTCTGATAGTTTGGCTGTAACTGACATTTTTGGAGTATTAGGTGTTTAACCACATGGGGAAGTCCAACGCTTAATAAGTGACTATATTAATGCTTTGGGCCTCTGTAAAACGCTGCATATTCGATATGAACTTTGTGCCTCTAATAGTTTAGCTGTAACGGACATTTTTGGAATATTAGGTGTTCAACCACATGGGGCAGTCCAACGCTTAATAAGTGACTATATTAATGCTTTGGGCCTCTGTAAAACGCTGCATATTCGATATGAACTTTGTGCCTCTAATAGTTTAGCTGTAACGGACATTTTTGGAATATTAGGTGTTCAACCACATGGGGCAGTCCAACGCTTAATAAGTGACTATATTAATGCTTTGGGCCTCTGTAAAACGCTGCATATTCGATATGAACTTTGTGCCTCTAATAGTTTGGCTGTAACGGACACATTTGGAATATTAGGTGTTTAACCACATGGAGCAGTCCAACGCTTAATAAGTGACTATATTAATGCTTTGTGCCTCTGTAAAACGTTGCATATTCGATATGAACTTTGTGCCTCTAATAGTTTGGCTGTAACTGACACTTTTGGAATATTATGTGTTCAACCAGTTTCAGTCCAACGCTTAATAAGTGACTATATAAATGCTTGGGGCCTCTGTATAACGCTGCATATACAATATGAGCAATGTGCCTCTAATAGTTTGGCTGTAACGGACATTTTTGGAATATTTGGTGTTCAATCATATGGGGAAGTCCAACGCTTAATAAGTGACTATTATAATGCTTTGTGCCTCTGTAAAACGTTGCATATTCGATATGAACTTTGTGCCTCTAATAGTTTAGCTGTAACGGACATTTTTGGAATATTAGGTGTTCAACCACATGGGGCAGTCCAACGCTTAATAAGTGACTATATTAATGCTTTGGGCCACTGTAAAACGCTGCATATTCGATATGAACTTTGTGCCTCTAATAGTTTGGCTGTAACGGACACATTTGGAATATTAGGGGTTTAAGCACATGGAGCAGTCCAACGCTTAATAAGTGACTATATTAATGCTTTGTGCCTCTGTAAAACGTTGCATATTCGATATGAACTTTGTGCCTCTAATAGTTTGGCTGTAACGGACACTTTTGGAATAAGAGGTGTTCAACCACATGCTGCAGTCTAACAATATGTGACTATATTATTGCTTAGGGACTCTGTATAACGCTGCATATACAGTATGAACTCTGTGATTCTTATAGTTTGGCTGTTACTGACATATTTGGAATATTAGGTGTTCAACCACATGTTGCAGTTCAACGCTTAATATGTGATTATATTAATGCTTTGGGCCTCTGTATAACGCTGCTTATACAAAATGAACTCTGTGCCTCTAATAGTTTGGCTGTAACGGACATTTTTGGAATATTAGGTGTTCAGCAACATGGGGCAGTCCAACGCTTAATATGTGTCTATATTAATGCTTTGGGCCTCTGTATAACGCTGCTTATACAAAATGAACTCTGTGCCTCTAATAGTTTGGCTGTAACGGACACTTTTGGAATATTAGGTGTTTAACCACATGGAGCAGTCCAACGCTTAATAAGTGACTATATTAATGCTTTGTGCCTCTGTAAAACGTTGCATATTCGATATGAACTTTGTGCTTCTAATAGTTTGGCTGTAACGGACACTTTTGAAATAAGAGGTGTTCAACCACATGCTGCAGTCCAATGCTTAATATGTGACTAAATTAATGCTTTGGGCCTCTGTATAACGCTGCTTATACAAAATGAACTCTGTGCCTCTGATAGTTTGGCTGTAACTGACATTTTTGGAGTATTAGGTGTTTAACCACATGGGGAAGTCCAACGCTTAATAAGTGACTATATTAATGCTTTGGGCCTCTGTAAAACGCTGCTTATACAAAATGATCTCTGTGCCTCTAATAGTTTGGCTGTAACGGACACATTTGGAATATTAGTTGTTTAACTACATGGAGCAGTCCAACGCTTAATAAGTGACTATATAAATGCTTGGGGCCTCTGTATAACGCTGCATATACAATATGAGCAATGTGCCTCTAATAGTTTGGCTGTAACGGACATTTTTGGAATATTAGGTGTTCAATCATATGGGGAAGTCCAACGCTTAATAAGTGACTATTATAATGCTTTGGGCCTCTGTATATCGCTGCATATACAATATGAACTCTGTGTCTCTAATAGTTTGGCTGTAACGGACACTTTTGGAATATTATGTGTTCAAACACATGTTGCAGTCCAATGCTTAATATGTGACTAAATTAATGCTTTGGGCCTCTGTATAACGCTGCTTATACAAAATGAACTCTGTGCCTCTAATAGTTTGGCTGTAACGGACACATTTGGAAAATTAGTTGTTTAACTACATGGAGCAGTCCAACGCTTAATAAGTGACTATATTAATGTTTTGGGCCTCTGTAAAACGCTGCATATTCGATATGAACTTTGTGCCTCTAATAGTTTAGCTGTAACGGACATTTTTGGAATATTAGGTGTTCAACCACATGGGGCAGTCCAACGCTTAATAAGTGACTATATTAATGCTTTGGGCCTCTGTAAAACGCTGCATATTCGATATGAACTTTGTGCCTCTAATAGTTTGGCTGTAACGGACACTTTTGGAATAAGAGGTGTTCAACCACATGCTGCAGTCTAACAATATGTGACTATATTAATGCTTAGGGACTCTGTATAACGCTGCATATTCGATATGATCTTTGTGCCTCTAATAGTTTGGCTGTAACGGACAGTTTTGGAATATTAGGTGTTCAACCACATGGGGCAGTCCAACGCTTAATAAGTGACTGTATTAATGCTTTGGGCCTCTGTATAACGCTACTTATACAAAATGAATTCTGTGCCTCTAATAGTTTGGCTGTAACGGACACATTTGGAATATTAGGTGTTTAACCACATGGAGCAGTCCAACGCTTAATAAGTGACTATATTAATGCTTTGTGCCTCTGTAAAACGTTGCATATTCGATATGATCTTTGTGCCTCTAATAGTTTGGCTGTAACGGAAAGTTTTGGAATATTAGGTGTTCAACCACATGGGGCAGTCCAACGCTTAATAAGTGACTATATTAATGCTTTGGGCCTCTGTATAACGCTACTTATACAAAATGAATTCTGTGCCTCTTATAGTTTGGCTGTAACAGACACTTTTGGAATATTAGGTGTTCAACCACATGGGGCAGTCCAACGCTTAATATGTGGTTATATTAATGCTTCGGGACTCTGTATAACGCTGCATATACAGTATGAACTCTGTGCCTCTTATAGTTTGGCTGTAACTGACACTTTTGGAATATTATGTGTTCAACCACAGTTTCAGTCCAACGCTTAATAAAAGACTATATAAATGCTTGGGGCCTCTGTATAACGCTGCATATACAATATGAACTCTGTGTCTCTAATAGTTTGGCTGTAACGGACACTTTTGGAATATTATGTGTTCAAACACATGTTGCAGTCCAATGCTTAATATGTGACTAAATTAATGCTTTGGGCCTCTGTATAACGCTGCTTATACAAAACGAACTCTGTGCCTCTGATAGTTTGGCTGTAACTGACATTTTTGGAGTATTAGGTGTTTAACCACATGGGGAAGTCCAACGCTTAATAAGTGAGTATATTAATGCTTTGGGCCTCTGTATAACGCTGCTTATACAAAATGAACTCTGTGCCTCTGATAGTTTGGCTGTAACGGACACTTTTGGAATATTAGGTGTTTAAACACATGGAGCAGTCCAACGCTTAATAAGTGACTATATTAATGTTTTGGGCCTCTGTATAACGCTGCATATACAATATGAACTCTGTGTCTCTAATAGTTTGGCTGTAACGGACACTTTTGGAATATTATGTGTTCAAACACATGTTGCAGTCCAATGCTTAATATGTGACTAAATTAATGCTTTGGGACTCTGTATAAAGCTGCATATACAATATGAACCATGAGTCTCTAACAGTTTGGCTGTAACTGACATTTTTGGAATATTAGGTGTTCAACCACATGGGGCAGTCCAACGCTTAATATGTGCATATAGTGATGCTTTGGGACTCGGTTGAACGCCTCATATTCCATATGAACTGTGTGAGTCCGATAGTTTGGCTGTAACTGACATTATTGGAATTTTAGGTGTTCAACCACATGGGGCAGTCCAACGCTTAATATGAGATATTATTGCTTTGGGACTCTGTTGAACTCCTCATATTCAATATGAACTGCGTGCCTACCATAGTTTGGCTGAAGCTGACATTTTTGGAATATTAGGTGTTCAACATTATAGGGCGGTCCAACGCTTAACATGTGAATATATTAATGCTTTGGGACTCTGTATAAAGCTGCATATACAAATAGTAATGCTTTAAGACTCTGTATAGCGCCTCATATTCAATATGAACTGTGTGCATACGATAGTTTGGCTGTAACTGACATTTTTGAAATATTAGGTGTTCAACATTATGGGGCTGTCTAACGCTTAATATGTAAGTATAGTGATGTTTTGGGACTCTGTTGAACGCCTCATATTCAATATGAACTGTGTACCTACGATAGTATGGCTGTAACTGACATTTTTGGACTATTAGGTGTTCAACCACATGAGGCAGTCCAACGCCTAATATGTGCATATAGTAATGCTTTAAGACTCTGTATAGCGCCTCATATTCAATATGATCTGTGTGCATACGATAGTTTGGCTGTAACTGACATTTTTGGAATATTAGGTGTTCAACCACATGGGGCAGTCCAACGCTTAATTAGTGTCTATATTAATGCTTTGGGCCTCTGTATAACGCTGCATATACAATATGAGAAATGTGCCTCTAATAGTTTGGCTGTAACGGACATTTTTGGAATATTAGATGTTCAACCACATGAAGCAGTTCAACGCTTAATAAGTGACTATATTAATGCTTTGGGCCCCTGTATAACGCTGCATATACAATATGAACTCTGTGTCTCTAATAGTTTGGCTGTAACGGACACTTTTGGAATATTAGGTGTTCAACAACATGGGGCAGTCCAACGCTTAATAAGTGACTATATTAATGTTTTGGGCCTCTGTAAAACGCTGCATATTCGATATGAACTTTGTGCCTCTAATAGTTTAGCTGTAACGGACATTTTTGGAATATTAGGTGTTCAACCACATGGGGCAGTCCAACGCTTAATAAGTGACTATATTAATGCTTTGGGCCTCTGTAAAACGCTGCATATTCGATATGAACTTTGTGCCTCTAATAGTTTGGCTGTAACGGACACTTTTGGAATAAGAGGTGTTCAACCACATGCTGCAGTCTAACAATATGTGACTATATTAATGCTTAGGGACTCTGTATAACGCTGCATATTCGATATGATCTTTGTGCCTCTAATAGTTTGGCTGTAACGGACAGTTTTGGAATATTAGGTGTTCAACCACATGGGGCAGTCCAACGCTTAATAAGTGACTGTATTAATGCTTTGGGCCTCTGTATAACGCTACTTATACAAAATGAATTCTGTGCCTCTAATAGTTTGGCTGTAACGGACACATTTGGAATATTAGGTGTTTAACCACATGGAGCAGTCCAACGCTTAATAAGTGACTATATTAATGCTTTGTGCCTCTGTAAAACGTTGCATATTCGATATGATCTTTGTGCCTCTAATAGTTTGGCTGTAACGGAAAGTTTTGGAATATTAGGTGTTCAACCACATGGGGCAGTCCAACGCTTAATAAGTGACTATATTAATGCTTTGGGCCTCTGTATAACGCTACTTATACAAAATGAATTCTGTGCCTCTTATAGTTTGGCTGTAACAGACACTTTTGGAATATTAGGTGTTCAACCACATGGGGCAGTCCAACGCTTAATATGTGGTTATATTAATGCTTCGGGACTCTGTATAACGCTGCATATACAGTATGAACTCTGTGCCTCTTATAGTTTGGCTGTAACTGACACTTTTGGAATATTATGTGTTCAACCACAGTTTCAGTCCAACGCTTAATAAGTGACTATATAAATGCTTGGGGCCTCTGTATAACGCTGCATATACAATATGAACTCTGTGTCTCTAATAGTTTGGCTGTAACGGACACTTTTGGAATATTATGTGTTCAAACACATGTTGCAGTCCAATGCTTAATATGTGACTAAATTAATGCTTTGGGCCTCTGTATAACGCTGCTTATACAAAATGAACTCTGTGCCTCTGATAGTTTGGCTGTAACTGACATTTTTGGAGTATTAGGTGTTTAACCACATGGGGAAGTCCAACGCTTAATAAGTGAGTATTGTGGCGTGTTTTCGCGGACCCGAGCCGTTTTCTCGAGCGCCAGGTGTTTTAAGGCAAAACACCAACCGTACCGCGGATAAACACTCAGTGAAGAAAATACATTTAAAATCCAGGGGTCAATAGTTATTTAATTGCACGTACCGAAATAAAAGAAGTAAAAGAATTGAACTCAAATTAGATTTATTTAACTGGTAATATTAAAAAAAAGAAAAGAAATTAAACACTTGTTGTGAAATAAAATAAATTAAAATCAAACTTACGAAAAATAATAATAAATAAAAATGCGGAGGTACGTTATTCAAACAATCATTCAGGATAAACTATGCGGATAGAAAATAAAATGCAGAAAACACACAATGCAGAATCACAAAGCGGAATCACAGAATTTTCAATCACAAGTAATCCAGTTCCAAAACAACCAAAATGAATCAAAATAAAACTCTTTCAACTTAAAATTTAAACTTAAAACAATTCACACAGATACGCAGTGCCAATAGACAGGCAGATTTACAGCAGACAGATTTTACAGACAGATTTTACAGACAGATTTCCAACTATCACGGGTTTCCCGTTTGGAAATTTTATCGGTCAGAAATAATGAATTTTTAGGCACTTTGCAGCCGATTTTATATGCGGAAATCAGAGAAGGGATTCTGAGTACGCGCGGAAGAGATAATGACGTCAAAAACACCCCAAAAAACTATAGAATTCAGCGGTGGGGTACTAGAAGTACCAAAAGAGCGGGGGGTAATTCATGTAATTGGAATAATTAGCCTTGGCTAATTATTCAGAGTAAAAGAAAAGAAAATAACATAATTCAGAATTGGAAAAGAAAATAAATTGACAGATTTAAGTAAAATAAAATGCGGTTGACGACATAACTCACCCCTTCATCTACGGGGTTGATTCATACGAATGAATCAGGACTCAGAAACACACATCAGAAAATATATGCGGATGCGGGGGTAAAGTGCAGTAATATTCAGAAAATCAGGGTTGAACTTGGAAGCGGCGTGGTTGACCACATTCCAATGTTCAATATGCAGAAATTACGATTAAATCAGATAAATGTGACTTACTCTGATAAATGCGGACACATAGTAATCACAATGCAGTTGCAGTTAAGTCACAAAACAACAGAACAAATCAGTAAACTGCACTTTTGTGTAAAATGCACATGTTAGTACTTTTTATCACCAAATTCCAATCGTGATATCTGGTTGCGGAAGTACTCTTAATTGATTATCGATTTTTAAATGCGGCACGGGTGGTTGACTATTGTCAACCAATTAATAACTAATTAATTATTCAGAATCAAAACAAACACTTAACCTTAAAATAATGCAGAAGATTAAATGTTATAAAGCGGGAAATAATCAGGTAATTAATCAGAAGGAGCAATTCGTAATAAATTCATATTAACGAATGCATTTTCAGGTGGCCAAAATGCAGGTTCGTTACATCCCCCCCTTTCTTCGGATAAAAAAAAAACTATTAGTTTTTTTTTTTTTACAATTCAGTATCCGAGAAGGAAATGCAACTGTATGCGGATGCGGATCAAATCAGAGACTGAGTGGAACTCAGCGGAACAACGTACCTTAAAACTATTAGAAATTAACATCAACATAACAGTGTAAAAATTCATTCAAAAAAAAAATCTTAACTCAAAACCAATAATCAGCTGTTTGTAAAATTGAAAGTAAACAAATACAAACAAGGTCAACGACCTATTCAGATATAAAAAATCCTTCTCAAGACAACAGCATTTTAAATAAATAAATCAGTCATTGCAATTAAATGAGAAAAACTACCAAAATATAAACAAGCGGGGAATATATAACTGCAATCTAAATCTTAATAGCGGAAACTAAAAATGAAACTGCTAATATTGCGAATTGTGGAACAGAAAATAAACAGATTCATACAATATCAAGTAAATTTCCACAAAACGCAAATTTTCAAGAACTATTTACAGTGGTTGATTCAAAACAGTACAGCCTAATATAATTTCAAATACGGAATAAACAGAAATAATATTAATAGCAAATGCAGTTGCATGCGGAATTTTAGAAATGAACATGATTAAATGCGGTTTCACAACAAAGTTATTTACAATACTTAAATCTAACACTTCACACTGGCCTAAAAGCTCAGTCTTGGGGCACAGAATCACACATCACTGGCTCTATGGCTCAGTCCGGGTGGGCACAGAAAACACAGAATCACGAGTTTAATCGCCACTTGGCTCACTGCGACAGTTATCTAAAACAAAACACAATATAGTCGGTATATTAACGCAGTATTTGACGAGTCCAGTGCGATATTTATGCAGAATGTGTTGACTTGGGTTGCAGCAACGTTTAGTTCACTCTGACAGCCACTTTGTTGGGAGTCCATAGGGTCAAGGAAGAGAGCATGGAACGCGTGAACTCCTGGTACCGGCACTGTCGAAGCTGCCGCAATCACCGGCCACGCGAACATCGTCGTTGAACCATTCCAGTCTCCATCTCCCATCCTGTAGCAGTGAACTAAAACAACAACAAATATAAACAGACTAACATTCCCAAAATCAATCACA
Source organism: Silvanus unidentatus (assembly GCA_963930825.1). Taxonomy (NCBI): domain Eukaryota; kingdom Metazoa; phylum Arthropoda; class Insecta; order Coleoptera; family Silvanidae; genus Silvanus; species Silvanus unidentatus. The sequence goes on along the minus strand of OZ005760.1, from coordinate 10,789,694 downwards.
TTTATGCGGAATTATGCGGGTTACGACCTCCAAATCATGGGGAAGAAGCGGCTTTTAGATCCTTGACATGAATGCGACGTAAGCGGTGTCCATTTGCTCCCAACAGATCAAAAACAACTGGCGAATGGACTTTTGTCACTTCATATGGCCCCGAATACTTCGGTGCCAATTTAGCGGCGAATCCTTGGGCAGCTGAAGAAAGGTGGTGCTCTTTTCTGAACACTTTGTCACCTAAATGCGGTCTCCAGTCCCGTCTGCGGAGATTATACGCCTTACTTTGATTCGTGAAGGCCCTGTCGAGATTTGTTCGCACCAATTGGAACACTTCGGCCAGCCGGTGCATCTGGAACACTCTATGACGCACATCTTCCGTCGACACGTCTCTTTCGGACCCTGTGTCATCTGCGGAAGCTGTCGTTGTGTTCCCTTCTCGATATAAAGCGGCGGGCACTTCCAATTCACGGCCAAAGTTGAGAAATGCGGGTGTGTATCCAGTAGAATCGTGGACTGCAGTGTTGATAGCGAAGAGGAAATCGGGGACATGCAAGTCCCAATCCTTGTGATTCGCTTCACAATATTGTGCAATCATCGTCTTCAGAGTTCGATTGGTACGTTCTACCGGATTGGCCTGCGGTGTGTAAGGCGGTGTAAAGCGGTGGTGAATTCCCATGTCTTTCAGGAGATTGTTGAATATGCGGCTGTCAAATTGGGTGCCATTGTCGGAAATGACAGTATCTGGGCAACCAAATTTCGAGATAATATCTTCATACAACCCCTGGGCGACGAGTCGAGCGGTGGCGTTTCGTAGCGGACGTGCGTGTACCCATTTAGTAAAGCGATCGTGAAATACCAATAAAAAGGTGTTTCCTTTCTTCGATCGCGGTAGCGGACCCACTAAATCGGTACTTACAGTTTGCCAGGGCCTGTTAACTGTCGACGGCTGCATTTTTCCGGCAGTTTGTTGAGCGGAGGCCTTGTATCGCTGGCAAGTTTCGCACTGACGAACGTATTTGGACACATCACGAAACATTCCCGGCCAATAATAATTTCTGGCGATCCGGGAGATGGTTTTCGCAATTCCCATGTGTCCAGCGGTTGGTTCATCATGATTTTCGCGGAGAACACGCTCTCTAAGCGGCTTCGGGACACACAATTTCCATGGTTCGACCATTTCTTCCTCTCGCAAGTCTTTAGAGTCCCAAAAATGACGGTAAAGCTTGCCTTCTTTGAGAGTGTAATCGGGGTACGATGCGGGGTCCCGTTTGACGTCAGCGATTTTGCTTTTGTACCAGACACAATCAGTGTTTTTCACGTCAATTATGCAGAGATTCGTGTGGCTGTCTGGTTGTTGAGCACATGGTTGGCGGGAGAGAGCGTCGGCCACTCGATTGAGCGAACCTTTTCGATAAACGATTTCAAAGTCGTACTGTTGAAGAAAAATACTCCAGCGGGCTAAGCGGCCAGTAGGACTTTTTATTGAATGCAGCCAGCGGAGAGATTGATGATCCGTTGTTACCTGGAAACGGTAACCTTCCAGATACGGTCTCATCTTCTCGATGCCCCATACAATTGCGAGACACTCTTTTTCAGTGACAGAGTAATTTTTCTCTGCCGGATTGAGTGTTCGACTGGCGTACGCTATCACTCTCTCGTTTCCATCGAAATTTTGGGTGAGAGTGACTCCGAGTCCGTAATCAGAAGCGTCAGTCTGCAGGTTAAACATGCGGTCGAAATCGGGGCACGCCAATACGGGGGCTTCAGTCAGTCTCTTCTTCAGTTCATCGAACGCCTCGTCCTGTTCCACTTCCCAGCGCCATCGAAAGCTTTTTCTGAGAAGTTTGGTAAGCGGTGCCACTATGTGTGAGAAATCGGGTACAAAGCGGCGATACCAGGACGCCATTCCAAGAAACTGACGTAATTGCTTTAGATTCTGCGGTGGTGGAATCTCCAAAATTGAAGCCACCTTATCAGGGTCTGTTCGTACACCATCTTCTGTCACAACATGTCCCAAATATTTGAGAGATTTTTGTCCGAACTTGCATTTTTCGACGTTCAGGACAAGATTAGCGGCTCTCAAACGGCGGAACACTTCAGTTAAATTTTGTAGATGCTCATCAAACGTTCGGCCTAAGACAATGATGTCATCTAAATAGGCGAACGCCTTCGGTTCCATTTCAGGCCCAATTATGCGGTCCAATAGACGTTGGAATGTAGCGGGGGCCGAATGTAGACCAAATGGCATCACACGGAACTGAAACAGACCTCGACCGGGAATGGTAAATGCGGTGATTGGCTTACTGTCTTCCGTCAATGGTACCAACCAATATCCATTCTGCAAGTCGATACTGCTAATGAACTTAGCTTCGCGGAGACGGTCTAAAATGCCATGAATTTGGGGTAGCGGGTAAGCATCTTTTTCGCTTACTTCGTTCACCTTCCGGAAGTCCACACAAAAGCGGTATTTTCCGTCCTTCTTCGGCACGACAACGATGGGTGAACTCCAGGGGCTTTCTGAACGTTCGATGACCCCTTTCTCCAGCATTTCGTCGACTTGTTCATTAACAATTTCCTGTATGCGGGGGTTCTGCGGTCTATATCGCTGTTTAATCGGATGCGGCGATTTTAAGCGGATCTGGTGCTCAATTAGCGGTGTTGGGCCATCAATATCGGCGAATTTTGGCAGCTCTCGATCCAACAAACGTTGCAACCTTCGTTGTTGTTCGTCATTCAGCCGTGATTCACTTATGGCTGCCAAATTCGTTACTGCAGGGGGTACTTCGACCGTTTCGTTCCACCAGTCGATTGGACGGCCATTTTCAATTAGTGTTCTCCCCCGTACAGTGACTGTGTCTGTTTTGGCATTCACTATACCCTCGTTAAGGCGTAACCAATCCAAGCCCAAGAGGATTTCTACAGTGAGCCCTTTCATCAGATGCAGAGATGCGGGGTAAAAATGTGGCCCAATTTGGACATCTTGTGACCAAGCGGTGGTAGTTTGGGTTTCCACGCCGTTCGCTAAGCGGACCAGACTTCCAGGGATCGGAGAAGCACAATTGGGGTTTTCCCGGTGTGCTTTATCTCCATAAAATGACCAACTGGAACCGGTATCAATCAGAGCGTGGTAAAATTTCCCATTCAGTTGAATTTTCACCAGGTAGCGGTCTTCTTCGGGGTTTATGCAGGAGGATTGTTCAGCCAACTGCTCTTGCCTCCCAACCGGACAGCTGGCGGTTAGTTTTCCGACCGCCGATTACAGCTGCAGTCTCTTGTCAACACTCCAGGTCGGTGACACAGCGAACAAAACATTTTCGGTGCGTTCTTGCACGTATTTCGGTAGTGGCCTGTCTCGCCACACCGAAAACAGATGGCTGTGTTCCTATTTGCCACCGGTGTCGTCCTTGGAAGTGCTGATGGCCGGTTATAAAGCGGTTTCGGGGGGCTCTGGCTTACTACGGGTCTCGCAGCGGGTTCCTCGTAGTGTGGCAAGTCCTCCAGCTCCTTCACTCGCTCCAGGAGATCATCCACGGTCCGAATACTGCTCCTGGGGACGAAACGACGGTATTCAGGCAATAAATTGCGATGGAGCCAGTATAGAGTCTTTTCTGGAGTCATAGAGGGGGTACGACGTGCCAAGGTGAGTAGAGCGGTCACATAATCGCTCACCGATTCGCGGGGGGACTGTTGTCGTCGACTAACCTCCTCTTCCATGCGGATTTGATAATCAGTTGGCAGATAGAATCGACGGAATGCTTCCTCGAAGTCATTCCAAGTCCGCCATTGTTGCCGATTGTTGCGATACCATAACAACGCATTATCTCGGAGCAAAATCGGCATTCCAGGCAACAATTCGTCATTATCTATGCGGTACAACTGCCTTAGCTCCTCCAGCTCCTCCAAGAATGTCACTGGATCGCCATTTCCATTAAATGAGACTTTCCAGTCATGCAGATGTTTTAATGCGGGGTTAGCGGCCGGCATTATCGTTGGCCTTGACGACTGGGATGTCGAAGGAGCGGCATTCCATGACATCTGGGCCGAATGGAGCGAAGAAGTTACATTTGTAGCGGGGGTAACTGTAAATTTGGGCATAAAGTCCGTATATGCAGGTTTGGCCATCTTTGGTACTTTCGGTACGGCTCCTGTACTGAAAGTAAAATTTCCAGAAGTGGCTTTGTCAGCGGAAGCGGTGTATTGGGGCTTAAAAGCGGTAAAATCAGTTCGTGGAATCTTCGATGCGTCCCCCAAATCGAAAACGAACGGTCCAGCTTCACTAGTTGGAGTTATGGCTTCTTTTCGTATAGCGGCCAGTCTCCGTTTTAATTCTGTGACTGGACCTTCAGTATTGGCCCCCAGTCGCGCCAATTCCTCCACGAGAGCCTCCTTTGTCATATTTCGAACCTTTGGAGCTTCCTTCTGAAGCCCCAAGTCCTCTCGTGTGGCCGACTTTTTATCCGGGGGAGGGGAGAATGACATCGGGGGTGTGGGAACGTCTTCTTTGCCCACTTCCATCAATGGACTGTTCCCCGTAGCCATTTATGCAGATAGAATCGGATTCCAAGAAAAATTTTATGCAGTTGGGATAATCTATGCAGTTCCCAATTAAGTTATGCAGAAAAAATGCAGAAAAAACAATGCGGTCCCTGCTCGGGCGCCAAATTTGTGGCGTGTTTTCGCGGACCCGAGCCGTTTTCTCGAGCGCCAGGTGTTTTAAGGCAAAACACCAACCGTACCGCGGATAAACACTCAGTGAAGAAAATACATTTAAAATCCAGGGGTCAATAGTTATTTAATTGCACGTACCGAAATAAAAGAAGTAAAAGAATTGAACTCAAATTAGATTTATTTAACTGGTAATATTAAAAAAAAGAAAAGAAATTAAACACTTGTTGTGAAATAAAATAAATTAAAATCAAACTTACGAAAAATAATAATAAATAAAAATGCGGAGGTACGTTATTCAAACAATCATTCAGGATAAACTATGCGGATAGAAAATAAAATGCAGAAAACACACAATGCAGAATCACAAAGCGGAATCACAGAATTTTCAATCACAAGTAATCCAGTTCCAAAACAACCAAAATGAATCAAAATAAAACTCTTTCAACTTAAAATTTAAACTTAAAACAATTCACACAGATACGCAGTGCCAATAGACAGGCAGATTTACAGCAGACAGATTTTACAGACAGATTTTACAGACAGATTTCCAACTATCACGGGTTTCCCGTTTGGAAATTTTATCGGTCAGAAATAATGAATTTTTAGGCACTTTGCAGCCGATTTTATATGCGGAAATCAGAGAAGGGATTCTGAGTACGCGCGGAAGAGATAATGACGTCAAAAACACCCCAAAAAACTATAGAATTCAGCGGTGGGGTACTAGAAGTACCAAAAGAGCGGGGGGTAATTCATGTAATTGGAATAATTAGCCTTGGCTAATTATTCAGAGTAAAAGAAAAGAAAATAACATAATTCAGAATTGGAAAAGAAAATAAATTGACAGATTTAAGTAAAATAAAATGCGGTTGACGACATAACTCACCCCTTCATCTACGGGGTTGATTCATACGAATGAATCAGGACTCAGAAACACACATCAGAAAATATATGCGGATGCGGGGGTAAAGTGCAGTAATATTCAGAAAATCAGGGTTGAACTTGGAAGCGGCGTGGTTGACCACATTCCAATGTTCAATATGCAGAAATTACGATTAAATCAGATAAATGTGACTTACTCTGATAAATGCGGACACATAGTAATCACAATGCAGTTGCAGTTAAGTCACAAAACAACAGAACAAATCAGTAAACTGCACTTTTGTGTAAAATGCACATGTTAGTACTTTTTATCACCAAATTCCAATCGTGATATCTGGTTGCGGAAGTACTCTTAATTGATTATCGATTTTTAAATGCGGCACGGGTGGTTGACTATTGTCAACCAATTAATAACTAATTAATTATTCAGAATCAAAACAAACACTTAACCTTAAAATAATGCAGAAGATTAAATGTTATAAAGCGGGAAATAATCAGGTAATTAATCAGAAGGAGCAATTCGTAATAAATTCATATTAACGAATGCATTTTCAGGTGGCCAAAATGCAGGTTCGTTACAGTATATTAATGCTTTGGGCCTCTGTATAACGCTGCTTATACAAAATGAACTCTGTGCCTCTGATAGTTTGGCTGTAACGGACACTTTTGGAATATTAGGTGTTTAAACACATGGAGCAGTCCAACGCTTAATAAGTGACTATATTAATGTTTTGGGCCTCTGTATAACGCTGCATATACAATATGAACTCTGTGTCTCTAATAGTTTGGCTGTAACGGACACTTTTGGAATATTATGTGTTCAAACACATGTTGCAGTCCAATGCTTAATATGTGACTAAATTAATGCTTTGGGACTCTGTATAAAGCTGCATATACAATATGAACCATGAGTCTCTAACAGTTTGGCTGTAACTGACATTTTTGGAATATTAGGTGTTCAACCACATGGGGCAGTCCAACGCTTAATATGTGCATATAGTGATGCTTTGGGACTCGGTTGAACGCCTCATATTCCATATGAACTGTGTGAGTCCGATAGTTTGGCTGTAACTGACATTATTGGAATTTTAGGTGTTCAACCACATGGGGCAGTCCAACGCTTAATATGAGATATTATTGCTTTGGGACTCTGTTGAACTCCTCATATTCAATATGAACTGCGTGCCTACCATAGTTTGGCTGAAGCTGACATTTTTGGAATATTAGGTGTTCAACATTATAGGGCGGTCCAACGCTTAACATGTGAATATATTAATGCTTTGGGACTCTGTATAAAGCTGCATATACAAATAGTAATGCTTTAAGACTCTGTATAGCGCCTCATATTCAATATGAACTGTGTGCATACGATAGTTTGGCTGTAACTGACATTTTTGAAATATTAGGTGTTCAACATTATGGGGCTGTCTAACGCTTAATATGTAAGTATAGTGATGTTTTGGGACTCTGTTGAACGCCTCATATTCAATATGAACTGTGTACCTACGATAGTATGGCTGTAACTGACATTTTTGGACTATTAGGTGTTCAACCACATGAGGCAGTCCAACGCCTAATATGTGCATATAGTAATGCTTTAAGACTCTGTATAGCGCCTCATATTCAATATGATCTGTGTGCATACGATAGTTTGGCTGTAACTGACATTTTTGGAATATTAGGTGTTCAACCACATGGGGCAGTCCAACGCTTAATTAGTGTCTATATTAATGCTTTGGGCCTCTGTATAACGCTGCATATACAATATGAGAAATGTGCCTCTAATAGTTTGGCTGTAACGGACATTTTTGGAATATTAGATGTTCAACCACATGAAGCAGTTCAACGCTTAATAAGTGACTATATTAATGCTTTGGGCCCCTGTATAACGCTGCATATACAATATGAACTCTGTGTCTCTAATAGTTTGGCTGTAACGGACACTTTTGGAATATTAGGTGTTCAACAACATGGGGCAGTCCAACGCTTAATAAGTGACTATATTAATGCTTTGGGCCTCTGTATAACGCTACTTATACAAAATGAATTCTGTGCCTCTTATAGTTTGGCTGTAACAGACACTTTTGGAATATTAGGTGTTCAACCACATGGGGCAGTCCAACGCTTAATATGTGGTTATATTAATGCTTCGGGACTCTGTATAACGCTGCATATACAGTATGAACTCTGTGCCTCTTATAGATTGGCTGTAACTGACACTTTTGGAATATTATGTGTTCAACCACAGTTTCAGTCCAACGCTTAATAAGTGACTATATAAATGCTTGGGGCCTCTGTATAACGCTGCATATACAATATGAGCAATGTGGCTCTAATAGTTTGGCTGTAACGGACATTTTTGGAATATTAGGTGTTCAATCATATGGGGAAGTCCAACGCTTAATAAGTGACTATTATAATGCTTTGGGCCTCTGTATAACGCTGCATATACAATATGAACTCTGTGTCTCTAATAGTTTGGCTGTAACGGACACATTTGGAATATTAGTTGTTTAACTACATGGAGCAGTCCAACGCTTAATAAGTGACCATATTAATGCTTTGGGCCTCTGTAAAACGCTGCATATTCGATATGAACTTTGTGCCTCTAATAGTTTGGCTGTAACGGACACTTTTGGAATAAGAGGTGTTCAACCACATGCTGCAGTCTAACAATATGTGACTATATTAATGCTTAGGGACTCTGTATAACGCTGCATATTCGATATGATCTTTGTGCCTCTAATAGTTTGGCTGTAACGGACAGTTTTGGAATATTAGGTGTTCAACCACATGGGGCAGTCCAACGCTTAATAAGTGACTATATTAATGCTTTGGGCCTCTGTATAACGCTACTTATACAAAATGAATTCTGTGCCTCTTATAGTTTGGCTGTAACAGACACTTTTGGAATATTAGGTGTTCAACCACATGGGGCAGTCCAACGCTTAATATATGATTATATTATTGCTTTGGGACTCTGTATAACACTACATATTCAATATGAACTGCGTGCCTACCATAGTTTGGCTGTAGCTGACATTTTTGGAATATTAGGTGTTCAACATTATGGGGCGGTCCAACGCTTAATATGTGATTATATTATTGCTTTGGGACTCTGTATAACACTACATATTCAATATGAACTGCGTGCCTACCATAGTTTGGCTGTAGCTGACATTTTTGGAATATTAGATGTTTAACATTATGGGGCGTTCCTACGCTTAATATGTGATTATATTAATGCTATAGGACTCTGTATAAAGCTGCATATACAATATGAACCATGAGTCTCTAACAGTTTGGCTGTAACTGACATTTTTGGAATATTAGGTGTTCAACCACATGGGACAGTCCAACGCTTAATATGAGATATTATTGCTTTGGGACTCTGTTGAACTCCTCATATTCAATATGAACTGCGTGCCTACCATAGTTTGGCTGTAGCTGACATTTTTGGAATATTAGGTGTTCAACATTACAGGGCGGTCCAACGCTTAACATGTGAATATATTAATGCTTTGGGACTCTGTGTAAAGCTGCATATACAAATAGTAATGCTTTAAGACTCTGTATAGCGCCTCATATTCAATATGAACTGTGTGCATACGATAGTTTGGCTGTAACTGACATTTTTGGAATATTAGGTGTTCAACCACATGGGGCAGTCCAACGCTTAATTAGTGTCTATATTAATGCTTTGGGCCTCTGTATAACGCTGCATATACAATATGAGAAATGTGCCTCTAATAGTTTGGCTGTAACGGACATTTTTGGAATATTAGATGTTCAACCACATGAAGCAGTCCAACGCTTAATAAGTGACTATATTAATGCTTTGGGCCCCTGTATAACGCTGCATATACAATATGAACTCTGTGTCTCTAATTGTTTGGCTGTAACGGACACTTTTGGAATATTAGGTGTTCAACAACATGGGGCAGTCCAACGCTTAATAAGTGACTATATTAATGCTTTGGGCCTCTGTATAACGCTACTTATACAAAATGAATTCTGTGCCTCTTATAGTTTGGCTGTAACAGACACTTTTGGAATATTAGGTGTTCAACCACATGGGGCAGTCCAACGCTTAATATGTGGTTATATTAATGCTTCGGGACTCTGTATAACGCTGCATATAAAGTATGAACTCTGAGCCTCTTATAGATTGGCTGTAACTGACACTTTTGGAATATTATGTGTTCAACCACAGTTTCAGTCCAACGCTTAATAAGTGACTATATAAATGCTTGGGGCCTCTGTATAACGCTGCATATACAATATGAGCAATGTGCCTCTAATAGTTTGGCTGTAACGGACATTTTTGGAATATTAGGTGTTCAATCATATGGGGAAGTCCAACGCTTAATAAGTGACTATTATAATGCTTTGGGCCTCTGTATAACGCTGCATATACAATATGAACTCTGTGTCTCTAATAGTTTGGCTGTAACGGACACTTTTGGAATATTATGTGTTCAAACACATGTTGCAGTCCAATGCTTAATATGTGACTAAATTAATGCTTTGGGCCTCTGTATAACGCTGCTTATACAAAATGAACTCTGTGCCTCTGATAGTTTGGCTGTAACTGACATTTTTGGAGTATTAGGTGTTTAACCACATGGGGAAGTCCAACGCTTAATAAGTGACTATATTAATGCTTTGGGCCTCTGTAAAACGCTGCATATTCGATATGAACTTTGTGCCTCTAATAGTTTGGCTGTAACGGACACATTTGGAATATTAGGTGTTTAACCACATGGAGCAGTCCAACGCTTAATAAGTGACTATATTAATGCTTTGTGCCTCTGTAAAACGTTGCATATTCGATATGAACTTTGTGCCTCTAATAGTTTGGCTGTAACTGACACTTTTGGAATATTATGTGTTCAACCAGTTTCAGTCCAACGCTTAATAAGTGACTATATAAATGCTTGGGGCCTCTGTATAACGCTGCATATACAATATGAGCAATGTGCCTCTAATAGTTTGGCTGTAACGGACATTTTTGGAATATTTGGTGTTCAATCATATGGGGAAGTCCAACGCTTAATAAGTGACTATTATAATGCTTTGTGCCTCTGTAAAACGTTGCATATTCGATATGAACTTTGTGCCTCTGATAGTTTAGCTGTAACGGACATTTTTGGAATATTAGGTGTTCAACCACATGGGGCAGTCCAACGCTTAATAAGTGACTATATTAATGCTTTGGGCCACTGTAAAACGCTGCATATTCGATATGAACTTTGTGCCTCTAATAGTTTGGCTGTAACGGACACATTTGGAATATTAGGGGTTTAAGCACATGGAGCAGTCCAACGCTTAATAAGTGACTATATTAATGCTTTGTGCCTCTGTAAAACGTTGCATATTCGATATGAACTTTGTGCCTCTAATAGTTTGGCTGTAACGGACACTTTTGGAATAAGAGGTGTTCAACCACTTGCTGCAGTCTAACAATATGTGACTATATTATTGCTTAGGGACTCTGTATAACGCTGCATATACAGTATGAACTCTGTGATTCTTATAGTTTGGCTGTTACTGACATATTTGGAATATTAGGTGTTCAACCACATGTTGCAGTTCAACGCTTAATATGTGATTATATTAATGCTTTGGGCCTCTGTATAACGCTGCTTATACAAAATGAACTCTGTGGCTCTAATAGTTTGGCTGTAACGGACATTTTTGGAATATTAGGTGTTCAGCAACATGGGGCAGTCCAACGCTTAATAAGTGTCTATATTAATGCTTTGGGCCTCTGTATAACGCTGCTTATACAAAATGAACTCTGTGCCTCTAATAGTTTGGCTGTAACGGACACTTTTGGAATATTAGGTGTTTAACCACATGGAGCAGTCCAACGCTTAATAAGTGACTATATTAATGCTTTGTGCCTCTGTAAAACGTTGCATATTCGATATGAACTTTGTGCTTCTAATAGTTTGGCTGTAACGGACACTTTTGAAATAAGAGGTGTTCAACCACATGCTGCAGTCCAATGCTTAATATGTGACTAAATTAATGCTTTGGGCCTCTGTATAACGCTGCTTATACAAAATGAACTCTGTGCCTCTGATAGTTTGGCTGTAACTGACATTTTTGGAGTATTAGGTGTTTAACCACATGGGGAAGTCCAACGCTTAATAAGTGACTATATTAATGCTTTGGGCCTCTGTAAAACGCTGCTTATACAAAATGAACTCTGTGCCTCTAATAGTTTGGCTGTAACGGACACATTTGGAATATTAGTTGTTTAACTACATGGAGCAGTCCAACGCTTAATAAGTGACTATATAAATGCTTGGGGCCTCTGTATAACGCTGCATATACAATATGAGCAATGTGCCTCTAATAGTTTGGCTGTAACGGACATTTTTGGAATATTAGGTGTTCAATCATATGGGGAAGTCCAACGCTTAATAAGTGACTTTTATAATGCTTTGGGCCTCTGTATATCGCTGCATATACAATATGAACTCTGTGTCTCTAATAGTTTGGCTGTAACGGACACTTTTGGAATATTATGTGTTCAAACACATGTTGCAGTCCAATGCTTAATATGTGACTAAATTAATGCTTTGGGCCTCTGTATAACGCTGCTTATACAAAATGAACTCTGTGCCTCTAATAGTTTGGCTGTAACGGACACATTTGGAATATTAGTTGTTTAACTACATGCAGCAGTCCAACGCTTAATAAGTGACTATATTAATGTTTTGGGCCTCTGTAAAACGCTGCATATTCGATATGAACTTTGTGCCTCTAATAGTTTAGCTGTAACGGACATTTTTGGAATATTAGGTGTTCAACCACATGGGGCAGTCCAACGCTTAATAAGTGACTATATTAATGCTTTGGGCCTCTGTAAAACGCTGCATATTCGATATGAACTTTGTGCCTCTAATAGTTTGGCTGTAACGGACACTTTTGGAATAAGAGGTGTTCAACCACATGCTGCAGTCTAACAATATGTGACTATATTAATGCTTAGGGACTCTGTATAACGCTGCATATTCGATATGATCTTTGTGCCTCTAATAGTTTGGCTGTAACGGACAGTTTTGGAATATTAGGTGTTCAACCACATGGGGCAGTCCAACGCTTAATAAGTGACTGTATTAATGCTTTGGGCCTCTGTATAACGCTACTTATACAAAATGAATTCTGTGCCTCTAATAGTTTGGCTGTAACGGACACATTTGGAATATTAGGTGTTTAACCACATGGAGCAGTCCAACGCTTAATAAGTGACTATATTAATGCTTTGTGCCTCTGTAAAACGTTGCATATTCGATATGAACTTTGTGCCTCTAATAGTTTGGCTGTAACGGACACTTTTGGAATAAGAGGTGTTCAACCACATGCTGCAGTCTAACAATATGTGACTATATTTATGCTTAGGGACTCTGTATAACGCTGCATATTCGATATGATCTTTGTGCCTCTAATAGTTTGGCTGTAACGGACAGTTTTGGAATATTAGGTGTTCAACCACATGGGGCAGTCCAACGCTTAATAAGTGACTATATTAATGCTTTGGGCCTCTGTATAACGCTACTTATACAAAATGAATTCTGTGCCTCTTATAGTTTGGCTGTAACAGACACTTTTGGAATATTAGGTGTTCAACCACATGGGGCAGTCCAACGCTTAATATGTGGTTATATTAATGCTTCGGGACTCTGTATAACGCTGCATATACAGTATGAACTCTGTGCCTCTTATAGTTTGGCTGTAACTGACACTTTTGGAATATTATGTGTTCAACCACAGTTTCAGTCCAACGCTTAATAAGTGACTATATAAATGCTTGGGGCCTCTGTATAACGCTGCATATACAATATGAGCAATGTGCCTCTAATAGTTTGGCTGTAACGGACATTTTTGGAATATTAGGTGTTCAATCATATGGGGAAGTCCAACGCTTAATAAGTGACTATTATAATGCTTTGGGCCTCTGTATAACGCTGCATATACAATATGAACTCTGTGTCTCTAATAGTTTGGCTGTAACGGACACTTTTGGAATATTATGTGTTCAAACACATGTTGCAGTCCAATGCTTAATATGTGACTAAATTAATGCTTTGGGCCTCTGTATAACGCTGCTTATACAAAATGAACTCTGTGCCTCTGATAGTTTGGCTGTAACTGACATTTTTGGAGTATTAGGTGTTTAACCACATGGGGAAGTCCAACGCTTAATAAGTGACTATATTAATGCTTTGGGCCTCTGTAAAACGCTGCATATTCGATATGAACTTTGTGCCTCTAATAGTTTAGCTGTAACGGACATTTTTGGAATATTAGGTGTTCAACCACATGGGGCAGTCCAACGCTTAATAAGTGACTATATTAATGCTTTGGGCCTCTGTAAAACGTTGCATATTCGATATGAACTTTGTGCCTCTAATAGTTTGGCTGTAACTGACACTTTTGGAATATTATGTGTTCAACCAGTTTCAGTCCAACGCTTAATAAGTGACTATATAAATGCTTGGGGCCTCTGTATAACGCTGCATATACAATATGAGCAATGTGCCTCTAATAGTTTGGCTGTAACGGACATTTTTGGAATATTAGGTGTTCAATCATATGGGGAAGTCCAACGCTTAATAAGTGACTATTATAATGCTTTGGGCCTCTGTATATCGCTGCATATACAATATGAACTCTGTGTCTCTAATAGTTTGGCTGTAACGGACACTTTTGGAATATTATGTGTTCAAACACATGTTGCAGTCCAATGCTTAATATGTGACTAAATTAATGCTTTGGGCCTCTGTATAACGCTGCTTATACAAAATGAACTCTGTGCCTCTAATAGTTTGGCTGTAACGGACACATTTGGAAAATTAGTTGTTTAACTACATGGAGCAGTCCAACGCTTAATAAGTGACTATATTAATGTTTTGGGCCTCTGTAAAACGCTGCATATTCGATATAAACTTTGTGCCTCTAATAGTTTAGCTGTAACGGACATTTTTGGAATATTAGGTGTTCAACCACATGGGGCAGTCCAACGCTTAATAAGTGACTATATTAATGCTTTGGGCCTCTGTAAAACGCTGCATATTCGATATGAACTTTGTGCCTCTAATAGTTTGGCTGTAACGGACACTTTTGGAATAAGAGGTGTTCAACCACATGCTGCAGTCTAACAATATGTGACTATATTAATGCTTAGGGACTCTGTATAACGCTGCATATTCGATATGATCTTTGTGCCTCTAATAGTTTGGCTGTAACGGACAGTTTTGGAATATTAGGTGTTCAACCACATGGGGCAGTCCAACGCTTAATAAGTGACTGTATTAATGCTTTGGGCCTCTGTATAACGCTACTTATACAAAATGAATTCTGTGCCTCTAATAGTTTGGCTGTAACGGACACATTTGGAATATTAGGTGTTTAACCACATGGAGCAGTCCAACGCTTAATAAGTGACTATATTAATGCTTTGTGCCTCTGTAAAACGTTGCATATTCGATATGATCTTTGTGCCTCTAATAGTTTGGCTGTAACGGACAGTTTTGGAATATTAGGTGTTCAACCACATGGGGCAGTCCAACGCTTAATAAGTGACTATATTAATGCTTTGGGCCTCTGTATAACGCTACTTATACAAAATGAATTCTGTGCCTCTTATAGTTTGGCTGTAACAGACACTTTTGGAATATTAGGTGTTCAACCACATGGGGCAGTCCAACGCTTAATATGTGGTTATATTAATGCTTCGGGACTCTGTATAACGCTGCATATACAGTATGAACTCTGTGCCTCTTATAGTTTGGCTGTAACTGACACTTTTGGAATATTATGTGTTCAACCACAGTTTCAGTCCAACGCTTAATAAGTGACTATATAAATGCTTGGGGCCTCTGTATAACGCTGCATATACAATATGAACTCTGTGTCTCTAATAGTTTGGCTGTAACGGACACTTTTGGAATATTATGTGTTCAAACACATGTTGCAGTCCAATGCTTAATATGTGACTAAATTAATGCTTTGGGCCTCTGTATAACGCTGCTTATACAAAATGAACTCTGTGCCTCTGATAGTTTGGCTGTAACTGACATTTTTGGAGTATTAGGTGTTTAACCACATGGGGAAGTCCAACGCTTAATAAGTGAGTATATTAATGCTTTGGGCCTCTGTATAACGCTGCTTATACAAAATGAACTCTGTGCCTCTGATAGTTTGGCTGTAACGGACACTTTTGGAATATTAGGTGTTTAAACACATGGAGCAGTCCAACGCTTAATAAGTGACTATATTAATGTTTTGGGCCTCTGTATAACGCTGCATATACAATATGAACTCTGTGTCTCTAATAGTTTGGCTGTAACGGACACTTTTGGAATATTATGTGTTCAAACACATGTTGCAGTCCAATGCTTAATATGTGACTAAATTAATGCTTTGGGACTCTGTATAAAGCTGCATATACAATATGAACCATGAGTCTCTAACAGTTTGGCTGTAACTGACATTTTTGGAATATTAGGTGTTCAACCACATGGGGCAGTCCAACGCTTAATATGTGCATATAGTGATGCTTTGGGACTCGGTTGAACGCCTCATATTCCATATGAACTGTGTGAGTCCGATAGTTTGGCTGTAACTGACATTATTGGAATTTTAGGTGTTCAACCACATGGGGCAGTCCAACGCTTAATATGAGATATTATTGCTTTGGGACTCTGTTGAACTCCTCATATTCAATATGAACTGCGTGCCTACCATAGTTTGGCTGAAGCTGACATTTTTGGAATATTAGGTGTTCAACATTATAGGGCGGTCCAACGCTTAACATGTGAATATATTAATGCTTTGGGACTCTGTATAAAGCTGCATATACAAATAGTAATGCTTTAAGACTCTGTATAGCGCCTCATATTCAATATGAACTGTGTGCATACGATAGTTTGGCTGTAACTGACATTTTTGAAATATTAGGTGTTCAACATTATGGGGCTGTCTAACGCTTAATATGTAAGTATAGTGATGTTTTGGGACTCTGTTGAACGCCTCATATTCAATATGAACTGTGTACCTACGATAGTATGGCTGTAACTGACATTTTTGGACTATTAGGTGTTCAACCACATGAGGCAGTCCAACGCCTAATATGTGCATATAGTAATGCTTTAAGACTCTGTATAGCGCCTCATATTCAATATGATCTGTGTGCATACGATAGTTTGGCTGTAACTGACATTTTTGGAATATTAGGTGTTCAACCACATGGGGCAGTCCAACGCTTAATTAGTGTCTATATTAATGCTTTGGGCCTCTGTATAACGCTGCATATACAATATGAGAAATGTGCCTCTAATAGTTTGGCTGTAACGGACATTTTTGGAATATTAGATGTTCAACCACATGAAGCAGTTCAACGCTTAATAAGTGACTATATTAATGCTTTGGGCCCCTGTATAACGCTGCATATACAATATGAACTCTGTGTCTCTAATAGTTTGGCTGTAACGGACACTTTTGGAATATTAGGTGTTCAACAACATGGGGCAGTCCAACGCTTAATAAGTGACTATATTAATGCTTTGGGCCTCTGTATAACGCTACTTATACAAAATGAATTCTGTGCCTCTTATAGTTTGGCTGTAACAGACACTTTTGGAATATTAGGTGTTCAACCACATGGGGCAGTCCAACGCTTAATATGTGGTTATATTAATGCTTCGGGACTCTGTATAACGCTGCATATACAGTATGAACTCTGTGCCTCTTATAGATTGGCTGTAACTGACACTTTTGGAATATTATGTGTTCAACCACAGTTTCAGTCCAACGCTTAATAAGTGACTATATAAATGCTTGGGGCCTCTGTATAACGCTGCATATACAATATGAGCAATGTGGCTCTAATAGTTTGGCTGTAACGGACATTTTTGGAATATTAGGTGTTCAATCATATGGGGAAGTCCAACGCTTAATAAGTGACTATTATAATGCTTTGGGCCTCTGTATAACGCTGCATATACAATATGAACTCTGTGTCTCTAATAGTTTGGCTGTAACGGACACATTTGGAATATTAGTTGTTTAACTACATGGAGCAGTCCAACGCTTAATAAGTGACCATATTAATGCTTTGGGCCTCTGTAAAACGCTGCATATTCGATATGAACTTTGTGCCTCTAATAGTTTGGCTGTAACGGACACTTTTGGAATAAGAGGTGTTCAACCACATGCTGCAGTCTAACAATATGTGACTATATTAATGCTTAGGGACTCTGTATAACGCTGCATATTCGATATGATCTTTGTGCCTCTAATAGTTTGGCTGTAACGGACAGTTTTGGAATATTAGGTGTTCAACCACATGGGGCAGTCCAACGCTTAATAAGTGACTATATTAATGCTTTGGGCCTCTGTATAACGCTACTTATACAAAATGAATTCTGTGCCTCTTATAGTTTGGCTGTAACAGACACTTTTGGAATATTAGGTGTTCAACCACATGGGGCAGTCCAACGCTTAATATATGATTATATTATTGCTTTGGGACTCTGTATAACACTACATATTCAATATGAACTGCGTGCCTACCATAGTTTGGCTGTAGCTGACATTTTTGGAATATTAGGTGTTCAACATTATGGGGCGGTCCAACGCTTAATATGTGATTATATTATTGCTTTGGGACTCTGTATAACACTACATATTCAATATGAACTGCGTGCCTACCATAGTTTGGCTGTAGCTGACATTTTTGGAATATTAGATGTTTAACATTATGGGGCGTTCCTACGCTTAATATGTGATTATATTAATGCTATAGGACTCTGTATAAAGCTGCATATACAATATGAACCATGAGTCTCTAACAGTTTGGCTGTAACTGACATTTTTGGAATATTAGGTGTTCAACCACATGGGACAGTCCAACGCTTAATATGAGATATTATTGCTTTGGGACTCTGTTGAACTCCTCATATTCAATATGAACTGCGTGCCTACCATAGTTTGGCTGTAGCTGACATTTTTGGAATATTAGGTGTTCAACATTACAGGGCGGTCCAACGCTTAACATGTGAATATATTAATGCTTTGGGACTCTGTGTAAAGCTGCATATACAAATAGTAATGCTTTAAGACTCTGTATAGCGCCTCATATTCAATATGAACTGTGTGCATACGATAGTTTGGCTGTAACTGACATTTTTGGAATATTAGGTGTTCAACCACATGGGGCAGTCCAACGCTTAATTAGTGTCTATATTAATGCTTTGGGCCTCTGTATAACGCTGCATATACAATATGAGAAATGTGCCTCTAATAGTTTGGCTGTAACGGACATTTTTGGAATATTAGATGTTCAACCACATGAAGCAGTCCAACGCTTAATAAGTGACTATATTAATGCTTTGGGCCCCTGTATAACGCTGCATATACAATATGAACTCTGTGTCTCTAATAGTTTGGCTGTAACGGACACTTTTGGAATATTAGGTGTTCAACAACATGGGGCAGTCCAACGCTTAATAAGTGACTATATTAATGCTTTGGGCCTCTGTATAACGCTACTTATACAAAATGAATTCTGTGCCTCTTATAGTTTGGCTGTAACAGACACTTTTGGAATATTAGGTGTTCAACCACATGGGGCAGTCCAACGCTTAATATGTGGTTATATTAATGCTTCGGGACTCTGTATAACGCTGCATATAAAGTATGAACTCTGAGCCTCTTATAGATTGGCTGTAACTGACACTTTTGGAATATTATGTGTTCAACCACAGTTTCAGTCCAACGCTTAATAAGTGACTATATAAATGCTTGGGGCCTCTGTATAACGCTGCATATACAATATGAGCAATGTGCCTCTAATAGTTTGGCTGTAACGGACATTTTTGGAATATTAGGTGTTCAATCATATGGGGAAGTCCAACGCTTAATAAGTGACTATTATAATGCTTTGGGCCTCTGTATAACGCTGCATATACAATATGAACTCTGTGTCTCTAATAGTTTGGCTGTAACGGACACTTTTGGAATATTATGTGTTCAAACACATGTTGCAGTCCAATGCTTAATATGTGACTAAATTAATGCTTTGGGCCTCTGTATAACGCTGCTTATACAAAATGAACTCTGTGCCTCTGATAGTTTGGCTGTAACTGACATTTTTGGAGTATTAGGTGTTTAACCACATGGGGAAGTCCAACGCTTAATAAGTGACTATATTAATGCTTTGGGCCTCTGTAAAACGCTGCATATTCGATATGAACTTTGTGCCTCTAATAGTTTAGCTGTAACGGACATTTTTGGAATATTAGGTGTTCAACCACATGGGGCAGTCCAACGCTTAATAAGTGACTATATTAATGCTTTGGGCCTCTGTAAAACGCTGCATATTCGATATGAACTTTGTGCCTCTAATAGTTTGGCTGTAACGGACACATTTGGAATATTAGGTGTTTAACCACATGGAGCAGTCCAACGCTTAATAAGTGACTATATTAATGCTTTGTGCCTCTGTAAAACGTTGCATATTCGATATGAACTTTGTGCCTCTAATAGTTTGGCTGTAACTGACACTTTTGGAATATTATGTGTTCAACCAGTTTCAGTCCAACGCTTAATAAGTGACTATATAAATGCTTGGGGCCTCTGTATAACGCTGCATATACAATATGAGCAATGTGCCTCTAATAGTTTGGCTGTAACGGACATTTTTGGAATATTTGGTGTTCAATCATATGGGGAAGTCCAACGCTTAATAAGTGACTATTATAATGCTTTGTGCCTCTGTAAAACGTTGCATATTCGATATGAACTTTGTGCCTCTAATAGTTTAGCTGTAACGGACATTTTTGGAATATTAGGTGTTCAACCACATGGGGCAGTCCAACGCTTAATAAGTGACTATATTAATGCTTTGGGCCACTGTAAAACGCTGCATATTCGATATGAACTTTGTGCCTCTAATAGTTTGGCTGTAACGGACACATTTGGAATATTAGGGGTTTAAGCACATGGAGCAGTCCAACGCTTAATAAGTGACTATATTAATGCTTTGTGCCTCTGTAAAACGTTGCATATTCGATATGAACTTTGTGCCTCTAATAGTTTGGCTGTAACGGACACTTTTGGAATAAGAGGTGTTCAACCACTTGCTGCAGTCTAACAATATGTGACTATATTATTGCTTAGGGACTCTGTATAACGCTGCATATACAGTATGAACTCTGTGATTCTTATAGTTTGGCTGTTACTGACATATTTGGAATATTAGGTGTTCAACCACATGTTGCAGTTCAACGCTTAATATGTGATTATATTAATGCTTTGGGCCTCTGTATAACGCTGCTTATACAAAATGAACTCTGTGGCTCTAATAGTTTGGCTGTAACGGACATTTTTGGAATATTAGGTGTTCAGCAACATGGGGCAGTCCAACGCTTAATAAGTGTCTATATTAATGCTTTGGGCCTCTGTATAACGCTGCTTATACAAAATGAACTCTGTGCCTCTAATAGTTTGGCTGTAACGGACACTTTTGGAATATTAGGTGTTTAACCACATGGAGCAGTCCAACGCTTAATAAGTGACTATATTAATGCTTTGTGCCTCTGTAAAACGTTGCATATTCGATATGAACTTTGTGCTTCTAATAGTTTGGCTGTAACGGACACTTTTGAAATAAGAGGTGTTCAACCACATGCTGCAGTCCAATGCTTAATATGTGACTAAATTAATGCTTTGGGCCTCTGTATAACGCTGCTTATACAAAATGAACTCTGTGCCTCTGATAGTTTGGCTGTAACTGACATTTTTGGAGTATTAGGTGTTTAACCACATGGGGAAGTCCAACGCTTAATAAGTGACTATATTAATGCTTTGGGCCTCTGTAAAACGCTGCTTATACAAAATGAACTCTGTGCCTCTAATAGTTTGGCTGTAACGGACACATTTGGAATATTAGTTGTTTAACTACATGGAGCAGTCCAACGCTTAATAAGTGACTATATAAATGCTTGGGGCCTCTGTATAACGCTGCATATACAATATGAGCAATGTGCCTCTAATAGTTTGGCTGTAACGGACATTTTTGGAATATTAGGTTTTCAATCATATGGGGAAGTCCAACGCTTAATAAGTGACTTTTATAATGCTTTGGGCCTCTGTATATCGCTGCATATACAATATGAACTCTGTGTCTCTAATAGTTTGGCTGTAACGGACACTTTTGGAATATTATGTGTTCAAACACATGTTGCAGTCCAATGCTTAATATGTGACTAAATTAATGCTTTGGGCCTCTGTATAACGCTGCTTATACAAAATGAACTCTGTGCCTCTAATAGTTTGGCTGTAACGGACACATTTGGAATATTAGTTGTTTAACTACATGGAGCAGTCCAACGCTTAATAAGTGACTATATTAATGTTTTGGGCCTCTGTAAAACGCTGCATATTCGATATGAACTTTGTGCCTCTAATAGTTTAGCTGTAACGGACATTTTTGGAATATTAGGTGTTCAACCACATGGGGCAGTCCAACGCTTAATAAGTGACTATATTAATGCTTTGGGCCTCTGTAAAACGCTGCATATTCGATATGAACTTTGTGCCTCTAATAGTTTGGCTGTAACGGACACTTTTGGAATAAGAGGTGTTCAACCACATGCTGCAGTCTAACAATATGTGACTATATTAATGCTTAGGGACTCTGTATAACGCTGCATATTCGATATGATCTTTGTGCCTCTAATAGTTTGGCTGTAACGGACAGTTTTGGAATATTAGGTGTTCAACCACATGGGGCAGTCCAACGCTTAATAAGTGACTGTATTAATGCTTTGGGCCTCTGTATAACGCTACTTATACAAAATGAATTCTGTGCCTCTAATAGTTTGGCTGTAACGGACACATTTGGAATATTAGGTGTTTAACCACATGGAGCAGTCCAACGCTTAATAAGTGACTATATTAATGCTTTGTGCCTCTGTAAAACGTTGCATATTCGATATGAACTTTGTGCCTCTAATAGTTTGGCTGTAACGGACACTTTTGGAATAAGAGGTGTTCAACCACATGCTGCAGTCTAACAATATGTGACTATATTTATGCTTAGGGACTCTGTATAACGCTGCATATTCGATATGATCTTTGTGCCTCTAATAGTTTGGCTGTAACGGACAGTTTTGGAATATTAGGTGTTCAACCACATGGGGCAGTCCAACGCTTAATAAGTGACTATATTAATGCTTTGGGCCTCTGTATAACGCTACTTATACAAAATGAATTCTGTGCCTCTTATAGTTTGGCTGTAACAGACACTTTTGGAATATTAGGTGTTCAACCACATGGGGCAGTCCAACGCTTAATATGTGGTTATATTAATGCTTCGGGACTCTGTATAACGCTGCATATACAGTATGAACTCTGTGCCTCTTATAGTTTGGCTGTAACTGACACTTTTGGAATATTATGTGTTCAACCACAGTTTCAGTCCAACGCTTAATAAGTGACTATATAAATGCTTGGGGCCTCTGTATAACGCTGCATATACAATATGAGCAATGTGCCTCTAATAGTTTGGCTGTAACGGACATTTTTGGAATATTAGGTGTTCAATCATATGGGGAAGTCCAACGCTTAATAAGTGACTATTATAATGCTTTGGGCCTCTGTATAACGCTGCATATACAATATGAACTCTGTGTCTCTAATAGTTTGGCTGTAACGGACACTTTTGGAATATTATGTGTTCAAACACATGTTGCAGTCCAATGCTTAATATGTGACTAAATTAATGCTTTGGGCCTCTGTATAACGCTGCTTATACAAAATGAACTCTGTGCCTCTGATAGTTTGGCTGTAACTGACATTTTTGGAGTATTAGGTGTTTAACCACATGGGGAAGTCCAACGCTTAATAAGTGACTATATTAATGCTTTGGGCCTCTGTAAAACGCTGCATATTCGATATGAACTTTGTGCCTCTAATAGTTTAGCTGTAACGGACATTTTTGGAATATTAGGTGTTCAACCACATGGGGCAGTCCAACGCTTAATAAGTGACTATATTAATGCTTTGGGCCTCTGTAAAACGCTGCATATTCGATATGAACTTTGTGCCTCTAATAGTTTGGCTGTAACGGACACATTTGGAATATTAGGTGTTTAACCACATGGAGCAGTCCAACGCTTAATAAGTGACTATATTAATGCTTTGTGCCTCTGTAAAACGTTGCATATTCGATATGAACTTTGTGCCTCTAATAGTTTGGCTGTAACTGACACTTTTGGAATATTATGTGTTCAACCAGTTTCAGTCCAACGCTTAATAAGTGACTATATAAATGCTTGGGGCCTCTGTATAACGCTGCATATACAATATGAGCAATGTGCCTCTAATAGTTTGGCTGTAACGGACATTTTTGGAATATTTGGTGTTCAATCATATGGGGAAGTCCAACGCTTAATAAGTGACTATTATAATGCTTTGTGCCTCTGTAAAACGTTGCATATTCGATATGAACTTTGTGCCTCTAATAGTTTAGCTGTAACGGACATTTTTGGAATATTAGGTGTTCAACCACATGGGGCAGTCCAACGCTTAATAAGTGACTATATTAATGCTTTGGGCCACTGTAAAACGCTGCATATTCGATATGAACTTTGTGCCTCTAATAGTTTGGCTGTAACGGACACATTTGGAATATTAGGGGTTTAAGCACATGGAGCAGTCCAACGCTTAATAAGTGACTATATTAATGCTTTGTGCCTCTGTAAAACGTTGCATATTCGATATGAACTTTGTGCCTCTAATAGTTTGGCTGTAACGGACACTTTTGGAATAAGAGGTGTTCAACCACATGCTGCAGTCTAACAATATGTGACTATATAATTGCTTAGGGACTCTGTATAACGCTGCATATACAGTATGAACTCTGTGATTCTTATAGTTTGGCTGTTACTGACATATTTGGAATATTAGGTGTTCAACCACATGTTGCAGTTCAACGCTTAATATGTGATTATATTAATGCTTTGGGCCTCTGTATAACGCTGCTTATACAAAATGAACTCTGTGGCTCTAATAGTTTGGCTGTAACGGACATTTTTGGAATATTAGGTGTTCAGCAACATGGGGCAGTCCAACGCTTAATAAGTGTCTATATTAATGCTTTGGGCCTCTGTATAACGCTGCTTATACAAAATGAACTCTGTGCCTCTAATAGTTTGGCTGTAACGGACACTTTTGGAATATTAGGTGTTTAACCACATGGAGCAGTCCAACGCTTAATAAGTGACTATATTAATGCTTTGTGCCTCTGTAAAACGTTGCATATTCGATATGAACTTTGTGCTTCTAATAGTTTGGCTGTAACGGACACTTTTGAAATAAGAGGTGTTCAACCACATGCTGCAGTCCAATGCTTAATATGTGACTAAATTAATGCTTTGGGCCTCTGTATAACGCTGCTTATACAAAATGAACTCTGTGCCTCTGATAGTTTGGCTGTAACTGACATTTTTGGAGTATTAGGTGTTTAACCACATGGGGAAGTCCAACGCTTAATAAGTGACTATATTAATGCTTTGGGCCTCTGTAAAACGCTGCTTATACAAAATGAACTCTGTGCCTCTAATAGTTTGGCTGTAACGGACACATTTGGAATATTAGTTGTTTAACTACATGGAGCAGTCCAACGCTTAATAAGTGACTATATAAATGCTTGGGGCCTCTGTATAACGCTGCATATACAATATGAGCAATGTGCCTCTAATAGTTTGGCTGTAACGGACATTTTTGGAATATTAGGTGTTCAATCATATGGGGAAGTCCAACGCTTAATAAGTGACTTTTATAATGCTTTGGGCCTCTGTATATCGCTGCATATACAATATGAACTCTGTGTCTCTAATAGTTTGGCTGTAACGGACACTTTTGGAATATTATGTGTTCAAACACATGTTGCAGTCCAATGCTTAATATGTGACTAAATTAATGCTTTGGGCCTCTGTATAACGCTGCTTATACAAAATGAACTCTGTGCCTCTAATAGTTTGGCTGTAACGGACACATTTGGAATATTAGTTGTTTAACTACATGGAGCAGTCCAACGCTTAATAAGTGACTATATTAATGTTTTGGGCCTCTGTAAAACGCTGCATATTCGATATGAACTTTGTGCCTCTAATAGTTTAGCTGTAACGGACATTTTTGGAATATTAGGTGTTCAACCACATGGGGCAGTCCAACGCTTAATAAGTGACTATATTAATGCTTTGGACCTCTGTAAAACGCTGCATATTCGATATGAACTTTGTGCCTCTAATAGTTTGGCTGTAACGGACACTTTTGGAATAAGAGGTGTTCAACCACATGCTGCAGTCTAACAATATGTGACTATATTAATGCTTAGGGACTCTGTATAACGCTGCATATTCGATATGATCTTTGTGCCTCTAATAGTTTGGCTGTAACGGACAGTTTTGGAATATTAGGTGTTCAACCACATGGGGCAGTCCAACGCTTAATAAGTGACTGTATTAATGCTTTGGGCCTCTGTATAACGCTACTTATACAAAATGAATTCTGTGCCTCTAATAGTTTGGCTGTAACGGACACATTTGGAATATTAGGTGTTTAACCACATGGAGCAGTCCAACGCTTAATAAGTGACTATATTAATGCTTTGTGCCTCTGTAAAACGTTGCATATTCGATATGAACTTTGTGCCTCTAATAGTTTGGCTGTAACGGACACTTTTGGAATAAGAGGTGTTCAACCACATGCTGCAGTCTAACAATATGTGACTATATTTATGCTTAGGGACTCTGTATAACGCTGCATATTCGATATGATCTTTGTGCCTCTAATAGTTTGGCTGTAACGGACAGTTTTGGAATATTAGGTGTTCAACCACATGGGGCAGTCCAACGCTTAATAAGTGACTATATTAATGCTTTGGGCCTCTGTATAACGCTACTTATACAAAATGAATTCTGTGCCTCTTATAGTTTGGCTGTAACAGACACTTTTGGAATATTAGGTGTTCAACCACATGGGGCAGTCCAACGCTTAATATGTGGTTATATTAATGCTTCGGGACTCTGTATAACGCTGCATATACAGTATGAACTCTGTGCCTCTTATAGTTTGGCTGTAACTGACACTTTTGGAATATTATGTGTTCAACCACAGTTTCAGTCCAACGCTTAATAAGTGACTATATAAATGCTTGGGGCCTCTGTATAACGCTGCATATACAATATGAGCAATGTGCCTCTAATAGTTTGGCTGTAACGGACATTTTTGGAATATTAGGTGTTCAATCATATGGGGAAGTCCAACGCTTAATAAGTGACTATTATAATGCTTTGGGCCTCTGTATATCGCTGCATATACAATATGAACTGTGTGTCTCTAATAGTTTGGCTGTAACGGACACTTTTGGAATATTATGTGTTCAAACACATGTTGCAGTCCAATGCTTAATATGTGACTAAATTAATGCTTTGGGCCTCTGTATAACGCTGCTTATACAAAATGAACTCAGTGCCTCTGATAGTTTGGCTGTAACTGACATTTTTGGAGTATTAGGTGTTTAACCACATGGGGAAGTCCAACGCTTAATAAGTGAGTATATTAATGCTTTGGGCCTCTGTATAACGCTGCTTATACAAAATGAACTCTGTGCCTCTGATAGTTTGGCTGTAACGGACACTTTTGGAATATTAGGTGTTTAAACACATGGAGCAGTCCAACGCTTAATAAGTGACTATATTAATGTTTTGGGCCTCTGTATAACGCTGCATATACAATATGAACTCTGTGTCTCTAATAGTTTGGCTGTAACGGACACTTTTGGAATATTATGTGTTCAAACACATGTTGCAGTCCAATGCTTAATATGTGACTAAATTAATGCTTTGGGCCTCTGTATAACGCTGCTTATACAAAATGAACTCTGTGCCTCTGATAGTTTGGCTGTAACGGACACTTTTGGAATAAGAGGTGTTCAAACACATGCTGCAGTCCAACGCTTAATATGTGATTACATTAATGCTTTGGGACTCTGTATAAAGCTGCATATACAATATGAACCATGCGTCTTTAACAGTTTGGCTGTAACTCACATTTTTGGAATAATAGGTGTTCAACCACATGGGGCAGTCCAACGCTTAATATGTGATTATATTATTGCTTTGGGACTCTGTATAACACTACATATTCAATATGAACCGCGTGCCTACCATAGTTTGGCTGTAGCTGACATTTTTGGAATATTAGGTGTTCAACATTATGGGGCGGTCCAACGCTTAATATGTGATTATATTAATGCTTTAGGACTCTGTATAAAGCTGCATATACAATATGAACCATGAGTCTCTAACAGTTTGGCTGTAACTGACATTTTTGGAATATTAGGTGTTCAACCACATGGGGCAGTCCAACGCTTAATATGTGCATATAGTGATGCTTTGGGACTCGGTTGAACGCCTCATATTCCATATGAACTGTGTGAGTCCGATAGTTTGGCTGTAACTGACATTTTTGGAATATTTGGTGTTCAACATTATGGGGCAGTCCAACGCTTAATATGTGATTATATTATTGCTTTGGGACTCTGTATAAAGCTGCATATACAATATGAACCATGCGTCTTTAACAGTTTGGCTGTAATTCACATTTTTGGAATATTAGGTGTTCAACTACATGGGGCAGTCCAACGCTTAATATGTGTTTATATTATTGCTTTGGGACTCTGTATAAAGCTGCATATACAATATGAACCATGCGTCTTTAACAGTTTGTCTGTAACTCACATTTTTGGAATATTAGGTGTTCAACCACATGGGGCAGTCCAACGATTAATATGTGCATATAGTGATGCTTTGGGACTCTGTTGAACGCCTCATATTCAATATGAACTGTGTGCCTCCGATAGTATGGCTGTAACTGACATTTTTGTAATATTAGGTGTTTAACCATATGGGGCAGTCCAACGCTTAATATGTGCATATAGTAATGCTTAAAGACTCTGTATAGCGCCTCATATTCAATATGAACTGTGTGCCTACGATAGTTTGGCTGTAACTGACATTTTTGGAATATTAGGTGTTCTACATTATAGGGCTGTCTAACGCTTAATATGTAAGTATAGTGATGTTTTGGGACTCTGTTGAACGCCTCATATTCAATATGAACTGTGTGCCTACGATAGTATGGCTGTAACTGACATTTTTGGAATATTAGGTGTTCAACCACATGGGGCAGTCCAACGCTTAATATGTGAGTATAGTGATGTTTTGGGACTCTGTTAAACGCCTCATATTCAATATGATCTGCGTGCCTACCATAGTTTGGCTGTAGCTGACATTTTTGGAATATTAGGTGTTCAACATTATGGGGCGGTCCAACGCTTAATATGTGATTATATTATTGCTTTAGGACTCTGTATAAAGCTGCATATACAATATGAACCATGAGTCTCTAACAGTTTGGCTGTAACTGACATTTTTGGAATATTAGGTGTTCAACCACATGGGGCAGTCCAACGCCTAATATGTGATTATATTATTGCTTTGGGACTCTGTATAAAGCTGCATATACAATATGAACCATGTGTCTTTAACAGTTTGGCTGTAACTCACATTTTTGGAATATTAGGTGTTCAACAACATGGGGCAGTCTAACGCTTAATATGTGATTATATTATTGCTTTGGGACTCTGTATAACGCTGCATATACAATATGAACCATGTGTCTTTAACAGTTTGGCGGTAACTCACATTTTTGGAATATTAGGTGTTCAACCACATGGGGCAGTCCAACGCCTAATATGTGCATATAGTGATGCATTGGGGCTCTGTTGAACGCCTCATATTCAATATGAACTGTGTGCCTCCGATAGTATGGCTGTAACTGACATTTTTGTAATATTAGGTGTTTAATCATATGGGGCAGTCCAACGCTTAATATGTGCATATAGTAATGCTTAAAAAATCTGTATAGCGCCTCATATTCAATATGTACTGTGTGCCTACGATAGTTTGGCTGTAACTGACATTTTTGGAATATTAGGTGTTCAACCACATGGGGCAGTCCAACGCTTAATATGTGAGTATAGTGATGTTTTGGGACTCTGTTAAACGAATCATATTCAATATGAACTGCGTGCCTACCATAGTTTGGCTGTAGCTGACATTTTTGGAATATTAGGTGTTCAACATTATGGGGCGGTCCAACGCTTAATATGTGATTATATTATTGCTTTAGGACTCTGTATAAAGCTGCATATACAATATGAACCATGAGTCTCTAACAGTTTGGCTGTAACTGACATTTTTGGAATATTAGGTGTTCAACCACATGGGGCAGTCCAACGCCTAATATGTGATTATATTATTGCTTTGGGACTCTGTATAAAGCTGCATATACAATATGAACCATGTGTCTTTAACAGTTTGGCTGTAACTCACATTTTTGGAATATTAGGTGTTCAACCACATGGGGCAGTCCAACGCCTAATATGTGCATATAGTGATGCATTGGGGCTCTGTTGAACGCCTCATATTCCATATGAACTGTGTGAGTACGATAGTATGGCTGTAACTGACATTTTTGAAATATTGGGTGTTTAACCATATGGGGCAGTCGATCGCTTAATATGTGCATATAGTAATGCTTTGGGACTCTGTATAGCGCCTCATATTCAATATGAACTGCGTGTCTACCATAGTTTGGCTGTAGCTGACATTTTTGGAATATTAGGTGTTCAACATTATAGGGCCGTCCAACGCTTAATATGTGATTATATTAATGCTTTGGGACTCTGTATAAAGCTGCATATACAATATGAAACATGCGTCTTTAACAGTATGGCTGTAACTCACAATTTTGGAATATTAGGTGTTCAACCACATGGGGCAGTCCAACGCTTAATATATGATTATATTATTGCTTTGGGACTCTGTATAACACTACATATTCAATATGAACTGCGTGCCTACCATAGTTTGGCTGTAGCTGACATTTTTGGAATATTAGGTGTTCAACATTTTGGGGCGGTCCAACGCTTAATATGTGATTATATTATTGCTTTGGGACTCTGTATAACACTACATATTCAATATGAACTGCGTGCCTACCATAGTTTGGCTGTAGCTGACATTTTTGGAATATTAGATGTTTAACATTATGGGGCGTTCCTACGCTTAATATGTGATTATATTAATGCTATAGGACTCTGTATAAAGCTGCATATACAATATGAACCATGAGTCTCTAACAGTTTGGCTGTAACTGACATTTTTGAAATATTAGGTGTTCAACATTATGGGGCTGTCTAACGCTTAATATGTAAGTATAGTGATGTTTTGGGACTCTGTTGAAGGCCTCATATTCAATATGAACTGTGTGCATACGATAGTTTGGCTGTAACTGACATTTTTGGAATATTAAGTGTTCAACCACATGGGGCAGTCCAACGCTTAATATGTGATTATATTATTGCTTTGGGACTCTGTATAACACTACATATTCAATATGAACTGCGTGCCTACCATAGTTTGGCTGTAGCTGACATTTTTGGAATATTAGATGTTTAACATTATGGGGCGTTCCTACGCTTAATATGTGATTATATTAATGCTATAGGACTCTGTATAAAGCTGCATATACAATATGAACCATGAGTCTCTAACAGCTTGGCTGTAACTGACATTTTTGGAATATTAGGTGTTCAACCACATGGGGCAGTCCAACGCTTAATATGTGCATATAGTGATGCTTTGGGACTCGGTTGAACGCCTCATATTCCATATGAACTGTGTGAGTCCGATAGTTTGGCTGTAACTGACATTTTTGGAATATTAGGTGTTCAACCACATGGGGCAGTCCAACGCTTAATATGAGATATAATTGCTTTGGGACTCTGTTGAACTCCTCATATTCAATATGAACTGCGTGCCTACCATAGTTTGGCTGTAGCTGACATTTTTGGAATATTAGGTGTTAAACATTATAGGGCGGTCCAACGCTTAACATGTGAATATATTAATGCTTTGGGACTCTGTATAAAGCTGCATATACAAATAGTAATGCTTTAAGACTCTGTATAGCGCCTCATATTCAATATGAACTGTGTGCATACGATAGTTTGGCTGTAACTGACATTTTTGGAATATTAGGTGTTCAACATTATGGGGCTGTCTAACGCTTAATATGTAAGTATAGTGATGTTTTGGGACTCTGTTGAACGCCTCATATTCAATATGAACTGTGTGCCTACGATAGTATGGCTGTAACTGACATTTTTGGAATATTAGGTGTTCAACCACATGGGGCAGTCCAACGCTTAATATGTGATTATATTATTGCTTTGGGACTCTGTATAACGCTGCATATACAATATGAACCATGTGTCTTTAACAGTTTGGCGGTAACTCACATTTTTGGAATATTAGGTGTTCAACCACATGGGGCAGTCCAACGCTTAATATGTGATTATATTATTGCTTTGGGACTCTGTATAACGCTGCATATACAATATGAACCATGTGTCTTTAACAGTTTGGCTGTAACTCACATTTTTGGAATATTAGGTGTTCAACCACATGGGGCAGTCCAACGCCTAATATGTGCATATAGTGATGCATTGGGGCTCTGTTGAACGCCTCATATTCCATATGAACTGTGTGAGTACGATAGTATGGCTGTAACTGACATTTTTGAAATATTGGGTGTTTAACCATATGGGGCAGTCGATCGCTTAATATGTGCATATAGTAATGCTTTGGGACTCTGTATAGCGCCTCATATTCAATATGAACTGCGTGTCTACCATAGTTTGGCTGTAGCTGACATTTTTGGAATATTAGATGTTCAACATTATAGGGCCGTCCAACGCTTAATATGTGATTATATTAATGCTTTGGGACTCTGTATAAAGCTGCATATACAATATGAACCATGAGTCTCTAACAGTTTGGCTGTAACTGACATTTTTGGAATATTAGGTGTTCAACCACATGGGGCAGTCCAACGCTTAATATGTGCATATAGTGATGCTTTGGGACTCGGTTGAACGCCTCATATTCCATATGAACTGTGTGAGTCCGATAGTTTGGCTGTAACTGACATTTTTGGAATTTTAGGTGTTCAACCACATGGGGCAGTTCAACGCTTAATATGAGATATTATTGCTTTGGGACTCTGTTGAACTCCTCATATTCAATATGAACTGCGTGCCTACCATAGTTTGGCTGTAGCTGACATTTTTGGAATATTAGGTGTTCAACATTATAGGGCCGTCCAACGCTTAATATGTGATTATATTAATGCTTTGGGACTCTGTATAAAGCTGCATATACAATATGAAACATGCGTCTTTAACAGTATGGCTGTAACTCACAATTTTGGAATATTAGGTGTTCAACCACATGGGGCAGTCCAACGCTTAATATATGATTATATTATTGCTTTGGGACTCTGTATAACACTACATATTCAATATGAACTGCGTGCCTACCATAGTTTGGCTGTAGCTGACATTCTTGGAATATTAGGTGTTCAACATTATGGGGCGGTCCAACGCTTAATATGTGATTATATTATTGCTTTGGGACTCTGTATAACACTACATATTCAATATGAACTGCGTGCCTACCATAGTTTGGCTGTAGCTGACATTTTTGGAATATTAGATGTTTAACATTATGGGGCGTTCCTACGCTTAATATGTGATTATATTAATGCTATAGGACTCTGTATAAAGCTGCATATACAATATGAACCATGAGTCTCTAACAGTTTGGCTGTAACTGACATTTTTGGAATATTAGGTGTTCAACCACATGGGGCAGTCCAACGCTTAATATGTGCATATAGTGATGCTTTGGGACTCGGTTGAACGCCTCATATTCCATATGAACTGTGTGAGTCCGATAGTTTGGCTGTAACTGACATTTTTGGAATATTAGGTGTTCAACCACATGGGGCAGTCCAACGCTTAATATGAGATATTATTGCTTTGGGACTCTGTTGAACTCCTCATATTCAATATGAACTGCGTGCCTACCATAGTTTGGCTGTAGCTGACATTTTTGGAATATTAGGTGTTAAACATTATAGGGCGGTCCAACGCTTAACATGTGAATATATTAATGCTTTGGGACTCTGTATAAAGCTGCATATACAAATAGTAATGCTTTAAGACTCTGTATAGCGCCTCATATTCAATATGAACTGTGTGCATACGATAGTTTGGCTGTAACTGACATTTTTGAAATATTAGGTGTTCAACATTATGGGGCTGTCTAACGCTTAATATGTAAGTATAGTGATGTTTTGGGACTCTGTTGAAGGCCTCATATTCAATATGAACTGTGTGCCTACGATAGTATGGCTGTAACTGACATTTTTGGACTATTAGGTGTTCAACCACATGAGGCAGTCCAACGCCTAATATGTGCATATAGTAATGCTTTAAGACTCTGTATAGCGCCTCATATTCAATATGAACTGTGTGCATACGATAGTTTGGCTGTAACTGACATTTTTGGAATATTAGGTGTTCAACATTATGGGGCTGTCTAACGCTTAATATGTAAGTATAGTGATGTTTTGGGACTCTGTTGAACGCCTCATATTCAATATGAACTGTGTGCCTACGATAGTATGGCTGTAACTGACATTTTTGGAATATTAGGTGTTAAACATTATAGGGCGGTCCAACGCTTAACATGTGCATATATTAATGCTTTGGGACTCTGTATAAAGCTGCATATACAAATAGTAATGCTTTAAGACTCTGTATAGCGCCTCATATTCAATATGAACTGTGAGCATACGATAGTTTGGCTGTAACTGACATTTTTGAAATATTAGGTGTTCAACATTATGGGGCTGTCTAACGCTTAATATGTAAGTATAGTGATGTTTTGGGACTCTGTTGAACGCCTCATATTCAATATGAACTGTGTGCCTACGATAGTATGGCTGTAACTGACATTTTTGGAATATTAGGTGTTCAACCACATGGGGCAGTCCAACGCTTAATATGTGATTATATTATTGCTTTGGGACTCTGTATAACGCTGCATATACAATATGAACCATGTGTCTTTAACAGTTTGGCGGTAACTCACATTTTTGGAATATTAGGTGTTCAACCACATGGGGCAGTCCAACGCCTAATATGTGCATATATTGATGCATTGGGACTCTGTTGAACGCCTCATATTCAATATGAACTGTGTGCCTACGATAGTATGGCTGTAACTGACATTTTTGGAATATTAGGTGTTCAACCACATGGGGCAGTCCAACGCTTAATATGTGAGTATAGTGATGTTTTGGGACTCTGTTAAACGCCTCATATTCAATATGAACTGCGTGCCTACCATAGTTTGGCTGTAGCTGATATTTTTGGAATATTAGGTGTTCAACATTATGGGGCGGTCCAACGCTTAATATGTGATTATATTATTGCTTTAGGACTCTGTATAAAGCTGCATATACAATATGAACCATGAGTCTCTAACAGTTTGGCTGTAACTGACATTTTTGGAATATTAGGTGTTCAACCACATGGGGCAGTCCAACGCCTAATATGTGATTATATTATTGCTTTGGGACTCTGTATAAAGCTGCATATACAATATGAACCATGTGTCTTTAACAGTTTGGCTGTAACTCACATTTTTGGAATATTAGGTGTTCAACAACATGGGGCAGTCTAACGCTTAATATGTGATTATATTATTGCTTTGGGACTCTGTATAACGCTGCATATACAATATGAACCATGTGTCTTTAACAGTTTGGCTGTAACTCACATTTTTGGAATATTAGGTGTTCAACCACATGGGGCAGTCCAACGCCTAATATGTGCATATAGTGATGCATTGGGGCTCTGTTGAACGCCTCATATTCCATATGAACTGTGTGAGTACGATAGTATGGCTGTAACTGACATTTTTGAAATATTGGGTGTTTAACCATATGGGGCAGTCGATCGCTTAATATGTGCATATAGTAATGCTTTGGGACTCTGTATAGCGCCTCATATTCAATATGAACTGCGTGTCTACCATAGTTTGGCTGTAGCTGACATTTTTGGAATATTAGGTGTTCAACATTATAGGGCCGTCCAACGCTTAATATGTGATTATATTAATGCTTTGGGACTCTGTATAAAGCTGCATATACAATATGAAACATGCGTCTTTAACAGTATGGCTGTAACTCACAATTTTGGAATATTAGGTGTTCAACCACATGGGGCAGTCCAACGCTTAATATATGATTATATTATTGCTTTGGGACTCTGTATAACACTACATATTCAATATGAACTGCGTGCCTACCATAGTTTGGCTGTAGCTGACATTTTTGGAATATTAGGTGTTCAACATTATGGGGCGGTCCAACGCTTAATATGTGATTATATTATTGCTTTGGGACTCTGTATAACACTACATATTCAATATGAACTGCGTGCCTACCATAGTTTGGCTGTAGCTGACATTTTTGGAATATTAGATGTTTAACATTATGGGGCGTTCCTACGCTTAATATGTGATTATATTAATGCTATAGGACTCTGTATAAAGCTGCATATACAATATGAACCATGAGTCTCTAACAGTTTGGCTGTAACTGACATTTTTGGAATATTAGGTGTTCAACCACATGGGGCAGTCCAACGCTTAATATGTGCATATAGTGATGCTTTGGGACTCGGTTGAACGCCTCATATTCCATATGAACTGTGTGAGTCCGATAGTTTGGCTGTAACTGACATTTTTGGAATTTTAGGTGTTCAACCACATGGGGCAGTTCAACGCTTAATATGAGATATTATTGCTTTGGGACTCTGTTGAACTCCTCATATTCAATATGAACTGCGTGCCTACCATAGTTTGGCTGTAGCTGACATTTTTGGAATATTAGGTGTTCAACATTATAGGGCCGTCCAACGCTTAATATGTGATTATATTAATGCTTTGGGACTCTGTATAAAGCTGCATATACAATATGAAACATGCGTCTTTAACAGTATGGCTGTAACTCACAATTTTGGAATATTAGGTGTTCAACCACATGGGGCAGTCCAACGCTTAATATATGATTATATTATTGCTTTGGGACTCTGTATAACACTACATATTCAATATGAACTGCGTGCCTACCATAGTTTGGCTGTAGCTGACATTTTTGGAATATTAGGTGTTCAACATTATGGGGCGGTCCAACGCTTAATATGTGATTATATTATTGCTTTGGGACTCTGTATAACACTACATATTCAATATGAACTGCGTGCCTACCATAGTTTGGCTGTAGCTGACATTTTTGGAATATTAGATGTTTAACATTATGGGGCGTTCCTACGCTTAATATGTGATTATATTAATGCTATAGGACTCTGTATAAAGCTGCATATACAATATGAACCATGAGTCTCTAACAGTTTGGCTGTAACTGACATTTTTGGAATATTAGGTGTTCAACCACATGGGACAGTCCAACGCTTAATATGAGATATTATTGCTTTGGGACTCTGTTGAACTCCTCATATTCAATATGAACTGCGTGCCTACCATAGTTTGGCTGTAGCTGACATTTTTGGAATATTAGGTGTTCAACATTACAGGGCGGTCCAACGCTTAACATGTGAATATATTAATGCTTTGGGACTCTGTGTAAAGCTGCATATACAAATAGTAATGCTTTAAGACTCTGTATAGCGCCTCATATTCAATATGAACTGTGTGCATACGATAGTTTGGCTGTAACTGACATTTTTGGAATATTAGGTGTTCAACCACATGGGGCAGTCCAACGCTTAATTAGTGTCTATATTAATGCTTTGGGCCTCTGTATAACGCTGCATATACAATATGAGAAATGTGCCTCTAATAGTTTGGCTGTAACGGACACTTTTGGAATATTAGGTGTTCAACAACATGGGGCAGTCCAACGCTTAATAAGTGACTATATTAATGCTTTGGGCCTCTGTATAACGCTACTTATACAAAATGAATTCTGTGCCTCTTATAGTTTGGCTGTAACAGACACTTTTGGAATATTAGGTGTTCAACCACATGGGGCAGTCCAACGCTTAATATGTGGTTATATTAATGCTTCGGGACTCTGTATAACGCTGCATATAAAGTATGAACTCTGAGCCTCTTATAGATTGGCTGTAACTGACACTTTTGGAATATTATGTGTTCAACCACAGTTTCAGTCCAACGCTTAATAAGTGACTATATAAATGCTTGGGGCCTCTGTATAACGCTGCATATACAATATGAGCAATGTGCCTCTAATAGTTTGGCTGTAACGGACATTTTTGGAATATTAGGTGTTCAATCATATGCGTGCCTACCATAGTTTGGCTGTAGCTGACATTTTTGGAATATTAGGTGTTCAACATTATGGGGCGGTCCAACGCTTAATATGTGATTATATTATTGCTTTGGGACTCTGTATAACACTACATATTCAATATGAACTGCGTGCCTACCATAGTTTGGCTGTAGCTGACATTTTTGGAATATTAGATGTTTAACATTATGGGGCGTTCCTACGCTTAATATGTGATTATATTAATGCTATAGGACTCTGTATAAAGCTGCATATACAATATGAACCATGAGTCTCTAACAGTTTGGCTGTAACTGACATTTTTGGAATATTAGGTGTTCAACCACATGGGACAGTCCAACGCTTAATATGAGATATTATTGCTTTGGGACTCTGTTGAACTCCTCATATTCAATATGAACTGCGTGCCTACCATAGTTTGGCTGTAGCTGACATTTTTGGAATATTAGGTGTTCAACATTACAGGGCGGTCCAACGCTTAACATGTGAATATATTAATGCTTTGGGACTCTGTGTAAAGCTGCATATACAAATAGTAATGCTTTAAGACTCTGTATAGCGCCTCATATTCAATATGAACTGTGTGCATACGATAGTTTGGCTGTAACTGACATTTTTGGAATATTAGGTGTTCAACCACATGGGGCAGTCCAACGCTTAATTAGTGTCTATATTAATGCTTTGGGCCTCTGTATAACGCTGCATATACAATATGAGAAATGTGCCTCTAATAGTTTGGCTGTAACGGACATTTTTGGAATATTAGATGTTCAACCACATGAAGCAGTCCAACGCTTAATAAGTGACTATATTAATGCTTTGGGCCCCTGTATAACGCTGCATATACAATATGAACTCTGTGTCTCTAATAGTTTGGCTGTAACGGACACTTTTGGAATATTAGGTGTTCAACAACATGGGGCAGTCCAACGCTTAATAAGTGACTATATTAATGCTTTGGGCCTCTGTATAACGCTACTTATACAAAATGAATTCTGTGCCTCTTATAGTTTGGCTGTAACAGACACTTTTGGAATATTAGGTGTTCAACCACATGGGGCAGTCCAACGCTTAATATGTGGTTATATTAATGCTTCGGGACTCTGTATAACGCTGCATATAAAGTATGAACTCTGAGCCTCTTATAGATTGGCTGTAACTGACACTTTTGGAATATTATGTGTTCAACCACAGTTTCAGTCCAACGCTTAATAAGTGACTATATAAATGCTTGGGGCCTCTGTATAACGCTGCATATACAATATGAGCAATGTGCCTCTAATAGTTTGGCTGTAACGGACATTTTTGGAATATTAGGTGTTCAATCATATGGGGAAGTCCAACGCTTAATAAGTGACTATTATAATGCTTTGGGCCTCTGTATAACGCTGCATATACAATATGAACTCTGTGTCTCTAATAGTTTGGCTGTAACGGACACTTTTGGAATATTATGTGTTCAAACACATGTTGCAGTCCAATGCTTAATATGTGACTAAATTAATGCTTTGGGCCTCTGTATAACGCTGCTTATACAAAATGAACTCTGTGCCTCTGATAGTTTGGCTGTAACTGACATTTTTGGAGTATTAGGTGTTTAACCACATGGGGAAGTCCAACGCTTAATAAGTGACTATATTAATGCTTTGGGCCTCTGTAAAACGCTGCATATTCGATATGAACTTTGTGCCTCTAATAGTTTAGCTGTAACGGACATTTTTGGAATATTAGGTGTTCAACCACATGGGGCAGTCCAACGCTTAATAAGTGACTATATTAATGCTTTGGGCCTCTGTAAAACGCTGCATATTCGATATGAACTTTGTGCCTCTAATAGTTTGGCTGTAACGGACACATTTGGAATATTAGGTGTTTAACCACATGGAGCAGTCCAACGCTTAATAAGTGACTATATTAATGCTTTGTGCCTCTGTAAAACGTTGCATATTCGATATGAACTTTGTGCCTCTAATAGTTTGGCTGTAACTGACACTTTTGGAATATTATGTGTTCAACCAGTTTCAGTCCAACGCTTAATAAGTGACTATATAAATGCTTGGGGCCTCTGTATAACGCTGCATATACAATATGAGCAATGTGCCTCTAATAGTTTGGCTGTAACGGACATTTTTGGAATATTTGGTGTTCAATCATATGGGGAAGTCCAACGCTTAATAAGTGACTATTATAATGCTTTGTGCCTCTGTAAAACGTTGCATATTCGATATGAACTTTGTGCCTCTAATAGTTTAGCTGTAACGGACATTTTTGGAATATTAGGTGTTCAACCACATGGGGCAGTCCAACGCTTAATAAGTGACTATATTAATGCTTTGGGCCACTGTAAAACGCTGCATATTCGATATGAACTTTGTGCCTCTAATAGTTTGGCTGTAACGGACACATTTGGAATATTAGGGGTTTAAGCACATGGAGCAGTCCAACGCTTAATAAGTGACTATATTAATGCTTTGTGCCTCTGTAAAACGTTGCATATTCGATATGAACTTTGTGCCTCTAATAGTTTGGCTGTAACGGACACTTTTGGAATAAGAGGTGTTCAACCACTTGCTGCAGTCTAACAATATGTGACTATATTATTGCTTAGGGACTCTGTATAACGCTGCATATACAGTATGAACTCTGTGATTCTTATAGTTTGGCTGTTACTGACATATTTGGAATATTAGGTGTTCAACCACATGTTGCAGTTCAACGCTTAATATGTGATTATATTAATGCTTTGGGCCTCTGTATAACGCTGCTTATACAAAATGAACTCTGTGGCTCTAATAGTTTGGCTGTAACGGACATTTTTGGAATATTAGGTGTTCAGCAACATGGGGCAGTCCAACGCTTAATAAGTGTCTATATTAATGCTTTGGGCCTCTGTATAACGCTGCTTATACAAAATGAACTCTGTGCCTCTAATAGTTTGGCTGTAACGGACACTTTTGGAATATTAGGTGTTTAACCACATGGAGCAGTCCAACGCTTAATAAGTGACTATATTAATGCTTTGTGCCTCTGTAAAACGTTGCATATTCGATATGAACTTTGTGCTTCTAATAGTTTGGCTGTAACGGACACTTTTGAAATAAGAGGTGTTCAACCACATGCTGCAGTCCAATGCTTAATATGTGACTAAATTAATGCTTTGGGCCTCTGTATAACGCTGCTTATACAAAATGAACTCTGTGCCTCTGATAGTTTGGCTGTAACTGACATTTTTGGAGTATTAGGTGTTTAACCACATGGGGAAGTCCAACGCTTAATAAGTGACTATATTAATGCTTTGGGCCTCTGTAAAACGCTGCTTATACAAAATGAACTCTGTGCCTCTAATAGTTTGGCTGTAACGGACACATTTGGAATATTAGTTGTTTAACTACATGGAGCAGTCCAACGCTTAATAAGTGACTATATAAATGCTTGGGGCCTCTGTATAACGCTGCATATACAATATGAGCAATGTGCCTCTAATAGTTTGGCTGTAACGGACATTTTTGGAATATTAGGTTTTCAATCATATGGGGAAGTCCAACGCTTAATAAGTGACTTTTATAATGCTTTGGGCCTCTGTATATCGCTGCATATACAATATGAACTCTGTGTCTCTAATAGTTTGGCTGTAACGGACACTTTTGGAATATTATGTGTTCAAACACATGTTGCAGTCCAATGCTTAATATGTGACTAAATTAATGCTTTGGGCCTCTGTATAACGCTGCTTATACAAAATGAACTCTGTGCCTCTAATAGTTTGGCTGTAACGGACACATTTGGAATATTAGTTGTTTAACTACATGGAGCAGTCCAACGCTTAATAAGTGACTATATTAATGTTTTGGGCCTCTGTAAAACGCTGCATATTCGATATGAACTTTGTGCCTCTAATAGTTTAGCTGTAACGGACATTTTTGGAATATTAGGTGTTCAACCACATGGGGCAGTCCAACGCTTAATAAGTGACTATATTAATGCTTTGGGCCTCTGTAAAACGCTGCATATTCGATATGAACTTTGTGCCTCTAATAGTTTGGCTGTAACGGACACTTTTGGAATAAGAGGTGTTCAACCACATGCTGCAGTCTAACAATATGTGACTATATTAATGCTTAGGGACTCTGTATAACGCTGCATATTCGATATGATCTTTGTGCCTCTAATAGTTTGGCTGTAACGGACAGTTTTGGAATATTAGGTGTTCAACCACATGGGGCAGTCCAACGCTTAATAAGTGACTGTATTAATGCTTTGGGCCTCTGTATAACGCTACTTATACAAAATGAATTCTGTGCCTCTAATAGTTTGGCTGTAACGGACACATTTGGAATATTAGGTGTTTAACCACATGGAGCAGTCCAACGCTTAATAAGTGACTATATTAATGCTTTGTGCCTCTGTAAAACGTTGCATATTCGATATGAACTTTGTGCCTCTAATAGTTTGGCTGTAACGGACACTTTTGGAATAAGAGGTGTTCAACCACATGCTGCAGTCTAACAATATGTGACTATATTTATGCTTAGGGACTCTGTATAACGCTGCATATTCGATATGATCTTTGTGCCTCTAATAGTTTGGCTGTAACGGACAGTTTTGGAATATTAGGTGTTCAACCACATGGGGCAGTCCAACGCTTAATAAGTGACTATATTAATGCTTTGGGCCTCTGTATAACGCTACTTATACAAAATGAATTCTGTGCCTCTTATAGTTTGGCTGTAACAGACACTTTTGGAATATTAGGTGTTCAACCACATGGGGCAGTCCAACGCTTAATATGTGGTTATATTAATGCTTCGGGACTCTGTATAACGCTGCATATACAGTATGAACTCTGTGCCTCTTATAGTTTGGCTGTAACTGACACTTTTGGAATATTATGTGTTCAACCACAGTTTCAGTCCAACGCTTAATAAGTGACTATATAAATGCTTGGGGCCTCTGTATAACGCTGCATATACAATATGAGCAATGTGCCTCTAATAGTTTGGCTGTAACGGACATTTTTGGAATATTAGGTGTTCAATCATATGGGGAAGTCCAACGCTTAATAAGTGACTATTATAATGCTTTGGGCCTCTGTATAACGCTGCATATACAATATGAACTCTGTGTCTCTAATAGTTTGGCTGTAACGGACACTTTTGGAATATTATGTGTTCAAACACATGTTGCAGTCCAATGCTTAATATGTGACTAAATTAATGCTTTGGGCCTCTGTATAACGCTGCTTATACAAAATGAACTCTGTGCCTCTGATAGTTTGGCTGTAACTGACATTTTTGGAGTATTAGGTGTTTAACCACATGGGGAAGTCCAACGCTTAATAAGTGACTATATTAATGCTTTGGGCCTCTGTAAAACGCTGCATATTCGATATGAACTTTGTGCCTCTAATAGTTTAGCTGTAACGGACATTTTTGGAATATTAGGTGTTCAACCACATGGGGCAGTCCAACGCTTAATAAGTGACTATATTAATGCTTTGGGCCTCTGTAAAACGCTGCATATTCGATATGAACTTTGTGCCTCTAATAGTTTGGCTGTAACGGACACATTTGGAATATTAGGTGTTTAACCACATGGAGC
Organism: Silvanus unidentatus; assembly: GCA_963930825.1. NCBI lineage: Eukaryota > Metazoa > Arthropoda > Insecta > Coleoptera > Silvanidae > Silvanus > Silvanus unidentatus. The sequence continues at coordinate 10,746,158 of OZ005760.1, read as the reverse complement.
AGTCCAACGCTTAATAAGTGACTATATTAATGCTTTGTGCCTCTGTAAAACGTTGCATATTCGATATGAACTTTGTGCCTCTAATAGTTTGGCTGTAACTGACACTTTTGGAATATTATGTGTTCAACCAGTTTCAGTCCAACGCTTAATAAGTGACTATATAAATGCTTGGGGCCTCTGTATAACGCTGCATATACAATATGAGCAATGTGCCTCTAATAGTTTGGCTGTAACGGACATTTTTGGAATATTTGGTGTTCAATCATATGGGGAAGTCCAACGCTTAATAAGTGACTATTATAATGCTTTGTGCCTCTGTAAAACGTTGCATATTCGATATGAACTTTGTGCCTCTAATAGTTTAGCTGTAACGGACATTTTTGGAATATTAGGTGTTCAACCACATGGGGCAGTCCAACGCTTAATAAGTGACTATATTAATGCTTTGGGCCACTGTAAAACGCTGCATATTCGATATGAACTTTGTGCCTCTAATAGTTTGGCTGTAACGGACACATTTGGAATATTAGGGGTTTAAGCACATGGAGCAGTCCAACGCTTAATAAGTGACTATATTAATGCTTTGTGCCTCTGTAAAACGTTGCATATTCGATATGAACTTTGTGCCTCTAATAGTTTGGCTGTAACGGACACTTTTGGAATAAGAGGTGTTCAACCACATGCTGCAGTCTAACAATATGTGACTATATAATTGCTTAGGGACTCTGTATAACGCTGCATATACAGTATGAACTCTGTGATTCTTATAGTTTGGCTGTTACTGACATATTTGGAATATTAGGTGTTCAACCACATGTTGCAGTTCAACGCTTAATATGTGATTATATTAATGCTTTGGGCCTCTGTATAACGCTGCTTATACAAAATGAACTCTGTGGCTCTAATAGTTTGGCTGTAACGGACATTTTTGGAATATTAGGTGTTCAGCAACATGGGGCAGTCCAACGCTTAATAAGTGTCTATATTAATGCTTTGGGCCTCTGTATAACGCTGCTTATACAAAATGAACTCTGTGCCTCTAATAGTTTGGCTGTAACGGACACTTTTGGAATATTAGGTGTTTAACCACATGGAGCAGTCCAACGCTTAATAAGTGACTATATTAATGCTTTGTGCCTCTGTAAAACGTTGCATATTCGATATGAACTTTGTGCTTCTAATAGTTTGGCTGTAACGGACACTTTTGAAATAAGAGGTGTTCAACCACATGCTGCAGTCCAATGCTTAATATGTGACTAAATTAATGCTTTGGGCCTCTGTATAACGCTGCTTATACAAAATGAACTCTGTGCCTCTGATAGTTTGGCTGTAACTGACATTTTTGGAGTATTAGGTGTTTAACCACATGGGGAAGTCCAACGCTTAATAAGTGACTATATTAATGCTTTGGGCCTCTGTAAAACGCTGCTTATACAAAATGAACTCTGTGCCTCTAATAGTTTGGCTGTAACGGACACATTTGGAATATTAGTTGTTTAACTACATGGAGCAGTCCAACGCTTAATAAGTGACTATATAAATGCTTGGGGCCTCTGTATAACGCTGCATATACAATATGAGCAATGTGCCTCTAATAGTTTGGCTGTAACGGACATTTTTGGAATATTAGGTGTTCAATCATATGGGGAAGTCCAACGCTTAATAAGTGACTTTTATAATGCTTTGGGCCTCTGTATATCGCTGCATATACAATATGAACTCTGTGTCTCTAATAGTTTGGCTGTAACGGACACTTTTGGAATATTATGTGTTCAAACACATGTTGCAGTCCAATGCTTAATATGTGACTAAATTAATGCTTTGGGCCTCTGTATAACGCTGCTTATACAAAATGAACTCTGTGCCTCTAATAGTTTGGCTGTAACGGACACATTTGGAATATTAGTTGTTTAACTACATGGAGCAGTCCAACGCTTAATAAGTGACTATATTAATGTTTTGGGCCTCTGTAAAACGCTGCATATTCGATATGAACTTTGTGCCTCTAATAGTTTAGCTGTAACGGACATTTTTGGAATATTAGGTGTTCAACCACATGGGGCAGTCCAACGCTTAATAAGTGACTATATTAATGCTTTGGACCTCTGTAAAACGCTGCATATTCGATATGAACTTTGTGCCTCTAATAGTTTGGCTGTAACGGACACTTTTGGAATAAGAGGTGTTCAACCACATGCTGCAGTCTAACAATATGTGACTATATTAATGCTTAGGGACTCTGTATAACGCTGCATATTCGATATGATCTTTGTGCCTCTAATAGTTTGGCTGTAACGGACAGTTTTGGAATATTAGGTGTTCAACCACATGGGGCAGTCCAACGCTTAATAAGTGACTGTATTAATGCTTTGGGCCTCTGTATAACGCTACTTATACAAAATGAATTCTGTGCCTCTAATAGTTTGGCTGTAACGGACACATTTGGAATATTAGGTGTTTAACCACATGGAGCAGTCCAACGCTTAATAAGTGACTATATTAATGCTTTGTGCCTCTGTAAAACGTTGCATATTCGATATGAACTTTGTGCCTCTAATAGTTTGGCTGTAACGGACACTTTTGGAATAAGAGGTGTTCAACCACATGCTGCAGTCTAACAATATGTGACTATATTTATGCTTAGGGACTCTGTATAACGCTGCATATTCGATATGATCTTTGTGCCTCTAATAGTTTGGCTGTAACGGACAGTTTTGGAATATTAGGTGTTCAACCACATGGGGCAGTCCAACGCTTAATAAGTGACTATATTAATGCTTTGGGCCTCTGTATAACGCTACTTATACAAAATGAATTCTGTGCCTCTTATAGTTTGGCTGTAACAGACACTTTTGGAATATTAGGTGTTCAACCACATGGGGCAGTCCAACGCTTAATATGTGGTTATATTAATGCTTCGGGACTCTGTATAACGCTGCATATACAGTATGAACTCTGTGCCTCTTATAGTTTGGCTGTAACTGACACTTTTGGAATATTATGTGTTCAACCACAGTTTCAGTCCAACGCTTAATAAGTGACTATATAAATGCTTGGGGCCTCTGTATAACGCTGCATATACAATATGAGCAATGTGCCTCTAATAGTTTGGCTGTAACGGACATTTTTGGAATATTAGGTGTTCAATCATATGGGGAAGTCCAACGCTTAATAAGTGACTATTATAATGCTTTGGGCCTCTGTATATCGCTGCATATACAATATGAACTGTGTGTCTCTAATAGTTTGGCTGTAACGGACACTTTTGGAATATTATGTGTTCAAACACATGTTGCAGTCCAATGCTTAATATGTGACTAAATTAATGCTTTGGGCCTCTGTATAACGCTGCTTATACAAAATGAACTCAGTGCCTCTGATAGTTTGGCTGTAACTGACATTTTTGGAGTATTAGGTGTTTAACCACATGGGGAAGTCCAACGCTTAATAAGTGAGTATATTAATGCTTTGGGCCTCTGTATAACGCTGCTTATACAAAATGAACTCTGTGCCTCTGATAGTTTGGCTGTAACGGACACTTTTGGAATATTAGGTGTTTAAACACATGGAGCAGTCCAACGCTTAATAAGTGACTATATTAATGTTTTGGGCCTCTGTATAACGCTGCATATACAATATGAACTCTGTGTCTCTAATAGTTTGGCTGTAACGGACACTTTTGGAATATTATGTGTTCAAACACATGTTGCAGTCCAATGCTTAATATGTGACTAAATTAATGCTTTGGGCCTCTGTATAACGCTGCTTATACAAAATGAACTCTGTGCCTCTGATAGTTTGGCTGTAACGGACACTTTTGGAATAAGAGGTGTTCAAACACATGCTGCAGTCCAACGCTTAATATGTGATTACATTAATGCTTTGGGACTCTGTATAAAGCTGCATATACAATATGAACCATGCGTCTTTAACAGTTTGGCTGTAACTCACATTTTTGGAATAATAGGTGTTCAACCACATGGGGCAGTCCAACGCTTAATATGTGATTATATTATTGCTTTGGGACTCTGTATAACACTACATATTCAATATGAACCGCGTGCCTACCATAGTTTGGCTGTAGCTGACATTTTTGGAATATTAGGTGTTCAACATTATGGGGCGGTCCAACGCTTAATATGTGATTATATTAATGCTTTAGGACTCTGTATAAAGCTGCATATACAATATGAACCATGAGTCTCTAACAGTTTGGCTGTAACTGACATTTTTGGAATATTAGGTGTTCAACCACATGGGGCAGTCCAACGCTTAATATGTGCATATAGTGATGCTTTGGGACTCGGTTGAACGCCTCATATTCCATATGAACTGTGTGAGTCCGATAGTTTGGCTGTAACTGACATTTTTGGAATATTTGGTGTTCAACATTATGGGGCAGTCCAACGCTTAATATGTGATTATATTATTGCTTTGGGACTCTGTATAAAGCTGCATATACAATATGAACCATGCGTCTTTAACAGTTTGGCTGTAATTCACATTTTTGGAATATTAGGTGTTCAACTACATGGGGCAGTCCAACGCTTAATATGTGTTTATATTATTGCTTTGGGACTCTGTATAAAGCTGCATATACAATATGAACCATGCGTCTTTAACAGTTTGTCTGTAACTCACATTTTTGGAATATTAGGTGTTCAACCACATGGGGCAGTCCAACGATTAATATGTGCATATAGTGATGCTTTGGGACTCTGTTGAACGCCTCATATTCAATATGAACTGTGTGCCTCCGATAGTATGGCTGTAACTGACATTTTTGTAATATTAGGTGTTTAACCATATGGGGCAGTCCAACGCTTAATATGTGCATATAGTAATGCTTAAAGACTCTGTATAGCGCCTCATATTCAATATGAACTGTGTGCCTACGATAGTTTGGCTGTAACTGACATTTTTGGAATATTAGGTGTTCTACATTATAGGGCTGTCTAACGCTTAATATGTAAGTATAGTGATGTTTTGGGACTCTGTTGAACGCCTCATATTCAATATGAACTGTGTGCCTACGATAGTATGGCTGTAACTGACATTTTTGGAATATTAGGTGTTCAACCACATGGGGCAGTCCAACGCTTAATATGTGAGTATAGTGATGTTTTGGGACTCTGTTAAACGCCTCATATTCAATATGATCTGCGTGCCTACCATAGTTTGGCTGTAGCTGACATTTTTGGAATATTAGGTGTTCAACATTATGGGGCGGTCCAACGCTTAATATGTGATTATATTATTGCTTTAGGACTCTGTATAAAGCTGCATATACAATATGAACCATGAGTCTCTAACAGTTTGGCTGTAACTGACATTTTTGGAATATTAGGTGTTCAACCACATGGGGCAGTCCAACGCCTAATATGTGATTATATTATTGCTTTGGGACTCTGTATAAAGCTGCATATACAATATGAACCATGTGTCTTTAACAGTTTGGCTGTAACTCACATTTTTGGAATATTAGGTGTTCAACAACATGGGGCAGTCTAACGCTTAATATGTGATTATATTATTGTTTTGGGACTCTGTATAACGCTGCATATACAATATGAACCATGTGTCTTTAACAGTTTGGCGGTAACTCACATTTTTGGAATATTAGGTGTTCAACCACATGGGGCAGTCCAACGCCTAATATGTGCATATAGTGATGCATTGGGGCTCTGTTGAACGCCTCATATTCAATATGAACTGTGTGCCTCCGATAGTATGGCTGTAACTGACATTTTTGTAATATTAGGTGTTTAATTATATGGGGCAGTCCAACGCTTAATATGTGCATATAGTAATGCTTAAAAAATCTGTATAGCGCCTCATATTCAATATGTACTGTGTGCCTACGATAGTTTGGCTGTAACTGACATTTTTGGAATATTAGGTGTTCAACCACATGGGGCAGTCCAACGCTTAATATGTGAGTATAGTGATGTTTTGGGACTCTGTTAAACGAATCATATTCAATATGAACTGCGTGCCTACCATAGTTTGGCTGTAGCTGACATTTTTGGAATATTAGGTGTTCAACATTATGGGGCGGTCCAACGCTTAATATGTGATTATATTATTGCTTTAGGACTCTGTATAAAGCTGCATATACAATATGAACCATGAGTCTCTAACAGTTTGGCTGTAACTGACATTTTTGGAATATTAGGTGTTCAACCACATGGGGCAGTCCAACGCCTAATATGTGATTATATTATTGCTTTGGGACTCTGTATAAAGCTGCATATACAATATGAACCATGTGTCTTTAACAGTTTGGCTGTAACTCACATTTTTGGAATATTAGGTGTTCAACCACATGGGGCAGTCCAACGCCTAATATGTGCATATAGTGATGCATTGGGGCTCTGTTGAACGCCTCATATTCCATATGAACTGTGTGAGTACGATAGTATGGCTGTAACTGACATTTTTGAAATATTGGGTGTTTAACCATATGGGGCAGTCGATCGCTTAATATGTGCATATAGTAATGCTTTGGGACTCTGTATAGCGCCTCATATTCAATATGAACTGCGTGTCTACCATAGTTTGGCTGTAGCTGACATTTTTGGAATATTAGGTGTTCAACATTATAGGGCCGTCCAACGCTTAATATGTGATTATATTAATGCTTTGGGACTCTGTATAAAGCTGCATATACAATATGAAACATGCGTCTTTAACAGTATGGCTGTAACTCACAATTTTGGAATATTAGGTGTTCAACCACATGGGGCAGTCCAACGCTTAATATATGATTATATTATTGCTTTGGGACTCTGTATAACACTACATATTCAATATGAACTGCGTGCCTACCATAGTTTGGCTGTAGCTGACATTTTTGGAATATTAGGTGTTCAACATTTTGGGGCGGTCCAACGCTTAATATGTGATTATATTATTGCTTTGGGACTCTGTATAACACTACATATTCAATATGAACTGCGTGCCTACCATAGTTTGGCTGTAGCTGACATTTTTGGAATATTAGATGTTTAACATTATGGGGCGTTCCTACGCTTAATATGTGATTATATTAATGCTATAGGACTCTGTATAAAGCTGCATATACAATATGAACCATGAGTCTCTAACAGTTTGGCTGTAACTGACATTTTTGAAATATTAGGTGTTCAACATTATGGGGCTGTCTAACGCTTAATATGTAAGTATAGTGATGTTTTGGGACTCTGTTGAAGGCCTCATATTCAATATGAACTGTGTGCATACGATAGTTTGGCTGTAACTGACATTTTTGGAATATTAAGTGTTCAACCACATGGGGCAGTCCAACGCTTAATATGTGATTATATTATTGCTTTGGGACTCTGTATAACACTACATATTCAATATGAACTGCGTGCCTACCATAGTTTGGCTGTAGCTGACATTTTTGGAATATTAGATGTTTAACATTATGGGGCGTTCCTACGCTTAATATGTGATTATATTAATGCTATAGGACTCTGTATAAAGCTGCATATACAATATGAACCATGAGTCTCTAACAGCTTGGCTGTAACTGACATTTTTGGAATATTAGGTGTTCAACCACATGGGGCAGTCCAACGCTTAATATGTGCATATAGTGATGCTTTGGGACTCGGTTGAACGCCTCATATTCCATATGAACTGTGTGAGTCCGATAGTTTGGCTGTAACTGACATTTTTGGAATATTAGGTGTTCAACCACATGGGGCAGTCCAACGCTTAATATGAGATATAATTGCTTTGGGACTCTGTTGAACTCCTCATATTCAATATGAACTGCGTGCCTACCATAGTTTGGCTGTAGCTGACATTTTTGGAATATTAGGTGTTAAACATTATAGGGCGGTCCAACGCTTAACATGTGAATATATTAATGCTTTGGGACTCTGTATAAAGCTGCATATACAAATAGTAATGCTTTAAGACTCTGTATAGCGCCTCATATTCAATATGAACTGTGTGCATACGATAGTTTGGCTGTAACTGACATTTTTGGAATATTAGGTGTTCAACATTATGGGGCTGTCTAACGCTTAATATGTAAGTATAGTGATGTTTTGGGACTCTGTTGAACGCCTCATATTCAATATGAACTGTGTGCCTACGATAGTATGGCTGTAACTGACATTTTTGGAATATTAGGTGTTCAACCACATGGGGCAGTCCAACGCCTAATATGTGCATATAGTGATGCATTGGGGCTCTGTTGAACGCCTCATATTCCATATGAACTGTGTGAGTACGATAGTATGGCTGTAACTGACATTTTTGAAATATTGGGTGTTTAACCATATGGGGCAGTCGATCGCTTAATATGTGCATATAGTAATGCTTTGGGACTCTGTATAGCGCCTCATATTCAATATGAACTGCGTGTCTACCATAGTTTGGCTGTAGCTGACATTTTTGGAATATTAGATGTTCAACATTATAGGGCCGTCCAACGCTTAATATGTGATTATATTAATGCTTTGGGACTCTGTATAAAGCTGCATATACAATATGAACCATGAGTCTCTAACAGTTTGGCTGTAACTGACATTTTTGGAATATTAGGTGTTCAACCACATGGGGCAGTCCAACGCTTAATATGTGCATATAGTGATGCTTTGGGACTCGGTTGAACGCCTCATATTCCATATGAACTGTGTGAGTCCGATAGTTTGGCTGTAACTGACATTTTTGGAATTTTAGGTGTTCAACCACATGGGGCAGTTCAACGCTTAATATGAGATATTATTGCTTTGGGACTCTGTTGAACTCCTCATATTCAATATGAACTGCGTGCCTACCATAGTTTGGCTGTAGCTGACATTTTTGGAATATTAGGTGTTCAACATTATAGGGCCGTCCAACGCTTAATATGTGATTATATTAATGCTTTGGGACTCTGTATAAAGCTGCATATACAATATGAAACATGCGTCTTTAACAGTATGGCTGTAACTCACAATTTTGGAATATTAGGTGTTCAACCACATGGGGCAGTCCAACGCTTAATATATGATTATATTATTGCTTTGGGACTCTGTATAACACTACATATTCAATATGAACTGCGTGCCTACCATAGTTTGGCTGTAGCTGACATTCTTGGAATATTAGGTGTTCAACATTATGGGGCGGTCCAACGCTTAATATGTGATTATATTATTGCTTTGGGACTCTGTATAACACTACATATTCAATATGAACTGCGTGCCTACCATAGTTTGGCTGTAGCTGACATTTTTGGAATATTAGATGTTTAACATTATGGGGCGTTCCTACGCTTAATATGTGATTATATTAATGCTATAGGACTCTGTATAAAGCTGCATATACAATATGAACCATGAGTCTCTAACAGTTTGGCTGTAACTGACATTTTTGGAATATTAGGTGTTCAACCACATGGGGCAGTCCAACGCTTAATATGTGCATATAGTGATGCTTTGGGACTCGGTTGAACGCCTCATATTCCATATGAACTGTGTGAGTCCGATAGTTTGGCTGTAACTGACATTTTTGGAATATTAGGTGTTCAACCACATGGGGCAGTCCAACGCTTAATATGAGATATTATTGCTTTGGGACTCTGTTGAACTCCTCATATTCAATATGAACTGCGTGCCTACCATAGTTTGGCTGTAGCTGACATTTTTGGAATATTAGGTGTTAAACATTATAGGGCGGTCCAACGCTTAACATGTGAATATATTAATGCTTTGGGACTCTGTATAAAGCTGCATATACAAATAGTAATGCTTTAAGACTCTGTATAGCGCCTCATATTCAATATGAACTGTGTGCATACGATAGTTTGGCTGTAACTGACATTTTTGAAATATTAGGTGTTCAACATTATGGGGCTGTCTAACGCTTAATATGTAAGTATAGTGATGTTTTGGGACTCTGTTGAAGGCCTCATATTCAATATGAACTGTGTGCCTACGATAGTATGGCTGTAACTGACATTTTTGGACTATTAGGTGTTCAACCACATGAGGCAGTCCAACGCCTAATATGTGCATATAGTAATGCTTTAAGACTCTGTATAGCGCCTCATATTCAATATGAACTGTGTGCATACGATAGTTTGGCTGTAACTGACATTTTTGGAATATTAGGTGTTCAACATTATGGGGCTGTCTAACGCTTAATATGTAAGTATAGTGATGTTTTGGGACTCTGTTGAACGCCTCATATTCAATATGAACTGTGTGCCTACGATAGTATGGCTGTAACTGACATTTTTGGAATATTAGGTGTTAAACATTATAGGGCGGTCCAACGCTTAACATGTGCATATATTAATGCTTTGGGACTCTGTATAAAGCTGCATATACAAATAGTAATGCTTTAAGACTCTGTATAGCGCCTCATATTCAATATGAACTGTGAGCATACGATAGTTTGGCTGTAACTGACATTTTTGAAATATTAGGTGTTCAACATTATGGGGCTGTCTAACGCTTAATATGTAAGTATAGTGATGTTTTGGGACTCTGTTGAACGCCTCATATTCAATATGAACTGTGTGCCTACGATAGTATGGCTGTAACTGACATTTTTGGAATATTAGGTGTTCAACCACATGGGGCAGTCCAACGCTTAATATGTGATTATATTATTGCTTTGGGACTCTGTATAACGCTGCATATACAATATGAACCATGTGTCTTTAACAGTTTGGCGGTAACTCACATTTTTGGAATATTAGGTGTTCAACCACATGGGGCAGTCCAACGCCTAATATGTGCATATATTGATGCATTGGGACTCTGTTGAACGCCTCATATTCAATATGAACTGTGTGCCTACGATAGTATGGCTGTAACTGACATTTTTGGAATATTAGGTGTTCAACCACATGGGGCAGTCCAACGCTTAATATGTGAGTATAGTGATGTTTTGGGACTCTGTTAAACGCCTCATATTCAATATGAACTGCGTGCCTACCATAGTTTGGCTGTAGCTGATATTTTTGGAATATTAGGTGTTCAACATTATGGGGCGGTCCAACGCTTAATATGTGATTATATTATTGCTTTAGGACTCTGTATAAAGCTGCATATACAATATGAACCATGAGTCTCTAACAGTTTGGCTGTAACTGACATTTTTGGAATATTAGGTGTTCAACCACATGGGGCAGTCCAACGCCTAATATGTGATTATATTATTGCTTTGGGACTCTGTATAAAGCTGCATATACAATATGAACCATGTGTCTTTAACAGTTTGGCTGTAACTCACATTTTTGGAATATTAGGTGTTCAACAACATGGGGCAGTCTAACGCTTAATATGTGATTATATTATTGCTTTGGGACTCTGTATAACGCTGCATATACAATATGAACCATGTGTCTTTAACAGTTTGGCTGTAACTCACATTTTTGGAATATTAGGTGTTCAACCACATGGGGCAGTCCAACGCCTAATATGTGCATATAGTGATGCATTGGGGCTCTGTTGAACGCCTCATATTCCATATGAACTGTGTGAGTACGATAGTATGGCTGTAACTGACATTTTTGAAATATTGGGTGTTTAACCATATGGGGCAGTCGATCGCTTAATATGTGCATATAGTAATGCTTTGGGACTCTGTATAGCGCCTCATATTCAATATGAACTGCGTGTCTACCATAGTTTGGCTGTAGCTGACATTTTTGGAATATTAGGTGTTCAACATTATAGGGCCGTCCAACGCTTAATATGTGATTATATTAATGCTTTGGGACTCTGTATAAAGCTGCATATACAATATGAAACATGCGTCTTTAACAGTATGGCTGTAACTCACAATTTTGGAATATTAGGTGTTCAACCACATGGGGCAGTCCAACGCTTAATATATGATTATATTATTGCTTTGGGACTCTGTATAACACTACATATTCAATATGAACTGCGTGCCTACCATAGTTTGGCTGTAGCTGACATTTTTGGAATATTAGGTGTTCAACATTATGGGGCGGTCCAACGCTTAATATGTGATTATATTATTGCTTTGGGACTCTGTATAACACTACATATTCAATATGAACTGCGTGCCTACCATAGTTTGGCTGTAGCTGACATTTTTGGAATATTAGATGTTTAACATTATGGGGCGTTCCTACGCTTAATATGTGATTATATTAATGCTATAGGACTCTGTATAAAGCTGCATATACAATATGAACCATGAGTCTCTAACAGTTTGGCTGTAACTGACATTTTTGGAATATTAGGTGTTCAACCACATGGGGCAGTCCAACGCTTAATATGTGCATATAGTGATGCTTTGGGACTCGGTTGAACGCCTCATATTCCATATGAACTGTGTGAGTCCGATAGTTTGGCTGTAACTGACATTTTTGGAATTTTAGGTGTTCAACCACATGGGGCAGTTCAACGCTTAATATGAGATATTATTGCTTTGGGACTCTGTTGAACTCCTCATATTCAATATGAACTGCGTGCCTACCATAGTTTGGCTGTAGCTGACATTTTTGGAATATTAGGTGTTCAACATTATAGGGCCGTCCAACGCTTAATATGTGATTATATTAATGCTTTGGGACTCTGTATAAAGCTGCATATACAATATGAAACATGCGTCTTTAACAGTATGGCTGTAACTCACAATTTTGGAATATTAGGTGTTCAACCACATGGGGCAGTCCAACGCTTAATATATGATTATATTATTGCTTTGGGACTCTGTATAACACTACATATTCAATATGAACTGCGTGCCTACCATAGTTTGGCTGTAGCTGACATTCTTGGAATATTAGGTGTTCAACATTATGGGGCGGTCCAACGCTTAATATGTGATTATATTATTGCTTTGGGACTCTGTATAACACTACATATTCAATATGAACTGCGTGCCTACCATAGTTTGGCTGTAGCTGACATTTTTGGAATATTAGATGTTTAACATTATGGGGCGTTCCTACGCTTAATATGTGATTATATTAATGCTATAGGACTCTGTATAAAGCTGCATATACAATATGAACCATGAGTCTCTAACAGTTTGGCTGTAACTGACATTTTTGGAATATTAGGTGTTCAACCACATGGGGCAGTCCAACGCTTAATATGTGCATATAGTGATGCTTTGGGACTCGGTTGAACGCCTCATATTCCATATGAACTGTGTGAGTCCGATAGTTTGGCTGTAACTGACATTTTTGGAATATTAGGTGTTCAACCACATGGGGCAGTCCAACGCTTAATATGAGATATTATTGCTTTGGGACTCTGTTGAACTCCTCATATTCAATATGAACTGCGTGCCTACCATAGTTTGGCTGTAGCTGACATTTTTGGAATATTAGGTGTTAAACATTATAGGGCGGTCCAACGCTTAACATGTGAATATATTAATGCTTTGGGACTCTGTATAAAGCTGCATATACAAATAGTAATGCTTTAAGACTCTGTATAGCGCCTCATATTCAATATGAACTGTGTGCATACGATAGTTTGGCTGTAACTGACATTTTTGAAATATTAGGTGTTCAACATTATGGGGCTGTCTAACGCTTAATATGTAAGTATAGTGATGTTTTGGGACTCTGTTGAAGGCCTCATATTCAATATGAACTGTGTGCCTACGATAGTATGGCTGTAACTGACATTTTTGGACTATTAGGTGTTCAACCACATGAGGCAGTCCAACGCCTAATATGTGCATATAGTAATGCTTTAAGACTCTGTATAGCGCCTCATATTCAATATGAACTGTGTGCATACGATAGTTTGGCTGTAACTGACATTTTTGGAATATTAGGTGTTCAACATTATGGGGCTGTCTAACGCTTAATATGTAAGTATAGTGATGTTTTGGGACTCTGTTGAACGCCTCATATTCAATATGAACTGTGTGCCTACGATAGTATGGCTGTAACTGACATTTTTGGAATATTAGGTGTTCAACCACATGGGGCAGTCCAACGCTTAATATGTGCATATAGTGATGCTTTGGGACTCTGTTGAACGCCTCATATTCCATATGAACGGTGTGAGTAATATAGTTTGGCTGTAATTGACATTTTTGAAATATTCGGTGTTCAACCACATGGGGCAGTCCAACGCTTAATATGTGATTATAGTATGGCTTTGGGACTCTGTATAACACTATGTATTCAATATGAACTGTGTGCCTACGATAGTATGGCTATAACTGACATTTTTGGAATATAAGGTGTTCAACCACATGGGGCAGTCCAACGCTTAATATGTGATTATAGTATGGCTTTGGGACTCAGTATAACACTACATATTCAATATGAACTGCGTGCTTATTATAGTTTGGCTGTGGCTGACATTTTTGGAATATTAGGTGTTCAACCACATGGGGCAGTCCAACGCTTAATATGTGCATATAGTGATGCTTTGGGACACTGTTGAACGCCTCATATGCCATATGAACTGTGTGCCTACGATAGTATGGCTGTAACTGACATTTTTGGAATATTAGGTGTTCAACCACATGGGGCAGTCCAACGCCTAATATGTGATTATATTATTGCTTTGGGACTCTGTATAAAGCTGCATATACAATATGAACCATGAGTCTCTAACAGTTTGGCTGTAACTGACATTTTTGGAATATTAGGTGTTCAACAACATGGGGCAGTCTAACGCTTAATATGTGATTATATTATTGCTTTGGGACTCTGTATAACGCTGCATATACAATATGAACCATGTGTCTTTAACAGTTTGGCTGTAACTCACATTTTTGGAATATTAGGTGTTCAACAACATGGGGCAGTCTAACGCTTAATATGTGATTATATTATTGCTTTGGGACTCTGTATAACGCTGCATATACAATATGAACCATGTGTCTTTAACAGTTTAACTGTAACACACATTTTTGGAATATTAGGTGTTCAACCACATGGGGCAGTCCAACGCTTAATATGTGATTATATTATTGCTTTGGGACTCTGTATAACACTACATATTCAATATGAACCGCGTGCCTACCATAGTTTGGCTGTAGCTGACATTTTTGGAATATTAGGTGTTCAACATTATGGGGCGGTCCAACGCTTAATATGTGATTATATTAATGCTTTAGGACTCTGTATAAAGCTGCATATACAATATGAACCATGAGTCTCTAACAGTTTGGCTGTAACTGACATTTTTGGAATATTAGGTGTTCAACCACATGGGGCAGTCCAACGCTTAATATGTGCATATGGTGATGCTTTGGGACTCGGTTGAACGCCTCATATTCCATATGAACTGTGTGTGTCCGATAGTTTGGCTGTAACTGACATTTTTGAAATATTAGGTGTTTAACCATATGGGGCAGTCCAACGCTTAATATGTGCATATAGTAATGCTTTAAGACTCTGTATAGCGCCTCATATTCAATATGAACTGCGTGTCTACCATAGTTTGGCTGTAGCTGACATTTTTGGAATATTAGGTGTTCAACATTATAGGGCCGTCCAACGCTTAATATGTGATTACATTAATGCTTTGGGACTCTGTATAAAGCTGCATATACAAATAGTAATGCTTTAAGACTCTGTATAGCGCCTCATATTCAATATGAACTGTGTGCATACGATAGTTTGGCTGTAACTGACATTTTTGAAATATTAGGTGTTCAACATTATGGGGCTGTCTAACGCTTAATATGTAAGTATAGTGATGTTTTGGGACTCTGTTGAAGGCCTCATATTCAATATGAACTGTGTGCCTACGATAGTATGGCTGTAACTGACATTTTTGGACTATTAGGTGTTCAACCACATGAGGCAGTCCAACGCCTAATATGTGCATATAGTAATGCTTTAAGACTCTGTATAGCGCCTCATATTCAATATGAACTGTGTGCATACGATAGTTTGGCTGTAACTGACATTTTTGGAATATTAGGTGTTCAACATTATGGGGCTGTCTAACGCTTAATATGTAAGTATAGTGATGTTTTGGGACTCTGTTGAACGCCTCATATTCAATATGAACTGTGTGCCTACGATAGTATGGCTGTAACTGACATTTTTGGAATATTAGGTGTTCAACCACATGGGGCAGTCCAACGCTTAATATGTGCATATAGTGATGCTTTGGGACTCTGTTGAACGCCTCATATTCCATATGAACGGTGTGAGTAATATAGTATGGCTATAACTGACATTTTTGGAATATAAGGTGTTCAACCACATGGGGCAGTCCAACGCTTAATATGTGATTATAGTATGGCTTTGGGACTCAGTATAACACTACATATTCAATATGAACTGCGTGCTTATTATAGTTTGGCTGTGGCTGACATTTTTGGAATATTAGGTGTTCAACCACATGGGGCAGTCCAACGCTTAATATGTGCATATAGTGATGCTTTGGGACACTGTTGAACGCCTCATATGCCATATGAACTGTGTGCCTACGATAGTATGGCTGTAACTGACATTTTTGGAATATTAGGTGTTCAACCACATGGGGCAGTCCAACGCCTAATATGTGATTATATTATTGCTTTAGGACTCTGTATAAAGCTGCATATACAATATGAACCATGAGTCTCTAACAGTTTGGCTGTAACTGACATTTTTGGAATATTAGGTGTTCAACAACATGGGGCAGTCTAACGCTTAATATGTGATTATATTATTGCTTTGGGACTCTGTATAACGCTGCATATACAATATGAACCATGTGTCTTTAACAGTTTGGCTGTAACTCACATTTTTGGAATATTAGGTGTTCAACAACATGGGGCAGTCTAACGCTTAATATGTGATTATATTATTGCTTTGGGACTCTGTATAACGCTGCATATACAATATGAACCATGTGTCTTTAACAGTTTAACTGTAACACACATTTTTGGAATATTAGGTGTTCAACCACATGGGGCAGTCCAACGCTTAATATGTGATTATATTATTGCTTTGGGACTCTGTGTAACACTACATATTCAATATGAACCGCGTGCCTACCATAGTTTGGCTGTAGCTGACATTTTTGGAATATTAGGTGTTCAACATTATGGGGCGGTCCAACGCTTAATATGTGATTATATTAATGCTTTAGGACTCTGTATAAAGCTGCATATACAATATGAACCATGAGTCTCTAACAGTTTGGCTGTAACTGACATTTTTGGAATATTAGGTGTTCAACCACATGGGGCAGTCCAACGCTTAATATGTGCATATGGTGATGCTTTGGGACTCGGTTAAACGCCTCATATTCCATATGAACTGTGTGAGTCCGATAGTTTGGCTGTAACTGACATTTTTGAAATATTAGGTGTTTAACCATATGGGGCAGTCCAACGCTTAATATGTGCATATAGTAATGCTTTAAGACTCTGTATAGCGCCTCATATTCAATATGAACTGCGTGTCTACCATAGTTTGGCTGTAGCTGACATTTTTGGAATATTAGGTGTTCAACATTATAGGGCCGTCCAACGCTTAATATGTGATTACATTAATGCTTTGGGACTCTGTATAAAGCTGCATATACAATATGAACCATGCGTCATTAACAGTTTGGCTGTAACTCACATTTTTGGAATAATAGGTGTTCAACCACATGGGGCAGTCCAACGCTTAATATGTGATTATATTATTGCTTTGGGACTCTGTATAACACTACATATTCAATATGAACCGCGTGCCTACCATAGTTTGGCTGTAGCTGATATTTTTGGAATATTAGGTGTTCAACATTATGGGGCGGTCCAACGCTTAATATGTGAGTATAGTGATGTTTTGGGACTCTGTTAAACGCCTCATATTCAATATGAACTGCGTGCCTACCATAGTTTGGCTGTAGCTGACATTTTTGGAATATTAGGTGTTCAACATTATGGGGCGGTCCAACGCTTAATATGTGATTATATTATTGCTTTAGGACTCTGTATAAAGCTGCATATACAATATGAACCATGAGTCTCTAACAGTTTGGCTGTAACTGACATTTTTGGAATATTAGGTGTTCAACCACATGGGGCAGTCCAACGCCTAATATGTGATTATATTATTGCTTTGGGACTCTGTATAAAGCTGCATATACAATATGAACCATGTGTCTTTAACAGTTTGGCTGTAACTCACATTTTTTTATATTAGGTGTTCAACAACATGGGGCAGTCTAACGCTTAATATGTGATTATATTATTGCTTTGGGACTCTGTATAACGCTGCATATACAATATGAACCATGTGTCTTTAACAGTTTAACTGAAACTCACATTTTTGGAATATTAGGTGTTCAACCACATGGGGCAGTCCAACGCTTAATATGTGATTATATTATTGCTTTGGGACTCTGTATAACACTACATATTCAATATGAACCGCGTGCCTACCATAGTTTGGCTGTAGCTGACATTTTTGGAATATTAGGTGTTCAACATTATGGGGCGGTCCAACGCTTAATATGTGATTATATTAATGCTTTAGGACTCTGTATAAAGCTGCATATACAATATGAACCATGAGTCTCTAACAGTTTGGCTGTAACTGACATTTTTGGAATATTAGGTGTTCAACCACATGGGGCAGTCCAACGCTTAATATGTGCATATAGTGATGCTTTGGGACTCGGTTGAACGCCTCATATTCCATATGAACTGTGTGAGTCCGATAGTTTGGCTGTAACTGACATTTTTGGAATATTTGGTGTTCAACATTATGGGGCAGTCCAACACTTAATATGTGATTATATTATTGCTTTGGGACTCTGTATAAAGCTGCATATACAATATGAACCATGCGTCTTTAACAGTTTGGCTGTAATTCACATTTTTGAAATATTAGGTGTTCAACTACATGGGGCAGTCCAACGCTTAATATGTGTTTATATTATTGCTTTGGGACTCTGTATAAAGCTGCATATACAATATGAACCTTGCGTCTTTAACAGTTTGTCTGTAACTCACATTTTTGGAATATTTTATTTGTTCAACCACATGGGGCAGTCCAACGCCTAATATGTGCATATAGTGATGCTTTGGGACTCGGTTGAACGCCTCATATTCCATATGAACTGTGTGAGTCCGATAGTTTGGCTGTAACTGACATTTTTGGAATATTTGGTGTTCAACATTATGGGGCAGTCCAACACTTAATATGTGATTATATTATTGCTTTGGGACTCTGTATAAAGCTGCATATACAATATGAACCATGAGTCTCTAACAGTTTGGCTGTAACTGACATTTTTGGAATATTAGGTGTTCATCCACATGGGGCAGTCCAACGCTTAATATGTGCATATAGTGATGCTTTGGGACTCGGTTGAACGCCTCATATTCCATATGAACTGTGTGCCTCCGATAGTATGGCTGTAACTGACATTTTTGCAAAATTAGGTGTTTAACCATATGGGGCAGTCCAACGCTTAATATGTGCATATAGTAATGCTTTAGGACTCTGTATAGCGCATCATATTCAATATGTACTGTGTGCCTACGATAGTTTGGCTGTAACTGACATTTTTGGAATATTAGGTGTTCTACATTATAGGGCTGTCTAACGCTTAATATGTAAGTATAGTGATGTTTTGGGACTCTGTTGAACGCCTCATATTCAATATGAACTGTGTGCCTACGATAGTATGGCTGTAACTGACATTTTTGGAATATTAGGTGTTCAACCATATGGGGCAGTCCAACGCTTAATATGTGAGTATAGTGATGTTTTGGGACTCTGTTAAACGCCTCATATTCAATATGAACTGCGTGCCTACCATAGTTTGGCTGTAGCTGACATTTTTGGAATATTAGGTGTTCAACATTATGAGGCGGTCCAACGCTTAATATGCGATTATATTATTGATTTAGGACTCTGTATAAAGCTGCATATACAATATGAACCATGAGTCTCTAACAGTTTGGCTGTAACTGACATTTTTGGAATATTAGGTGTTCAACCACATGGGGCAGTCCAACGCCTAATATGTGATTATATTATTGCTTTGGGACTCTGTATAAAGCTGCATATACAATATGAACCATGTGTCTTTAACAGTTTGGCTGTAACTCACATTTTTGGAATATTAGGTGTTCAACAACATGGGGCAGTCTAACGCTTAATATGTGATTATATTATTGCTTTGGGACTCTGTATAACGCTGCATATACAATATGAACCATGTGTCTTTAACAGTTTGGCTGTAACTCACATTTTTGGAATATTAGGTGTTCAACCACATGGGGCAGTCCAACGCCTAATATGTGCATATAGTGATGCATTGGGGCTCTGTTGAACGCCTCATATTCCATATGAACTGTGTGAGTACGATAGTATGGCTGTAACTGACATTTTTGAAATATTAGGTGTTTAACCATAGGGGCAGTCGATCGCTTAATATGTGCATATAGTAATGCTTTGGGACTCTGTATAGCGCCTCATATTCAATATGAACTGCGTGTCTACCATAGTTTGGCTGTAGCTGACATTTTTGGAATATTAGGTGTTCAACCACATGGGGCAGTCCAACGCCTAATATGTGATTATATTATTGCTTTAGGACTCTGTATAAAGCTGCATATACAATATGAAACATGCGTCTTTAACAGTATGGCTGTAACTCACATTTTTGGAATATTAGGTGTTCAACCACATGGGACAGTCCAACGCCTAATATGTGCATATAGTGATGCTTTGGGACTCTGTTGAACGCCTCATATTCAATATGAACCATGTGTCATTAACAGTTTAACTGTAACACACATTTTTGGAATATTAGGTGTTCAACCACATGGGGCAGTCCAACGCTTAATATGTGATTATATTATTGCTTTGGGACTCTGTATAACACTACATATTCAATATGAACCGCGTGACTACCATAGTTTGGCTGTAGCTGACATTTTTGGAATATTAGGTGTTCAACATTATGGGGCGGTCCAACGCTTAATATGTGATTATATTAATGCTTTAGGACTCTGTATAAAGCTGCATATACAATATGAACCATGAGTCTCTAACAGTTTGGCTGTAACTGACATTTTTGGAATATTAGGTGTTCAACATTATGGGGCGGTCCAACGCTTAATATGTGATTATATTATTGCTTTGGGACTCTGTATAACACTACATATTCAATATGAACTGCGTGCCTACCATAGTTTGGCTGTAGCTGACATTTTTGGAATATTAGATGTTTAACATTATGGGGCGTTCCTACGCTTAATATGTGATTATATTAATGCTATAGGACTCTGTATAAAGCTGCATATACAATATGAACCATGAGTCTCTAACAGTTTGGATGTAACTGACATTTTTGGAATATTAGGTGTTCAACCACATGGGGCAGTCCAACGCTTAATATGTGCATATAGTGATGCTTTGGGACTCGGTTGAACGCCACATATTCCATATGAACTGTGTGAGTCCGATAGTTTGGCTGTAACTGACATTTTTGGAATATTAGGTGTTCAACCACATGGGGCAGTCCAACGCTTAATATGAGATATTATTGCTTTGGGACTCTGTTGAACTCCTCATATTCAATATGAACTGCGTGCCTACCATAGTTTGGCTGTAGCTGACATTTTTGGAATATTAGGTGTTAAACATTATAGGGCGGTCCAACGCTTAACATGTGAATATATTAATGCTTTGGGACTCTGTATAAAGCTGCATATACAAATAGTAATGCTTTAAGACTCTGTATAGCGCCTCATATTCAATATGAACTGTGTGCATACGATAGTTTGGCTGTAACTGACATTTTTGAAATATTCGGTGTTCAACCACATGGGGCAGTCCAACGCTTAATATGTGATTATAGTATGGCTTTGGGACTCTGTATAACACTATGTATTCAATATGAACTGTGTGCCTACGATAGTATGGCTATAACTGACATTTTTGGAATATAAGGTGTTCAACCACATGGGGCAGTCCAACGCTTAATATGTGATTATAGTATGGCTTTGGGACTCAGTATAACACTACATATTCAATATGAACTGCGTGCTTATTATAGTTTGGCTGTGGCTGACATTTTTGGAATATTAGGTTTTCAACCACATGGGGCAGTCCAACGCTTAATATGTGCATATAGTGATGCTTTGGGACACTGTTGAACGCCTCATATGCCATATGAACTGTGTGCCTACGATAGTATGGCTGTAACTGACATTTTTGGAATATTAGGTGTTCAACCACATGGGGCAGTCCAACGCCTAATATGTGATTATATTATTGCTTTAGGACTCTGTATAAAGCTGCATATACAATATGAACCATGAGTCTCTAACAGTTTGGCTGTAACTGACATTTTTGGAATATTAGGTGTTCAACAACATGGGGCAGTCTAACGCTTAATATGTGATTATATTATTGCTTTGGGACTCTGTATAACGCTGCATATACAATATGAACCATGTGTCTTTAACAGTTTGGCTGTAACTCACATTTTTGGAATATTAGGTGTTCAACAACATGGGGCAGTCTAACGCTTAATATGTGATTATATTATTGCTTTGGGACTCTGTATAACGCTGCATATACAATATGAACCATGTGTCTTTAACAGTTTAACTGTAACACACATTTTTGGAATATTAGGTGTTCAACCACATGGGGCAGTCCAACGCTTAATATGTGATTATATTATTGCTTTGGGACTCTGTATAACACTACATATTCAATATGAACCGCGTGCCTACCATAGTTTGGCTGTAGCTGACATTTTTGGAATATTAGGTGTTCAACATTATGGGGCGGTCCAACGCTTAATATGTGATTATATTAATGCTTTAGGACTCTGTATAAAGCTGCATATACAATATGAACCATGAGTCTCTAACAGTTTGGCTGTAACTGACATTTTTGGAATATTAGGTGTTCAACCACATGGGGCAGTCCAACGCTTAATATGTGCATATGGTGATGCTTTGGGACTCGGTTGAACGCCTCATATTCCATATGAACTGTGTGAGTCCGATAGTTTGGCTGTAACTGACATTTTTGAAATATTA
Organism: Silvanus unidentatus; assembly: GCA_963930825.1. Lineage (NCBI taxonomy): Eukaryota > Metazoa > Arthropoda > Insecta > Coleoptera > Silvanidae > Silvanus > Silvanus unidentatus. The sequence goes on along the minus strand of OZ005760.1, from coordinate 10,723,196 downwards.
GGTGTTTAACCATATGGGGCAGTCCAACGCTTAATATGTGCATATAGTAATGCTTTAAGACTCTGTATAGCGCCTCATATTCAATATGAACTGCGTGTCTACCATAGTTTGGCTGTAGCTGACATTTTTGGAATATTAGGTGTTCAACATTATAGGGCCGTCCAACGCTTAATATGTGATTACATTAATGCTTTGGGACTCTGTATAAAGCTGCATATACAAATAGTAATGCTTTAAGACTCTGTATAGCGCCTCATATTCAATATGAACTGTGTGCATACGATAGTTTGGCTGTAACTGACATTTTTGAAATATTAGGTGTTCAACATTATGGGGCTGTCTAACGCTTAATATGTAAGTATAGTGATGTTTTGGGACTCTGTTGAAGGCCTCATATTCAATATGAACTGTGTGCCTACGATAGTATGGCTGTAACTGACATTTTTGGACTATTAGGTGTTCAACCACATGAGGCAGTCCAACGCCTAATATGTGCATATAGTAATGCTTTAAGACTCTGTATAGCGCCTCATATTCAATATGAACTGTGTGCATACGATAGTTTGGCTGTAGCTGACATTTTTGGAATATTAGGTGTTCAACATTATGGGGCGGTCCAACGCTTAATATGTGATTATATTATTGCTTTAGGACTCTGTATAAAGCTGCATATACAATATGAACCATGAGTCTCTAACAGTTTGGCTGTAACTGACATTTTTGGAATATTAGGTGTTCAACCACATGGGGCAGTCCAACGCCTAATATGTGATTATATTATTGCTTTGGGACTCTGTATAAAGCTGCATATACAATATGAACCATGTGTCTTTAACAGTTTGGCTGTAACTCACATTTTTTTATATTAGGTGTTCAACAACATGGGGCAGTCTAACGCTTAATATGTGATTATATTATTGCTTTGGGACTCTGTATAACGCTGCATATACAATATGAACCATGTGTCTTTAACAGTTTAACTGAAACTCACATTTTTGGAATATTAGGTGTTCAACCACATGGGGCAGTCCAACGCTTAATATGTGATTATATTATTGCTTTGGGACTCTGTATAACACTACATATTCAATATGAACCGCGTGCCTACCATAGTTTGGCTGTAGCTGACATTTTTGGAATATTAGGTGTTCAACATTATGGGGCGGTCCAACGCTTAATATGTGATTATATTAATGCTTTAGGACTCTGTATAAAGCTGCATATACAATATGAACCATGAGTCTCTAACATTTTGGCTGTAACTGACATTTTTGGAATATTAGGTGTTCAACCACATGGGGCAGTCCAACGCTTAATATGTGCATATAGTGATGCTTTGGGACTCGGTTGAACGCCTCATATTCCATATGAACTGTGTGAGTCCGATAGTTTGGCTGTAACTGACATTTTTCTAATATTAGGTGTTCAACCACATGGGGCAGTCCAACGCTTAATATGAGATATTATTGCTTTGGGACTCTGTATAAAGCTGCATATACAATATGAACCATGCGTCTTTAACAGTTTGGCTGTAATTCACATTTTTGGAATATTAGGTGTTCAACTACATGGGGCAGTCCAACGCTTAATATGTGTTTATATTATTGCTTTGGGACTCTGTATAAAGCTGCATATACAATATGAACCATGCGTCTTTAACAGTTTGTCTGTAACTCACATTTTTGGAATATTAGGTGTTCAACCACATGGGGCAGTCCAACGCCTAATATGTGCATATAGTGATGCATTGGGGCTCTGTTGAACGCCTCATATTCAATATGAACTGTGTGCCTCCGATAGTAGTTGCTGTAACTGACATTTTTGTAATATTAGGTGTTTAACCATATGGGGCAGTCCAACGCTTAATATGTGCATATAGTAATGCTTAAAGACTCTGTATAGCGCCTCATATTCAATATGACCTGCGTGTCTACCATAGTTTGGCTGTAGCTGACATTTTTGGAATATTAGGTGTTCAACATTATAGGGCCGTCCAACGCTTAATATGTGATTATATTAATGCTTTGGGACTCTGTATAAAGCTGCATATACAATATGAAACATGCGTCTTTAACAGTATGGCTGTAACTCACATTTTTGGAATATTAGGTGTTCAACCACATGGGGCAGTCCAACGCTTAATATATGATTATATTATTGCTTTGGGACTCTGTATAACACTACATATTCAATATGAACCGCGTGCCTACCATAGTTTGGCTGTAGCTGACATTTTTGGAATATTAGGTGTTCAACATTATGGGGCGGTCCAACGCTTAATATGTGATTATATTAATGCTTTAGGACTCTGTATAAAGCTGCATATACAATATGAACCATGTGTCTCTAACAGTTTGGCTGTAACTGACATTTTTGGAATATTAGGTGTTCAACCACATGGGGCAGTCCAACGCCTAATATGTGATTATATTATTGCTTTGGGACTCTGTATAAAGCTGCATATACAATATGAACCATGTGTCTTTAACAGTTTGGCTGTAACTCACATTTTTTGTATATTAGGTGTTCAACAACATGGGGCAGTCTAACGCTTAATATGTGATTATATTATTGCTTTGGGACTCTGTATAACGCTGCATATACAATATGAACCATGTGTCTTTAACAGTTTAACTGTAACACACATTTTTGGAATATTAGGTGTTCAACCACATGGGGCAGTCCAACGCTTAATATGTGATTATATTATTGCTTTGGGACTCTGTATAACACTACATATTCAATATGAACCGCGTGCCTACCATAGTTTGGCTGTAGCTGACATTTTTGGAATATTAGGTGTTCAACATTATGGGGCGGTCCAACGCTTAATATGTGATTATATTAATGCTTTAGGACTCTGTATAAAGCTGCATATACAATATGAACCATGAGTCTCTAACAGTTTGGCTGTAACTGACATTTTTGGAATATTAGGTGTTCAACCACATGGGGCAGTCCAACGCTTAATATGTGCATATGGTGATGCTTTGGGACTCGGTTGAACGCCTCATATTCCATATGAACTGTGTGAGTCCGATAGTTTGGCTGTAACTGACATTTTTGAAATATTAGGTGTTTAACCATATGGGGCAGTCCAACGCTTAATATGTGCACATAGTAATGCTTTAAGACTCTGTATAGCGCCTCATATTCAATATGAACTGCGTGTCTACCATAGTTTGGCTGTAGCTGACATTTTTGGAATATTAGGTGTTCAACATTATAGGGCCGTCCAACGCTTAATATGTGATTACATTAATGCTTTGGGACTCTGTATAAAGCTGCATATACAATATGAACCATGCGTCATTAACAGTTTGGCTGTAACTCACATTTTTGGAATAATAGGTGTTCAACCACATGGGGCAGTCCAACGCTTAATATGTGATTATATTATTGCTTTGGAACTCTGTATTACACTACATATTCAATATGAACCGCGTGCCTACCATAGTTTGGCTGTAGCTGATATTTTTGGAATATTAGGTGTTCAACATTATGGGGCGGTCCAACGCTTAATATGTGATTATATTAATGCTTTAGGACTCTGTATAAAGCTGCATATACAATATGAACCATGAGTCTCTAAAAGTTTGGCTGTAACTGACATTTTTGGAATATTAGGTGTTCAACCACATGGGGCAGTCCAACGCTTAATATGTGCATATAGTGATGCTTTGGGACTCGGTTGAACGCCTCATATTCCATATGAACTGTGTGAGTCCGATAGTTTGGCTGTAACTGACATTTTTGGAATATTTGGTGTTCAACATTATGGGGCAGTCCAACACTTAATATGTGATTATATTATTGCTTTGGGACTCTGTATAAAGCTGCATATACAATATGAACCATGCGTCTTTAACAGTTTGGCTGTAATTCACATTTTTGGAATATTAGGTGTTCAACTACATGGGGCAGTCCAACGCTTAATATGTGTTTATATTATTGCTTTGGGACTCTGTATAAAGCTGCATATACAATATGAACCTTGCGTCTTTAACAGTTTGTCTGTAACTCACATTTTTGGAATATTTTATTTGTTCAACCACATGGGGCAGTCCAACGCCTAATATGTGCATATAGTGATGCTTTGGGACTCTGTTGAACGCCTCATATTCAATATGAACTGTGTGCCTCCGATAGTATGGCTGTAACTGACATTTTTGTAATATTAGGTGTTTAACCATATGGGGCAGTCCAACGCTTAATATGTGCATATAGTAATGCTTAAAGACTCTGTATAGCGCCTCATATTCAATATGAACTGTGTGCCTACGATAGTTTGTCTGTAACTGACATTTTTGGAATATTAGGTGTTCTACATTATAGGGCTGTCTAACGCTTAATATGTAAGTATAGTGATGTTTTGGGACTCTGTTGAACGCCTCATATTCAATATGAACTGTGTGCCTACGATAGTATGGCTGTAACTGACATTTTTGGAATATTAGGTGTTCAACCACATGGGGCAGTCCAACGCTTAATATGTGAGTATAGTGATGTTTTGGGACTCTGTTAAACGCCTCATATTCAATATGAACTGCGTGCCTACCATAGTTTGGCTGTAGCTGACATTTTTGGAATATTAGGTGTTCAACATTATGGGGCGGTCCAACGCTTAATATGTGATTATATTATTGCTTTAGGACTCTGTATAAAGCTGCATATACAATATGAACCATGAGTCTCTAACAGTTTGGCTGTAACTCACATTTTTGGAATATTAGGTGTTCAACCACATGGGACAGTCTAACGCCTAATATGTGCATATAGTGATGCTTTGGGACTCTGTTGAACGCCTCATATTCAATATGAACGGTGTGCCTCCGATAGTATGGCTGTAACTGACATTTTTGTAATATTAGGTGTTTAACCATATAAGGCAGTCCAACGCTTAATATGTGCATATAGTAATGCTTAAAGACTCTGTATAGCGCCTCATATTCAATATGAACCGCGTGCCTACCATAGTTTGGCTGTAGCTGATATTTTTGGAATATTAGGTGTTCAACATTATGGGGCAGTCCAACGCTTAATATGTGATTATATTAATGCTTTGGGACTCTGTATAAAGCTGCATATACAATATGAAACATGCGTCTTTAACAGTATGGCTGTAACTCACATTTTTGGAATATTAGGTGTTCAACCACATGGGGCAGTCCAACGCTTAATATATGATTATATTATTGCTTTGGGACTCTGTATAACACTACATATTCAATATGAACCGCGTGCCTACCATAGTTTGGCTGTAGCTGACATTTTTGGAATATTAGGTGTTCAACATTATGGGGCGGTCCAACGCTTAATATGTGATTATATTAATGCTTTAGGACTCTGTATAAAGCTGCATATACAATATGAACCATGAGTCTCTAACAGTTTGGCTGTAACTGACATTTTTGGAATATTAGGTGTTCATCCACATGGGGCAGTCCAACGCTTAATATGTGCATATAGTGATGCTTTGGGACTCGGTTGAACGCCTCATATTCCATATGAACTGTGTGCCTCCGATAGTATGGCTGTAACTGACATTTTTGCAAAATTAGGTGTTTAACCATATGGGGCAGTCCAACGCTTAATATGTGCATATAGTAATGCTTTAGGACTCTGTATAGCGCATCATATTCAATATGTACTGTGTGCCTACGATAGTTTGGCTGTAACTGACATTTTTGGAATATTAGGTGTTCTACATTATAGGGCTGTCTAACGCTTAATATGTAAGTATAGTGATGTTTTGGGACTCTGTTGAACGCCTCATATTCAATATGAACTGTGTGCCTACGATAGTATGGCTGTAACTGACATTTTTGGAATATTAGGTGTTCAACCATATGGGGCAGTCCAACGCTTAATATGTGAGTATAGTGATGTTTTGGGACTCTGTTAAACGCCTCATATTCAATATGAACTGCGTGCCTACCATAGTTTGGCTGTAGCTGACATTTTTGGAATATTAGGTGTTCAACATTATGAGGCGGTCCAACGCTTAATATGCGATTATATTATTGCTTTAGGACTCTGTATAAAGCTGCATATACAATATGAACCATGAGTCTCTAACAGTTTGGCTGTAACTGACATTTTTGGAATATTAGGTGTTCAACCACATGGGGCAGTCCAACGCCTAATATGTGATTATATTATTGCTTTGGGACTCTGTATAAAGCTGCATATACAATATGAACCATGTGTCTTTAACAGTTTGGCTGTAACTCACATTTTTGGAATATTAGGTGTTCAACAACATGGGGCAGTCTAACGCTTAATATGTGATTATATTATTGCTTTGGGACTCTGTATAACGCTGCATATACAATATGAACCATGTGTCTTTAACAGTTTGGCTGTAACTCACATTTTTGGAATATTAGGTGTTCAACCACATGGGGCAGTCCAACGCCTAATATGTGCATATAGTGATGCATTGGGGCTCTGTTGAACGCCTCATATTCCATATGAACTGTGTGAGTACGATAGTATGGCTGTAACTGACATTTTTGAAATATTAGGTGTTTAACCATAGGGGCAGTCGATCGCTTAATATGTGCATATAGTAATGCTTTGGGACTGTATAGCGCCTCATATTCAATATGAACTGCGTGCCTACCATAGTTTGGCTGTAGCTGACATTTTTGGAATATTAGGTGTTCAACATTATGGGGCGGTCCAACGCTTAATATGTGATTATATTAATGCTTTAGGACTCTGTATAAAGCTGCATATACAATATGAACCATGAGTCTCTAACAGTTTGGCTGTAACTGACATTTTTGGAATATTAGGTGTTCATCCACATGGGGCAGTCCAACGCTTAATATGTGCATATAGTGATGCTTTGGGACTCGGTTGAACGCCTCATATTCCATATGAACTGTGTGCCTCCGATAGTATGGCTGTAACTGACATTTTTGCAAAATTAGGTGTTTAACCATATGGGGCAGTCCAACGCTTAATATGTGCATATAGGAATGCTTTAGGACTCTGTATAGCGCATCATATTCAATATGTACTGTGTGCCTACGATAGTTTGGATGTAACTGACATTTTTGGAATATTAGGTGTTCTACATTATAGGGCTGTCCAACGCTTAATATGTGATTATATTAATGCTTTAGGACTCTGTATAAAGCTGCATATACAATATGAAACATGCGTCTTTAACAGTATGGCTGTAACTCACATTTTTGGAATATTAGGTGTTCAACCACATGGGGCAGTCCAACGCTTAATATATGATTATATTATTGCTTTGGGACTCTGTATAACACTACATATTCAATATGAACCGCGTGCCTACCATAGTTTGGCTGTAGCTGACATTTTTGGAATATTAGGTGTTCAACATTATGGGGCGGTCCAACGCTTAATATGTGATTATATTAATGCTTTAGGACTCTGTATAAAGCTGCATATACAATATGAACCATGAGTCTCTAACAGTTTGGCTGTAACTGACATTTTTGGAATATTAGGTGTTCATCCACATGGGGCAGTCCAACGCTTAATATGTGCATATAGTGATGCTTTGGGACTCGGTTGAACGCCTCATATTCCATATGAACTGTGTGCCTTCGATAGTATGGCTGTAACTGACATTTTTGTAATATTAGGTGTTTAACCATATGGGGCAGTCCAACGCTTAATATGTGCATATAGTAATGCTTAAAGACTCTGTATAGCGCCTCATATTCAATATGTACTGTGTGCCTACGATAGTTTGGCTGTAACTGACATTTTTGGAATATTAGGTGTTCTACATTATAGGGCTGTCTAACGCTTAATATGTAAGTATAGTGATGTTTTGGGACTCTGTTGAACGCCTCATATTCAATATGAACTGTGTGCCTACGATAGTATGGCTGTAATTGACATTTTTGGAATATTAGGTGTTCAATCACATGGGGCAGTCCAACGCTTAATATGTGAGTATAGTGATGTTTTGGGACTCTGTTAAACGCCTCATATTCAATATGAACTGCGTGCCTACCATAGTTTGGCTGTAGCTGATATTTTTGGAATATTAGGTGTTCAACATTATGGGGCGGTCCAACGCTTAATATGTGATTATATTATTGCTTTAGGACTCTGTATAAAGCTGCATATACAATATGAACCATGTGTCTCTAACAGTTTGGCTGTAACTGACATTTTTGGAATATTAGGTGTTCAACCACATGGGGCAGTCCAACGCCTAATATGTGATTATATTATTGCTTTGGGACTCTGTATAAAGCTGCATATACAATATGAACCATGTGTCTTTAACAGTTTGGCTGTAACTCACATTTTTGGAATATTAGGTGTTCAACAACATGGGGCAGTCTAACGCTTAATATGTGATTATATTATTGCTTTGGGACTCTGTATAACGCTGCATATACAATATGAACCATGTGTCTTTAACAGTTTGGCTGTAACTCACATTTTTGGAATATTAGGTGTTCAACCACATGGGGCAGTCCAACGCCTAATATGTGCATATAGTGATGCATTGGGGCTCTGTTGAACGCCTCATATTCCATATGAACTGTGTGAGTACGATAGTATGGCTGTAACTGACATTTTTGAAATATTAGGTGTTTAACCATAGGGGCAGTCGATCGCTTAATATGTGCATATAGTAATGCTTTGGGACTCTGTATAGCGCCTCATATTCAATATGAACTGCGTGTCTACCATAGTTTGGCTGTAGCTGACATTTTTGGAATATTAGGTGTTCAACATTATAGGGCCGTCCAACGCTTAATATGTGATTATATTAATGCTTTAGGACTCTGTATAAAGCTGCATATACAATATGAAACATGCGTCTTTAACAGTATGGCTGTAACTCACATTTTTGGAATATTAGGTGTTCAACCACATGGGACAGTCCAACGCCTAATATGTGCATATAGTGATGCTTTGGGACTCTGTTGAACGCCTCATATTCAATATGAACGGTGTGCCTCCGATAGTATGGCTGTAACTGACATTTTTGTAATATTAGGTGTTTAACCATATAAGGCAGTCCAACGCTTAATATGTGCATATAGTAATGCTTAAAGACTCTGTATAGCGCCTCATATTCAATATGAACCGCGTGCCTACCATAGTTTGGCTGTAGCTGATATTTTTGGAATATTAGGTGTTCAACTTTATGGGGCAGTCCAACGCTTAATATGTGATTATATTAATGCTTTGGGACTCTGTATAAAGCTGCATATACAATATGAAACATGCGTCTTTAACAGTATGGCTGTAACTCACATTTTTGGAATATTAGGTGTTCAACCACATGGGGCAGTCCAACGCTTAATATATGATTATATTATTGCTTTGGGACTCTGTATAACACTACATATTCAATATGAACCGCGTGCCTACCATAGTTTGGCTGTAGCTGACATTTTTGGAATATTAGGTGTTCAACATTATGAGGCGGTCCAACGCTTAATATGCGATTATATTATTGCTTTAGGACTCTGTATAAAGCTGCATATACAATATGAACCATGAGTCTCTAACAGTTTGGCTGTAACTGACATTTTTGGAATATTAGGTGTTCAACCACATGGGGCAGTCCAACGCCTAATATGTGATTATATTATTGCTTTGGGACTCTGTATAAAGCTGCATATACAATATGAACCATGTGTCTTTAACAGTTTGGCTGTAACTCACATTTTTGGAATATTAGGTGTTCAACAACATGGGGCAGTCTAACGCTTAATATGTGATTATATTATTGCTTTGGGACTCTGTATAACGCTGCATATACAATATGAACCATGTGTCTTTAACAGTTTGGCTGTAACTCACATTTTTGGAATATTAGGTGTTCAACCACATGGGGCAGTCCAACGCCTAATATGTGCATATAGTGATGCATTGGGGCTCTGTTGAACGCCTCATATTCCATATGAACTGTGTGAGTACGATAGTATGGCTGTAACTGACATTTTTGAAATATTAGGTGTTTAACCAAAGGGGCAGTCGATCGCTTAATATGTGCATATAGTAATGCTTTGGGACTCTGTATAGCGCCTCATATTCAATATGAACTGCGTGTCTACCATAGTTTGGCTGTAGCTGACATTTTTGGAATATTAGGTGTTCAACATTATAGGGCCGTCCAACGCTTAATATGTGATTATATTAATGCTTTAGGACTCTGTATAAAGCTGCATATACAATATGAAACATGCGTCTTTAACAGTATGGCTGTAACTCACATTTTTGGAATATTAGGTGTTCAACCACATGGGGCAGTCCAACGCTTAATATATGATTATATTATTGCTTTGGGACTCTGTATAACACTACATATTCAATATGAACCGCGTGCCTACCATAGTTTGGCTGTAGCTGACATTTTTGGAATATTAGGTGTTCAACATTATGGGGCGGTCCAACGCTTAATATGTGATTATATTAATGCTTTAGGACTCTGTATAAAGCTGCATATACAATATGAACCATGAGTCTCTAACAGTTTGGCTGTAACTGACATTTTTGGAATATTAGGTGTTCATCCACATGGGGCAGTCCAACGCTTAATATGTGCATATAGTGATGCTTTGGGACTCGGTTGAACGCCTCATATTCCATATGAACTGTGTGCCTTCGATAGTATGGCTGTAACTGACATTTTTGTAATATTAGGTGTTTAACCATATGGGGCAGTCCAACGCTTAATATGTGCATATAGAAATGCTTAAAGACTCTGTATAGCGCCTCATATTCAATATGTACTGTGTGCCTACGATAGTTTGGCTGTAACTGACATTTTTGGAATATTAGGTGTTCTACATTATAGGGCTGTCTAACGCTTAATATGTAAGTATAGTGATGTTTTGGGACTCTGTTGAACGCCTCATATTCAATATGAACTGTGTGCCTACGATAGTATGGCTGTAATTGACATTTTTGGAATATTAGGTGTTCAACCACATGGGGCAGTCCAACGCTTAATATGTGAGTATAGTGATGTTTTGGGACTCTGTTAAACGCCTCATATTCAATATTAACTGCGTGCCTACCATAGTTTGGCTGTAGCTGATATTTTTGGAATATTAGGTGTTCAACATTATGGGGCGGTCCAACGCTTAATATGTGATTATATTATTGCTTTAGGACTCTGTATAAAGCTGCATATACAATATGAACCATGTGTCTCTAACAGTTTGGCTGTAACTGACATTTTTGGAATATTAGGTGTTCAACCACATGGGGCAGTCCAACGCCTAATATGTGATTATATTATTGCTTTGGGACTCTGTATAAAGCTGCATATACAATATGAACCATGTGTCTTTAACAGTTTGGCTGTAACTCACATTTTTGGAATATTAGGTGTTCAACTACATGGGGCAGTCCAACGCTTAATATGTGTTTATATTATTGCTTTGGGACTCTGTATAAAGCTGCATATACAATATGAACCATGCGTCTTTAACAGTTTGTCTGTAACTCACATTTTTGGAATATTAGGTGTTCAACCACATGGGGCAGTCCAACGCCTAATATGTGCATATAGTGATGCTTTGGGACTGTTGAACGCCTCATATTCAATATGAACTGTGTGCCTCCGATAGTATGGCTGTAACTGACATTTTTGGAATATTTGGTGTTCAACATTATGGGGCAGTCCAACGCTTAATATGTGATTATATTATTGCTTTGGGACTCTGTATAAAGCTGCATATACAATATGAACCATGCGTCTTTAACAGTTTGGCTGTAATTCACATTTTTGGAATATTAGGTGTTCAACTACATGGGGCAGTCCAACGCTTAATATGTGTTTATATTATTGATTTGGGACTCTGTATAAAGCTGCATATACAATATGAACCATGCGTCTTTAACAGTTTGTCTGTAACTCACATTTTTGGAATATTAGGTGTTCAACCACATGGGGCAGTCCAACGCCTAATATGTGCATATAGTAATGCTTTGGGACTCTGTTGAACGCCTCATATTCAATATGAACTGTGTGCCTCCGATAGTATGGCTGTAACTGACATTTTTGTAATATTAGGTGTTTAACCATATGGGGCAGTCCAACGCTTAATATGTGCATATAGTAATGCTTAAAGACTCTGTATAGCGCCTCATATTCAATATGAACTGTGTGCCTACGATAGTTTGGCTGTAACTGACATTTTTGGAATATTAGGTGTTCTACATTATAGGGTTGTCTAACGCTTAATATGTAAGTATAGTGATGTTTTGGGACTCTGTTAAACGCCTCATATTCAATATGAACTGCGTGCCTACCATAGTTTGGCTGTAGCTGACATTTTTGGAATATTAGGTGTTCAACATTATGGGGCGGTCCAACGCTTAATATGCGATTATATTATTGCTTTAGGACTCTGTATAAAGCTGCATATACAATATGAACCATGAGTCTCTAACAGTTTGGCTGTAACTGACATTTTTGGAATATTAGGTGTTCAACCACATGGGGCAGTCCAACGCCTAATATGTGATTATATTATTGCTTTGGGACTCTGTATAAAGCTGCATATACAATATGAACCATGTGTCTTTAACAGTTTGGCTGTAACTCACATTTTTGGAATATTAGGTGTTCAACAACATGGAGCAGTCTAACGCTTAATATGTGATTATATTATTGCTTTGGGACTCCGTATAACGCTGCATATACAATATGAACCATGTGTCTTTAACAGTTTGGCTGTAACTCACATTTTTGGAATATTAGGTGTTCAACCACATGGGGCAGTCCAACGCCTAATATGTGCATATAGTGATGCATTGGGGCTCTGTTGAACGCCTCATATTCCATATGAACTGTGTGAGTACGATAGTATGGCTGCAACTGACATTTTTGAAATATTAGGTGTTTAACCAAAGGGGCAGTCGATCGCTTAATATGTGCATATAGTAATGCTTTGGGACTCTGTATAGCGCCTCATATTCAATATGAACTGCGTGTCTACCATAGTTTGGCTGTAGCTGACATTTTTGGAATATTAGGTGTTCAACATTATAGGGCCGTCCAACGCTTAATATGTGATTATATTAATGCTTTAGGACTCTGTATAAAGCTGCATATACAATATGAAACATGCGTCTTTAACAGTATGGCTGTAACTCACATTTTTGGAATATTAGGTGTTCAACCACATGGGGCAGTCCAACGCTTAATATATGATTATATTATTGCTTTGGGACTCTGTATAACACTACATATTCAATATGAACCGCGTGCCTACCATAGTTTGGCTGTAGCTGACATTTTTGGAATATTAGGTGTTCAACATTATGGGGCGGTCCAACGCTTAATATGTGATTATATTAATGCTTTAGGACTCTGTATAAAGCTGCATATACAATATGAACCATGAGTCTCTAACAGTTTGGCTGTAACTGACATTTTTGGAATATTAGGTGTTCATCCACATGGGGCAGTCCAACGCTTAATATGTGCATATAGTGATGCTTTGGGACTCGGTTGAACGCCTCATATTCCATATGAACTGTGTGCCTTCGATAGTATGGCTGTAACTGACATTTTTGTAATATTAGGTGTTTAACCATATGGGGCAGTCCAACGCTTAATATGTGCATATAGAAATGCTTAAAGACTCTGTATAGCGCCTCATATTCAATATGTACTGTGTGCCTACGATAGTTTGGCTGTAACTGACATTTTTGGAATATTAGGTGTTCTACATTATAGGGCTGTCTAACGCTTAATATGTAAGTATAGTGATGTTTTGGGACTCTGTTGAACGCCTCATATTCAATATGAACTGTGTGCCTACGATAGTATGGCTGTAATTGACATTTTTGGAATATTAGGTGTTCAACCACATGGGGCAGTCCAACGCTTAATATGTGAGTATAGTGATGTTTTGGGACTCTGTTAAACGCCTCATATTCAATATTAACTGCGTGCCTACCATAGTTTGGCTGTAGCTGATATTTTTGGAATATTAGGTGTTCAACATTATGGGGCGGTCCAACGCTTAATATGTGATTATATTATTGCTTTAGGACTCTGTATAAAGCTGCATATACAATATGAACCATGTGTCTCTAACAGTTTGGCTGTAACTGACATTTTTGGAATATTAGGTGTTCAACCACATGGGGCAGTCCAACGCCTAATATGTGATTATATTATTGCTTTGGGACTCTGTATAAAGCTGCATATACAATATGAACCATGTGTCTTTAACAGTTTGGCTGTAACTCACATTTTTGGAATATTAGGTGTTCAACTACATGGGGCAGTCCAACGCTTAATATGTGTTTATATTATTGCTTTGGGACTCTGTATAAAGCTGCATATACAATATGAACCATGCGTCTTTAACAGTTTGTCTGTAACTCACATTTTTGGAATATTAGGTGTTCAACCACATGGGGCAGTCCAACGCCTAATATGTGCATATAGTGATGCTTTGGGACTGTTGAACGCCTCATATTCAATATGAACTGTGTGCCTCCGATAGTATGGCTGTAACTGACATTTTTGGAATATTTGGTGTTCAACATTATGGGGCAGTCCAACGCTTAATATGTGATTATATTATTGCTTTGGGACTCTGTATAAAGCTGCATATACAATATGAACCATGCGTCTTTAACAGTTTGGCTGTAATTCACATTTTTGGAATATTAGGTGTTCAACTACATGGGGCAGTCCAACGCTTAATATGTGTTTATATTATTGATTTGGGACTCTGTATAAAGCTGCATATACAATATGAACCATGCGTCTTTAACAGTTTGTCTGTAACTCACATTTTTGGAATATTAGGTGTTCAACCACATGGGGCAGTCCAACGCCTAATATGTGCATATAGTAATGCTTTGGGACTCTGTTGAACGCCTCATATTCAATATGAACTGTGTGCCTCCGATAGTATGGCTGTAACTGACATTTTTGTAATATTAGGTGTTTAACCATATGGGGCAGTCCAACGCTTAATATGTGCATATAGTAATGCTTAAAGACTCTGTATAGCGCCTCATATTCAATATGAACTGTGTGCCTACGATAGTTTGGCTGTAACTGACATTTTTGGAATATTAGGTGTTCTACATTATAGGGTTGTCTAACGCTTAATATGTAAGTATAGTGATGTTTTGGGACTCTGTTAAACGCCTCATATTCAATATGAACTGCGTGCCTACCATAGTTTGGCTGTAGCTGACATTTTTGGAATATTAGGTGTTCAACATTATGGGGCGGTCCAACGCTTAATATGCGATTATATTATTGCTTTAGGACTCTGTATAAAGCTGCATATACAATATGAACCATGAGTCTCTAACAGTTTGGCTGTAACTGACATTTTTGGAATATTAGGTGTTCAACCACATGGGGCAGTCCAACGCCTAATATGTGATTATATTATTGCTTTGGGACTCTGTATAAAGCTGCATATACAATATGAACCATGTGTCTTTAACAGTTTGGCTGTAACTCACATTTTTGGAATATTAGGTGTTCAACAACATGGAGCAGTCTAACGCTTAATATGTGATTATATTATTGCTTTGGGACTCCGTATAACGCTGCATATACAATATGAACCATGTGTCTTTAACAGTTTGGCTGTAACTCACATTTTTGGAATATTAGGTGTTCAACCACATGGGGCAGTCCAACGCCTAATATGTGCATATAGTGATGCATTGGGGCTCTGTTGAACGCCTCATATTCCATATGAACTGTGTGAGTACGATAGTATGGCTGCAACTGACATTTTTGAAATATTAGGTGTTCAACCACATGGGGCAGTCCAACGCCTAATATGTGCATATAGTGATGCTTTGGGACTCTGTTGAACGCCTCATATTCATTATGAACTGTGTGCCTCCGATAGTATGGCTGTAACTGACATTTTTGGAATATTTGGTGTTCAACATTATGGGGCAGTCCAACGCTTAATATGTGATTATATTATTGCTTTGGGACTCTGTATAAAGCTGCATATACAATATGAACCATGCGTCTTTAACAGTTTGGCTGTAATTCACATTTTTGGAATATTAGGTGTTCAACTACATGGGGCAGTCCAACGCTTAATATGTGTTTATATTATTGCTTTGGGACTCTGTATAAAGCTGCATATACAATATGAACCATGCGTCTTTAACAGTTTGTCTGTAACTCACATTTTTGGAATATTAGGTGTTCAACCACATGGGGCAGTCCAACGCCTAATATGTGCATATAGTGATGCTTTGGGACTCTGTTGAACGCCTCATATTCAATATGAACTGTGTGCCTCCGATAGTATGGCTGTAACTGACATTTTTGTAATATTAGGTGTTTAACCATATGGGGCAGTCCAACGCTTAATATGTGCATATAGTAATGCTTAAAGACTCTGTATAGCGCCTCATATTCAATATGAACTGTGTGCCTACGATAGTTTGGCTGTAACTGACATTTTTGGAATATTAGGTGTTCTACATTATAGGGCTGTCTAACGCTTAATATGTAAGTATAGTGATGTTTTGGGACTCTGTTGAACGCCTCATATTCAATATGAACTGTGTGCCTACGATAGTAAGGCTGTAACTGACATTTATGGAATATTAGGTGTTCAACCACATGGGGCAGTCCAACGCTTAATATGTGAGTATAGTGATGTTTTGGGACTCTGTTAAACGCCTCATATTCAATATGAACTGCGTGCCTACCATAGTTTGGCTGTAGCTGACATTTTTGGAATATTAGGTGTTCAACATTATGGGGCGGTCCAACGCTTAATATGTGATTATATTATTGCTTTAGGACTCTGTATAAAGCTGCATATACAATATGAACCATGAGTCTCTAACAGTTTGGCTGTAACTGACATTTTTGGAATATTAGGTGTTCAACCACATGGGGCAGTCCAACGCCTAATATGTGATTATATTATTGCTTTGGGACTCTGTATAAAGCTGCATATACAATATGAACCATGTGTCTTAAACAGTTTGGCTGTAACTCACATTTTTGGAATATTAGGTCTTCTACATTATAGGGCTGTCTAACGCTTAATATGTAAGTATAGTGATGTTTTGGGACTCTGTTGAACGCCTCATATTCAATATGAACTGTGTGCCTACGATAGTATGGCTGTAACTGACATTTTTGGACTATTAGGTGTTCAACCACATGAGGCAGTCCAACGCCTAATATGTGCATATAGTAATGCTTTAAGACTCTGTATAGCGCCTCATATTCAATATGAACTGTGTGCATACGATAGTTTGGCTGTAACTGACATTTTTGGAATATTAGGTGTTCAACCACATGGGGCAGTCCAACGCTTAATTAGTGTCTATATTAATGCTTTGGGCCTCTGTATAACGCTGCATATACAATATGAGAAATGTGCCTCTAATAGTTTGGCTGTAACGGACATTTTTGGAATATTAGATGTTCAACCACATGAAGCAGTCCAACGCTTAATAAGTGACTATATTAATGCTTTGGGCCCCTGTATAACGCTGCATATACAATATGAACTCTGTGTCTCTAATAGTTTGGCTGTAACGGACACTTTTGGAATATTAGGTGTTCAACAACATGGGGCAGTCCAACGCTTAATAAGTGACTATATTAATGCTTTGGGCCTCTGTATAACGCTACTTATACAAAATGAATTCTGTGCCTCTTATAGTTTGGCTGTAACAGACACTTTTGGAATATTAGGTGTTCAACCACATGGGGCAGTCCAACGCTTAATATGTGGTTATATTAATGCTTCGGGACTCTGTATAACGCTGCATATACAGTATGAACTCTGTGCCTCTTATAGATTGGCTGTAACTGACACTTTTGGAATATTATGTGTTCAACCACAGTTTCAGTCCAACGCTTAATAAGTGACTATATAAATGCTTGGGGCCTCTGTATAACGCTGCATATACAATATGAGCAATGTGCCTCTAATAGTTTGGCTGTTACTGACATTTTTGGAGTATTAGGTGTTTAACCACATGGGGAAGTCCAACGCTTAATAAGTGACTATATTAATGCTTTGGGCCTCTGTAAAACGCTGCATATTCGATATGAACTTTGTGCCTCTAATAGTTTAGCTGTAACGGACATTTTTGGAATCTTAGGTGTTCAACCACATGGGGCAGTCCAACGCTTAATAAGTGACTATATTAATGCTTTGGGCCTCTGTAAAACGCTGCATATTCGATATGAACTTTGTGCCTCTAATAGTTTGGCTGTAACGGACACATTTGGAATATTAGGTGTTTAACCACATGGAGCAGTCCAACGCTTAATAAGTGACTATATTAATGCTTTGTGCCTCTGTAAAACGTTGCATATTCGATATGAACTTTGTGCCTCTAATAATTTGGCTGTAACTGACACTTTTGGAATATTATGTGTTCAACCACATGCTGCAGTCTAACAATATGTGACTATATTATTGCTTAGGGACTCTGTATAATGCTGCATATACAGTATGAACTCTGTGATTCTTATAGTTTGGCTGTTACTGACATATTTGGAATATTAGGTGTTCAACCACATGTTGCAGTTCAACGCTTAATATGTGATTATATTAATGCTTTGGGCCTCTGTATAACGCTGCTTATACAAAATGAACTCTGTGCCTCTAATAGTTTGGCTGTAACGGACATTTTTGGAATATTAGGTGTTCAGCAACATGGGGCAGTCCAACGCTTAATAAGTGTCTATATTAATGCTTTGGGCCTCTGTATAACGCTGCTTATACAAAATGAACTCTGTGCCTCTAATAGTTTGGCTGTAACGGACACTTTTGGAATATTAGGTGTTTAACCACATGGAGCAGTCCAACGCTTAATAAGTGACTATATTAATGCTTTGTGCCTCTGTAAAACGTTGCATATTCGATATGAACTTTGTGCTTCTAATAGTTTGGCTGTAACTCTGTGCCTCTGATAGTTTGGCTGTAACTGACATTTTTGGAGTATTAGGTGTTTAACCACATGGGGAAGTCCAACGCTTAATAAGTGACTATATTAATGCTTTGGGCCTCTGTAAAACGCTGCTTATACAAAATGAACTCTGTGCCTCTAATAGTTTGGCTGTAACGGACACATTTGGAATATTAGTTGTTTAACTACATGGAGCAGTCCAACGCTTAATAAGTGACTATATAAATGCTTGGGGCCTCTGTATAACGCTGCATATACAATATGAGCAATGTGCCTCTAATAGTTTGGCTGTAACGGACATTTTTGGAATATTAGGTGTTCAATCATATGGGGAAGTCCAACGCTTAATAAGTGACTATTATAATGCTTTGGGCCTCTGTATATCGCTGCATATACAATATGAACTCTGTGTCTCTAATAGTTTGGCTGTAACGGACACTTTTGGAATATTATGTGTTCAAACACATGTTGCAGTCCAATGCTTAATATGTGACTAAATTAATGCTTTGGGCCTCTGTATAACGCTGCTTATACAAAATGAACTCTGTGCCTCTAATAGTTTGGCTGTAACGGACACATTTGGAATATTAGTTGTTTAACTACATGGAGCAGTCCAACGCTTAATAAGTGACTATATTAATGCTTTGGGCCTCTGTAAAACGCTGCATTTTCGATATGAACTTTGTGCCTCTAATAGTTTGGCTGTAACGGACACTTTTGGAATAAGAGGTGTTCAACCACATGCTGCAGTCTAACAATATGTGACTATATTAATGCTTAGGGACTCTGTATAACGCTGCATATTCGATATGATCTTTGTGCCTCTAATAGTTTGGCTGTAACGGACAGTTTTGGAATATTAGGTGTTCAACCACATGGGGCAGTCCAACGCTTAATAAGTGACTGTATTAATGCTTTGGGCCTCTGTATAACGCTACTTATACAAAATGAATTCTGTGCCTCTAATAGTTTGGCTGTAACGGACACATTTGGAATATTAGGTGTTTAACCACATGGAGCAGTCCAACGCTTAATAAGTGACTATATTAATGCTTTGTGCCTCTGTAAAACGTTGCATATTCGATATGAACTTTGTGCCTCTAATAGTTTGGCTGTAACGGACACTTTTGGAATAAGAGGTGTTCAACCACATGCTGCAGTCTAACAATATGTGACTATATTTATGCTTAGGGACTCTGTATAACGCTGCATATTCGATATGATCTTTGTGCCTCTAATAGTTTGGCTGTAACGGACAGTTTTGGAATATTAGGTGTTCAACCACATGGGGCAGTCCAACGCTTAATAAGTGACTATATTAATGCTTTGGGCCTCTGTATAACGCTACTTATACAAAATGAATTCTGTGCCTCTTATAGTTTGGCTGTAACAGACACTTTTGGAATATTAGGTGTTCAACCACATGGGGCAGTCCAACGCTTAATATGTGGTTATATTAATGCTTCGGGACTCTGTATAACGCTGCATATACAGTATGAACTCTGTGCCTCTTATAGTTTGGCTGTAACTGACACTTTTGGAATATTATGTGTTCAACCACAGTTTCAGTCCAACGCTTAATAAGTGACTATATAAATGCTTGGGGCCTCTGTATAACGCTGCATATACAATATGAGCAATGTGCCTCTAATAGTTTGGCTGTAACGGACATTTTTGGAATATTAGGTGTTCAATCATATGGGGAAGTCCAACGCTTAATAAGTGACTATTATAATGCTTTGGGCCTCTGTATATCGCTGCATATACAATATGAACTCTGTGTCTCTAATAGTTTGGCTGTAACGGACACTTTTGGAATATTATGTGTTCAAACACATGTTGCAGTCCAATGCTTAATATGTGACTAAATTAATGCTTTGGGCCTCTGTATAACGCTGCTTATACAAAATGAACTCTGTGCCTCTGATAGTTTGGCTGTAACTGACATTTTTGGAGTATTAGGTGTTTAACCACATGGGGAAGTCCAACACTTAATAATTGAGTATATTAATGCTTTGGGCCTCTGTATAACGCTGCTTATACAAAATGAACTCTGTGCCTCTGATAGTTTGGCTGTAACGGACACTTTTGGAATATTAGGTGTTTAAACACATGTTGCAGTCCAATGCTTAATATGTGACTAAATTAATGCTTTGGGCCTCTGTATAACGCTGCTTATACAAAATGAACTCTGTGCCTCTGATAGTTTGGCTGTAACGGACACTTTTGGAATAAGAGGTGTTCAAACACATGCTGCAGTCCAACGCTTAATATGTGATTACATTAATGCTTTGGGACTCTGTATAAAGCTGCATATACAATATGAACCATGCGTCTTTAACAGTTTGGCTGTAACTCACATTTTTGGAATAATAGGTGTTCAACCACATGCTGCAGTCCAACGCTTAATATGTGATTACATTAATGCTTTGGGACTCTGTATAAAGCTGCATATACAATATGAACCATGCGTCTTTAACAGTTTGGCTGTAACTCACATTTTTGGAATAATAGGTGTTCAACCACATGGGGCAGTCCAACGCCTAATATGTGCATATAGTGATGCTTTGGGACTCTGTTGAACGCCTCATATTCAATATGAACTGTGTGCCTCCGATAGTATGGCTGTAACTGACATTTTTGTAATATTAGGTGTTTAACCATATGGGGCAGTCCAACGCTTAATATGTGCATATAGTAATGCTTAAAGACTCTGTATAGCGCCTCATATTCAATATGAACTGTGTGCCTACGATAGTTTGGCTGTAACTGACATTTTTGGAATATTAGGTGTTCTACATTATAGGGCTGTCTAACGCTTAATATGTAAGTATAGTGATGTTTTGGGACTCTGTTGAACGCCTCATATTCAATATGAACTGTGTGCCTACGATAGTAAGGCTGTAACTGACATTTTTGGAATATTAGGTGTTGAACCACATGGGGCAGTCCAACGCTTAATATGTGAGTATAGTGATGTTTTGGGACTCTGTTAAACGCCTCATATTCAATATGAACTGCGTGCCTACCATAGTTTGGCTGTAGCTGACATTTTTGGAATATTAGGTGTTCAACATTATGGGGCGGTCCAACGCTTAATATGTGATTATATTATTGCTTTAGGACTCTGTATAAAGCTGCATATACAATATGAACCATGAGTCTCTAACAGTTTGGCTGTAACTGACATTTTTGGAATATTAGGTGTTCAACCACATGGGGCAGTCCAACGCCTAATATGTGATTATATTATTGCTTTGGGACTCTGTATAAAGCTGCATATACAATATGAACCATGTGTCTTAAACAGTTTGGCTGTAACTCACATTTTTGGAATATTAGGTGTTCTACATTATAGGGCTGTCTAACGCTTAATATGTAAGTATAGTGATGTTTTGGGACTCTGTTGAACGCCTCATATTCAATATGAACTGTGTGCCTACGATAGTATGGCTGTAACTGACATTTTTGGACTATTAGGTGTTCAACCACATGAGGCAGTCCAACGCTTAATAAGTGACTATATTAATGCTTTGGGCCTCTGTATAACGCTACTTATACAAAATGAATTCTGTGCCTCTTATAGTTTGGCTGTAACAGACACTTTTGGAATATTAGGTGTTCAACCACATGGGGCAGTCCAACGCTTAATATGTGGTTATATTAATGCTTCGGGACTCTGTATAACGCTGCATATACAGTATGAACTCTGTGCCTCTTATAGATTGGCTGTAACTGACACTTTTGGAATATTATGTGTTCAACCACAGTTTCAGTCCAACGCTTAATAAGTGACTATATAAATGCTTGGGGCCTCTGTATAACGCTGCATATACAATATGAGCAATGTGCCTCTAATAGTTTGGCTGTTACTGACATTTTTGGAGTATTAGGTGTTTAACCACATGGGGAAGTCCAACGCTTAATAAGTGACTATATTAATGCTTTGGGCCTCTGTAAAACGCTGCATATTCGATATGAACTTTGTGCCTCTAATAGTTTAGCTGTAACGGACATTTTTGGAATATTAGGTGTTCAACCACATGGGGCAGTCCAACGCTTAATAAGTGACTATATTAATGCTTTGGGCCTCTGTAAAACGCTGCATATTCGATATGAACTTTGTGCCTCTAATAGTTTGGCTGTAACGGACACATTTGGAATATTAGGTGTTTAACCACATGGAGCAGTCCAACGCTTAATAAGTGACTATATTAATGCTTTGTGCCTCTGTAAAACGTTGCATATTCGATATGAACTTTGTGCCTCTAATAATTTGGCTGTAACTGACACTTTTGGAATATTATGTGTTCAACCACATGCTGCAGTCTAACAATATGTGACTATATTATTGCTTAGGGACTCTGTATAATGCTGCATATACAGTATGAACTCTGTGATTCTTATAGTTTGGCTGTTACTGACATATTTGGAATATTAGGTGTTCAACCACATGTTGCAGTTCAACGCTTAATATGTGATTATATTAATGCTTTGGGCCTCTGTATAACGCTGCTTATACAAAATGAACTCTGTGCCTCTAATAGTTTGGCTGTAACGGACATTTTTGGAATATTAGGTGTTCAGCAACATGGGGCAGTCCAACGCTTAATAAGTGTCTATATTAATGCTTTGGGCCTCTGTATAACGCTGCTTATACAAAATGAACTCTGTGCCTCTAATAGTTTGGCTGTAACGGACACTTTTGGAATATTAGGTGTTTAACCACATGGAGCAGTCCAACGCTTAATAAGTGACTATATTAATGCTTTGTGCCTCTGTAAAACGTTGCATATTCGATATGAACTTTGTGCTTCTAATAGTTTGGCTGTAACTCTGTGCCTCTGATAGTTTGGCTGTAACTGACATTTTTGGAGTATTAGGTGTTTAACCACATGGGGAAGTCCAACGCTTAATAAGTGACTATATTAATGCTTTGGGCCTCTGTAAAACGCTGCTTATACAAAATGAACTCTGTGCCTCTAATAGTTTGGCTGTAACGGACACATTTGGAATATTAGTTGTTTAACTACATGGAGCAGTCCAACGCTTAATAAGTGACTATATAAATGCTTGGGGCCTCTGTATAACGCTGCATATACAATATGAGCAATGTGCCTCTAATAGTTTGGCTGTAACGGACATTTTTGGAATATTAGGTGTTCAATCATATGGGGAAGTCCAACGCTTAATAAGTGACTATTATAATGCTTTGGGCCTCTGTATATCGCTGCATATACAATATGAACTCTGTGTCTCTAATAGTTTGGCTGTAACGGACACTTTTGGAATATTATGTGTTCAAACACATGTTGCAGTCCAATGCTTAATATGTGACTAAATTAATGCTTTGGGCCTCTGTATAACGCTGCTTATACAAAATGAACTCTGTGCCTCTAATAGTTTGGCTGTAACGGACACATTTGGAATATTAGTTGTTTAACTACATGGAGCAGTCCAACGCTTAATAAGTGACTATATTAATGCTTTGGGCCTCTGTAAAACGCTGCATTTTCGATATGAACTTTGTGCCTCTAATAGTTTGGCTGTAACGGACACTTTTGGAATAAGAGGTGTTCAACCACATGCTGCAGTCTAACAATATGTGACTATATTAATGCTTAGGGACTCTGTATAACGCTGCATATTCGATATGATCTTTGTGCCTCTAATAGTTTGGCTGTAACGGACAGTTTTGGAATATTAGGTGTTCAACCACATGGGGCAGTCCAACGCTTAATAAGTGACTGTATTAATGCTTTGGGCCTCTGTATAACGCTACTTATACAAAATGAATTCTGTGCCTCTAATAGTTTGGCTGTAACGGACACATTTGGAATATTAGGTGTTTAACCACATGGAGCAGTCCAACGCTTAATAAGTGACTATATTAATGCTTTGTGCCTCTGTAAAACGTTGCATATTCGATATGAACTTTGTGCCTCTAATAGTTTGGCTGTAACGGACACTTTTGGAATAAGAGGTGTTCAACCACATGCTGCAGTCTAACAATATGTGACTATATTTATGCTTAGGGACTCTGTATAACGCTGCATATTCGATATGATCTTTGTGCCTCTAATAGTTTGGCTGTAACGGACAGTTTTGGAATATTAGGTGTTCAACCACATGGGGCAGTCCAACGCTTAATAAGTGACTATATTAATGCTTTGGGCCTCTGTATAACGCTACTTATACAAAATGAATTCTGTGCCTCTTATAGTTTGGCTGTAACAGACACTTTTGGAATATTAGGTGTTCAACCACATGGGGCAGTCCAACGCTTAATATGTGGTTATATTAATGCTTCGGGACTCTGTATAACGCTGCATATACAGTATGAACTCTGTGCCTCTTATAGTTTGGCTGTAACTGACACTTTTGGAATATTATGTGTTCAACCACAGTTTCAGTCCAACGCTTAATAAGTGACTATATAAATGCTTGGGGCCTCTGTATAACGCTGCATATACAATATGAGCAATGTGCCTCTAATAGTTTGGCTGTAACGGACATTTTTGGAATATTAGGTGTTCAATCATATGGGGAAGTCCAACGCTTAATAAGTGACTATTATAATGCTTTGGGCCTCTGTATATCGCTGCATATACAATATGAACTCTGTGTCTCTAATAGTTTGGCTGTAACGGACACTTTTGGAATATTATGTGTTCAAACACATGTTGCAGTCCAATGCTTAATATGTGACTAAATTAATGCTTTGGGCCTCTGTATAACGCTGCTTATACAAAATGAACTCTGTGCCTCTGATAGTTTGGCTGTAACTGACATTTTTGGAGTATTAGGTGTTTAACCACATGGGGAAGTCCAACGCTTAATAAGTGAGTATATTAATGCTTTGGGCCTCTGTATAACGCTGCTTATACAAAATGAACTCTGTGCCTCTGATAGTTTGGCTGTAACGGACACTTTTGGAATATTAGGTGTTTAAACACATGTTGCAGTCCAATGCTTAATATGTGACTAAATTAATGCTTTGGGCCTCTGTATAACGCTGCTTATACAAAATGAACTCTGTGCCTCTGATAGTTTGGCTGTAACGGACACTTTTGGAATAAGAGGTGTTCAAACACATGCTGCAGTCCAACGCTTAATATGTGATTACATTAATGCTTTGGGACTCTGTATAAAGCTGCATATACAATATGAACCATGCGTCTTTAACAGTTTGGCTGTAACTCACATTTTTGGAATAATAGGTGTTCAACCACATGCTGCAGTCCAACGCTTAATATGTGATTACATTAATGCTTTGGGACTCTGTATAAAGCTGCATATACAATATGAACCATGCGTCTTTAACAGTTTGGCTGTAACTCACATTTTTGGAATAATAGGTGTTCAACCACATGGGGCAGTCCAACGCCTAATATGTGCATATAGTGATGCTTTGGGACTCTGTTGAACGCCTCATATTCAATATGAACTGTGTGCCTCCGATAGTATGGCTGTAACTGACATTTTTGTAATATTAGGTGTTTAACCATATGGGGCAGTCCAACGCTTAATATGTGCATATAGTAATGCTTAAAGACTCTGTATAGCGCCTCATATTCAATATGAACTGTGTGCCTACGATAGTTTGGCTGTAACTGACATTTTTGGAATATTAGGTGTTCTACATTATAGGGCTGTCTAACGCTTAATATGTAAGTATAGTGATGTTTTGGGACTCTGTTGAACGCCTCATATTCAATATGAACTGTGTGCCTACGATAGTAAGGCTGTAACTGACATTTTTGGAATATTAGGTGTTGAACCACATGGGGCAGTCCAACGCTTAATATGTGAGTATAGTGATGTTTTGGGACTCTGTTAAACGCCTCATATTCAATATGAACTGCGTGCCTACCATAGTTTGGCTGTAGCTGACATTTTTGGAATATTAGGTGTTCAACATTATGGGGCGGTCCAACGCTTAATATGTGATTATATTATTGCTTTAGGACTCTGTATAAAGCTGCATATACAATATGAACCATGAGTCTCTAACAGTTTGGCTGTAACTGACATTTTTGGAATATTAGGTGTTCAACCACATGGGGCAGTCCAACGCCTAATATGTGATTATATTATTGCTTTGGGACTCTGTATAAAGCTGCATATACAATATGAACCATGTGTCTTAAACAGTTTGGCTGTAACTCACATTTTTGGAATATTAGGTGTTCTACATTATAGGGCTGTCTAACGCTTAATATGTAAGTATAGTGATGTTTTGGGACTCTGTTGAACGCCTCATATTCAATATGAACTGTGTGCCTACGATAGTATGGCTGTAACTGACATTTTTGGACTATTAGGTGTTCAACCACATGAGGCAGTCCAACGCTTAATAAGTGACTATATTAATGCTTTGGGCCTCTGTATAACGCTACTTATACAAAATGAATTCTGTGCCTCTTATAGTTTGGCTGTAACAGACACTTTTGGAATATTAGGTGTTCAACCACATGGGGCAGTCCAACGCTTAATATGTGGTTATATTAATGCTTCGGGACTCTGTATAACGCTGCATATACAGTATGAACTCTGTGCCTCTTATAGTTTGGCTGTAACTGACACTTTTGGAATATTATGTGTTCAACCACAGTTTCAGTCCAACGCTTAATAAGTGACTATATAAATGCTTGGGGCCTCTGTATAACGCTGCATATACAATATGAGCAATGTGCCTCTAATAGTTTGGCTGTAACGGACATTTTTGGAATATTAGGTGTTCAATCATATGGGGAAGTCCAACGCTTAATAAGTGACTATTATAATGCTTTGGGCCTCTGTATATCGCTGCATATACAATATGAACTCTGTGTCTCTAATAGTTTGGCTGTAACGGACACTTTTGGAATATTATGTGTTCAAACACATGTTGCAGTCCAATGCTTAATATGTGACTAAATTAATGCTTTGGGCCTCTGTATAACGCTGCTTATACAAAATGAACTCTGTGCCTCTGATAGTTTGGCTGTAACTGACATTTTTGGAGTATTAGGTGTTTAACCACATGGGGAAGTCCAACGCTTAATAAGTGAGTATATTAATGCTTTGGGCCTCTGTATAACGCTGCTTATACAAAATGAACTCTGTGCCTCTGATAGTTTGGCTGTAACGGACACTTTTGGAATATTAGGTGTTTAAACACATGTTGCAGTCCAATGCTTAATATGTGACTAAATTAATGCTTTGGGCCTCTGTATAACGCTGCTTATACAAAATGAACTCTGTGCCTCTAATAGTTTGGCTGTAACGGACACATTTGGAATATTAGTTGTTTAACTACATGGAGCAGTCCAACGCTTAATAAGTGACTATATTAATGCTTTGTGCCTCTGTAAAACGTTGCATATTCGATATGAACTTTGTGCCTCTAATAGTTTGGCTGTAACGGACACTTTTGGAATAAGAGGTGTTCAACCACATGCTGCAGTCTAACAATATGTGACTATATTTATGCTTAGGGACTCTGTATAACGCTGCATATTCGATATGATCTTTGTGCCTCTAATAGTTTGGCTGTAACGGACAGTTTTGGAATATTAGGTGTTCAACCACATGGGGCAGTCCAACGCTTAATAAGTGACTATATTAATGCTTTGGGCCTCTGTATAACGCTACTTATACAAAATGAATTCTGTGCCTCTTATAGTTTGGCTGTAACAGACACTTTTGGAATATTAGGTGTTCAACCACATGGGGCAGTCCAACGCTTAATATGTGGTTATATTAATGCTTCGGGACTCTGTATAACGCTGCATATACAGTATGAACTCTGTGCCTCTTATAGTTTGGCTGTAACTGACACTTTTGGAATATTATGTGTTCAACCACAGTTTCAGTCCAACGCTTAATAAGTGACTATATAAATGCTTGGGGCCTCTGTATAACGCTGCATATACAATATGAGCAATGTGCCTCTAATAGTTTGGCTGTAACGGACATTTTTGGAATATTAGGTGTTCAATCATATGGGGAAGTCCAACGCTTAATAAGTGACTATTATAATGCTTTGGGCCTCTGTATATCGCTGCATATACAATATGAACTCTGTGTCTCTAATAGTTTGGCTGTAACGGACACTTTTGGAATATTATGTGTTCAAACACATGTTGCAGTCCAATGCTTAATATGTGACTAAATTAATGCTTTGGGCCTCTGTATAACGCTGCTTATACAAAATGAACTCTGTGCCTCTGATAGTTTGGCTGTAACTGACATTTTTGGAGTATTAGGTGTTTAACCACATGGGGAAGTCCAACGCTTAATAAGTGAGTATATTAATGCTTTGGGCCTCTGTATAACGCTGCTTATACAAAATGAACTCTGTGCCTCTGATAGTTTGGCTGTAACGGACACTTTTGGAATATTAGGTGTTTAAACACATGTTGCAGTCCAATGCTTAATATGTGACTAAATTAATGCTTTGGGCCTCTGTATAACGCTGCTTATACAAAATGAACTCTGTGCCTCTGATAGTTTGGCTGTAACGGACACTTTTGGAATAAGAGGTGTTCAAACACATGCTGCAGTCCAACGCTTAATATGTGATTACATTAATGCTTTGGGACTCTGTATAAAGCTGCATATACAATATGAACCATGCGTCTTTAACAGTTTGGCTGTAACTCACATTTTTGGAATAATAGGTGTTCAACCACATGGGGCAGTCCAACGCTTAATATGTGAATATATTATTGCTTTGGGACTCTGTATAACACTACATATTCAATATGAACCGCGTGCCTACCATAGTTTGACTGTAGCTGACATTTTTGGAATATTAGGTGTTCAACATTATGGGGCGGTCCAACGCTTAATATGTGATTATATTAATGCTTTAGGACTCTGTATAAAGCTGCATATACAATATGAACCATGAGTCTCTAACAGGTTGGCTGTAACTGACATTTTTGGAATATTAGGTGTTCAACCACATGGGGCAGTCCAACGCCTAATATGTGATTATATTATTGCTTTGGGACTCTGTATAAAGCTGCATATACAATATGAACCATGTGTCTTTAACAGTTTGGCTGTAACTCACATTTTTGGAATATTAGGTGTTCAACAACATGGGGCAGTCTAACGCTTAATATGTGATTATATTATTGCTTTGGGACTCTGTATAACGCTGCATATACAATATGAACCATGTGTCTTTAACAGTTTGGCGGTAACTCACATTTTTGGAATATTAGGTGTTCAACCACATGGGGCAGTCCAACGCCTAATATGTGCATATAGTGATGCATTGGGACTCTGTTGAACGCCTCATATTCAATATGAACTGTGTGCCTACGATAGTATGGCTGTAACTGACATTTTTGGAATATTAGGTGTTCAACCACATGGGGCAGTCCAACGCTTAATATGTGAGTATAGTGATGTTTTGGGACTCTGTTAAACGCCTCATATTCAATATGAACTGCGTGCCTACCATAGTTTGGCTGTAGCTGATATTTTTGGAATATTAGGTGTTCAACATTATGGGGCGGTCCAACGCTTAATATGTGATTATATTATTGCTTTAGGACTCTGTATAAAGCTGCATATACAATATGAACCATGAGTCTCTAACAGTTTGGCTGTAACTGACATTTTTGGAATATTAGGTGTTCAACCACATGGGGCAGTCCAACGCCTAATATGTGATTATATTATTGCTTTGGGACTCTGTATAAAGCTGCATATACAATATGAACCATGTGTCTTTAACAGTTTGGCTGTAACTCACATTTTTGGAATATTAGGTGTTCAACAACATGGGGCAGTCTAACGCTTAATATGTGATTATATTATTGCTTTGGGACTCTGTATAACGCTGCATATACAATATGAACCATGTGTCTTTAACAGTTTGGCGGTAACTCACATTTTTGGAATATTAGGTGTTCAACCACATGGGGCAGTCCAACGCCTAATATGTGCATAATGTGATGCATTGGGACTCTGTTGAACGCCTCATATTCAATATGAACTGTGTGCCTACGATAGTATGGCTGTAACTGACATTTTTGGAATATTAGGTGTTCAACCACATGGGGCAGTCCAACGCTTAATATGTGAGTATAGTGATGTTTTGGGACTCTGTTAAACGCCTCATATTCAATATGAACTGCGTGCCTACCATAGTTTGGCTGTAGCTGATATTTTTGGAATATTAGGTGTTCAACATTATGGGGCGGTCCAACGCTTAATATGTGATTATATTATTGCTTTAGGACTCTGTATAAAGCTGCATATACAATATGAACCATGAGTCTCTAACAGTTTGGCTGTAACTGACATTTTTGGAATATTAGGTGTTCAACCACATGGGGCAGTCCAACGCCTAATATGTGATTATATTATTGCTTTGGGACTCTGTATAAAGCTGCATATACAATATGAACCATGTGTCTTTAACAGTTTGGCTGTAACTCACATTTTTGGAATATTAGGTGTTCAACAACATGGGGCAGTCTAACGCTTAATATGTGATTATATTATTGCTTTGGGACTCTGTATAACGCTGCATATACAATATGAACCATGTGTCTTTAACAGTTTGGCTGTAACTCACATTTTTGGAATATTAGGTGTTCAACCACATGGGGCAGTCCAACGCCTAATATGTGCATATAGTGATGCATTGGGGCTCTGTTGAACGCCTCATATTCCATATGAACTGTGTGAGTACGATAGTATGGCTGTAACTGACATTTTTGAAATATTGGGTGTTTAACCATATGGGGCAGTCGATCGCTTAATATGTGCATATAGTAATGCTTTGGGACTCTGCATAGCGCCTCATATTCAATATGAACTGCGTGTCTACCATAGTTTGGCGGTAGCTGACATTTTTGGAATATTAGGTGTTCAACATTATAGGGCCGTCCAACGCTTAATATGTGACTATATTAATGCTTTGGGACTCTGTATAAAGCTGCATATACAATATGAAACATGCGTCTTTAACAGTATGGCTGTAACTCACAATTTTGGAATATTAGGTGTTCAACCACATGGGGCAGTCCAACGCTTAATATATGATTATATTATTGCTTTGGGACTCTGTATAACACTACATATTCAATATGAACTGCGTGCCTACCATAGTTTGGCTGTAGCTGACATTTTTGGAATATTAGGTGTTCAACATTATGGGGCGGTCCAACGCTTAATATGTGATTATATTATTGCTTTGGGACTCTGTATAACACTACATATTCAATGAACTGCGTGCCTACCATAGTTTGGCTGTAGCTGACATTTTTGGAATATTAGATGTTTAACATTATGGGGCGTTCCTACGCTTAATATGTGATTATATTAATGCTATAGGACTCTGTATAAAGCTGCATATACAATATGAACCATGAGTCTCTAACAGTTTGGCTGTAACTGACATTTTTGGAATATTAGGTGTTCAACCACATGGGGCAGTCCAACGCTTAATATGTGCATATAGTGATGCTTTGGGACTCGGTTGAACGCCTCATATTCCATATGAACTGTGTGAGTCCGATAGTTTGGCTGTAACTGACATTTTTGGAATTTTAGGTGTTCAACCACATGGGGCAGTTCAACGCTTAATATGAGATATTATTGCTTTGGGACTCTGTTGAACTCCTCATATTCAATATGAACTGCGTGCCTACCATAGTTTGGCTGTAGCTGACATTTTTGGAATATTAGGTGTTCAACATTATAGGGCCGTCCAACGCTTAATATGTGATTATATTAATGGTTTGGGACTCTGTATAAAGCTGCATATACAATATGAAACATGCGTCTTTAACAGTATGGCTGTAACTCACAATTTTGGAATATTAGGTGTTCAACCACATGGGGCAGTCCAACGCTTAATATATGATTATATTATTGCTTTGGGACTCTGTATAACACTACATATTCAATATGAACTGCGTGCCTACCATAGTTTGGCTGTAGCTGACATTTTTGGAATATTAGGTGTTCAACATTATGGGGCGGTCCAACGCTTAATATGTGATTATATTATTGCTTTGGGACTCTGTATAACACTACATATTCAATATGAACTGCGTGCCTACCATAGTTTGGCTGTAGCTGACATTTTTGGAATATTAGATGTTTAACATTATGGGGCGTTCCTACGCTTAATATGTGATTATATTAATGCTATAGGACTCTGTATAAAGCTGCATATACAATATGAACCATGAGTCTCTAACAGTTTGGCTGTAACTGACATTTTTGGAATATTAGGTGTTCAACCACATGGGGCAGTCCAACGCTTAATATGTGCATATAGTGATGCTTTGGGACTCGGTTGAACGCCTCATATTCCATATGAACTGTGTGAGTCCGATAGTTTGGCTGTAACTGACATTTTTGGAATATTAGGTGTTCAACCACATGGGGCAGTCCAACGCCTAATATGTGATTATATTATTGCTTTAGGACTCTGTATAAAGCTGCATATACAATATGAACCATGAGTCTCTAACAGTTTGGCTGTAACTGACATTTTTGGAATATTAGGTGTTCAACAACATGGGGCAGTCTAACGCTTAATATGTGATTATATTATTGCTTTGGGACTCTGTATAACGCTGCATATACAATATGAACCATGTGTCTTTAACAGTTTGGCTGTAACTCCCATTTTTGGAATATTAGGTGTTCAACAACATGGGGCAGTCTAACGCTTAATATGTGATTATATTATTGCTTTGGGACTCTGTATAACGCTGCATATACAATATGAACCATGTGTCTTTAACAGTTTAACTGTAACACACATTTTTGGAATATTAGGTGTTCAACCACATGGGGCAGTCCAACGCTTAATATGTGATTATATTATTGCTTTGGGACTCTGTATAACACTACATATTCAATATGAACCGCGTGCCTACCATAGTTTGGCTGTAGCTGACATTTTTGGAATATTAGGTGTTCAACATTATGGGGCGGTCCAACGCTTAATATGTGATTATATTAATGCTTTAGGACTCTATAGAAAGCTGCATATACAATATGAACCATGAGTCTCTAACAGTTTGGCTGTAACTGACATTTTTGGAATATTAGGTGTTCAACCACATGGGGCAGTCCAACGCTTAATATGTGCATATGGTGATGCTTTGGGACTCGGTTGAACGCCTCATATTCCATATGAACTGTGTGAGTCCGATAGTTTGGCTGTAACTGACATTTTTGAAATATTAGGTGTTTAACCATATGGGGCAGTCCAACGCTTAATATGTGCATATAGTAATGCTTTAAGACTCTGTATAGCGCCTCATATTCAATATGAACTGCGTGTCTACCATAGTTTGGCTGTAGCTGACATTTTTGGAATATTAGGTGTTCAACATTATAGGGCCGTCCAACGCTTAATATGTGATTACATTAATGCTTTGGGACTCTGTATAACGCTGCATATACAGTATGAACTCTGTGCCTCTTATAGTTTGGCTGTAACTGACACTTTTGGAATATTATGTGTTCAACCACAGTTTCAGTCCAACGCTTAATAAGTGACTATATAAATGCTTGGGGCCTCTGTATAACGCTGCATATACAATATGAGCAATGTGCCTCTAATAGTTTGGCTGTAACGGACATTTTTGGAATATTAGGTGTTCAATCATATGGGGAAGTCCAACGCTTAATAAGTGACTATTATAATGCTTTGGGCCTCTGTATATCGCTGCATATACAATATGAACTCTGTGTCTCTAATAGTTTGGCTGTAACGGACACTTTTGGAATATTATGTGTTCAAACACATGTTGCAGTCCAATGCTTAATATGTGACTAAATTAATGCTTTGGGCCTCTGTATAACGCTGCTTATACAAAATGAACTCTGTGCCTCTGATAGTTTGGCTGTAACTGACATTTTTGGAGTATTAGGTGTTTAACCACATGGGGAAGTCCAACGCTTAATAAGTGAGTATATTAATGCTTTGGGCCTCTGTATAACGCTGCTTATACAAAATGAACTCTGTGCCTCTGATAGTTTGGCTGTAACGGACACTTTTGGAATATTAGGTGTTTAAACACATGTTGCAGTCCAATGCTTAATATGTGACTAAATTAATGCTTTGGGCCTCTGTATAACGCTGCTTATACAAAATGAACTCTGTGCCTCTGATAGTTTGGCTGTAACGGACACTTTTGGAATAAGAGGTGTTCAAACACATGCTGCAGTCCAACGCTTAATATGTGATTACATTAATGCTTTGGGACTCTGTATAAAGCTGCATATACAATATGAACCATGCGTCTTTAACAGTTTGGCTGTAACTCACATTTTTGGAATAATAGGTGTTCAACCACATGGGGCAGTCCAACGCTTAATATGTGAATATATTATTGCTTTGGGACTCTGTATAACACTACATATTCAATATGAACCGCGTGCCTACCATAGTTTGGCTGTAGCTGACATTTTTGGAATATTAGGTGTTCAACATTATGGGGCGGTCCAACGCTTAATATGTGATTATATTAATGCTTTAGGACTCTGTATAAAGCTGCATATACAATATGAACCATGAGTCTCTAACAGGTTGGCTGTAACTGACATTTTTGGAATATTAGGTGTTCAACCACATGGGGCAGTCCAACGCCTAATATGTGATTATATTATTGCTTTGGGACTCTGTATAAAGCTGCATATACAATATGAACCATGTGTCTTTAACAGTTTGGCTGTAACTCACATTTTTGGAATATTAGGTGTTCAACAACATGGGGCAGTCTAACGCTTAATATGTGATTATATTATTGCTTTGGGACTCTGTATAACGCTGCATATACAATATGAACCATGTGTCTTTAACAGTTTGGCGGTAACTCACATTTTTGGAATATTAGGTGTTCAACCACATGGGGCAGTCCAACGCCTAATATGTGCATATAGTGATGCATTGGGACTCTGTTGAACGCCTCATATTCAATATGAACTGTGTGCCTACGATAGTATGGCTGTAACTGACATTTTTGGAATATTAGGTGTTCAACCACATGGGGCAGTCCAACGCTTAATATGTGAGTATAGTGATGTTTTGGGACTCTGTTAAACGCCTCATATTCAATATGAACTGCGTGCCTACCATAGTTTGGCTGTAGCTGATATTTTTGGAATATTAGGTGTTCAACATTATGGGGCGGTCCAACGCTTAATATGTGATTATATTATTGCTTTAGGACTCTGTATAAAGCTGCATATACAATATGAACCATGAGTCTCTAACAGTTTGGCTGTAACTGACATTTTTGGAATATTAGGTGTTCAACCACATGGGGCAGTCCAACGCCTAATATGTGATTATATTATTGCTTTGGGACTCTGTATAAAGCTGCATATACAATATGAACCATGTGTCTTTAACAGTTTGGCTGTAACTCACATTTTTGGAATATTAGGTGTTCAACAACATGGGGCAGTCTAACGCTTAATATGTGATTATATTATTGCTTTGGGACTCTGTATAACGCTGCATATACAATATGAACCATGTGTCTTTAACAGTTTGGCGGTAACTCACATTTTTGGAATATTAGGTGTTCAACATTATAGGGCCGTCCAACGCTTAATATGTGACTATATTAATGCTTTGGGACTCTGTATAAAGCTGCATATACAATATGAAACATGCGTCTTTAACAGTATGGCTGTAACTCACAATTTTGGAATATTAGGTGTTCAACCACATGGGGCAGTCCAACGCTTAATATGTGCATATAGTAATGCTTTAAGACTCTGTATAGCGCCTCATATTCAATATGAACTGCGTGTCTACCATAGTTTGGCTGTAGCTGACATTTTTGGAATATTAGGTGTTCAACATTATAGGGCCGTCCAACGCTTAATATGTGATTACATTAATGCTTTGGGACTCTGTATAAAGCTGCATATACAATATGAACCATGCGTCATTAACAGTTTGGCTGTAACTCACATTTTTGGAATAATAGGTGTTCAACCACATGGGGCAGTCCAACGCTTAATATGTGATTATATTATTGCTTTGGGACTCTGTATAACACTACATATTCAATATGAACCGCGTGCCTACCATAGTTTGGCTGTAGCTGATATTTTTGGAATATTAGGTGTTCAACATTATGGGGCGGTCCAACGCTTAATATGTGATTATATTAATGCTTTAGGACTCTGTATAAAGCTGCATATACAATATGAACCATGAGTCTCTAACAGTTTGGCTGTAACTGACATTTTTGGAATATTAGGTGTTCAACCACATGGGGCAGTCCAACGCTTAATATGTGCATATAGTGATGCTTTGGGACTCGGTTGAACGCCTCATATTCCATATGAACTGTGTGAGTCCGATAGTTTGGCTGTAACTGACATTTTTGGAATATTTGGTGTTCAACATTATGGGGCAGTCCAACACTTAATATGTGATTATATTATTGCTTTGGGACTCTGTATAAAGCTGCATATACAATATGAACCATGCGTCTTTAACAGTTTGGCTGTAATTCACATTTTTGGAATATTAGGTGTTCAACTACATGGGGCAGTCCAACGCTTAATATGTGTTTATATTATTGCTTTGGGACTCTGTATAAAGCTGCATATACAATATGAACCATGCGTCTTTAACAGTTTGTCTGTAACTCACATTTTTGGAATATTAGGTGTTCAACCACATGGGGCAGTCCAACGCGTAATATGTGCATATAGTGATGCTTTGGGACTCTGTTGAACGCCTCATATTCAATATGAACTGTGTGCCTCCGATAGTATGGCTGTAACTGACATTTTTGTAATATTAGGTGTTTAACCACATGGGGCAGTCCAACGCTTAATATGTGAGTATAGTGATGTTTTGGGACTCTGTTAAACGCCTCATATTCAATATGAACTGTGTGCCTACGATAGTTTGGCTGTAACTGACATTTTTGGAATATTAGGTGTTCTACATTATAGGGCTGTCTAACGCTTAATATGTAAGTATAGTGATGTTTTGGGACTCTGTTGAACGCCTCATATTCAATATGAACTGTGTGCCTACGATAGTAAGGCTGTAACTGACATTTTTGGAATATTAGGTGTTCAACCACATGGGGCAGTCCAACGCTTAATATGTGAGTATAGTGATGTTTTGGGACTCTGTTAAACGCCTCATATTCAATATGAACTGCGTGCCTACCATAGTTTGGCTGTAGCTGACATTTTTGGAATATTAGGTGTTCAACATTATGGGGCGGTCCAACGCTTAATATGTGATTATATTATTGCTTTAGGACTCTGTATAAAGCTGCATATACAATATGAACCATGAGTCTCTAACAGTTTGGCTGTAACTGACATTTTTGGAATATTAGGTGTTCAACCACATGGGGCAGTCCAACGCCTAATATGTGATTATATTATTGCTTTGGGACTCTGTATAAAGCTGCATATACAATATGAACCATGTGTCTTTAACAGTTTGGCTGTAACGCACATTTTTTGTATATTAGGTGTTCAACAACATGGGGCAGTCTAACGCTTAATATGTGATTATATTATTGCTTTGGGACTCTGTATAACGCTGCATATACAATATGAACCATGTGTCTTTAACAGTTTAACTGTAACTCACATTTTTGGAATATTAGGTGTTCAACCACATGGGGCAGTCCAACGCTTAATATGTGATTATATTATTGCTTTGGGACTCTGTATAACACTACATATTCAATATGAACCGCGTGCCTACCATAGTTTGGCTGTAGCTGACATTTTTGGAATATTAGGTGTTCAACATTATGGGGCGGTCCAACGCTTAATATGTGATTATATTATTGCTTTAGGACTCTGTATAAAGCTGCATATACAATATGAACCATGAGTCTCTAACAGTTTGGCTGTAACTGACATTTTTGGAATATTAGGTGTTCAACCACATGGGGCAGTCCAACGCCTAATATGTGATTATATTATTGCTTTGGGACTCTGTATAAAGCTGCATATACAATATGAACCATGTGTCTTTAACAGTTTGGCTGTAACTCACATTTTTTGTATATTAGGTGTTCAACAACATGGGTCAGTCTAACGCTTAATATGTGATTATATTATTGCTTTCGGACTCTGTATAACGCTGCATATACAATATGAACCATGTGTCTTTAACAGTTTAACTGTAACTCACATTTTTGGAATATTAGGTGTTCAACCACATGGGGCAGTCCAACGCTTAATATGTGATTATATTATTGCTTTGGGACTCTGTATAACACTACATATTCAATATGAACTGCGTGCCTACCATAGTTTGGCTGTAGCTGACATTTTTGGAATATTAGATGTTTAACATTATGGGGCGTTCCTACGCTTAATATGTGATTATATTAATGCTATAGGACTCTGTATAAAGCTGCATATACAATATGAACCATGAGTCTCTAACAGTTTGGCTGTAACTGACATTTTTGGAATATTAGGTGTTCAACCACATGGGGCAGTCCAACGCTTAATATGTGCATATAGTGATGCTTTGGGACTCGGTTGAACGCCTCATATTCCATATGAACTGTGTGAGTCCGATAGTTTTTTCTGTAACTGACATTTTTGGAATATTAGGTGTTCAACCACATGGGGCAGTCCAACGCTTAATATGTGATTATAGTATGGCTTTAAGACTCTGTATAACACTATGTATTCAATATGAACTGTGTGCCTACGATAGTATGGCTATAACTGACATTTTTGGAATATAAGGTGTTCAACCACATGGGGCAGTCCAACGCTTAATATGTGATTATAGTATGGCTTTGGGACTCAGTATAACACTACATATTCAATATGAACTGCGTGCTTATTATAGTTTGGCTGTGGCTGACATTTTTGGAATATTAGGTGTTCAACATTATGGGGCGGTCCAACGCTTAATATGTGAGTATAGTGATGTTTTGGGACTCTGTTAAACGCCTCATATTCAATATGAACTGCGGGCCTACCATAGTTTGGCTGTAGCTGACATTTTTGGAATATTAGGTGTTCAACATTATGGGGCGGTCCAACGCTTAATATGTGATTATATTATTGCTTTAGGACTCTGTATAAAGCTGCATATACAATATGAACCATGAGTCTCTAACAGTTTGGCTGTAACTGACATTTTTGGAATATTAGGTGTTCAACCACATGGGGCAGTCCAACGCCTAATATGTGATTATATTATTGCTTTGGGACTCTGTATAAAGCTGCATATACAATATGAACCATGTGTCTTTAACAGTTTGGCTGTAACTCACATTTTTTTATATTAGGTGTTCAACAACATGGGGCAGTCTAACGCTTAATATGTGATTATATTATTGCTTTGGGACTCTGTATAACGCTGCATATACAATATGAACCATGTGTCTTTAACAGTTTAACTGAAACTCACATTTTTGGAATATTAGGTGTTCAACCACATGGGGCAGTCCAACGCTTAATATGTGATTATATTATTGCTTTGGGACTCTGTATAACACTACATATTCAATATGAACCGCGTGCCTACCATAGTTTGGCTGTAGCTGACATTTTTGGAATATTAGGTGTTCAACATTATGGGGCGGTCCAACGCTTAATATGTGATTATATTAATGCTTTAGGACTCTGTATAAAGCTGCATATACAATATGAACCATGAGTCTCTAACAGTTTGGCTGTAACTGACATTTTTGGAATATTAGGTGTTCAACCACATGGGGCAGTCCAACGCTTAATATGTGCATATAGTGATGCTTTGGGACTCGGTTGAACGCCTCATATTCCATATGAACTGTGTGAGTCCGATAGTTTGGCTGTAACTGACATTTTTGGAATATTAGGTGTTCAACCACATGGGGCAGTCCAACGCTTAATATGAGATATTATTGCTTTGGGACTCTGTATAAAGCTGCATATACAATATGAACCATGCGTCTTTAACAGTTTGGCTGTAATTCACATTTTTGGAATATTAGGTGTTCAACTACATGGGGCAGTCCAACGCTTAATATGTGTTTATATTATTGCTTTGGGACTCTGTATAAAGCTGCATATACAATATGAACCATGCGTCTTTAACAGTTTGTCTGTAACTCACATTTTTGGAATATTAGGTGTTCAACCACATGGGGCAGTCCAACGCCTAATATGTGCATATAGTGATGCATTGGGGCTCTGTTGAACGCCTCATATTCAATATGAACTGTGTGCCTCCGATAGTAGTTGCTGTAACTGACATTTTTGTAATATTAGGTGTTTAACCATATGGGGCAGTCCAACGCTTAATATGTGCATATAGTAATGCTTAAAGACTCTGTATAGCGCCTCATATTCAATATGACCTGCGTGTCTACCATAGTTTGGCTGTAGCTGACATTTTTGGAATATTAGGTGTTCAACATTATAGGGCCGTCCAACGCTTAATATGTGATTATATTAATGCTTTGGGACTCTGTATAAAGCTGCATATACAATATGAAACATGCGTCTTTAACAGTATGGCTGTAACTCACATTTTTGGAATATTAGGTGTTCAACCACATGGGGCAGTCCAACGCTTAATATATGATTATATTATTGCTTTGGGACTCTGTATAACACTACATATTCAATATGAACCGCGTGCCTACCATAGTTTGGCTGTAGCTGACATTTTTGGAATATTAGGTGTTCAACATTATGGGGCGGTCCAACGCTTAATATGTGATTATATTAATGCTTTAGGACTCTGTATAAAGCTGCATATACAATATGAACCATGTGTCTCTAACAGTTTGGCTGTAACTGACATTTTTGGAATATTAGGTGTTCAACCACATGGGGCAGTCCAACGCCTAATATGTGATTATATTATTGCTTTGGGACTCTGTATAAAGCTGCATATACAATATGAACCATGTGTCTTTAACAGTTTGGCTGTAACTCACATTTTTTGTATATTAGGTGTTCAACAACATGGGGCAGTCTAACGCTTAATATGTGATTATATTATTGCTTTGGGACTCTGTATAACGCTGCATATACAATATGAACCATGTGTCTTTAACAGTTTAACTGTAACACACATTTTTGGAATATTAGGTGTTCAACCACATGGGGCAGTCCAACGCTTAATATGTGATTATATTATTGCTTTGGGACTCTGTATAACACTACATATTCAATATGAACCGCGTGCCTACCATAGTTTGGCTGTAGCTGACATTTTTGGAATATTAGGTGTTCAACATTATGGGGCGGTCCAACGCTTAATATGTGATTATATTAATGCTTTAGGACTCTGTATAAAGCTGCATATACAATATGAACCATGAGTCTCTAACAGTTTGGCTGTAACTGACATTTTTGGAATATTAGGTGTTCAACCACATGGGGCAGTCCAACGCTTAATATGTGCATATGGTGATGCTTTGGGACTCGGTTGAACGCCTCATATTCCATATGAACTGTGTGAGTCCGATAGTTTGGCTGTAACTGACATTTTTGAAATATTAGGTGTTTAACCATATGGGGCAGTCCAACGCTTAATATGTGCATATAGTAATGCTTTAAGACTCTGTATAGCGCCTCATATTCAATATGAACTGCGTGTCTACCATAGTTTGGCTGTAGCTGACATTTTTGGAATATTAGGTGTTCAACATTATAGGGCCGTCCAACGCTTAATATGTGATTACATTAATGCTTTGGGACTCTGTATAAAGCTGCATATACAATATGAACCATGCGTCATTAACAGTTTGGCTGTAACTCACATTTTTGGAATAATAGGTGTTCAACCACATGGGGCAGTCCAACGCTTAATATGTGATTATATTATTGCTTTGGAACTCTGTATTACACTACATATTCAATATGAACCGCGTGCCTACCATAGTTTGGCTGTAGCTGATATTTTTGGAATATTAGGTGTTCAACATTATGGGGCGGTCCAACGCTTAATATGTGATTATATTAATGCTTTAGGACTCTGTATAAAGCTGCATATACAATATGAACCATGAGTCTCTAAAAGTTTGGCTGTAACTGACATTTTTGGAATATTAGGTGTTCAACCACATGGGGCAGTCCAACGCTTAATATGTGCATATAGTGATGCTTTGGGACACGGTTGAACGCCTCATATTCCATATGAACTGTGTGAGTCCGATAGTTTGGCTGTAACTGACATTTTTGGAATATTTGGTGTTCAACATTATGGGGCAGTCCAACACTTAATATGTGATTATATTATTGCTTTGGGACTCTGTATAAAGCTGCATATACAATATGAACCATGCGTCTTTAACAGTTTGGCTGTAATTCACATTTTTGGAATATTAGGTGTTCAACTACATGGGGCAGTCCAACGCTTAATATGTGTTTATATTATTGCTTTGGGACTCTGTATAAAGCTGCATATACAATATGAACCTTGCGTCTTTAACAGTTTGTCTGTAACTCACATTTTTGGAATATTTTATTTGTTCAACCACATGGGGCAGTCCAACGCCTAATATGTGCATATAGTGATGCTTTGGGACTCTGTTGAACGCCTCATATTCAATATGAACTGTGTGCCTCCGATAGTATGGCTGTAACTGACATTTTTGTAATATTAGGTGTTTAACCATATGGGGCAGTCCAACGCTTAATATGTGCATATAGTAATGCTTAAAGACTCTGTATAGCGCCTCATATTCAATATGAACTGTGTGCCTACGATAGTTTGTCTGTAACTGACATTTTTGGAATATTAGGTGTTCTACATTATAGGGCTGTCTAACGCTTAATATGTAAGTATAGTGATGTTTTGGGACTCTGTTGAACGCCTCATATTCAATATGAACTGTGTGCCTACGATAGTATGGCTGTAACTGACATTTTTGGAATATTAGGTGTTCAACCACATGGGGCAGTCCAACGCTTAATATGTGAGTATAGTGATGTTTTGGGACTCTGTTAAACGCCTCATATTCAATATGAACTGCGTGCCTACCATAGTTTGGCTGTAGCTGACATTTTTGGAATATTAGGTGTTCAACATTATGGGGCGGTCCAACGCTTAATATGTGATTATATTATTGCTTTAGGACTCTGTATAAAGCTGCATATACAATATGAACCATGAGTCTCTAACAGTTTGGCTGTAACTCACATTTTTGGAATATTAGGTGTTCAACCAAATGGGACAGTCTAACGCCTAATATGTGCATATAGTGATGCTTTGGGACTCTGTTGAACGCCTCATATTCAATATGAACGGTGTGCCTCCGATAGTATGGCTGTAACTGACATTTTTGTAATATTAGGTGTTTAACCATATAAGGCAGTCCAACGCTTAATATGTGCATATAGTAATGCTTAAAGACTCTGTATAGCGCCTCATATTCA
Organism: Silvanus unidentatus; assembly: GCA_963930825.1. Classification (NCBI taxonomy): domain Eukaryota; kingdom Metazoa; phylum Arthropoda; class Insecta; order Coleoptera; family Silvanidae; genus Silvanus; species Silvanus unidentatus. Next base: position 10,678,907 of record OZ005760.1, on the reverse strand, counting down.
ATATGAACCGCGTGCCTACCATAGTTTGGCTGTAGCTGATATTTTTGGAATATTAGGTGTTCAACATTATGGGGCAGTCCAACGCTTAATATGTGATTATATTAATGCTTTGGGACTCTGTATAAAGCTGCATATACAATATGAAACATGCGTCTTTAACAGTATGGCTGTAACTCACATTTTTGGAATATTAGGTGTTCAACCACATGGGGCAGTCCAACGCTTAATATATGATTATATTATTGCTTTGGGACTCTGTATAACACTACATATTCAATATGAACCGCGTGCCTACCATAGTTTGGCTGTAGCTGACATTTTTGGAATATTAGGTGTTCAACATTATGGGGCGGTCCAACGCTTAATATGTGATTATATTAATGCTTTAGGACTCTGTATAAAGCTGCATATACAATATGAACCATGAGTCTCTAACAGTTTGGCTGTAACTGACATTTTTGGAATATTAGGTGTTCATCCACATGGGGCAGTCCAACGCTTAATATGTGCATATAGTGATGCTTTGGGACTCGGTTGAACGCCTCATATTCCATATGAACTGTGTGCCTCCGATAGTATGGCTGTAACTGACATTTTTGCAAAATTAGGTGTTTAACCATATGGGGCAGTCCAACGCTTAATATGTGCATATAGTAATGCTTTAGGACTCTGTATAGCGCATCATATTCAATATGTACTGTGTGCCTACGATAGTTTGGCTGTAACTGACATTTTTGGAATATTAGGTGTTCTACATTATAGGGCTGTCTAACGCTTAATATGTAAGTATAGTGATGTTTTGGGACTCTGTTGAACGCCTCATATTCAATATGAACTGTGTGCCTACGATAGTATGGCTGTAACTGACATTTTTGGAATATTAGGTGTTCAACCATATGGGGCAGTCCAACGCTTAATATGTGAGTATAGTGATGTTTTGGGACTCTGTTAAACGCCTCATATTCAATATGAACTGCGTGCCTACCATAGTTTGGCTGTAGCTGACATTTTTGGAATATTAGGTGTTCAACATTATGAGGCGGTCCAACGCTTAATATGCGATTATATTATTGCTTTAGGACTCTGTATAAAGCTGCATATACAATATGAACCATGAGTCTCTAACAGTTTGGCTGTAACTGACATTTTTGGAATATTAGGTGTTCAACCACATGGGGCAGTCCAACGCCTAATATGTGATTATATTATTGCTTTGGGACTCTGTATAAAGCTGCATATACAATATGAACCATGTGTCTTTAACAGTTTGGCTGTAACTCACATTTTTGGAATATTAGGTGTTCAACAACATGGGGCAGTCTAACGCTTAATATGTGATTATATTATTGCTTTGGGACTCTGTATAACGCTGCATATACAATATGAACCATGTGTCTTTAACAGTTTGGCTGTAACTCACATTTTTGGAATATTAGGTGTTCAACCACATGGGGCAGTCCAACGCCTAATATGTGCATATAGTGATGCATTGGGGCTCTGTTGAACGCCTCATATTCCATATGAACTGTGTGAGTACGATAGTATGGCTGTAACTGACATTTTTGAAATATTAGGTGTTTAACCATAGGGGCAGTCGATCGCTTAATATGTGCATATAGTAATGCTTTGGGACTGTATAGCGCCTCATATTCAATATGAACTGCGTGCCTACCATAGTTTGGCTGTAGCTGACATTTTTGGAATATTAGGTGTTCAACATTATGGGGCGGTCCAACGCTTAATATGTGATTATATTAATGCTTTAGGACTCTGTATAAAGCTGCATATACAATATGAACCATGAGTCTCTAACAGTTTGGCTGTAACTGACATTTTTGGAATATTAGGTGTTCATCCACATGGGGCAGTCCAACGCTTAATATGTGCATATAGTGATGCTTTGGGACTCGGTTGAACGCCTCATATTCCATATGAACTGTGTGCCTCCGATAGTATGGCTGTAACTGACATTTTTGCAAAATTAGGTGTTTAACCATATGGGGCAGTCCAACGCTTAATATGTGCATATAGGAATGCTTTAGGACTCTGTATAGCGCATCATATTCAATATGTACTGTGTGCCTACGATAGTTTGGATGTAACTGACATTTTTGGAATATTAGGTGTTCTACATTATAGGGCTGTCCAACGCTTAATATGTGATTATATTAATGCTTTAGGACTCTGTATAAAGCTGCATATACAATATGAAACATGCGTCTTTAACAGTATGGCTGTAACTCACATTTTTGGAATATTAGGTGTTCAACCACATGGGGCAGTCCAACGCTTAATATATGATTATATTATTGCTTTGGGACTCTGTATAACACTACATATTCAATATGAACCGCGTGCCTACCATAGTTTGGCTGTAGCTGACATTTTTGGAATATTAGGTGTTCAACATTATGGGGCGGTCCAACGCTTAATATGTGATTATATTAATGCTTTAGGACTCTGTATAAAGCTGCATATACAATATGAACCATGAGTCTCTAACAGTTTGGCTGTAACTGACATTTTTGGAATATTAGGTGTTCATCCACATGGGGCAGTCCAACGCTTAATATGTGCATATAGTGATGCTTTGGGACTCGGTTGAACGCCTCATATTCCATATGAACTGTGTGCCTTCGATAGTATGGCTGTAACTGACATTTTTGTAATATTAGGTGTTTAACCATATGGGGCAGTCCAACGCTTAATATGTGCATATAGTAATGCTTAAAGACTCTGTATAGCGCCTCATATTCAATATGTACTGTGTGCCTACGATAGTTTGGCTGTAACTGACATTTTTGGAATATTAGGTGTTCTACATTATAGGGCTGTCTAACGCTTAATATGTAAGTATAGTGATGTTTTGGGACTCTGTTGAACGCCTCATATTCAATATGAACTGTGTGCCTACGATAGTATGGCTGTAATTGACATTTTTGGAATATTAGGTGTTCAATCACATGGGGCAGTCCAACGCTTAATATGTGAGTATAGTGATGTTTTGGGACTCTGTTAAACGCCTCATATTCAATATGAACTGCGTGCCTACCATAGTTTGGCTGTAGCTGATATTTTTGGAATATTAGGTGTTCAACATTATGGGGCGGTCCAACGCTTAATATGTGATTATATTATTGCTTTAGGACTCTGTATAAAGCTGCATATACAATATGAACCATGTGTCTCTAACAGTTTGGCTGTAACTGACATTTTTGGAATATTAGGTGTTCAACCACATGGGGCAGTCCAACGCCTAATATGTGATTATATTATTGCTTTGGGACTCTGTATAAAGCTGCATATACAATATGAACCATGTGTCTTTAACAGTTTGGCTGTAACTCACATTTTTGGAATATTAGGTGTTCAACAACATGGGGCAGTCTAACGCTTAATATGTGATTATATTATTGCTTTGGGACTCTGTATAACGCTGCATATACAATATGAACCATGTGTCTTTAACAGTTTGGCTGTAACTCACATTTTTGGAATATTAGGTGTTCAACCACATGGGGCAGTCCAACGCCTAATATGTGCATATAGTGATGCATTGGGGCTCTGTTGAACGCCTCATATTCCATATGAACTGTGTGAGTACGATAGTATGGCTGTAACTGACATTTTTGAAATATTAGGTGTTTAACCATAGGGGCAGTCGATCGCTTAATATGTGCATATAGTAATGCTTTGGGACTCTGTATAGCGCCTCATATTCAATATGAACTGCGTGTCTACCATAGTTTGGCTGTAGCTGACATTTTTGGAATATTAGGTGTTCAACATTATAGGGCCGTCCAACGCTTAATATGTGATTATATTAATGCTTTAGGACTCTGTATAAAGCTGCATATACAATATGAAACATGCGTCTTTAACAGTATGGCTGTAACTCACATTTTTGGAATATTAGGTGTTCAACCACATGGGACAGTCCAACGCCTAATATGTGCATATAGTGATGCTTTGGGACTCTGTTGAACGCCTCATATTCAATATAAACGGTGTGCCTCCGATAGTATGGCTGTAACTGACATTTTTGTAATATTAGGTGTTTAACCATATAAGGCAGTCCAACGCTTAATATGTGCATATAGTAATGCTTAAAGACTCTGTATAGCGCCTCATATTCAATATGAACCGCGTGCCTACCATAGTTTGGCTGTAGCTGATATTTTTGGAATATTAGGTGTTCAACTTTATGGGGCAGTCCAACGCTTAATATGTGATTATATTAATGCTTTGGGACTCTGTATAAAGCTGCATATACAATATGAAACATGCGTCTTTAACAGTATGGCTGTAACTCACATTTTTGGAATATTAGGTGTTCAACCACATGGGGCAGTCCAACGCTTAATATATGATTATATTATTGCTTTGGGACTCTGTATAACACTACATATTCAATATGAACCGCGTGCCTACCATAGTTTGGCTGTAGCTGACATTTTTGGAATATTAGGTGTTCAACATTATGAGGCGGTCCAACGCTTAATATGCGATTATATTATTGCTTTAGGACTCTGTATAAAGCTGCATATACAATATGAACCATGAGTCTCTAACAGTTTGGCTGTAACTGACATTTTTGGAATATTAGGTGTTCAACCACATGGGGCAGTCCAACGCCTAATATGTGATTATATTATTGCTTTGGGACTCTGTATAAAGCTGCATATACAATATGAACCATGTGTCTTTAACAGTTTGGCTGTAACTCACATTTTTGGAATATTAGGTGTTCAACAACATGGGGCAGTCTAACGCTTAATATGTGATTATATTATTGCTTTGGGACTCTGTATAACGCTGCATATACAATATGAACCATGTGTCTTTAACAGTTTGGCTGTAACTCACATTTTTGGAATATTAGGTGTTCAACCACATGGGGCAGTCCAACGCCTAATATGTGCATATAGTGATGCATTGGGGCTCTGTTGAACGCCTCATATTCCATATGAACTGTGTGAGTACGATAGTATGGCTGTAACTGACATTTTTGAAATATTAGGTGTTTAACCAAAGGGGCAGTCGATCGCTTAATATGTGCATATAGTAATGCTTTGGGACTCTGTATAGCGCCTCATATTCAATATGAACTGCGTGTCTACCATAGTTTGGCTGTAGCTGACATTTTTGGAATATTAGGTGTTCAACATTATAGGGCCGTCCAACGCTTAATATGTGATTATATTAATGCTTTAGGACTCTGTATAAAGCTGCATATACAATATGAAACATGCGTCTTTAACAGTATGGCTGTAACTCACATTTTTGGAATATTAGGTGTTCAACCACATGGGGCAGTCCAACGCTTAATATATGATTATATTATTGCTTTGGGACTCTGTATAACACTACATATTCAATATGAACCGCGTGCCTACCATAGTTTGGCTGTAGCTGACATTTTTGGAATATTAGGTGTTCAACATTATGGGGCGGTCCAACGCTTAATATGTGATTATATTAATGCTTTAGGACTCTGTATAAAGCTGCATATACAATATGAACCATGAGTCTCTAACAGTTTGGCTGTAACTGACATTTTTGGAATATTAGGTGTTCATCCACATGGGGCAGTCCAACGCTTAATATGTGCATATAGTGATGCTTTGGGACTCGGTTGAACGCCTCATATTCCATATGAACTGTGTGCCTTCGATAGTATGGCTGTAACTGACATTTTTGTAATATTAGGTGTTTAACCATATGGGGCAGTCCAACGCTTAATATGTGCATATAGAAATGCTTAAAGACTCTGTATAGCGCCTCATATTCAATATGTACTGTGTGCCTACGATAGTTTGGCTGTAACTGACATTTTTGGAATATTAGGTGTTCTACATTATAGGGCTGTCTAACGCTTAATATGTAAGTATAGTGATGTTTTGGGACTCTGTTGAACGCCTCATATTCAATATGAACTGTGTGCCTACGATAGTATGGCTGTAATTGACATTTTTGGAATATTAGGTGTTCAACCACATGGGGCAGTCCAACGCTTAATATGTGAGTATAGTGATGTTTTGGGACTCTGTTAAACGCCTCATATTCAATATTAACTGCGTGCCTACCATAGTTTGGCTGTAGCTGATATTTTTGGAATATTAGGTGTTCAACATTATGGGGCGGTCCAACGCTTAATATGTGATTATATTATTGCTTTAGGACTCTGTATAAAGCTGCATATACAATATGAACCATGTGTCTCTAACAGTTTGGCTGTAACTGACATTTTTGGAATATTAGGTGTTCAACCACATGGGGCAGTCCAACGCCTAATATGTGATTATATTATTGCTTTGGGACTCTGTATAAAGCTGCATATACAATATGAACCATGTGTCTTTAACAGTTTGGCTGTAACTCACATTTTTGGAATATTAGGTGTTCAACTACATGGGGCAGTCCAACGCTTAATATGTGTTTATATTATTGCTTTGGGACTCTGTATAAAGCTGCATATACAATATGAACCATGCGTCTTTAACAGTTTGTCTGTAACTCACATTTTTGGAATATTAGGTGTTCAACCACATGGGGCAGTCCAACGCCTAATATGTGCATATAGTGATGCTTTGGGACTGTTGAACGCCTCATATTCAATATGAACTGTGTGCCTCCGATAGTATAGCTGTAACTGACATTTTTGGAATATTTGGTGTTCAACATTATGGGGCAGTCCAACGCTTAATATGTGATTATATTATTGCTTTGGGACTCTGTATAAAGCTGCATATACAATATGAACCATGCGTCTTTAACAGTTTGGCTGTAATTCACATTTTTGGAATATTAGGTGTTCAACTACATGGGGCAGTCCAACGCTTAATATGTGTTTATATTATTGCTTTGGGACTCTGTATAAAGCTGCATATACAATATGAACCATGCGTCTTTAACAGTTTGTCTGTAACTCACATTTTTGGAATATTAGGTGTTCAACCACATGGGGCAGTCCAACGCCTAATATGTGCATATAGTAATGCTTTGGGACTCTGTTGAACGCCTCATATTCAATATGAACTGTGTGCCTCCGATAGTATGGCTGTAACTGACATTTTTGTAATATTAGGTGTTTAACCATATGGGGCAGTCCAACGCTTAATATGTGCATATAGTAATGCTTAAAGACTCTGTATAGCGCCTCATATTCAATATGAACTGTGTGCCTACGATAGTTTGGCTGTAACTGACATTTTTGGAATATTAGGTGTTCTACATTATAGGGTTGTCTAACGCTTAATATGTAAGTATAGTGATGTTTTGGGACTCTGTTAAACGCCTCATATTCAATATGAACTGCGTGCCTACCATAGTTTGGCTGTAGCTGACATTTTTGGAATATTAGGTGTTCAACATTATGGGGCGGTCCAACGCTTAATATGCGATTATATTATTGCTTTAGGACTCTGTATAAAGCTGCATATACAATATGAACCATGAGTCTCTAACAGTTTGGCTGTAACTGACATTTTTGGAATATTAGGTGTTCAACCACATGGGGCAGTCCAACGCCTAATATGTGATTATATTATTGCTTTGGGACTCTGTATAAAGCTGCATATACAATATGAACCATGTGTCTTTAACAGTTTGGCTGTAACTCAAATTTTTGGAATATTAGGTGTTCAACAACATGGAGCAGTCTAACGCTTAATATGTGATTATATTATTGCTTTGGGACTCCGTATAACGCTGCATATACAATATGAACCATGTGTCTTTAACAGTTTGGCTGTAACTCACATTTTTGGAATATTAGGTGTTCAACCACATGGGGCAGTCCAACGCCTAATATGTGCATATAGTGATGCATTGGGGCTCTGTTGAACGCCTCATATTCCATATGAACTGTGTGAGTACGATAGTATGGCTGCAACTGACATTTTTGAAATATTAGGTGTTCAACCACATGGGGCAGTCCAACGCCTAATATGTGCATATAGTGATGCTTTGGGACTCTGTTGAACGCCTCATATTCATTATGAACTGTGTGCCTCCGATAGTATGGCTGTAACTGACATTTTTGGAATATTTGGTGTTCAACATTATGGGGCAGTCCAACGCTTAATATGTGATTATATTATTGCTTTGGGACTCTGTATAAAGCTGCATATACAATATGAACCATGCGTCTTTAACAGTTTGGCTGTAATTCACATTTTTGGAATATTAGGTGTTCAACTACATGGGGCAGTCCAACGCTTAATATGTGTTTATATTATTGCTTTGGGACTCTGTATAAAGCTGCATATACAATATGAACCATGCGTCTTTAACAGTTTGTCTGTAACTCACATTTTTGGAATATTAGGTGTTCAACCACATGGGGCAGTCCAACGCCTAATATGTGCATATAGTGATGCTTTGGGACTCTGTTGAACGCCTCATATTCAATATGAACTGTGTGCCTCCGATAGTATGGCTGTAACTGACATTTTTGTAATATTAGGTGTTTAACCATATGGGGCAGTCCAACGCTTAATATGTGCATATAGTAATGCTTAAAGACTCTGTATAGCGCCTCATATTCAATATGAACTGTGTGCCTACGATAGTTTGGCTGTAACTGACATTTTTGGAATATTAGGTGTTCTACATTATAGGGCTGTCTAACGCTTAATATGTAAGTATAGTGATGTTTTGGGACTCTGTTGAACGCCTCATATTCAATATGAACTGTGTGCCTACGATAGTAAGGCTGTAACTGACATTTTTGGAATATTAGGTGTTCAACCACATGGGGCAGTCCAACGCTTAATATGTGAGTATAGTGATGTTTTGGGACTCTGTTAAACGCCTCATATTCAATATGAACTGCGTGCCTACCATAGTTTGGCTGTAGCTGACATTTTTGGAATATTAGGTGTTCAACATTATGGGGCGGTCCAACGCTTAATATGTGATTATATTATTGCTTTAGGACTCTGTATAAAGCTGCATATACAATATGAACCATGAGTCTCTAACAGTTTGGCTGTAACTGACATTTTTGGAATATTAGGTGTTCAACCACATGGGGCAGTCCAACGCCTAATATGTGATTATATTATTGCTTTGGGACTCTGTATAAAGCTGCATATACAATATGAACCATGTGTCTTAAACAGTTTGGCTGTAACTCACATTTTTGGAATATTAGGTCTTCTACATTATAGGGCTGTCTAACGCTTAATATGTAAGTATAGTGATGTTTTGGGACTCTGTTGAACGCCTCATATTCAATATGAACTGTGTGCCTACGATAGTATGGCTGTAACTGACATTTTTGGACTATTAGGTGTTCAACCACATGAGGCAGTCCAACGCCTAATATGTGCATATAGTAATGCTTTAAGACTCTGTATAGCGCCTCATATTCAATATGAACTGTGTGCATACGATAGTTTGGCTGTAACTGACATTTTTGGAATATTAGGTGTTCAACCACATGGGGCAGTCCAACGCTTAATTAGTGTCTATATTAATGCTTTGGGCCTCTGTATAACGCTGCATATACAATATGAGAAATGTGCCTCTAATAGTTTGGCTGTAACGGACATTTTTGGAATATTAGATGTTCAACCACATGAAGCAGTCCAACGCTTAATAAGTGACTATATTTATGCTTTGGGCCCCTGTATAACGCTGCATATACAATATGAACTCTGTGTCTCTAATAGTTTGGCTGTAACGGACACTTTTGGAATATTAGGTGTTCAACAACATGGGGCAGTCCAACGCTTAATAAGTGACTATATTAATGCTTTGGGCCTCTGTATAACCCTACTTATACAAAATGAATTCTGTGCCTCTTATAGTTTGGCTGTAACAGACACTTTTGGAATATTAGGTGTTCAACCACATGGGGCAGTCCAACGCTTAATATGTGGTTATATTAATGCTTCGGGACTCTGTATAACGCTGCATATACAGTATGAACTCTGTGCCTCTTATAGATTGGCTGTAACTGACACTTTTGGAATATTATGTGTTCAACCACAGTTTCAGTCCAACGCTTAATAAGTGACTATATAAATGCTTGGGGCCTCTGTATAACGCTGCATATACAATATGAGCAATGTGCCTCTAATAGTTTGGCTGTTACTGACATTTTTGGAGTATTAGGTGTTTAACCACATGGGGAAGTCCAACGCTTAATAAGTGACTATATTAATGCTTTGGGCCTCTGTAAAACGCTGCATATTCGATATGAACTTTGTGCCTCTAATAGTTTAGCTGTAACGGACATTTTTGGAATATTAGGTGTTCAACCACATGGGGCAGTCCAACGCTTAATAAGTTACTATATTAATGCTTTGGGCCTCTGTAAAACGCTGCATATTCGATATGAACTTTGTGCCTCTAATAGTTTGGCTGTAACGGACACATTTGGAATATTAGGTGTTTAACCACATGGAGCAGTCCAACGCTTAATAAGTGACTATATTAATGCTTTGTGCCTCTGTAAAACGTTGCATATTCGATATGAACTTTGTGCCTCTAATAATTTGGCTGTAACTGACACTTTTGGAATATTATGTGTTCAACCACATGCTGCAGTCTAACAATATGTGACTATATTATTGCTTAGGGACTCTGTATAATGCTGCATATACAGTATGAACTCTGTGATTCTTATAGTTTGGCTGTTACTGACATATTTGGAATATTAGGTGTTCAACCACATGTTGCAGTTCAACGCCTAATATGTGATTATATTATTGCTTTGGGACTCTGTATAACGCTGCATATACAATATGAACCATGTGTCTTTAACAGTTTAACTGTAACTCACATTTTTGGAATATTAGGTGTTCAACCACATGGGGCAGTCCAACGCTTAATATGTGATTATATTATTGCTTTGGGACTCTGTATAACACTACATATTCAATATGAACCGCGTGCCTACCATAGTTTGGCTGTAGCTGACATTTTTGGAATATTAGGTGTTCAACATTATGGGGCGGTCCAACGCTTAATATGTGATTATATTATTGCTTTAGGACTCTGTATAAAGCTGCATATACAATATGAACCATGAGTCTCTAACAGTTTGGCTGTAACTGACATTTTTGGAATATTAGGTGTTCAACCACATGGGGCAGTCCAACGCCTAATATGTGATTATATTATTGCTTTGGGACTCTGTATAAAGCTGCATATACAATATGAACCATGTGTCTTTAACAGTTTGGCTGTAACTCACATTTTTTGTATATTAGGTGTTCAACAACATGGGTCAGTCTAACGCTTAATATGTGATTATATTATTGCTTTCGGACTCTGTATAACGCTGCATATACAATATGAACCATGTGTCTTTAACAGTTTAACTGTAACTCACATTTTTGGAATATTAGGTGTTCAACCACATGGGGCAGTCCAACGCTTAATATGTGATTATATTATTGCTTTGGGACTCTGTATAACACTACATATTCAATATGAACTGCGTGCCTACCATAGTTTGGCTGTAGCTGACATTTTTGGAATATTAGATGTTTAACATTATGGGGCGTTCCTACGCTTAATATGTGATTATATTAATGCTATAGGACTCTGTATAAAGCTGCATATACAATATGAACCATGAGTCTCTAACAGTTTGGCTGTAACTGACATTTTTGGAATATTAGGTGTTCAACCACATGGGGCAGTCCAACGCTTAATATGTGCATATAGTGATGCTTTGGGACTCGGTTGAACGCCTCATATTCCATATGAACTGTGTGAGTCCGATAGTTTTTTCTGTAACTGACATTTTTGGAATATTAGGTGTTCAACCACATGGGGCAGTCCAACGCTTAATATGTGATTATAGTATGGCTTTAAGACTCTGTATAACACTATGTATTCAATATGAACTGTGTGCCTACGATAGTATGGCTATAACTGACATTTTTGGAATATAAGGTGTTCAACCACATGGGGCAGTCCAACGCTTAATATGTGATTATAGTATGGCTTTGGGACTCAGTATAACACTACATATTCAATATGAACTGCGTGCTTATTATAGTTTGGCTGTGGCTGACATTTTTGGAATATTAGGTGTTCAACATTATGGGGCGGTCCAACGCTTAATATGTGAGTATAGTGATGTTTTGGGACTCTGTTAAACGCCTCATATTCAATATGAACTGCGGGCCTACCATAGTTTGGCTGTAGCTGACATTTTTGGAATATTAGGTGTTCAACATTATGGGGCGGTCCAACGCTTAATATGTGATTATATTATTGCTTTAGGACTCTGTATAAAGCTGCATATACAATATGAACCATGAGTCTCTAACAGTTTGGCTGTAACTGACATTTTTGGAATATTAGGTGTTCAACCACATGGGGCAGTCCAACGCCTAATATGTGATTATATTATTGCTTTGGGACTCTGTATAAAGCTGCATATACAATATGAACCATGTGTCTTTAACAGTTTGGCTGTAACTCACATTTTTTTATATTAGGTGTTCAACAACATGGGGCAGTCTAACGCTTAATATGTGATTATATTATTGCTTTGGGACTCTGTATAACGCTGCATATACAATATGAACCATGTGTCTTTAACAGTTTAACTGAAACTCACATTTTTGGAATATTAGGTGTTCAACCACATGGGGCAGTCCAACGCTTAATATGTGATTATATTATTGCTTTGGGACTCTGTATAACACTACATATTCAATATGAACCGCGTGCCTACCATAGTTTGGCTGTAGCTGACATTTTTGGAATATTAGGTGTTCAACATTATGGGGCGGTCCAACGCTTAATATGTGATTATATTAATGCTTTAGGACTCTGTATAAAGCTGCATATACAATATGAACCATGAGTCTCTAACAGTTTGGCTGTAACTGACATTTTTGGAATATTAGGTGTTCAACCACATGGGGCAGTCCAACGCTTAATATGTGCATATAGTGATGCTTTGGGACTCGGTTGAACGCCTCATATTCCATATGAACTGTGTGAGTCCGATAGTTTGGCTGTAACTGACATTTTTGGAATATTAGGTGTTCAACCACATGGGGCAGTCCAACGCTTAATATGAGATATTATTGCTTTGGGACTCTGTATAAAGCTGCATATACAATATGAACCATGCGTCTTTAACAGTTTGGCTGTAATTCACATTTTTGGAATATTAGGTGTTCAACTACATGGGGCAGTCCAACGCTTAATATGTGTTTATATTATTGCTTTGGGACTCTGTATAAAGCTGCATATACAATATGAACCATGCGTCTTTAACAGTTTGTCTGTAACTCACATTTTTGGAATATTAGGTGTTCAACCACATGGGGCAGTCCAACGCCTAATATGTGCATATAGTGATGCATTGGGGCTCTGTTGAACGCCTCATATTCAATATGAACTGTGTGCCTCCGATAGTAGTTGCTGTAACTGACATTTTTGTAATATTAGGTGTTTAACCATATGGGGCAGTCCAACGCTTAATATGTGCATATAGTAATGCTTAAAGACTCTGTATAGCGCCTCATATTCAATATGACCTGCGTGTCTACCATAGTTTGGCTGTAGCTGACATTTTTGGAATATTAGGTGTTCAACATTATAGGGCCGTCCAACGCTTAATATGTGATTATATTAATGCTTTGGGACTCTGTATAAAGCTGCATATACAATATGAAACATGCGTCTTTAACAGTATGGCTGTAACTCACATTTTTGGAATATTAGGTGTTCAACCACATGGGGCAGTCCAACGCTTAATATATGATTATATTATTGCTTTGGGACTCTGTATAACACTACATATTCAATATGAACCGCGTGCCTACCATAGTTTGGCTGTAGCTGACATTTTTGGAATATTAGGTGTTCAACATTATGGGGCGGTCCAACGCTTAATATGTGATTATATTAATGCTTTAGGACTCTGTATAAAGCTGCATATACAATATGAACCATGTGTCTCTAACAGTTTGGCTGTAACTGACATTTTTGGAATATTAGGTGTTCAACCACATGGGGCAGTCCAACGCCTAATATGTGATTATATTATTGCTTTGGGACTCTGTATAAAGCTGCATATACAATATGAACCATGTGTCTTTAACAGTTTGGCTGTAACTCACATTTTTTGTATATTAGGTGTTCAACAACATGGGGCAGTCTAACGCTTAATATGTGATTATATTATTGCTTTGGGACTCTGTATAACGCTGCATATACAATATGAACCATGTGTCTTTAACAGTTTAACTGTAACACACATTTTTGGAATATTAGGTGTTCAACCACATGGGGCAGTCCAACGCTTAATATGTGATTATATTATTGCTTTGGGACTCTGTATAACACTACATATTCAATATGAACCGCGTGCCTACCATAGTTTGGCTGTAGCTGACATTTTTGGAATATTAGGTGTTCAACATTATGGGGCGGTCCAACGCTTAATATGTGATTATATTAATGCTTTAGGACTCTGTATAAAGCTGCATATACAATATGAACCATGAGTCTCTAACAGTTTGGCTGTAACTGACATTTTTGGAATATTAGGTGTTCAACCACATGGGGCAGTCCAACGCTTAATATGTGCATATGGTGATGCTTTGGGACTCGGTTGAACGCCTCATATTCCATATGAACTGTGTGAGTCCGATAGTTTGGCTGTAACTGACATTTTTGAAATATTAGGTGTTTAACCATATGGGGCAGTCCAACGCTTAATATGTGCATATAGTAATGCTTTAAGACTCTGTATAGCGCCTCATATTCAATATGAACTGCGTGTCTACCATAGTTTGGCTGTAGCTGACATTTTTGGAATATTAGGTGTTCAACATTATAGGGCCGTCCAACGCTTAATATGTGATTACATTAATGCTTTGGGACTCTGTATAAAGCTGCATATACAATATGAACCATGCGTCATTAACAGTTTGGCTGTAACTCACATTTTTGGAATAATAGGTGTTCAACCACATGGGGCAGTCCAACGCTTAATATGTGATTATATTATTGCTTTGGAACTCTGTATTACACTACATATTCAATATGAACCGCGTGCCTACCATAGTTTGGCTGTAGCTGATATTTTTGGAATATTAGGTGTTCAACATTATGGGGCGGTCCAACGCTTAATATGTGATTATATTAATGCTTTAGGACTCTGTATAAAGCTGCATATACAATATGAACCATGAGTCTCTAAAAGTTTGGCTGTAACTGACATTTTTGGAATATTAGGTGTTCAACCACATGGGGCAGTCCAACGCTTAATATGTGCATATAGTGATGCTTTGGGACTCGGTTGAACGCCTCATATTCCATATGAACTGTGTGAGTCCGATAGTTTGGCTGTAACTGACATTTTTGGAATATTTGGTGTTCAACATTATGGGGCAGTCCAACACTTAATATGTGATTATATTATTGCTTTGGGACTCTGTATAAAGCTGCATATACAATATGAACCATGCGTCTTTAACAGTTTGGCTGTAATTCACATTTTTGGAATATTAGGTGTTCAACTACATGGGGCAGTCCAACGCTTAATATGTGTTTATATTATTGCTTTGGGACTCTGTATAAAGCTGCATATACAATATGAACCTTGCGTCTTTAACAGTTTGTCTGTAACTCACATTTTTGGAATATTTTATTTGTTCAACCACATGGGGCAGTCCAACGCCTAATATGTGCATATAGTGATGCTTTGGGACTCTGTTGAACGCCTCATATTCAATATGAACTGTGTGCCTCCGATAGTATGGCTGTAACTGACATTTTTGTAATATTAGGTGTTTAACCATATGGGGCAGTCCAACGCTTAATATGTGCATATAGTAATGCTTAAAGACTCTGTATAGCGCCTCATATTCAATATGAACTGTGTGCCTACGATAGTTTGTCTGTAACTGACATTTTTGGAATATTAGGTGTTCTACATTATAGGGCTGTCTAACGCTTAATATGTAAGTATAGTGATGTTTTGGGACTCTGTTGAACGCCTCATATTCAATATGAACTGTGTGCCTACGATAGTATGGCTGTAACTGACATTTTTGGAATATTAGGTGTTCAACCACATGGGGCAGTCCAACGCTTAATATGTGAGTATAGTGATGTTTTGGGACTCTGTTAAACGCCTCATATTCAATATGAACTGCGTGCCTACCATAGTTTGGCTGTAGCTGACATTTTTGGAATATTAGGTGTTCAACATTATGGGGCGGTCCAACGCTTAATATGTGATTATATTATTGCTTTAGGACTCTGTATAAAGCTGCATATACAATATGAACCATGAGTCTCTAACAGTTTGGCTGTAACTCACATTTTTGGAATATTAGGTGTTCAACCACATGGGACAGTCTAACGCCTAATATGTGCATATAGTGATGCTTTGGGACTCTGTTGAACGCCTCATATTCAATATGAACGGTGTGCCTCCGATAGTATGGCTGTAACTGACATTTTTGTAATATTAGGTGTTTAACCATATAAGGCAGTCCAACGCTTAATATGTGCATATAGTAATGCTTAAAGACTCTGTATAGCGCCTCATATTCAATATGAACCGCGTGCCTACCATAGTTTGGCTGTAGCTGATATTTTTGGAATATTAGGTGTTCAACATTATGGGGCAGTCCAACGCTTAATATGTGATTATATTAATGCTTTGGGACTCTGTATAAAGCTGCATATACAATATGAAACATGCGTCTTTAACAGTATGGCTGTAACTCACATTTTTGGAATATTAGGTGTTCAACCACATGGGGCAGTCCAACGCTTAATATATGATTATATTATTGCTTTGGGACTCTGTATAACACTACATATTCAATATGAACCGCGTGCCTACCATAGTTTGGCTGTAGCTGACATTTTTGGAATATTAGGTGTTCAACATTATGGGGCGGTCCAACGCTTAATATGTGATTATATTAATGCTTTAGGACTCTGTATAAAGCTGCATATACAATATGAACCATGAGTCTCTAACAGTTTGGCTGTAACTGACATTTTTGGAATATTAGGTGTTCATCCACATGGGGCAGTCCAACGCTTAATATGTGCATATAGTGATGCTTTGGGACTCGGTTGAACGCCTCATATTCCATATGAACTGTGTGCCTCCGATAGTATGGCTGTAACTGACATTTTTGCAAAATTAGGTGTTTAACCATATGGGGCAGTCCAACGCTTAATATGTGCATATAGTAATGCTTTAGGACTCTGTATAGCGCATCATATTCAATATGTACTGTGTGCCTACGATAGTTTGGCTGTAACTGACATTTTTGGAATATTAGGTGTTCTACATTATAGGGCTGTCTAACGCTTAATATGTAAGTATAGTGATGTTTTGGGACTCTGTTGAACGCCTCATATTCAATATGAACTGTGTGCCTACGATAGTATGGCTGTAACTGACATTTTTGGAATATTAGGTGTTCAACCATATGGGGCAGTCCAACGCTTAATATGTGAGTATAGTGATGTTTTGGGACTCTGTTAAACGCCTCATATTCAATATGAACTGCGTGCCTACCATAGTTTGGCTGTAGCTGACATTTTTGGAATATTAGGTGTTCAACATTATGAGGCGGTCCAACGCTTAATATGCGATTATATTATTGCTTTAGGACTCTGTATAAAGCTGCATATACAATATGAACCATGAGTCTCTAACAGTTTGGCTGTAACTGACATTTTTGGAATATTAGGTGTTCAACCACATGGGGCAGTCCAACGCCTAATATGTGATTATATTATTGCTTTGGGACTCTGTATAAAGCTGCATATACAATATGAACCATGTGTCTTTAACAGTTTGGCTGTAACTCACATTTTTGGAATATTAGGTGTTCAACAACATGGGGCAGTCTAACGCTTAATATGTGATTATATTATTGCTTTGGGACTCTGTATAACGCTGCATATACAATATGAACCATGTGTCTTTAACAGTTTGGCTGTAACTCACATTTTTGGAATATTAGGTGTTCAACCACATGGGGCAGTCCAACGCCTAATATGTGCATATAGTGATGCATTGGGGCTCTGTTGAACGCCTCATATTCCATATGAACTGTGTGAGTACGATAGTATGGCTGTAACTGACATTTTTGAAATATTAGGTGTTTAACCATAGGGGCAGTCGATCGCTTAATATGTGCATATAGTAATGCTTTGGGACTGTATAGCG
The DNA here is from genome assembly GCA_963930825.1 of Silvanus unidentatus. Lineage (NCBI taxonomy): Eukaryota > Metazoa > Arthropoda > Insecta > Coleoptera > Silvanidae > Silvanus > Silvanus unidentatus. Next base: position 10,660,717 of record OZ005760.1, on the reverse strand, counting down.
CCTCATATTCAATATGAACTGCGTGCCTACCATAGTTTGGCTGTAGCTGACATTTTTGGAATATTAGGTGTTCAACATTATGGGGCGGTCCAACGCTTAATATGTGATTATATTAATGCTTTAGGACTCTGTATAAAGCTGCATATACAATATGAACCATGAGTCTCTAACAGTTTGGCTGTAACTGACATTTTTGGAATATTAGGTGTTCATCCACATGGGGCAGTCCAACGCTTAATATGTGCATATAGTGATGCTTTGGGACTCGGTTGAACGCCTCATATTCCATATGAACTGTGTGCCTCCGATAGTATGGCTGTAACTGACATTTTTGCAAAATTAGGTGTTTAACCATATGGGGCAGTCCAACGCTTAATATGTGCATATAGGAATGCTTTAGGACTCTGTATAGCGCATCATATTCAATATGTACTGTGTGCCTACGATAGTTTGGATGTAACTGACATTTTTGGAATATTAGGTGTTCTACATTATAGGGCTGTCCAACGCTTAATATGTGATTATATTAATGCTTTAGGACTCTGTATAAAGCTGCATATACAATATGAAACATGCGTCTTTAACAGTATGGCTGTAACTCACATTTTTGGAATATTAGGTGTTCAACCACATGGGGCAGTCCAACGCTTAATATATGATTATATTATTGCTTTGGGACTCTGTATAACACTACATATTCAATATGAACCGCGTGCCTACCATAGTTTGGCTGTAGCTGACATTTTTGGAATATTAGGTGTTCAACATTATGGGGCGGTCCAACGCTTAATATGTGATTATATTAATGCTTTAGGACTCTGTATAAAGCTGCATATACAATATGAACCATGAGTCTCTAACAGTTTGGCTGTAACTGACATTTTTGGAATATTAGGTGTTCATCCACATGGGGCAGTCCAACGCTTAATATGTGCATATAGTGATGCTTTGGGACTCGGTTGAACGCCTCATATTCCATATGAACTGTGTGCCTTCGATAGTATGGCTGTAACTGACATTTTTGTAATATTAGGTGTTTAACCATATGGGGCAGTCCAACGCTTAATATGTGCATATAGTAATGCTTAAAGACTCTGTATAGCGCCTCATATTCAATATGTACTGTGTGCCTACGATAGTTTGGCTGTAACTGACATTTTTGGAATATTAGGTGTTCTACATTATAGGGCTGTCTAACGCTTAATATGTAAGTATAGTGATGTTTTGGGACTCTGTTGAACGCCTCATATTCAATATGAACTGTGTGCCTACGATAGTATGGCTGTAATTGACATTTTTGGAATATTAGGTGTTCAATCACATGGGGCAGTCCAACGCTTAATATGTGAGTATAGTGATGTTTTGGGACTCTGTTAAACGCCTCATATTCAATATGAACTGCGTGCCTACCATAGTTTGGCTGTAGCTGATATTTTTGGAATATTAGGTGTTCAACATTATGGGGCGGTCCAACGCTTAATATGTGATTATATTATTGCTTTAGGACTCTGTATAAAGCTGCATATACAATATGAACCATGTGTCTCTAACAGTTTGGCTGTAACTGACATTTTTGGAATATTAGGTGTTCAACCACATGGGGCAGTCCAACGCCTAATATGTGATTATATTATTGCTTTGGGACTCTGTATAAAGCTGCATATACAATATGAACCATGTGTCTTTAACAGTTTGGCTGTAACTCACATTTTTGGAATATTAGGTGTTCAACAACATGGGGCAGTCTAACGCTTAATATGTGATTATATTATTGCTTTGGGACTCTGTATAACGCTGCATATACAATATGAACCATGTGTCTTTAACAGTTTGGCTGTAACTCACATTTTTGGAATATTAGGTGTTCAACCACATGGGGCAGTCCAACGCCTAATATGTGCATATAGTGATGCATTGGGGCTCTGTTGAACGCCTCATATTCCATATGAACTGTGTGAGTACGATAGTATGGCTGTAACTGACATTTTTGAAATATTAGGTGTTTAACCATAGGGGCAGTCGATCGCTTAATATGTGCATATAGTAATGCTTTGGGACTCTGTATAGCGCCTCATATTCAATATGAACTGCGTGTCTACCATAGTTTGGCTGTAGCTGACATTTTTGGAATATTAGGTGTTCAACATTATAGGGCCGTCCAACGCTTAATATGTGATTATATTAATGCTTTAGGACTCTGTATAAAGCTGCATATACAATATGAAACATGCGTCTTTAACAGTATGGCTGTAACTCACATTTTTGGAATATTAGGTGTTCAACCACATGGGACAGTCCAACGCCTAATATGTGCATATAGTGATGCTTTGGGACTCTGTTGAACGCCTCATATTCAATATAAACGGTGTGCCTCCGATAGTATGGCTGTAACTGACATTTTTGTAATATTAGGTGTTTAACCATATAAGGCAGTCCAACGCTTAATATGTGCATATAGTAATGCTTAAAGACTCTGTATAGCGCCTCATATTCAATATGAACCGCGTGCCTACCATAGTTTGGCTGTAGCTGATATTTTTGGAATATTAGGTGTTCAACTTTATGGGGCAGTCCAACGCTTAATATGTGATTATATTAATGCTTTGGGACTCTGTATAAAGCTGCATATACAATATGAAACATGCGTCTTTAACAGTATGGCTGTAACTCACATTTTTGGAATATTAGGTGTTCAACCACATGGGGCAGTCCAACGCTTAATATATGATTATATTATTGCTTTGGGACTCTGTATAACACTACATATTCAATATGAACCGCGTGCCTACCATAGTTTGGCTGTAGCTGACATTTTTGGAATATTAGGTGTTCAACATTATGAGGCGGTCCAACGCTTAATATGCGATTATATTATTGCTTTAGGACTCTGTATAAAGCTGCATATACAATATGAACCATGAGTCTCTAACAGTTTGGCTGTAACTGACATTTTTGGAATATTAGGTGTTCAACCACATGGGGCAGTCCAACGCCTAATATGTGATTATATTATTGCTTTGGGACTCTGTATAAAGCTGCATATACAATATGAACCATGTGTCTTTAACAGTTTGGCTGTAACTCACATTTTTGGAATATTAGGTGTTCAACAACATGGGGCAGTCTAACGCTTAATATGTGATTATATTATTGCTTTGGGACTCTGTATAACGCTGCATATACAATATGAACCATGTGTCTTTAACAGTTTGGCTGTAACTCACATTTTTGGAATATTAGGTGTTCAACCACATGGGGCAGTCCAACGCCTAATATGTGCATATAGTGATGCATTGGGGCTCTGTTGAACGCCTCATATTCCATATGAACTGTGTGAGTACGATAGTATGGCTGTAACTGACATTTTTGAAATATTAGGTGTTTAACCAAAGGGGCAGTCGATCGCTTAATATGTGCATATAGTAATGCTTTGGGACTCTGTATAGCGCCTCATATTCAATATGAACTGCGTGTCTACCATAGTTTGGCTGTAGCTGACATTTTTGGAATATTAGGTGTTCAACATTATAGGGCCGTCCAACGCTTAATATGTGATTATATTAATGCTTTAGGACTCTGTATAAAGCTGCATATACAATATGAAACATGCGTCTTTAACAGTATGGCTGTAACTCACATTTTTGGAATATTAGGTGTTCAACCACATGGGGCAGTCCAACGCTTAATATATGATTATATTATTGCTTTGGGACTCTGTATAACACTACATATTCAATATGAACCGCGTGCCTACCATAGTTTGGCTGTAGCTGACATTTTTGGAATATTAGGTGTTCAACATTATGGGGCGGTCCAACGCTTAATATGTGATTATATTAATGCTTTAGGACTCTGTATAAAGCTGCATATACAATATGAACCATGAGTCTCTAACAGTTTGGCTGTAACTGACATTTTTGGAATATTAGGTGTTCATCCACATGGGGCAGTCCAACGCTTAATATGTGCATATAGTGATGCTTTGGGACTCGGTTGAACGCCTCATATTCCATATGAACTGTGTGCCTTCGATAGTATGGCTGTAACTGACATTTTTGTAATATTAGGTGTTTAACCATATGGGGCAGTCCAACGCTTAATATGTGCATATAGAAATGCTTAAAGACTCTGTATAGCGCCTCATATTCAATATGTACTGTGTGCCTACGATAGTTTGGCTGTAACTGACATTTTTGGAATATTAGGTGTTCTACATTATAGGGCTGTCTAACGCTTAATATGTAAGTATAGTGATGTTTTGGGACTCTGTTGAACGCCTCATATTCAATATGAACTGTGTGCCTACGATAGTATGGCTGTAATTGACATTTTTGGAATATTAGGTGTTCAACCACATGGGGCAGTCCAACGCTTAATATGTGAGTATAGTGATGTTTTGGGACTCTGTTAAACGCCTCATATTCAATATTAACTGCGTGCCTACCATAGTTTGGCTGTAGCTGATATTTTTGGAATATTAGGTGTTCAACATTATGGGGCGGTCCAACGCTTAATATGTGATTATATTATTGCTTTAGGACTCTGTATAAAGCTGCATATACAATATGAACCATGTGTCTCTAACAGTTTGGCTGTAACTGACATTTTTGGAATATTAGGTGTTCAACCACATGGGGCAGTCCAACGCCTAATATGTGATTATATTATTGCTTTGGGACTCTGTATAAAGCTGCATATACAATATGAACCATGTGTCTTTAACAGTTTGGCTGTAACTCACATTTTTGGAATATTAGGTGTTCAACTACATGGGGCAGTCCAACGCTTAATATGTGTTTATATTATTGCTTTGGGACTCTGTATAAAGCTGCATATACAATATGAACCATGCGTCTTTAACAGTTTGTCTGTAACTCACATTTTTGGAATATTAGGTGTTCAACCACATGGGGCAGTCCAACGCCTAATATGTGCATATAGTGATGCTTTGGGACTGTTGAACGCCTCATATTCAATATGAACTGTGTGCCTCCGATAGTATGGCTGTAACTGACATTTTTGGAATATTTGGTGTTCAACATTATGGGGCAGTTCAACGCTTAATATGTGATTATATTATTGCTTTGGGACTCTGTATAAAGCTGCATATACAATATGAACCATGCGTCTTTAACAGTTTGGCTGTAATTCACATTTTTGGAATATTAGGTGTTCAACTACATGGGGCAGTCCAACGCTTAATATGTGTTTATATTATTGCTTTGGGACTCTGTATAAAGCTGCATATACAATATGAACCATGCGTCTTTAACAGTTTGTCTGTAACTCACATTTTTGGAATATTAGGTGTTCAACCACATGGGGCAGTCCAACGCCTAATATGTGCATATAGTAATGCTTTGGGACTCTGTTGAACGCCTCATATTCAATATGAACTGTGTGCCTCCGATAGTATGGCTGTAACTGACATTTTTGTAATATTAGGTGTTTAACCATATGGGGCAGTCCAACGCTTAATATGTGCATATAGTAATGCTTAAAGACTCTGTATAGCGCCTCATATTCAATATGAACTGTGTGCCTACGATAGTTTGGCTGTAACTGACATTTTTGGAATATTAGGTGTTCTACATTATAGGGTTGTCTAACGCTTAATATGTAAGTATAGTGATGTTTTGGGACTCTGTTAAACGCCTCATATTCAATATGAACTGCGTGCCTACCATAGTTTGGCTGTAGCTGACATTTTTGGAATATTAGGTGTTCAACATTATGGGGCGGTCCAACGCTTAATATGCGATTATATTATTGCTTTAGGACTCTGTATAAAGCTGCATATACAATATGAACCATGAGTCTCTAACAGTTTGGCTGTAACTGACATTTTTGGAATATTAGGTGTTCAACCACATGGGGCAGTCCAACGCCTAATATGTGATTATATTATTGCTTTGGGACTCTGTATAAAGCTGCATATACAATATGAACCATGTGTCTTTAACAGTTTGGCTGTAACTCAAATTTTTGGAATATTAGGTGTTCAACAACATGGAGCAGTCTAACGCTTAATATGTGATTATATTATTGCTTTGGGACTCCGTATAACGCTGCATATACAATATGAACCATGTGTCTTTAACAGTTTGGCTGTAACTCACATTTTTGGAATATTAGGTGTTCAACCACATGGGGCAGTCCAACGCCTAATATGTGCATATAGTGATGCATTGGGGCTCTGTTGAACGCCTCATATTCCATATGAACTGTGTGAGTACGATAGTATGGCTGCAACTGACATTTTTGAAATATTAGGTGTTCAACCACATGGGGCAGTCCAACGCCTAATATGTGCATATAGTGATGCTTTGGGACTCTGTTGAACGCCTCATATTCATTATGAACTGTGTGCCTCCGATAGTATGGCTGTAACTGACATTTTTGGAATATTTGGTGTTCAACATTATGGGGCAGTCCAACGCTTAATATGTGATTATATTATTGCTTTGGGACTCTGTATAAAGCTGCATATACAATATGAACCATGCGTCTTTAACAGTTTGGCTGTAATTCACATTTTTGGAATATTAGGTGTTCAACTACACGGGGCAGTCCAACGCTTAATATGTGTTTATATTATTGCTTTGGGACTCTGTATAAAGCTGCATATACAATATGAACCATGCGTCTTTAACAGTTTGTCTGTAACTCACATTTTTGGAATATTAGGTGTTCAACCACATGGGGCAGTCCAACGCCTAATATGTGCATATAGTGATGCTTTGGGACTCTGTTGAACGCCTCATATTCAATATGAACTGTGTGCCTCCGATAGTATGGCTGTAACTGACATTTTTGTAATATTAGGTGTTTAACCATATGGGGCAGTCCAACGCTTAATATGTGCATATAGTAATGCTTAAAGACTCTGTATAGCGCCTCATATTCAATATGAACTGTGTGCCTACGATAGTTTGGCTGTAACTGACATTTTTGGAATATTAGGTGTTCTACATTATAGGGCTGTCTAACGCTTAATATGTAAGTATAGTGATGTTTTGGGACTCTGTTGAACGCCTCATATTCAATATGAACTGTGTGCCTACGATAGTAAGGCTGTAACTGACATTTTTGGAATATTAGGTGTTCAACCACATGGGGCAGTCCAACGCTTAATATGTGAGTATAGTGATGTTTTGGGACTCTGTTAAACGCCTCATATTCAATATGAACTGCGTGCCTACCATAGTTTGGCTGTAGCTGACATTTTTGGAATATTAGGTGTTCAACATTATGGGGCGGTCCAACGCTTAATATGTGATTATATTATTGCTTTAGGACTCTGTATAAAGCTGCATATACAATATGAACCATGAGTCTCTAACAGTTTGGCTGTAACTGACATTTTTGGAATATTAGGTGTTCAACCACATGGGGCAGTCCAACGATTAATATGTGATTATATTATTGCTTTGGGACTCTGTATAAAGCTGCATATACAATATGAACCATGTGTCTTAAACAGTTTGGCTGTAACTCACATTTTTGGAATATTAGGTCTTCTACATTATAGGGCTGTCTAACGCTTAATATGTAAGTATAGTGATGTTTTGGGACTCTGTTGAACGCCTCATATTCAATATGAACTGTGTGCCTACGATAGTATGGCTGTAACTGACATTTTTGGACTATTAGGTGTTCAACCACATGAGGCAGTCCAACGCCTAATATGTGCATATAGTAATGCTTTAAGACTCTGTATAGCGCCTCATATTCAATATGAACTGTGTGCATACGATAGTTTGGCTGTAACTGACATTTTTGGAATATTAGGTGTTCAACCACATGGGGCAGTCCAACGCTTAATTAGTGTCTATATTAATGCTTTGGGCCTCTGTATAACGCTGCATATACAATATGAGAAATGTGCCTCTAATAGTTTGGCTGTAACGGACATTTTTGGAATATTAGATGTTCAACCACATGAAGCAGTCCAACGCTTAATAAGTGACTATATTAATGCTTTGGGCCCCTGTATAACGCTGCATATACAATATGAACTCTGTGTCTCTAATAGTTTGGCTGTAACGGACAGTTTTGGAATATTAGGTGTTCAACCACATGGGGCAGTCCAACGCTTAATAAGTGACTATATTAATGCTTTGGGCCTCTGTATAACGCTACTTATACAAAATGAATTCTGTGCCTCTTATAGTTTGGCTGTAACAGACACTTTTGGAATATTAGGTGTTCAACCACATGGGGCAGTCCAACGCTTAATATGTGGTTATATTAATGCTTCGGGACTCTGTATAACGCTGCATATACAGTATGAACTCTGTGCCTCTTATAGTTTGGCTGTAACTGACACTTTTGGAATATTATGTGTTCAACCACAGTTTCAGTCCAACGCTTAATAAGTGACTATATAAATGCTTGGGGCCTCTGTATAACGCTGCATATACAATATGAGCAATGTGCCTCTAATAGTTTGGCTGTAACGGACATTTTTGGAATATTAGGTGTTCAATCATATGGGGAAGTCCAACGCTTAATAAGTGACTATTATAATGCTTTGGGCCTCTGTATATCGCTGCATATACAATATGAACTCTGTGTCTCTAATAGTTTGGCTGTAACGGACACTTTTGGAATATTATGTGTTCAAACACATGTTGCAGTCCAATGCTTAATATGTGACTAAATTAATGCTTTGGGCCTCTGTATAACGCTGCTTATACAAAATGAACTCTGTGCCTCTGATAGTTTGGCTGTAACTGACATTTTTGGAGTATTAGGTGTTTAACCACATGGGGAAGTCCAACGCTTAATAAGTGAGTATATTAATGCTTTGGGCCTCTGTATAACGCTGCTTATACAAAATGAACTCTGTGCCTCTGATAGTTTGGCTGTAACGGACACTTTTGGAATATTAGGTGTTTAAACACATGTTGCAGTCCAATGCTTAATATGTGACTAAATTAATGCTTTGGGCCTCTGTATAACGCTGCTTATACAAAATGAACTCTGTGCCTCTGATAGTTTGGCTGTAACGGACACTTTTGGAATAAGAGGTGTTCAAACACATGCTGCAGTCCAACGCTTAATATGTGATTACATTAATGCTTTGGGACTCTGTATAAAGCTGCATATACAATATGAACCATGCGTCTTTAACAGTTTGGCTGTAACTCACATTTTTGGAATAATAGGTGTTCAACCACATGGGGCAGTCCAACGCCTAATATGTGCATATAGTGATGCTTTGGGACTCTGTTGAACGCCTCATATTCAATATGAACTGTGTGCCTCCGATAGTATGGCTGTAACTGACATTTTTGTAATATTAGGTGTTTAACCATATGGGGCAGTCCAACGCTTAATATGTGCATATAGTAATGCTTAAAGACTCTGTATAGCGCCTCATATTCAATATGAACTGTGTGCCTACGATAGTTTGGCTGTAACTGACATTTTTGGAATATTAGGTGTTCTACATTATAGGGCTGTCTAACGCTTAATATGTAAGTATAGTGATGTTTTGGGACTCTGTTGAACGCCTCATATTCAATATGAACTGTGTGCCTACGATAGTAAGGCTGTAACTGACATTTTTGGAATATTAGGTGTTGAACCACATGGGGCAGTCCAACGCTTAATATGTGAGTATAGTGATGTTTTGGGACTCTGTTAAACGCCTCATATTCAATATGAACTGCGTGCCTACCATAGTTTGGCTGTAGCTGACATTTTTGGAATATTAGGTGTTCAACATTATGGGGCGGTCCAACGCTTAATATGTGATTATATTATTGCTTTAGGACTCTGTATAAAGCTGCATATACAATATGAACCATGAGTCTCTAACAGTTTGGCTGTAACTGACATTTTTGGAATATTAGGTGTTCAACCACATGGGGCAGTCCAACGCCTAATATGTGATTATATTATTGCTTTGGGACTCTGTATAAAGCTGCATATACAATATGAACCATGTGTCTTAAACAGTTTGGCTGTAACTCACATTTTTGGAATATTAGGTGTTCTACATTATAGGGCTGTCTAACGCTTAATATGTAAGTATAGTGATGTTTTGGGACTCTGTTGAACGCCTCATATTCAATATGAACTGTGTGCCTACGATAGTATGGCTGTAACTGACATTTTTGGACTATTAGGTGTTCAACCACATGAGGCAGTCCAACGCTTAATAAGTGACTATATTAATGCTTTGGGCCTCTGTATAACGCTACTTATACAAAATGAATTCTGTGCCTCTTATAGTTTGGCTGTAACAGACACTTTTGGAATATTAGGTGTTCAACCACATGGGGCAGTCCAACGCTTAATATGTGGTTATATTAATGCTTCGGGACTCTGTATAACGCTGCATATACAGTATGAACTCTGTGCCTCTTATAGTTTGGCTGTAACTGACACTTTTGGAATATTATGTGTTCAACTACAGTTTCAGTCCAACGCTTAATAAGTGACTATATAAATGCTTGGGGCCTCTGTATAACGCTGCATATACAATATGAGCAATGTGCCTCTAATAGTTTGGCTGTAACGGACATTTTTGGAATATTAGGTGTTCAATCATATGGGGAAGTCCAACGCTTAATAAGTGACTATTATAATGCTTTGGGCCTCTGTATATCGCTGCATATACAATATGAACTCTGTGTCTCTAATAGTTTGGCTGTAACGGACACTTTTGGAATATTATGTGTTCAAACACATGTTGCAGTCCAATGCTTAATATGTGACTAAATTAATGCTTTGGGCCTCTGTATAACGCTGCTTATACAAAATGAACTCTGTGCCTCTGATAGTTTGGCTGTAACTGACATTTTTGGAGTATTAGGTGTTTAACCACATGGGGAAGTCCAACGCTTAATAAGTGAGTATATTAATGCTTTGGGCCTCTGTATAACGCTGCTTATACAAAATGAACTCTGTGCCTCTGATAGTTTGGCTGTAACGGACACTTTTGGAATATTAGGTGTTTAAACACATGTTGCAGTCCAATGCTTAATATGTGACTAAATTAATGCTTTGGGCCTCTGTATAACGCTGCTTATACAAAATGAACTCTGTGCCTCTAATAGTTTGGCTGTAACGGACACATTTGGAATATTAGTTGTTTAACTACATGGAGCAGTCCAACGCTTAATAAGTGACTATATTAATGCTTTGGGCCCCTGTATAACGCTGCATATACAATATGAACTCTGTGTCTCTAATAGTTTGGCTGTAACGGACACTTTTGGAATATTAGGTGTTCAACAACATGGGGCAGTCCAACGCTTAATAAGTGACTATATTAATGCTTTGGGCCTCTGTATAACGCTACTTATACAAAATGAATTCTGTGCCTCTTATAGTTTGGCTGTAACAGACACTTTTGGAATATTAGGTGTTCAACCACATGGGGCAGTCCAACGCTTAATATGTGGTTATATTAATGCTTCGGGACTCTGTATAACGCTGCATATACAGTATGAACTCTGTGCCTCTTATAGATTGGCTGTAACTGACACTTTTGGAATATTATGTGTTCAACCACAGTTTCAGTCCAACGCTTAATAAGTGACTATATAAATGCTTGGGGCCTCTGTATAACGCTGCATATACAATATGAGCAATGTGCCTCTAATAGTTTGGCTGTTACTGACATTTTTGGAGTATTAGGTGTTTAACCACATGGGGAAGTCCAACGCTTAATAAGTGACTATATTAATGCTTTGGGCCTCTGTAAAACGCTGCATATTCGATATGAACTTTGTGCCTCTAATAGTTTAGCTGTAACGGACATTTTTGGAATATTAGGTGTTCAACCACATGGGGCAGTCCAACGCTTAATAAGTGACTATATTAATGCTTTGGGCCTCTGTAAAACGCTGCATATTCGATATGAACTTTGTGCCTCTAATAGTTTGGCTGTAACGGACACATTTGGAATATTAGGTGTTTAACCACATGGAGCAGTCCAACGCTTAATAAGTGACTATATTAATGCTTTGTGCCTCTGTAAAACGTTGCATATTCGATATGAACTTTGTGCCTCTAATAATTTGGCTGTAACTGACACTTTTGGAATATTATGTGTTCAACCACATGCTGCAGTCTAACAATATGTGACTATATTATTGCTTAGGGACTCTGTATAATGCTGCATATACAGTATGAACTCTGTGATTCTTATAGTTTGGCTGTTACTGACATATTTGGAATATTAGGTGTTCAACCACATGTTGCAGTTCAACGCTTAATATGTGATTATATTAATGCTTTGGGCCTCTGTATAACGCTGCTTATACAAAATGAACTCTGTGCCTCTAATAGTTTGGCTGTAACGGACATTTTTGGAATATTAGGTGTTCAGCAACATGGGGCAGTCCAACGCTTAATAAGTGTCTATATTAATGCTTTGGGCCTCTGTATAACGCTGCTTATACAAAATGAACTCTGTGCCTCTAATAGTTTGGCTGTAACGGACACTTTTGGAATATTAGGTGTTTAACCACATGGAGCAGTCCAACGCTTAATAAGTGACTATATTAATGCTTTGTGCCTCTGTAAAACGTTGCATATTCGATATGAACTTTGTGCTTCTAATAGTTTGGCTGTAACTCTGTGCCTCTGATAGTTTGGCTGTAACTGACATTTTTGGAGTATTAGGTGTTTAACCACATGGGGAAGTCCAACGCTTAATAAGTGACTATATTAATGCTTTGGGCCTCTGTAAAACGCTGCTTATACAAAATGAACTCTGTGCCTCTAATAGTTTGGCTGTAACGGACACATTTGGAATATTAGTTGTTTAACTACATGGAGCAGTCCAACGCTTAATAAGTGACTATATAAATGCTTGGGGCCTCTGTATAACGCTGCATATACAATATGAGCAATGTGCCTCTAATAGTTTGGCTGTAACGGACATTTTTGGAATATTAGGTGTTCAATCATATGGGGAAGTCCAACGCTTAATAAGTGACTATTATAATGCTTTGGGCCTCTGTATATCGCTGCATATACAATATGAACTCTGTGTCTCTAATAGTTTGGCTGTAACGGACACTTTTGGAATATTATGTGTTCAAACACATGTTGCAGTCCAATGCTTAATATGTGACTAAATTAATGCTTTGGGCCTCTGTATAACGCTGCTTATACAAAATGAACTCTGTGCCTCTAATAGTTTGGCTGTAACGGACACATTTGGAATATTAGTTGTTTAACTACATGGAGCAGTCCAACGCTTAATAAGTGACTATATTAATGCTTTGGGCCTCTGTAAAACGCTGCATTTTCGATATGAACTTTGTGCCTCTAATAGTTTGGCTGTAACGGACACTTTTGGAATAAGAGGTGTTCAACCACATGCTGTAGTCTAACAATATGTGACTATATTAATGCTTAGGGACTCTGTATAACGCTGCATATTCGATATGATCTTTGTGCCTCTAATAGTTTGGCTGTAACGGACAGTTTTGGAATATTAGGTGTTCAACCACATGGGGCAGTCCAACGCTTAATAAGTGACTGTATTAATGCTTTGGGCCTCTGTATAACGCTACTTATACAAAATGAATTCTGTGCCTCTAATAGTTTGGCTGTAACGGACACATTTGGAATATTAGGTGTTTAACCACATGGAGCAGTCCAACGCTTAATAAGTGACTATATTAATGCTTTGTGCCTCTGTAAAACGTTGCATATTCGATATGAACTTTGTGCCTCTAATAGTTTGGCTGTAACGGACACTTTTGGAATAAGAGGTGTTCAACCACATGCTGCAGTCTAACAATATGTGACTATATTTATGCTTAGGGACTCTGTATAACGCTGCATATTCGATATGATCTTTGTGCCTCTAATAGTTTGGCTGTAACGGACAGTTTTGGAATATTAGGTGTTCAACCACATGGGGCAGTCCAACGCTTAATAAGTGACTATATTAATGCTTTGGGCCTCTGTATAACGCTACTTATACAAAATGAATTCTGTGCCTCTTATAGTTTGGCTGTAACAGACACTTTTGGAATATTAGGTGTTCAACCACATGGGGCAGTCCAACGCTTAATATGTGGTTATATTAATGCTTCGGGACTCTGTATAACGCTGCATATACAGTATGAACTCTGTGCCTCTTATAGTTTGGCTGTAACTGACACTTTTGGAATATTATGTGTTCAACCACAGTTTCAGTCCAACGCTTAATAAGTGACTATATAAATGCTTGGGGCCTCTGTATAACGCTGCATATACAATATGAGCAATGTGCCTCTAATAGTTTGGCTGTAACGGACATTTTTGGAATATTAGGTGTTCAATCATATGGGGAAGTCCAACGCTTAATAAGTGACTATTATAATGCTTTGGGCCTCTGTATATCGCTGCATATACAATATGAACTCTGTGTCTCTAATAGTTTGGCTGTAACGGACACTTTTGGAATATTATGTGTTCAAACACATGTTGCAGTCCAATGCTTAATATGTGACTAAATTAATGCTTTGGGCCTCTGTATAACGCTGCTTATACAAAATGAACTCTGTGCCTCTGATAGTTTGGCTGTAACTGACATTTTTGGAGTATTAGGTGTTTAACCACATGGGGAAGTCCAACGCTTAATAAGTGAGTATATTAATGCTTTGGGCCTCTGTATAACGCTGCTTATACAAAATGAACTCTGTGCCTCTGATAGTTTGGCTGTAACGGACACTTTTGGAATATTAGGTGTTTAAACACATGTTGCAGTCCAATGCTTAATATGTGACTAAATTAATGCTTTGGGCCTCTGTATAACGCTACTTATACAAAATGAATTCAGTGCCTCTTATAGTTTGGCTGTAACAGACACTTTTGGAATATTAGGTGTTCAACCACATGGGGCAGTCCAACGCTTAATATGTGGTTATATTAATGCTTCGGGACTCTGTATAACGCTGCATATACAGTATGAACTCTGTGCCTCTTATAGTTTGGCTGTAACTGACACTTTTGGAATATTATGTGTTCAACCACAGTTTCAGTCCAACGCTTAATAAGTGACTATATAAATGCTTGGGGCCTCTGTATAACGCTGCATATACAATATGAGCAATGTGCCTCTAATAGTTTGGCTGTAACGGACATTTTTGGAATATTAGGTGTTCAATCATATGGGGAAGTCCAACGCTTAATAAGTGACTATTATAATGCTTTGGGCCTCTGTATATCGCTGCATATACAATATGAACTCTGTGTCTCTAATAGTTTGGCTGTAACGGACACTTTTGGAATATTATGTGTTCAAACACATGTTGCAGTCCAATGCTTAATATGTGACTAAATTAATGCTTTGGGCCTCTGTATAACGCTGCTTATACAAAATGAACTCTGTGCCTCTGATAGTTTGGCTGTAACTGACATTTTTGGAGTATTAGGTGTTTAACCACATGGGGAAGTCCAACGCTTAATAAGTGAGTATATTAATGCTTTGGGCCTCTGTATAACGCTGCTTATACAAAATGAACTCTGTGCCTCTGATAGTTTGGCTGTAACGGACACTTTTGGAATATTAGGTGTTTAAACACATGTTGCAGTCCAATGCTTAATATGTGACTAAATTAATGCTTTGGGCCTCTGTATAACGCTGCTTATACAAAATGAACTCTGTGCCTCTAATAGTTTGGCTGTAACGGACACATTTGGAATATTAGTTGTTTAACTACATGGAGCAGTCCAACGCTTAATAAGTGACTATATTAATGCTTTGTGCCTCTGTAAAACGTTGCATATTCGATATGAACTTTGTGCCTCTAATAGTTTGGCTGTAACGGACACTTTTGGAATAAGAGGTGTTCAACCACATGCTGCAGTCTAACAATATGTGACTATATTTATGCTTAGGGACTCTGTATAACGCTGCATATTCGATATGATCTTTGTGCCTCTAATAGTTTGGCTGTAACGGACAGTTTTGGAATATTAGGTGTTCAACCACATGGGGCAGTCCAACGCTTAATAAGTGACTATATTAATGCTTTGGGCCTCTGTATAACGCTACTTATACAAAATGAATTCTGTGCCTCTTATAGTTTGGCTGTAACAGACACTTTTGGAATATTAGGTGTTCAACCACATGGGGCAGTCCAACGCTTAATATGTGGTTATATTAATGCTTCGGGACTCTGTATAACGCTGCATATACAGTATGAACTCTGTGCCTCTTATAGTTTGGCTGTAACTGACACTTTTGGAATATTATGTGTTCAACCACAGTTTCAGTCCAACGCTTAATAAGTGACTATATAAATGCTTGGGGCCTCTGTATAACGCTGCATATACAATATGAGCAATGTGCCTCTAATAGTTTGGCTGTAACGGACATTTTTGGAATATTAGGTGTTCAATCATATGGGGAAGTCCAACGCTTAATAAGTGACTATTATAATGCTTTGGGCCTCTGTATATCGCTGCATATACAATATGAACTCTGTGTCTCTAATAGTTTGGCTGTAACGGACACTTTTGGAATATTATGTGTTCAAACACATGTTGCAGTCCAATGCTTAATATGTGACTAAATTAATGCTTTGGGCCTCTGTATAACGCTGCTTATACAAAATGAACTCTGTGCCTCTGATAGTTTGGCTGTAACTGACATTTTTGGAGTATTAGGTGTTTAACCACATGGGGAAGTCCAACGCTTAATAAGTGAGTATATTAATGCTTTGGGCCTCTGTATAACGCTGCTTATACAAAATGAACTCTGTGCCTCTGATAGTTTGGCTGTAACGGACACTTTTGGAATATTAGGTGTTTAAACACATGTTGCAGTCCAATGCTTAATATGTGACTAAATTAATGCTTTGGGCCTCTGTATAACGCTGCTTATACAAAATGAACTCTGTGCCTCTGATAGTTTGGCTGTAACGGACACTTTTGGAATAAGAGGTGTTCAAACACATGCTGCAGTCCAACGCTTAATATGTGATTACATTAATGCTTTGGGACTCTGTATAAAGCTGCATATACAATATGAACCATGCGTCTTTAACAGTTTGGCTGTAACTCACATTTTTGGAATAATAGGTGTTCAACCACATGGGGCAGTCCAACGCTTAATATGTGAATATATTATTGCTTTGGGACTCTGTATAACACTACATATTCAATATGAACCGCGTGCCTACCATAGTTTGACTGTAGCTGACATTTTTGGAATATTAGGTGTTCAACATTATGGGGCGGTCCAACGCTTAATATGTGATTATATTAATGCTTTAGGACTCTGTATAAAGCTGCATATACAATATGAACCATGAGTCTCTAACAGGTTGGCTGTAACTGACATTTTTGGAATATTAGGTGTTCAACCACATGGGGCAGTCCAACGCCTAATATGTGATTATATTATTGCTTTGGGACTCTGTATAAAGCTGCATATACAATATGAACCATGTGTCTTTAACAGTTTGGCTGTAACTCACATTTTTGGAATATTAGGTGTTCAACAACATGGGGCAGTCTAACGCTTAATATGTGATTATATTATTGCTTTGGGACTCTGTATAACGCTGCATATACAATATGAACCATGTGTCTTTAACAGTTTGGCGGTAACTCACATTTTTGGAATATTAGGTGTTCAACCACATGGGGCAGTCCAACGCCTAATATGTGCATATAGTGATGCATTGGGACTCTGTTGAACGCCTCATATTCAATATGAACTGTGTGCCTACGATAGTATGGCTGTAACTGACATTTTTGGAATATTAGGTGTTCAACCACATGGGGCAGTCCAACGCTTAATATGTGAGTATAGTGATGTTTTGGGACTCTGTTAAACGCCTCATATTCAATATGAACTGCGTGCCTACCATAGTTTGGCTGTAGCTGATATTTTTGGAATATTAGGTGTTCAACATTATGGGGCGGTCCAACGCTTAATATGTGATTATATTATTGCTTTAGGACTCTGTATAAAGCTGCATATACAATATGAACCATGAGTCTCTAACAGTTTGGCTGTAACTGACATTTTTGGAATATTAGGTGTTCAACCACATGGGGCAGTCCAACGCCTAATATGTGATTATATTATTGCTTTGGGACTCTGTATAAAGCTGCATATACAATATGAACCATGTGTCTTTAACAGTTTGGCTGTAACTCACATTTTTGGAATATTAGGTGTTCAACAACATGGGGCAGTCTAACGCTTAATATGTGATTATATTATTGCTTTGGGACTCTGTATAACGCTGCATATACAATATGAACCATGTGTCTTTAACAGTTTGGCGGTAACTCACATTTTTGGAATATTAGGTGTTCAACCACATGGGGCAGTCCAACGCCTAATATGTGCATATAGTGATGCATTGGGGCTCTGTTGAACGCCTCATATTCCATATGAACTGTGTGAGTACGATAGTATGGCTGTAACTGACATTTTTGAAATATTGGGTGTTTAACCATATGGGGCAGTCGATCGCTTAATATGTGCATATAGTAATGCTTTGGGACTCTGCATAGCGCCTCATATTCAATATGAACTGCGTGTCTACCATAGTTTGGCGGTAGCTGACATTTTTGGAATATTAGGTGTTCAACATTATAGGGCCGTCCAACGCTTAATATGTGACTATATTAATGCTTTGGGACTCTGTATAAAGCTGCATATACAATATGAAACATGCGTCTTTAACAGTATGGCTGTAACTCACAATTTTGGAATATTAGGTGTTCAACCACATGGGGCAGTCCAACGCTTAATATATGATTATATTATTGCTTTGGGACTCTGTATAACACTACATATTCAATATGAACTGCGTGCCTACCATAGTTTGGCTGTAGCTGACATTTTTGGAATATTAGGTGTTCAACATTATGGGGCGGTCCAACGCTTAATATGTGATTATATTATTGCTTTGGGACTCTGTATAACACTACATATTCAATGAACTGCGTGCCTACCATAGTTTGGCTGTAGCTGACATTTTTGGAATATTAGATGTTTAACATTATGGGGCGTTCCTACGCTTAATATGTGATTATATTAATGCTATAGGACTCTGTATAAAGCTGCATATACAATATGAACCATGAGTCTCTAACAGTTTGGCTGTAACTGACATTTTTGGAATATTAGGTGTTCAACCACATGGGGCAGTCCAACGCTTAATATGTGCATATAGTGATGCTTTGGGACTCGGTTGAACGCCTCATATTCCATATGAACTGTGTGAGTCCGATAGTTTGGCTGTAACTGACATTTTTGGAATTTTAGGTGTTCAACCACATGGGGCAGTTCAACGCTTAATATGAGATATTATTGCTTTGGGACTCTGTTGAACTCCTCATATTCAATATGAACTGCGTGCCTACCATAGTTTGGCTGTAGCTGACATTTTTGGAATATTAGGTGTTCAACATTATAGGGCCGTCCAACGCTTAATATGTGATTATATTAATGGTTTGGGACTCTGTATAAAGCTGCATATACAATATGAAACATGCGTCTTTAACAGTATGGCTGTAACTCACAATTTTGGAATATTAGGTGTTCAACCACATGGGGCAGTCCAACGCTTAATATATGATTATATTATTGCTTTGGGACTCTGTATAACACTACATATTCAATATGAACTGCGTGCCTACCATAGTTTGGCTGTAGCTGACATTTTTGGAATATTAGATGTTTAACATTATGGGGCGTTCCTACGCTTAATATGTGATTATATTAATGCTATAGGACTCTGTATAAAGCTGCATATACAATATGAACCATGAGTCTCTAACAGTTTGGCTGTAACTGACATTTTTGGAATATTAGGTGTTCAACCACATGGGGCAGTCCAACGCTTAATATGTGCATATAGTGATGCTTTGGGACTCGGTTGAACGCCTCATATTCCATATGAACTGTGTGAGTCCGATAGTTTGGCTGTAACTGACATTTTTGGAATATTAGGTGTTCAACCACATGGGGCAGTCCAACGCCTAATATGTGATTATATTATTGCTTTAGGACTCTGTATAAAGCTGCATATACAATATGAACCATGAGTCTCTAACAGTTTGGCTGTAACTGACATTTTTGGAATATTAGGTGTTCAACAACATGGGGCAGTCTAACGCTTAATATGTGATTATATTATTGCTTTGGGACTCTGTATAACGCTGCATATACAATATGAACCATGTGTCTTTAACAGTTTGGCTGTAACTCCCATTTTTGGAATATTAGGTGTTCAACAACATGGGGCAGTCTAACGCTTAATATGTGATTATATT
Organism: Silvanus unidentatus; assembly: GCA_963930825.1. Lineage (NCBI taxonomy): Eukaryota > Metazoa > Arthropoda > Insecta > Coleoptera > Silvanidae > Silvanus > Silvanus unidentatus. The sequence continues at coordinate 10,640,458 of OZ005760.1, read as the reverse complement.
ATTGCTTTGGGACTCTGTATAACGCTGCATATACAATATGAACCATGTGTCTTTAACAGTTTAACTGTAACACACATTTTTGGAATATTAGGTGTTCAACCACATGGGGCAGTCCAACGCTTAATATGTGATTATATTATTGCTTTGGGACTCTGTATAACACTACATATTCAATATGAACCGCGTGCCTACCATAGTTTGGCTGTAGCTGACATTTTTGGAATATTAGGTGTTCAACATTATGGGGCGGTCCAACGCTTAATATGTGATTATATTAATGCTTTAGGACTCTATAGAAAGCTGCATATACAATATGAACCATGAGTCTCTAACAGTTTGGCTGTAACTGACATTTTTGGAATATTAGGTGTTCAACCACATGGGGCAGTCCAACGCTTAATATGTGCATATGGTGATGCTTTGGGACTCGGTTGAACGCCTCATATTCCATATGAACTGTGTGAGTCCGATAGTTTGGCTGTAACTGACATTTTTGAAATATTAGGTGTTTAACCATATGGGGCAGTCCAACGCTTAATATGTGCATATAGTAATGCTTTAAGACTCTGTATAGCGCCTCATATTCAATATGAACTGCGTGTCTACCATAGTTTGGCTGTAGCTGACATTTTTGGAATATTAGGTGTTCAACATTATAGGGCCGTCCAACGCTTAATATGTGATTACATTAATGCTTTGGGACTCTGTATAACGCTGCATATACAGTATGAACTCTGTGCCTCTTATAGTTTGGCTGTAACTGACACTTTTGGAATATTATGTGTTCAACCACAGTTTCAGTCCAACGCTTAATAAGTGACTATATAAATGCTTGGGGCCTCTGTATAACGCTGCATATACAATATGAGCAATGTGCCTCTAATAGTTTGGCTGTAACGGACATTTTTGGAATATTAGGTGTTCAATCATATGGGGAAGTCCAACGCTTAATAAGTGACTATTATAATGCTTTGGGCCTCTGTATATCGCTGCATATACAATATGAACTCTGTGTCTCTAATAGTTTGGCTGTAACGGACACTTTTGGAATATTATGTGTTCAAACACATGTTGCAGTCCAATGCTTAATATGTGACTAAATTAATGCTTTGGGCCTCTGTATAACGCTGCTTATACAAAATGAACTCTGTGCCTCTGATAGTTTGGCTGTAACTGACATTTTTGGAGTATTAGGTGTTTAACCACATGGGGAAGTCCAACGCTTAATAAGTGAGTATATTAATGCTTTGGGCCTCTGTATAACGCTGCTTATACAAAATGAACTCTGTGCCTCTGATAGTTTGGCTGTAACGGACACTTTTGGAATATTAGGTGTTTAAACACATGTTGCAGTCCAATGCTTAATATGTGACTAAATTAATGCTTTGGGCCTCTGTATAACGCTGCTTATACAAAATGAACTCTGTGCCTCTGATAGTTTGGCTGTAACGGACACTTTTGGAATAAGAGGTGTTCAAACACATGCTGCAGTCCAACGCTTAATATGTGATTACATTAATGCTTTGGGACTCTGTATAAAGCTGCATATACAATATGAACCATGCGTCTTTAACAGTTTGGCTGTAACTCACATTTTTGGAATAATAGGTGTTCAACCACATGGGGCAGTCCAACGCTTAATATGTGAATATATTATTGCTTTGGGACTCTGTATAACACTACATATTCAATATGAACCGCGTGCCTACCATAGTTTGGCTGTTGCTGACATTTTTGGAATATTAGGTGTTCAACATTATGGGGCGGTCCAACGCTTAATATGTGATTATATTAATGCTTTAGGACTCTGTATAAAGCTGCATATACAATATGAACCATGAGTCTCTAACAGGTTGGCTGTAACTGACATTTTTGGAATATTAGGTGTTCAACCACATGGGGCAGTCCAACGCCTAATATGTGATTATATTATTGCTTTGGGACTCTGTATAAAGCTGCATATACAATATGAACCATGTGTCTTTAACAGTTTGGCTGTAACTCACATTTTTGGAATATTAGGTGTTCAACAACATGGGGCAGTCTAACGCTTAATATGTGATTATATTATTGCTTTGGGACTCTGTATAACGCTGCATATACAATATGAACCATGTGTCTTTAACAGTTTGGCGGTAACTCACATTTTTGGAATATTAGGTGTTCAACCACATGGGGCAGTCCAACGCCTAATATGTGCATATAGTGATGCATTGGGACTCTGTTGAACGCCTCATATTCAATATGAACTGTGTGCCTACGATAGTATGGCTGTAACTGACATTTTTGGAATATTAGGTGTTCAACCACATGGGGCAGTCCAACGCTTAATATGTGAGTATAGTGATGTTTTGGGACTCTGTTAAACGCCTCATATTCAATATGAACTGCGTGCCTACCATAGTTTGGCTGTAGCTGATATTTTTGGAATATTAGGTGTTCAACATTATGGGGCGGTCCAACGCTTAATATGTGATTATATTATTGCTTTAGGACTCTGTATAAAGCTGCATATACAATATGAACCATGAGTCTCTAACAGTTTGGCTGTAACTGACATTTTTGGAATATTAGGTGTTCAACCACATGGGGCAGTCCAACGCCTAATATGTGATTATATTATTGCTTTGGGACTCTGTATAAAGCTGCATATACAATATGAACCATGTGTCTTTAACAGTTTGGCTGTAACTCACATTTTTGGAATATTAGGTGTTCAACAACATGGGGCAGTCTAACGCTTAATATGTGATTATATTATTGCTTTGGGACTCTGTATAACGCTGCATATACAATATGAACCATGTGTCTTTAACAGTTTGGCGGTAACTCACATTTTTGGAATATTAGGTGTTCAACCACATGGGGCAGTCCAACGCCTAATATGTGCATAATGTGATGCATTGGGACTCTGTTGAACGCCTCATATTCAATATGAACTGTGTGCCTACGATAGTATGGCTGTAACTGACATTTTTGGAATATTAGGTGTTCAACCACATGGGGCAGTCCAACGCTTAATATGTGAGTATAGTGATGTTTTGGGACTCTGTTAAACGCCTCATATTCAATATGAACTGCGTGCCTACCATAGTTTGGCTGTAGCTGATATTTTTGGAATATTAGGTGTTCAACATTATGGGGCGGTCCAACGCTTAATATGTGATTATATTATTGCTTTAGGACTCTGTATAAAGCTGCATATACAATATGAACCATGAGTCTCTAACAGTTTGGCTGTAACTGACATTTTTGGAATATTAGGTGTTCAACCACATGGGGCAGTCCAACGCCTAATATGTGATTATATTATTGCTTTGGGACTCTGTATAAAGCTGCATATACAATATGAGCAATGTGCCTCTAATAGTTTGGCTGTAACGGACATTTTTGGAATATTAGGTGTTCAATCATATGGGGAAGTCCAACGCTTAATAAGTGACTATTATAATGCTTTGGGCCTCTGTATATCGCTGCATATACAATATGAACTCTGTGTCTCTAATAGTTTGGCTGTAACGGACACTTTTGGAATATTATGTGTTCAAACACATGTTGCAGTCCAATGCTTAATATGTGACTAAATTAATGCTTTGGGCCTCTGTATAACGCTGCTTATACAAAATGAACTCTGTGCCTCTGATAGTTTGGCTGTAACTGACATTTTTGGAGTATTAGGTGTTTAACCACATGGGGAAGTCCAACGCTTAATAAGTGAGTATATTAATGCTTTGGGCCTCTGTATAACGCTGCTTATACAAAATGAACTCTGTGCCTCTGATAGTTTGGCTGTAACGGACACTTTTGGAATATTAGGTGTTTAAACACATGTTGCAGTCCAATGCTTAATATGTGACTAAATTAATGCTTTGGGCCTCTGTATAACGCTGCTTATACAAAATGAACTCTGTGCCTCTAATAGTTTGGCTGTAACGGACACATTTGGAATATTAGTTGTTTAACTACATGGAGCAGTCCAACGCTTAATAAGTGACTATATTAATGCTTTGTGCCTCTGTAAAACGTTGCATATTCGATATGAACTTTGTGCCTCTAATAGTTTGGCTGTAACGGACACTTTTGGAATAAGAGGTGTTCAACCACATGCTGCAGTCTAACAATATGTGACTATATTTATGCTTAGGGACTCTGTATAACGCTGCATATTCGATATGATCTTTGTGCCTCTAATAGTTTGGCTGTAACGGACAGTTTTGGAATATTAGGTGTTCAACCACATGGGGCAGTCCAACGCTTAATAAGTGACTATATTAATGCTTTGGGCCTCTGTATAACGCTACTTATACAAAATGAATTCTGTGCCTCTTATAGTTTGGCTGTAACAGACACTTTTGGAATATTAGGTGTTCAACCACATGGGGCAGTCCAACGCTTAATATGTGGTTATATTAATGCTTCGGGACTCTGTATAACGCTGCATATACAGTATGAACTCTGTGCCTCTTATAGTTTGGCTGTAACTGACACTTTTGGAATATTATGTGTTCAACCACAGTTTCAGTCCAACGCTTAATAAGTGACTATATAAATGCTTGGGGCCTCTGTATAACGCTGCATATACAATATGAGCAATGTGCCTCTAATAGTTTGGCTGTAACGGACATTTTTGGAATATTAGGTGTTCAATCATATGGGGAAGTCCAACGCTTAATAAGTGACTATTATAATGCTTTGGGCCTCTGTATATCGCTGCATATACAATATGAACTCTGTGTCTCTAATAGTTTGGCTGTAACGGACACTTTTGGAATATTATGTGTTCAAACACATGTTGCAGTCCAATGCTTAATATGTGACTAAATTAATGCTTTGGGCCTCTGTATAACGCTGCTTATACAAAATGAACTCTGTGCCTCTGATAGTTTGGCTGTAACTGACATTTTTGGAGTATTAGGTGTTTAACCACATGGGGAAGTCCAACGCTTAATAAGTGAGTATATTAATGCTTTGGGCCTCTGTATAACGCTGCTTATACAAAATGAACTCTGTGCCTCTGATAGTTTGGCTGTAACGGACACTTTTGGAATATTAGGTGTTTAAACACATGTTGCAGTCCAATGCTTAATATGTGACTAAATTAATGCTTTGGGCCTCTGTATAACGCTGCTTATACAAAATGAACTCTGTGCCTCTGATAGTTTGGCTGTAACGGACACTTTTGGAATAAGAGGTGTTCAAACACATGCTGCAGTCCAACGCTTAATATGTGATTACATTAATGCTTTGGGACTCTGTATAAAGCTGCATATACAATATGAACCATGCGTCTTTAACAGTTTGGCTGTAACTCACATTTTTGGAATAATAGGTGTTCAACCACATGGGGCAGTCCAACGCTTAATATGTGAATATATTATTGCTTTGGGACTCTGTATAACACTACATATTCAATATGAACCGCGTGCCTACCATAGTTTGACTGTAGCTGACATTTTTGGAATATTAGGTGTTCAACATTATGGGGCGGTCCAACGCTTAATATGTGATTATATTAATGCTTTAGGACTCTGTATAAAGCTGCATATACAATATGAACCATGAGTCTCTAACAGGTTGGCTGTAACTGACATTTTTGGAATATTAGGTGTTCAACCACATGGGGCAGTCCAACGCCTAATATGTGATTATATTATTGCTTTGGGACTCTGTATAAAGCTGCATATACAATATGAACCATGTGTCTTTAACAGTTTGGCTGTAACTCACATTTTTGGAATATTAGGTGTTCAACAACATGGGGCAGTCTAACGCTTAATATGTGATTATATTATTGCTTTGGGACTCTGTATAACGCTGCATATACAATATGAACCATGTGTCTTTAACAGTTTGGCGGTAACTCACATTTTTGGAATATTAGGTGTTCAACCACATGGGGCAGTCCAACGCCTAATATGTGCATATAGTGATGCATTGGGACTCTGTTGAACGCCTCATATTCAATATGAACTGTGTGCCTACGATAGTATGGCTGTAACTGACATTTTTGGAATATTAGGTGTTCAACCACATGGGGCAGTCCAACGCTTAATATGTGAGTATAGTGATGTTTTGGGACTCTGTTAAACGCCTCATATTCAATATGAACTGCGTGCCTACCATAGTTTGGCTGTAGCTGATATTTTTGGAATATTAGGTGTTCAACATTATGGGGCGGTCCAACGCTTAATATGTGATTATATTATTGCTTTAGGACTCTGTATAAAGCTGCATATACAATATGAACCATGAGTCTCTAACAGTTTGGCTGTAACTGACATTTTTGGAATATTAGGTGTTCAACCACATGGGGCAGTCCAACGCCTAATATGTGATTATATTATTGCTTTGGGACTCTGTATAAAGCTGCATATACAATATGAACCATGTGTCTTTAACAGTTTGGCTGTAACTCACATTTTTGGAATATTAGGTGTTCAACAACATGGGGCAGTCTAACGCTTAATATGTGATTATATTATTGCTTTGGGACTCTGTATAACGCTGCATATACAATATGAACCATGTGTCTTTAACAGTTTGGCGGTAACTCACATTTTTGGAATATTAGGTGTTCAACCACATGGGGCAGTCCAACGCCTAATATGTGCATAATGTGATGCATTGGGACTCTGTTGAACGCCTCATATTCAATATGAACTGTGTGCCTACGATAGTATGGCTGTAACTGACATTTTTGGAATATTAGGTGTTCAACCACATGGGGCAGTCCAACGCTTAATATGTGAGTATAGTGATGTTTTGGGACTCTGTTAAACGCCTCATATTCAATATGAACTGCGTGCCTACCATAGTTTGGCTGTAGCTGATATTTTTGGAATATTAGGTGTTCAACATTATGGGGCGGTCCAACGCTTAATATGTGATTATATTATTGCTTTAGGACTCTGTATAAAGCTGCATATACAATATGAACCATGAGTCTCTAACAGTTTGGCTGTAACTGACATTTTTGGAATATTAGGTGTTCAACCACATGGGGCAGTCCAACGCCTAATATGTGATTATATTATTGCTTTGGGACTCTGTATAAAGCTGCATATACAATATGAACCATGTGTCTTTAACAGTTTGGCTGTAACTCACATTTTTGGAATATTAGGTGTTCAACAACATGGGGCAGTCTAACGCTTAATATGTGATTATATTATTGCTTTGGGACTCTGTATAACGCTGCATATACAATATGAACCATGTGTCTTTAACAGTTTGGCTGTAACTCACATTTTTGGAATATTAGGTGTTCAACCACATGGGGCAGTCCAACGCCTAATATGTGCATATAGTGATGCATTGGGGCTCTGTTGAACGCCTCATATTCCATATGAACTGTGTGAGTACGATAGTATGGCTGTAACTGACATTTTTGAAATATTGGGTGTTTAACCATATGGGGCAGTCGATCGCTTAATATGTGCATATAGTAATGCTTTGGGACTCTGCATAGCGCCTCATATTCAATATGAACTGCGTGTCTACCATAGTTTGGCGGTAGCTGACATTTTTGGAATATTAGGTGTTCAACATTATAGGGCCGTCCAACGCTTAATATGTGACTATATTAATGCTTTGGGACTCTGTATAAAGCTGCATATACAATATGAAACATGCGTCTTTAACAGTATGGCTGTAACTCACAATTTTGGAATATTAGGTGTTCAACCACATGGGGCAGTCCAACGCTTAATATATGATTATATTATTGCTTTGGGACTCTGTATAACACTACATATTCAATATGAACTGCGTGCCTACCATAGTTTGGCTGTAGCTGACATTTTTGGAATATTAGGTGTTCAACATTATGGGGCGGTCCAACGCTTAATATGTGATTATATTATTGCTTTGGGACTCTGTATAACACTACATATTCAATGAACTGCGTGCCTACCATAGTTTGGCTGTAGCTGACATTTTTGGAATATTAGATGTTTAACATTATGGGGCGTTCCTACGCTTAATATGTGATTATATTAATGCTATAGGACTCTGTATAAAGCTGCATATACAATATGAACCATGAGTCTCTAACAGTTTGGCTGTAACTGACATTTTTGGAATATTAGGTGTTCAACCACATGGGGCAGTCCAACGCTTAATATGTGCATATAGTGATGCTTTGGGACTCGGTTGAACGCCTCATATTCCATATGAACTGTGTGAGTCCGATAGTTTGGCTGTAACTGACATTTTTGGAATTTTAGGTGTTCAACCACATGGGGCAGTTCAACGCTTAATATGAGATATTATTGCTTTGGGACTCTGTTGAACTCCTCATATTCAATATGAACTGCGTGCCTACCATAGTTTGGCTGTAGCTGACATTTTTGGAATATTAGGTGTTCAACATTATAGGGCCGTCCAACGCTTAATATGTGATTATATTAATGGTTTGGGACTCTGTATAAAGCTGCATATACAATATGAAACATGCGTCTTTAACAGTATGGCTGTAACTCACAATTTTGGAATATTAGGTGTTCAACCACATGGGGCAGTCCAACGCTTAATATATGATTATATTATTGCTTTGGGACTCTGTATAACACTACATATTCAATATGAACTGCGTGCCTACCATAGTTTGGCTGTAGCTGACATTTTTGGAATATTAGGTGTTCAACATTATGGGGCGGTCCAACGCTTAATATGTGATTATATTATTGCTTTGGGACTCTGTATAACACTACATATTCAATATGAACTGCGTGCCTACCATAGTTTGGCTGTAGCTGACATTTTTGGAATATTAGATGTTTAACATTATGGGGCGTTCCTACGCTTAATATGTGATTATATTAATGCTATAGGACTCTGTATAAAGCTGCATATACAATATGAACCATGAGTCTCTAACAGTTTGGCTGTAACTGACATTTTTGGAATATTAGGTGTTCAACCACATGGGGCAGTCCAACGCTTAATATGTGCATATAGTGATGCTTTGGGACTCGGTTGAACGCCTCATATTCCATATGAACTGTGTGAGTCCGATAGTTTGGCTGTAACTGACATTTTTGGAATATTAGGTGTTCAACCACATGGGGCAGTCCAACGCCTAATATGTGATTATATTATTGCTTTAGGACTCTGTATAAAGCTGCATATACAATATGAACCATGAGTCTCTAACAGTTTGGCTGTAACTGACATTTTTGGAATATTAGGTGTTCAACAACATGGGGCAGTCTAACGCTTAATATGTGATTATATTATTGCTTTGGGACTCTGTATAACGCTGCATATACAATATGAACCATGTGTCTTTAACAGTTTGGCTGTAACTCCCATTTTTGGAATATTAGGTGTTCAACAACATGGGGCAGTCTAACGCTTAATATGTGATTATATTATTGCTTTGGGACTCTGTATAACGCTGCATATACAATATGAACCATGTGTCTTTAACAGTTTAACTGTAACACACATTTTTGGAATATTAGGTGTTCAACCACATGGGGCAGTCCAACGCTTAATATGTGATTATATTATTGCTTTGGGACTCTGTATAACACTACATATTCAATATGAACCGCGTGCCTACCATAGTTTGGCTGTAGCTGACATTTTTGGAATATTAGGTGTTCAACATTATGGGGCGGTCCAACGCTTAATATGTGATTATATTAATGCTTTAGGACTCTATAGAAAGCTGCATATACAATATGAACCATGAGTCTCTAACAGTTTGGCTGTAACTGACATTTTTGGAATATTAGGTGTTCAACCACATGGGGCAGTCCAACGCTTAATATGTGCATATGGTGATGCTTTGGGACTCGGTTGAACGCCTCATATTCCATATGAACTGTGTGAGTCCGATAGTTTGGCTGTAACTGACATTTTTGAAATATTAGGTGTTTAACCATATGGGGCAGTCCAACGCTTAATATGTGCATATAGTAATGCTTTAAGACTCTGTATAGCGCCTCATATTCAATATGAACTGCGTGTCTACCATAGTTTGGCTGTAGCTGACATTTTTGGAATATTAGGTGTTCAACATTATAGGGCCGTCCAACGCTTAATATGTGATTACATTAATGCTTTGGGACTCTGTATAACGCTGCATATACAGTATGAACTCTGTGCCTCTTATAGTTTGGCTGTAACTGACACTTTTGGAATATTATGTGTTCAACCACAGTTTCAGTCCAACGCTTAATAAGTGACTATATAAATGCTTGGGGCCTCTGTATAACGCTGCATATACAATATGAGCAATGTGCCTCTAATAGTTTGGCTGTAACGGACATTTTTGGAATATTAGGTGTTCAATCATATGGGGAAGTCCAACGCTTAATAAGTGACTATTATAATGCTTTGGGCCTCTGTATATCGCTGCATATACAATATGAACTCTGTGTCTCTAATAGTTTGGCTGTAACGGACACTTTTGGAATATTATGTGTTCAAACACATGTTGCAGTCCAATGCTTAATATGTGACTAAATTAATGCTTTGGGCCTCTGTATAACGCTGCTTATACAAAATGAACTCTGTGCCTCTGATAGTTTGGCTGTAACTGACATTTTTGGAGTATTAGGTGTTTAACCACATGGGGAAGTCCAACGCTTAATAAGTGAGTATATTAATGCTTTGGGCCTCTGTATAACGCTGCTTATACAAAATGAACTCTGTGCCTCTGATAGTTTGGCTGTAACGGACACTTTTGGAATATTAGGTGTTTAAACACATGTTGCAGTCCAATGCTTAATATGTGACTAAATTAATGCTTTGGGCCTCTGTATAACGCTGCTTATACAAAATGAACTCTGTGCCTCTGATAGTTTGGCTGTAACGGACACTTTTGGAATAAGAGGTGTTCAAACACATGCTGCAGTCCAACGCTTAATATGTGATTACATTAATGCTTTGGGACTCTGTATAAAGCTGCATATACAATATGAACCATGCGTCTTTAACAGTTTGGCTGTAACTCACATTTTTGGAATAATAGGTGTTCAACCACATGGGGCAGTCCAACGCTTAATATGTGAATATATTATTGCTTTGGGACTCTGTATAACACTACATATTCAATATGAACCGCGTGCCTACCATAGTTTGGCTGTTGCTGACATTTTTGGAATATTAGGTGTTCAACATTATGGGGCGGTCCAACGCTTAATATGTGATTATATTAATGCTTTAGGACTCTGTATAAAGCTGCATATACAATATGAACCATGAGTCTCTAACAGGTTGGCTGTAACTGACATTTTTGGAATATTAGGTGTTCAACCACATGGGGCAGTCCAACGCCTAATATGTGATTATATTATTGCTTTGGGACTCTGTATAAAGCTGCATATACAATATGAACCATGTGTCTTTAACAGTTTGGCTGTAACTCACATTTTTGGAATATTAGGTGTTCAACAACATGGGGCAGTCTAACGCTTAATATGTGATTATATTATTGCTTTGGGACTCTGTATAACGCTGCATATACAATATGAACCATGTGTCTTTAACAGTTTGGCGGTAACTCACATTTTTGGAATATTAGGTGTTCAACCACATGGGGCAGTCCAACGCCTAATATGTGCATATAGTGATGCATTGGGACTCTGTTGAACGCCTCATATTCAATATGAACTGTGTGCCTACGATAGTATGGCTGTAACTGACATTTTTGGAATATTAGGTGTTCAACCACATGGGGCAGTCCAACGCTTAATATGTGAGTATAGTGATGTTTTGGGACTCTGTTAAACGCCTCATATTCAATATGAACTGCGTGCCTACCATAGTTTGGCTGTAGCTGATATTTTTGGAATATTAGGTGTTCAACATTATGGGGCGGTCCAACGCTTAATATGTGATTATATTATTGCTTTAGGACTCTGTATAAAGCTGCATATACAATATGAACCATGAGTCTCTAACAGTTTGGCTGTAACTGACAATTTTGGAATATTAGGTGTTCAACCACATGGGGCAGTCCAACGCCTAATATGTGATTATATTATTGCTTTGGGACTCTGTATAAAGCTGCATATACAATATGAACCATGTGTCTTTAACAGTTTGGCTGTAACTCACATTTTTGGAATATTAGGTGTTCAACAACATGGGGCAGTCTAACGCTTAATATGTGATTATATTATTGCTTTGGGACTCTGTATAACGCTGCATATACAATATGAACCATGTGTCTTTAACAGTTTGGCGGTAACTCACATTTTTGGAATATTAGGTGTTCAACATTATGGGGCGGTCCAACGCTTAATATGTGATTATATTAATGCTTTAGGACTCTATAGAAAGCTGCATATACAATATGAACCATGAGTCTCTAACAGTTTGGCTGTAACTGACATTTTTGGAATATTAGGTGTTCAACCACATGGGGCAGTCCAACGCTTAATATGTGAGTATAGTGATGTTTTGGGACTCTGTTAAACGCCTCATATTCAATATGAACTGCGTGCCTACCATAGTTTGGCTGTAGCTGATATTTTTGGAATATTAGGTGTTCAACATTATGGGGCGGTCCAACGCTTAATATGTGATTATATTATTGCTTTAGGACTCTGTATAAAGCTGCATATACAATATGAACCATGTGTCTCTAACACTTTGGCTGTAACTCACATTTTTGGAATATTAGGTGTTCAACTACATGGGGCAGTCCAACGCTTAATATGTGTTTATATTATTGCTTTGGGACTCTGTATAAAGCTGCATATACAATATGAACCATGCGTCTTTAACAGTTTGGCTGTAATTCACATTTTTGGAATATTAGGTGTTCAACTACATGGGGCAGTCCAACGCTTAATATGTGTTTATATTATTGCTTTGGGACTCTGTATAAAGCTGCATATACAATATGAACCATGCGTCTTTAACAGTTTGTCTGTAACTCACATTTTTGGAATATTAGGTGTTCAACCACATGGGGCAGTCCAACGCTTAATATGTGCATATAGTGATGCTTTGGGACTCGGTTGAACGCCTCATATTCCATATGAACTGTGTGAGTCCGATAGTTTGGCTGTAACTGACATTTTTGGAATATTAGGTGTTCAACAACATGGGGCAGTCTAACGCTTAATATGTGATTATATTAATGCTTTAGGACTCTGTATAAAGCTGCATATACAATATGAACCATGAGTCTCTAACAATTTGGCTGTAACTGACATTTTTGGAATATTAGGTGTTTAACCATATGGGGCAGTCCAACGCTTAATATGTGCATATAGTAATGCTTAAAGACTCTGTATAGCGCCTCATATTCAATATGTACTGTGTGCCTACGATAGTTTGGCTGTAACTGACATTTTTGGAATATTAGGTGTTCTACATTATAGGGCTGTCTAACGCTTAATATGTAAGTATAGTGATGTTTTGGGACTCTGTTGAACGCCTCATATTCAATATGAACTGTGTGCCTACGATAGTATGGCTGTAATTGACATTTTTGGAATATTAGGTGTTTAACCACATGGGGCAGTCCAACGCTTAATATGTGAGTATAGTGATGTTTTGGGACTCTGTTAAACGCCTCATATTCAATATGAACTGCGTGCCTACCATAGTTTGGCTGTAGCTGATATTTTTGGAATATTAGGTGTTCAACATTATGGGGCGGTCCAACGCTTAATATGTGATTATATTATTGCTTTAGGACTCTGTATAAAGCTGCATATACAATATGAACCATGTGTCTCTAACAGTTTGGCTGTAACTGACATTTTTGGAATATTAGGTGTTCAACCACATGGGGCAGTCCAACGCCTAATATGTGATTATATTATTGCTTTGGGACTCTGTATAAAGCTGCATATACAATATGAACCATGTGTCTTTAACAGTTTGGCTGTAACTCACATTTTTGGAATATTAGGTGTTCAACTACATGGGGCAGTCCAACGCTTAATATGTGTTTATATTATTGCTTTGGGACTCTGTATAAAGCTGCATATACAATATGAACCATGCGTCTTTAACAGTTTGTCTGTAACTCACATTTTTGGAATATTAGGTGTTCAACCACATGGGGCAGTCCAACGCCTAATATGTGCATATAGTGATGCTTTGGGACTCTGTTGAACGCCTCATATTCAATATGAACTGTGTGCCTCCGATAGTATGGCTGTAACTGACATTTTTGGAATATTTGGTGTTCAACATTATGGGGCAGTCCAACGCTTAATATGTGATTATATTATTGCTTTGGGACTCTGTATAAAGCTGCATATACAATATGAACCATGCGTCTTTAACAGTTTGGCTGTAATTCACATTTTTGGAATATTAGGTGTTCAACCACATGGGGCAGTCCAACGCCTAATATGTGATTATATTATTGCTTTAGGACTCTGTATAAAGCTGCATATACAATATGAACCATGAGTCTCTAACAGTTTGGCTGTAACTGACATTTTTGGAATATTAGGTGTTCAACAACATGGGGCAGTCTAACGCTTAATATGTGATTATATTATTGCTTTGGGACTCTGTATAACGCTGCATATACAATATGAACCATGTGTCTTTAACAGTTTAACTGTAACACACATTTTTGGAATATTAGGTGTTCAACCACATGGGGCAGTCCAACGCTTAATATGTGATTATATTATTGCTTTGGGACTCTGTATAACACTACATATTCAATATGAACCGCGTGCCTACCATAGTTTGGCTGTAGCTGACATTTTTGGAATATTAGGTGTTCAACATTATGGGGCGGTCCAACGCTTAATATGTGATTATATTAATGCTTTGGGACTCTGTATAACACTACATATTCAATATGAACTGCGTGCCTACCATAGTTTGGCTGTAGCTGACATTTTTGGAATATTAGATGTTTAACATTATGGGGCGTTCCTACGCTTAATATGTGATTATATTAATGCTATAGGACTCTGTATAAAGCTGCATATACAATATGAACCATGAGTCTCTAACAGTTTGGCTGTAACTGACATTTTTGGAATATTAGGTGTTCAACCACATGGGGCAGTCCAACGCTTAATATGTGCATATAGTGATGCTTTGGGACTCGGTTGAACTCCTCATATTCAATATGAACTGCGTGCCTACCATAGTTTGGCTGTAGCTGACATTTTTGGAATATTAGGTGTTAAACATTATAGGGCGGTACAACGCTTAACATGTGAATATATTAATGCATTGGGACTCTGTATAAAGCTGCATATACAAATAGTAATGCTTTAAGACTCTGTATAGCGCCTCATATTCAATATGAACTGTGTGCATACGATAGTTTGGCTGTAACTGACATTTTTGAAATATTAGGTGTTCAACATTATGGGGCTGTCTAACGCTTAATATGTAAGTATAGTGATGTTTTGGGACTCTGTTGAAGGCCTCATATTCAATATGAACTGTGTGCCTACGATAGTATGGCTGTAACTGACATTTTTGGACTATTAGGTGCTCAACCACATGAGGCAGTCCAACGCCTAATATGTGCATATAGTAATGCTTTAAGACTCTGTATAGCGCCTCATATTCAATATGAACTGTGTGCATACGATAGTTTGGCTGTAACTGACATTTTTGGAATATTAGGTGTTCAACATTATGGGGCTGTCTAACGCTTAATATGTAAGTACAGTGATGTTTTGGGACTCTGTTGAACGCCTCATATTCAATATGAACTGTGTGCCTACGATAGTATGGCTGTAACTGACATTTTTGGAATATTAGGTGTTCAACCACATGGTTCAGTCCAACGCTTAATATGTGCATATAGTGATGCTTTGGGACTCGGTTGAACGCCTCATATTCCATATGAACTGTGTGAGTCCGATAGTTTGGCTGTAATTGACATTTTTGAAATATTCGGTGTTCAACCACATGGGGCAGTCCAACGCTTAATATGTGATTATAGTATGGCTTTGGGACTCTGTATAACACTATGTATTCAATATGAACTGTGTGCCTACGATAGTATGGCTATAACTGACATTTTTGGAATATAAGGTGTTCAACCACATGGGGCAGTCCAACGCTTAATATGTGATTATAGTATGGCTTTGGGACTCAGTATAACACTACATATTCAATATGAACTGCGTGCTTATTATAGTTTGGCTGTGGCTGACATTTTTGGAATATTAGGTGTTCAACCACATGGGGCAGTCCAACGCTTAATATGTGCATATAGTGATGCTTTGGGACACTGTTGAACGCCTCATATGCCATATGAACTGTGTGCCTACGATAGTATGGCTGTAACTGACATTTTTGGAATATTAGGTGTTCAACCACATGGGGCAGTCCAACGCCTAATATGTGATTATATTATTGCTTTAGGACTCTGTATAAAGCTGCATATACAATATGAACCATGAGTCTCTAACAGTTTGGCTGTAACTGACATTTTTGGAATATTAGGTGTTCAACAACATGGGGCAGTCCAACGCTTAATATGTGCATATAGTGATGCTTTGGGACTCGGTTGAACGCCTCATATTCCATATGAACTGTGTGAGTCCGATAGTTTTTTCTGTAACTGACATTTTTGGAATATTAGGTGTTCAACCACATGGGGCAGTCCAACGCTTAATATGAGATATTATTGCTTTGGGACTCTGTTGAACTCCTCATATTCAATATGAACTGCGTGCCTACCATAGTTTGGCTGTAGCTGACATTTTTGGAATATTAGGTGTTAAACATTATAGGGCGGTCCAACGCTTAACATGTGAATATATTAATGCTTTGGGACTCTGTATAAAGCTGCATATACAAATAGTAATGCTTTAAGACTCTGTATAGCGCCTCATATTCAATATGAACTGTGTGCATACGATAGTTTGGCTGTAACTGACATTTTTGAAATATTAGGTGTTCAACATTATGGGGCTGTCTAACGCTTAATATGTAAGTATAGTGATGTTCTTTGACTCTGTTGAAGGCCTCATATTCAATATGAACTGTGTGCCTACGATAGTATGGCTGTAACTGACATTTTTGGACTATTAGGTGTTCAACCACATGAGGCAGTCCAACGCCTAATATGTGCATATAGTAATGCTTTAAGACTCTGTATAGCGCCTCATATTCAATATGAACTGAGTGCATACGATAGTTTGGCTGTAACTGACATTTTTGGAATATTAGGTGTTCAACATTATGGGGCTGTCTAACGCTTAATATGTAAGTATAGTGATGTTTTGGGACTCTGTTGAACGCCTCATATTCAATATGAACTGTGTGCCTACGATAGTATGGCTGTAACTGACATTTTTGGAATATTAGGTGTTCAACCACATGGGGCAGTCCAACGCTTAATATGTGCATATAGTGATGCTTTGGGACTCTGTTGAACGCCTCATATTCCATATGAACGGTGTGAGTAATATAGTTTGGCTGTAATTGACATTTTTGAAATATTCGGTGTTCAACCACATGGGGCAGTCCAACGCTTAATATGTGATTATAGTATGGCTTTGGGACTCTGTATAACACTATGTATTCAATATGAACTGTGTGCCTACGATAGTATGGCTATAACTGACATTTTTGGAATATAAGGTGTTCAACCACATGGGGCAGTCCAACGCTTAATATGTGATTATAGTATGGCTTTGGGACTCAGTATAACACTACATATTCAATATGAACTGCGTGCTTATTATAGTTTGGCTGTGGCTGACATTTTTGGAATATTAGGTGTTCAACCACATGGGGCAGTCCAACGCTTAATATGTGCATATAGTGATGCTTTGGGACACTGTTGAACGCCTCATATGCCATATGAACTGTGTGCCTACGATAGTATGGCTGTAACTGACATTTTTGGAATATTAGGTGTTCAACCACATGGGGCAGTCCAACGCCTAATATGTGATTATATTATTGCTTTAGGACTCTGTATAAAGCTGCATATACAATATGAACCATGAGTCTCTAACAGTTTGGCTGTAACTGACATTTTTGGAATATTAGGTGTTCAACCACATGGGGCAGTCCAACGCTTAATATGTGCATATGGTGATGCTTTGGGACTCGGTTGAACGCCTCATATTCCATATGAACTGTGTGAGTCCGATAGTTTGGCTGTAACTGACATTTTTGAAATATTAGGTGTTTAACCATATGGGGCAGTCCAACGCTTAATATGTGATTATATTATTGCTTTGGGACTTTGTATAACACTACATATTCAATATGAACCGCGTGCCTACCATAGTTTGGCTGTAGCTGACATTTTTGGAATATTAGGTGTTCAACATTATGGGGCGGTCCAACGCTTAATATGTGATTATATTAATGCTTTAGGACTCTGTATAAAGCTGCATATACAATATGAACCATGAGTCTCTAACAGTTTGGCTGTAACTGACATTTTTGGAATATTAGGTGTTCATCCACATGGGGCAGTCCAACGCTTAATATGTGCATATAGTGATGCTTTGGGACTCGGTTGAACGCCTCATATTCCATATGAACTGTGTGCCTCCGATAGTATGGCTGTAACTGACATTTTTGCAAAATTAGGTGTTTAACCATATGGGGCAGTCCAACGCTTAATATGTGCATATAGTAATGCTTTAGGACTCTGTATAGCGCATCATATTCAATATGTACTGTGTGCCTACGATAGTTTGGCTGTAACTGACATTTTTGGAATATTAGGTGTTCTACATTATAGGGCTGTCTAACGCTTAATATGTAAGTATAGTGATGTTTTGGGACTCTGTTGAACGCCTCATATTCAATATGAACTGTGTGCCTACGATAGTATGGCTGTAACTGACATTTTTGGAATATTAGGTGTTCAACCATATGGGGCAGTTCAACGCTTAATATGTGAGTATAGTGATGTTTTGGGACTCTGTTAAACGCCTCATATTCAATATGAACTGCGTGCCTACCATAGTTTGGCTGTAGCTGACATTTTTGGAATATTAGGTGTTCAACATTATGAGGCGGTCCAACGCTTAATATGCGATTATATTATTGCTTTAGGACTCTGTATAAAGCTGCATATACAATATGAACCATGAGTCTCTAACAGTTTGGCTGTAACTGACATTTTTGGAATATTAGGTGTTCAACCACATGGGGCAGTCCAACGCCTAATATGTGATTATATTATTGCTTTGGGACTCTGTATAAAGCTGCATATACAATATGAACCATGTGTCTTTAACAGTTTGGCTGTAACTCACATTTTTGGAATATTAGGTGTTCAACAACATGGGGCAGTCTAACGCTTAATATGTGATTATATTATTGCTTTGGGACTCTGTATAACGCTGCATATACAATATGAACCATGTGTCTTTAACAGTTTGGCTCTAACTCACATTTTTGGAATATTAGGTGTTCAACCACATGGGGCAGTCCAACGCCTAATATGTGCATATAGTGATGCATTGGGGCTCTGTTGAACGCCTCATATTCCATATGAACTGTGTGAGTACGATAGTATGGCTGTAACTGACATTTTTGAAATATTAGGTGTTTAACCATAGGGGCAGTCGATCGCTTAATATGTGCATATAGTAATGCTTTGGGACTCTGTATAGCGCCTCATATTCAATATGAACTGCGTGTCTACCATAGTTTGGCTGTAGCTGACATTTTTGGAATATTAGGTGTTCAACATTATAGGGCCGTCCAACGCTTAATATGTGATTATATTAATGCTTTAAGACTCTGTATAAAGCTGCATATACAATATGAAACATGCGTCTTTAACAGTATGGCTGTAACTCACATTTTATAATATTAGGTGTTCAACCACATGGGGCAGTCCAACGCTTAATATATGATTATATTATTGCTTTGGGACTCTGTATAACACTACATATTCAATATGAACCGCGTGCCTACCATAGTTTGGCTGTAGCTGACATTTTTGGAATATTAGGTGTTCAACATTATGGGGCGGTCCAACGCTTAATATGTGATTATATTAATGCTTTAGGACTCTGTATAAAGCTGCATATACAATATGAACCATGAGTCTCTAACAATTTGGCTGTAACTGACATTTTTGGAATATTAGGTGTTCATCCACATGGGGCAGTCCAACGCTTAATATGTGCATATAGTGATGCTTTGGGACTCGGTTGAACGCCTCATATTCCATATGAACTGTGTGCCTTCGATAGTATGGCTGTAACTGACATTTTTGTAATATTAGGTGTTTAACCATATGGGGCAGTCCAACGCTTAATATGTGCATATAGTAATGCTTAAAGACTCTGTATAGCGCCTCATATTCAATATGTACTGTGTGCCTACGATAGTTTGGCTGTAGCTGATATTTTTGGAATATTAGGTGTTCAACATTATGGGGCAGTCCAACGCTTAATATATGATTATATTATTGCTTTGGGACTCTGTATAACACTACATATTCAATATGAACTGCGTGCCTACCATAGTTTGGCTGTAGCTGACATTTTTGGAATATTAGGTGTTCAACATTATGGGGCGGTCCAACGCTTAATATGTGATTATATTATTGCTTTGGGACTCTGTATAACACTACATATTCAATATGAACTGCGTGCCTACCATAGTTTGGCTGTAGCTGACATTTTTGGAATATTAGATGTTTAACATTATGGGGCGTTCCTACGCTTAATATGTGATTATATTAATGCTATAGGACTCTGTATAAAGCTGCATATACAATATGAACCATGAGTCTCTAACAGTTTGGCTGTAACTGACATTTTTGGAATATTAGGTGTTCAACCACATGGGGCAGTCCAACGCTTAATATGTGCATATAGTGATGCTTTGGGACTCGGTTGAACGCCTCATATTCCATATGAACTGTGTGAGTCCGATAGTTTTTTCTGTAACTGACATTTTTGGAATATTAGGTGTTTAACCATATGGGGCAGTCCAACGCTTAATATGTGTTTATATTATTGCTTTGGGACTCTGTATAAAGCTGCATATACAATATGAACCATGCGTCTTTAACAGTTTGGCTGTAATTCACATTTTTGGAATATTAGGTGTTCAACTACATGGGGCAGTCCAACGCTTAATATGTGTTTATATTATTGCTTTGGGACTCTGTATAAAGCTGCATATACAATATGAACCATGCGTCTTTAACAGTTTGTCTGTAACTCACATTTTTGGAATATTAGGTGTTCAACCACATGGGGCAGTCCAACGCTTAATATGTGCATATAGTGATGCTTTGGGACTCGGTTGAACGCCTCATATTCCATATGAACTGTGTGAGTCCGATAGTTTGGCTGTAACTGACATTTTTGGAATATTAGGTGTTCAACAACATGGGGCAGTCTAACGCTTAATATGTGATTATATTAATGCTTTAGGACTCTGTATAAAGCTGCATATACAATATGAACCATGAGTCTCTAACAATTTGGCTGTAACTGACATTTTTGGAATATTAGGTGTTTAACCATATGGGGCAGTCCAACGCTTAATATGTGCATATAGTAATGCTTAAAGACTCTGTATAGCGCCTCATATTCAATATGTACTGTGTGCCTACGATAGTTTGGCTGTAACTGACATTTTTGGAATATTAGGTGTTCTACATTATAGGGCTGTCTAACGCTTAATATGTAAGTATAGTGATGTTTTGGGACTCTGTTGAACGCCTCATATTCAATATGAACTGTGTGCCTACGATAGTATGGCTGTAATTGACATTTTTGGAATATTAGGTGTTTAACCACATGGGGCAGTCCAACGCTTAATATGTGAGTATAGTGATGTTTTGGGACTCTGTTAAACGCCTCATATTCAATATGAACTGCGTGCCTACCATAGTTTGGCTGTAGCTGATATTTTTGGAATATTAGGTGTTCAACATTATGGGGCGGTCCAACGCTTAATATGTGATTATATTATTGCTTTAGGACTCTGTATAAAGCTGCATATACAATATGAACCATGTGTCTCTAACAGTTTGGCTGTAACTGACATTTTTGGAATATTAGGTGTTCAACCACATGGGGCAGTCCAACGCCTAATATGTGATTATATTATTGCTTTGGGACTCTGTATAAAGCTGCATATACAATATGAACCATGTGTCTTTAACAGTTTGGCTGTAACTCACATTTTTGGAATATTAGGTGTTCAACTACATGGGGCAGTCCAACGCTTAATATGTGTTTATATTATTGCTTTGGGACTCTGTATAAAGCTGCATATACAATATGAACCATGCGTCTTTAACAGTTTGTCTGTAACTCACATTTTTGGAATATTAGGTGTTCAACCACATGGGGCAGTCCAACGCCTAATATGTGCATATAGTGATGCTTTGGGACTCTGTTGAACGCCTCATATTCAATATGAACTGTGTGCCTCCGATAGTATGGCTGTAACTGACATTTTTGGAATATTTGGTGTTCAACATTATGGGGCAGTCCAACGCTTAATATGTGATTATATTATTGCTTTGGGACTCTGTATAAAGCTGCATATACAATATGAACCATGCGTCTTTAACAGTTTGGCTGTAATTCACATTTTTGGAATATTAGGTGTTCAACCACATGGGGCAGTCCAACGCCTAATATGTGATTATATTATTGCTTTAGGACTCTGTATAAAGCTGCATATACAATATGAACCATGAGTCTCTAACAGTTTGGCTGTAACTGACATTTTTGGAATATTAGGTGTTCAACAACATGGGGCAGTCTAACGCTTAATATGTGATTATATTATTGCTTTGGGACTCTGTATAACGCTGCATATACAATATGAACCATGTGTCTTTAACAGTTTAACTGTAACACACATTTTTGGAATATTAGGTGTTCAACCACATGGGGCAGTCCAACGCTTAATATGTGATTATATTATTGCTTTGGGACTCTGTATAACACTACATATTCAATATGAACCGCGTGCCTACCATAGTTTGGCTGTAGCTGACATTTTTGGAATATTAGGTGTTCAACATTATGGGGCGGTCCAACGCTTAATATGTGATTATATTAATGCTTTGGGACTCTGTATAACACTACATATTCAATATGAACTGCGTGCCTACCATAGTTTGGCTGTAGCTGACATTTTTGGAATATTAGATGTTTAACATTATGGGGCGTTCCTACGCTTAATATGTGATTATATTAATGCTATAGGACTCTGTATAAAGCTGCATATACAATATGAACCATGAGTCTCTAACAGTTTGGCTGTAACTGACATTTTTGGAATATTAGGTGTTCAACCACATGGGGCAGTCCAACGCTTAATATGTGCATATAGTGATGCTTTGGGACTCGGTTGAACTCCTCATATTCAATATGAACTGCGTGCCTACCATAGTTTGGCTGTAGCTGACATTTTTGGAATATTAGGTGTTAAACATTATAGGGCGGTACAACGCTTAACATGTGAATATATTAATGCATTGGGACTCTGTATAAAGCTGCATATACAAATAGTAATGCTTTAAGACTCTGTATAGCGCCTCATATTCAATATGAACTGTGTGCATACGATAGTTTGGCTGTAACTGACATTTTTGAAATATTAGGTGTTCAACATTATGGGGCTGTCTAACGCTTAATATGTAAGTATAGTGATGTTTTGGGACTCTGTTGAAGGCCTCATATTCAATATGAACTGTGTGCCTACGATAGTATGGCTGTAACTGACATTTTTGGACTATTAGGTGCTCAACCACATGAGGCAGTCCAACGCCTAATATGTGCATATAGTAATGCTTTAAGACTCTGTATAGCGCCTCATATTCAATATGAACTGTGTGCATACGATAGTTTGGCTGTAACTGACATTTTTGGAATATTAGGTGTTCAACATTATGGGGCTGTCTAACGCTTAATATGTAAGTACAGTGATGTTTTGGGACTCTGTTGAACGCCTCATATTCAATATGAACTGTGTGCCTACGATAGTATGGCTGTAACTGACATTTTTGGAATATTAGGTGTTCAACCACATGGTTCAGTCCAACGCTTAATATGTGCATATAGTGATGCTTTGGGACTCGGTTGAACGCCTCATATTCCATATGAACTGTGTGAGTCCGATAGTTTGGCTGTAATTGACATTTTTGAAATATTCGGTGTTCAACCACATGGGGCAGTCCAACGCTTAATATGTGATTATAGTATGGCTTTGGGACTCTGTATAACACTATGTATTCAATATGAACTGTGTGCCTACGATAGTATGGCTGTAACTGACATTTTTGGAATATTAGGTGTTCAACCACATGGGGCAGTCCAACGCCTAATATGTGATTATATTATTGCTTTAGGACTCTGTATAAAGCTGCATATACAATATGAACCATGAGTCTCTAACAGTTTGGCTGTAACTGACATTTTTGGAATATTAGGTGTTCAACAACATGGGGCAGTCCAACGCTTAATATGTGCATATAGTGATGCTTTGGGACTCGGTTGAACGCCTCATATTCCATATGAACTGTGTGAGTCCGATAGTTTTTTCTGTAACTGACATTTTTGGAATATTAGGTGTTCAACCACATGGGGCAGTCCAACGCTTAATATGAGATATTATTGCTTTGGGACTCTGTTGAACTCCTCATATTCAATATGAACTGCGTGCCTACCATAGTTTGGCTGTAGCTGACATTTTTGGAATATTAGGTGTTAAACATTATAGGGCGGTCCAACGCTTAACATGTGAATATATTAATGCTTTGGGACTCTGTATAAAGCTGCATATACAAATAGTAATGCTTTAAGACTCTGTATAGCGCCTCATATTCAATATGAACTGTGTGCATACGATAGTTTGGCTGTAACTGACATTTTTGAAATATTAGGTGTTCAACATTATGGGGCTGTCTAACGCTTAATATGTAAGTATAGTGATGTTTTTTGACTCTGTTGAAGGCCTCATATTCAATATGAACTGTGTGCCTACGATAGTATGGCTGTAACTGACATTTTTGGACTATTAGGTGTTCAACCACATGAGGCAGTCCAACGCCTAATATGTGCATATAGTAATGCTTTAAGACTCTGTATAGCGCCTCATATTCAATATGAACTGAGTGCATACGATAGTTTGGCTGTAACTGACATTTTTGGAATATTAGGTGTTCAACATTATGGGGCTGTCTAACGCTTAATATGTAAGTATAGTGATGTTTTGGGACTCTGTTGAACGCCTCATATTCAATATGAACTGTGTGCCTACGATAGTATGGCTGTAACTGACATTTTTGGAATATTAGGTGTTCAACCACATGGGGCAGTCCAACGCTTAATATGTGCATATAGTGATGCTTTGGGACTCTGTTGAACGCCTCATATTCCATATGAACGGTGTGAGTAATATAGTTTGGCTGTAATTGACATTTTTGAAATATTCGGTGTTCAACCACATGGGGCAGTCCAACGCTTAATATGTGATTATAGTATGGCTTTGGGACTCTGTATAACACTATGTATTCAATATGAACTGTGTGCCTACGATAGTATGGCTATAACTGACATTTTTGGAATATAAGGTGTTCAACCACATGGGGCAGTCCAACGCTTAATATGTGATTATAGTATGGCTTTGGGACTCAGTATAACACTACATATTCAATATGAACTGCGTGCTTATTATAGTTTGGCTGTGGCTGACATTTTTGGAATATTAGGTGTTCAACCACATGGGGCAGTCCAACGCTTAATATGTGCATATAGTGATGCTTTGGGACACTGTTGAACGCCTCATATGCCATATGAACTGTGTGCCTACGATAGTATGGCTGTAACTGACATTTTTGGAATATTAGGTGTTCATCCACATGGGGCAGTCCAACGCTTAATATGTGCATATAGTGATGCTTTGGGACTCGGTTGAACGCCTCATATTCCATATGAACTGTGTGCCTCCGATAGTATGGCTGTAACTGACATTTTTGCAAAATTAGGTGTTTAACCATATGGGGCAGTCCAACGCTTAATATGTGCATATAGTAATGCTTTAGGACTCTGTATAGCGCATCATATTCAATATGTACTGTGTGCCTACGATAGTTTGGCTGTAACTGACATTTTTGGAATATTAGGTGTTCTACATTATAGGGCTGTCTAACGCTTAATATGTAAGTATAGTGATGTTTTGGGACTCTGTTGAACGCCTCATATTCAATATGAACTGTGTGCCTACGATAGTATGGCTGTAACTGACATTTTTGGAATATTAGGTGTTCAACCATATGGGGCAGTTCAACGCTTAATATGTGAGTATAGTGATGTTTTGGGACTCTGTTAAACGCCTCATATTCAATATGAACTGCGTGCCTACCATAGTTTGGCTGTAGCTGACATTTTTGGAATATTAGGTGTTCAACATTATGAGGCGGTCCAACGCTTAATATGCGATTATATTATTGCTTTAGGACTCTGTATAAAGCTGCATATACAATATGAACCATGAGTCTCTAACAGTTTGGCTGTAACTGACATTTTTGGAATATTAGGTGTTCAACCACATGGGGCAGTCCAACGCCTAATATGTGATTATATTATTGCTTTGGGACTCTGTATAAAGCTGCATATACAATATGAACCATGTGTCTTTAACAGTTTGGCTGTAACTCACATTTTTGGAATATTAGGTGTTCAACAACATGGGGCAGTCTAACGCTTAATATGTGATTATATTATTGCTTTGGGACTCTGTATAACGCTGCATATACAATATGAACCATGTGTCTTTAACAGTTTGGCTCTAACTCACATTTTTGGAATATTAGGTGTTCAACCACATGGGGCAGTCCAACGCCTAATATGTGCATATAGTGATGCATTGGGGCTCTGTTGAACGTCTCATATTCCATATGAACTGTGTGAGTACGATAGTATGGCTGTAACTGACATTTTTGAAATATTAGGTGTTTAACCATAGGGGCAGTCGATCGCTTAATATGTGCATATAGTAATGCTTTGGGACTCTGTATAGCGCCTCATATTCAATATGAACTGCGTGTCTACCATAGTTTGGCTGTAGCTGACATTTTTGGAATATTAGGTGTTCAACATTATAGGGCCGTCCAACGCTTAATATGTGATTATATTAATGCTTTAAGACTCTGTATAAAGCTGCATATACAATATGAAACATGCGTCTTTAACAGTATGGCTGTAACTCACATTTTATAATATTAGGTGTTCAACCACATGGGGCAGTCCAACGCTTAATATATGATTATATTATTGCTTTGGGACTCTGTATAACACTACATATTCAATATGAACCGCGTGCCTACCATAGTTTGGCTGTAGCTGACATTTTTGGAATATTAGGTGTTCAACATTATGGGGCGGTCCAACGCTTAATATGTGATTATATTAATGCTTTAGGACTCTGTATAAAGCTGCATATACAATATGAACCATGAGTCTCTAACAATTTGGCTGTAACTGACATTTTTGGAATATTAGGTGTTCATCCACATGGGGCAGTCCAACGCTTAATATGTGCATATAGTGATGCTTTGGGACTCGGTTGAACGCCTCATATTCCATATGAACTGTGTGCCTTCGATAGTATGGCTGTAACTGACATTTTTGTAATATTAGGTGTTTAACCATATGGGGCAGTCCAACGCTTAATATGTGCATATAGTAATGCTTAAAGACTCTGTATAGCGCCTCATATTCAATATGTACTGTGTGCCTACGATAGTTTGGCTGTAGCTGATATTTTTGGAATATTAGGTGTTCAACATTATGGGGCAGTCCAACGCTTAATATATGATTATATTATTGCTTTGGGACTCTGTATAACACTACATATTCAATATGAACTGCGTGCCTACCATAGTTTGGCTGTAGCTGACATTTTTGGAATATTAGGTGTTCAACATTATGGGGCGGTCCAACGCTTAATATGTGATTATATTATTGCTTTGGGACTCTGTATAACACTACATATTCAATATGAACTGCGTGCCTACCATAGTTTGGCTGTAGCTGACATTTTTGGAATATTAGATGTTTAACATTATGGGGCGTTCCTACGC
Source organism: Silvanus unidentatus (assembly GCA_963930825.1). NCBI lineage: Eukaryota > Metazoa > Arthropoda > Insecta > Coleoptera > Silvanidae > Silvanus > Silvanus unidentatus. The sequence continues at coordinate 10,612,455 of OZ005760.1, read as the reverse complement.
TTAATATGTGATTATATTAATGCTATAGGACTCTGTATAAAGCTGCATATACAATATGAACCATGAGTCTCTAACAGTTTGGCTGTAACTGACATTTTTGGAATATTAGGTGTTCAACCACATGGGGCAGTCCAACGCTTAATATGTGCATATAGTGATGCTTTGGGACTCGGTTGAACGCCTCATATTCCATATGAACTGTGTGAGTCCGATAGTTTTTTCTGTAACTGACATTTTTGGAATATTAGGTGTTCAACCACATGGGGCAGTCCAACGCTTAATATGAGATATTATTGCTTTGGGACTCTGTTGAACTCCTCATATTCAATATGAACTGCGAGCCTACCATAGTTTGGCTGTAGCTGACATTTTTGGAATATTAGGTGTTAAACATTATAGGGCGGTCCAACGCTTAACATGTGAATATATTAATGCTTTGGGACTCTGTATAAAGCTGCATATACAAATAGTAATGCTTTAAGACTCTGTATAGCGCCTCATATTCAATATGAACTGTGTGCATACGATAGTTTGGCTGTAACTGACATTTTTGAAATATTAGGTGTTCAACATTATGGGGCTGTCTAACGCTTAATATGTAAGTATAGTGATGTTTTGGGACTCTGTTCAAGGCCTCATATTCAATATGAACTGTGTGCCTACGATAGTATGGCTGTAACTGACATTTTTGGACTATTAGGTGTTCAACCACATGAGGCAGTCCAACGCCTAATATGTGCATATAGTAATGCTTTAAGACTCTGTATAGCGCCTCATATTCAATATGAACTGTGTGCATACGATAGTTTGGCTGTAACTGACATTTTTGGAATATTAGGTGTTCAACATTATGGGGCTGTCTAACGCTTAATATGTAAGTATAGTGATGTTTTGGGACTCTGTTGAACGCCTCATATTCAATATGAACTGTGTGCCTACGATAGTATGGCTGTAACTGACATTTTTGGAATATTAGGTGTTCAACCACATGGTTCAGTCCAACGCTTAATATGTGCATATAGTGATGCTTTGGGACTCGGTTGAACGCCTCATATTCCATATGAACTGTGTGAGTCCGATAGTTTGGCTGTAATTGACATTTTTGAAATATTCGGTGTTCAACCACATGGGGCAGTCCAACGCTTAATATGTGATTATAGTATGGCTTTGGGACTCTGTATAACACTATGTATTCAATATGAACTGTGTGCCTACGATAGTATGGCTATAACTGACATTTTTGGAATATAAGGTGTTCAACCACATGGGGCAGTCCAACGCTTAATATGTGATTATAGTATGGCTTTGGGACTCAGTATAACACTACATATTCAATATGAACTGCGTGCTTATTATAGTTTGGCTGTGGCTGACATTTTTGGAATATTAGGTGTTCAACCACATGGGGCAGTCCAACGCTTAATATGTGCATATAGTGATGCTTTGGGACACTGTTGAACGCCTCATATGCCATATGAACTGTGTGCCTACGATAGTATGGCTGTAACTGACATTTTTGGAATATTAGGTGTTCAACCACATGGGGCAGTCCAACGCCTAATATGTGATTATATTATTGCTTTAGGACTCTGTATAAAGCTGCATATACAATATGAACCATGAGTCTCTAACAGTTTGGCTGTAACTGACATTTTTGGAATATTAGGTGTTCAACAACATGGGGCAGTCTAACGCTTAATATGTGATTATATTATTGCTTTGGGACTCTGTATAACGCTGCATATACAATATGAACCATGTGTCTTTAACAGTTTGGCTGTAACTCACATTTTTGGAATATTAGGTGTTCAACAACATGGGGCAGTCTAACGCTTAATATGTGATTATATTATTGCTTTGGGACTCTGTATAACGCTGCATATACAATATGAACCATGTGTCTTTAACAGTTTAACTGTAACACACATTTTTGGAATATTAGGTGTTCAACCACATGGGGCAGTCCAACGCTTAATATGTGATTATATTATTGCTTTGGGACTCTGTATAACACTACATATTCAATATGAACCGCGTGCCTACCATAGTTTGGCTGTAGCTGACATTTTTGGAATATTAGGTGTTCAACATTATGGGGCGGTCCAACGCTTAATATGTGATTATATTAATGCTTTAGGACTCTGTATAAAGCTGCATATACAATATGAACCATGAGTCTCTAACAGTTTGGCTGTAACTGACATTTTTGGAATATTAGGTGTTCAACCACATGGGGCAGTCCAACGCTTAATATATGATTATATTATTGCTTTGGGACTCTGTATAACACTACATATTCAATATGAACTGCGTGCCTACCATAGTTTGGCTGTAGCTGACATTTTTGGAATATTAGGTGTTCAACATTATGGGGCGGTCCAACGCTTAATATGTGATTATATTATTGCTTTGGGACTCTGTATAACACTACATATTCAATATGAACTGCGTGCCTACCATAGTTTGGCTGTAGCTGACATTTTTGGAATATTAGATGTTTAACATTATGGGGCGTTCCTACGCTTAATATGTGATTATATTAATGCTATAGGACTCTGTATAAAGCTGCATATACAATATGAACCATGAGTCTCTAACAGTTTGGCTGTAACTGACATTTTTGGAATATTAGGTGTTCAACCACATGGGGCAGTCCAACGCTTAATATGTGCATATAGTGATGCTTTGGGACTCGGTTGAACGCCTCATATTCCATATGAACTGTGTGAGTCCGATAGTTTTTTCTGTAACTGACATTTTTGGAATATTAGGTGTTCAACCACATGGGGCAGTCCAACGCTTAATATGAGATATTATTGCTTTGGGACTCTGTTGAACTCCTCATATTCAATATGAACTGCGTGCCTACCATAGTTTGGCTGTAGCTGACATTTTTGGAATATTAGGTGTTAAACATTATAGGGCGGTCCAACGCTTAACATGTGAATATATTAATGCTTTGGGACTCTGTATAAAGCTGCATATACAAATAGTAATGCTTTAAGACTCTGTATAGCGCCTCATATTCAATATGAACTGTGTGCATACGATAGTTTGGCTGTAACTGACATTTTTGAAATATTAGGTGTTCAACATTATGGGGCTGTCTAACGCTTAATATGTAAGTATAGTGATGTTTTTTGACTCTGTTGAAGGCCTCATATTCAATATGAACTGTGTGCCTACGATAGTATGGCTGTAACTGACATTTTTGGACTATTAGGTGTTCAACCACATGAGGCAGTCCAACGCCTAATATGTGCATATAGTAATGCTTTAAGACTCTGTATAGCGCCTCATATTCAATATGAACTGAGTGCATACGATAGTTTGGCTGTAACTGACATTTTTGGAATATTAGGTGTTCAACATTATGGGGCTGTCTAACGCTTAATATGTAAGTATAGTGATGTTTTGGGACTCTGTTGAACGCCTCATATTCAATATGAACTGTGTGCCTACGATAGTATGGCTGTAACTGACATTTTTGGAATATTAGGTGTTCAACCACATGGGGCAGTCCAACGCTTAATATGTGCATATAGTGATGCTTTGGGACTCTGTTGAACGCCTCATATTCCATATGAACGGTGTGAGTAATATAGTTTGGCTGTAATTGACATTTTTGAAATATTCGGTGTTCAACCACATGGGGCAGTCCAACGCTTAATATGTGATTATAGTATGGCTTTGGGACTCTGTATAACACTATGTATTCAATATGAACTGTGTGCCTACGATAGTATGGCTATAACTGACATTTTTGGAATATTAGGTGTTCAACCACATGGGGCAGTCCAACGCTTAATATGTGCATATAGTGATGCTTTGGGACTCGGTTGAACGCCTCATATTCCATATGAACTGTGTGAGTCCGATAGTTTTTTCTGTAACTGACATTTTTGGAATATTAGGTGTTCAACCACATGGGGCAGTCCAACGCTTAATATGAGATATTATTGCTTTGGGACTCTGTTGAACTCCTCATATTCAATATGAACTGCGAGCCTACCATAGTTTGGCTGTAGCTGACATTTTTGGAATATTAGGTGTTAAACATTATAGGGCGGTCCAACGCTTAACATGTGAATATATTAATGCTTTGGGACTCTGTATAAAGCTGCATATACAAATAGTAATGCTTTAAGACTCTGTATAGCGCCTCATATTCAATATGAACTGTGTGCATACGATAGTTTGGCTGTAACTGACATTTTTGAAATATTAGGTGTTCAACATTATGGGGCTGTCTAACGCTTAATATGTAAGTATAGTGATGTTTTGGGACTCTGTTCAAGGCCTCATATTCAATATGAACTGTGTGCCTACGATAGTATGGCTGTAACTGACATTTTTGGACTATTAGGTGTTCAACCACATGAGGCAGTCCAACGCCTAATATGTGCATATAGTAATGCTTTAAGACTCTGTATAGCGCCTCATATTCAATATGAACTGTGTGCATACGATAGTTTGGCTGTAACTGACATTTTTGGAATATTAGGTGTTCAACATTATGGGGCTGTCTAACGCTTAATATGTAAGTATAGTGATGTTTTGGGACTCTGTTGAACGCCTCATATTCAATATGAACTGTGTGCCTACGATAGTATGGCTGTAACTGACATTTTTGGAATATTAGGTGTTCAACCACATGGTTCAGTCCAACGCTTAATATGTGCATATAGTGATGCTTTGGGACTCGGTTGAACGCCTCATATTCCATATGAACTGTGTGAGTCCGATAGTTTGGCTGTAATTGACATTTTTGAAATATTCGGTGTTCAACCACATGGGGCAGTCCAACGCTTAATATGTGATTATAGTATGGCTTTGGGACTCTGTATAACACTATGTATTCAATATGAACTGTGTGCCTACGATAGTATGGCTATAACTGACATTTTTGGAATATAAGGTGTTCAACCACATGGGGCAGTCCAACGCTTAATATGTGATTATAGTATGGCTTTGGGACTCAGTATAACACTACATATTCAATATGAACTGCGTGCTTATTATAGTTTGGCTGTGGCTGACATTTTTGGAATATTAGGTGTTCAACCACATGGGGCAGTCCAACGCTTAATATGTGCATATAGTGATGCTTTGGGACACTGTTGAACGCCTCATATGCCATATGAACTGTGTGCCTACGATAGTATGGCTGTAACTGACATTTTTGGAATATTAGGTGTTCAACCACATGGGGCAGTCCAACGCCTAATATGTGATTATATTATTGCTTTAGGACTCTGTATAAAGCTGCATATACAATATGAACCATGAGTCTCTAACAGTTTGGCTGTAACTGACATTTTTGGAATATTAGGTGTTCAACAACATGGGGCAGTCTAACGCTTAATATGTGATTATATTATTGCTTTGGGACTCTGTATAACGCTGCATATACAATATGAACCATGTGTCTTTAACAGTTTGGCTGTAACTCACATTTTTGGAATATTAGGTGTTCAACAACATGGGGCAGTCTAACGCTTAATATGTGATTATATTATTGCTTTGGGACTCTGTATAACGCTGCATATACAATATGAACCATGTGTCTTTAACAGTTTAACTGTAACACACATTTTTGGAATATTAGGTGTTCAACCACATGGGGCAGTCCAACGCTTAATATGTGATTATATTATTGCTTTGGGACTCTGTATAACACTACATATTCAATATGAACCGCGTGCCTACCATAGTTTGGCTGTAGCTGACATTTTTGGAATATTAGGTGTTCAACATTATGGGGCGGTCCAACGCTTAATATGTGATTATATTAATGCTTTAGGACTCTGTATAAAGCTGCATATACAATATGAACCATGAGTCTCTAACAGTTTGGCTGTAACTGACATTTTTGGAATATTAGGTGTTCAACCACATGGGGCAGTCCAACGCTTAATATATGATTATATTATTGCTTTGGGACTCTGTATAACACTACATATTCAATATGAACTGCGTGCCTACCATAGTTTGGCTGTAGCTGACATTTTTGGAATATTAGGTGTTCAACATTATGGGGCGGTCCAACGCTTAATATGTGATTATATTATTGCTTTGGGACTCTGTATAACACTACATATTCAATATGAACTGCGTGCCTACCATAGTTTGGCTGTAGCTGACATTTTTGGAATATTAGATGTTTAACATTATGGGGCGTTCCTACGCTTAATATGTGATTATATTAATGCTATAGGACTCTGTATAAAGCTGCATATACAATATGAACCATGAGTCTCTAACAGTTTGGCTGTAACTGACATTTTTGGAATATTAGGTGTTCAACCACATGGGGCAGTCCAACGCTTAATATGTGCATATAGTGATGCTTTGGGACTCGGTTGAACGCCTCATATTCCATATGAACTGTGTGAGTCCGATAGTTTTTTCTGTAACTGACATTTTTGGAATATTAGGTGTTCAACCACATGGGGCAGTCCAACGCTTAATATGAGATATTATTGCTTTGGGACTCTGTTGAACTCCTCATATTCAATATGAACTGCGTGCCTACCATAGTTTGGCTGTAGCTGACATTTTTGGAATATTAGGTGTTAAACATTATAGGGCGGTCCAACGCTTAACATGTGAATATATTAATGCTTTGGGACTCTGTATAAAGCTGCATATACAAATAGTAATGCTTTAAGACTCTGTATAGCGCCTCATATTCAATATGAACTGTGTGCATACGATAGTTTGGCTGTAACTGACATTTTTGAAATATTAGGTGTTCAACATTATGGGGCTGTCTAACGCTTAATATGTAAGTATAGTGATGTTTTTTGACTCTGTTGAAGGCCTCATATTCAATATGAACTGTGTGCCTACGATAGTATGGCTGTAACTGACATTTTTGGACTATTAGGTGTTCAACCACATGAGGCAGTCCAACGCCTAATATGTGCATATAGTAATGCTTTAAGACTCTGTATAGCGCCTCATATTCAATATGAACTGAGTGCATACGATAGTTTGGCTGTAACTGACATTTTTGGAATATTAGGTGTTCAACATTATGGGGCTGTCTAACGCTTAATATGTAAGTATAGTGATGTTTTGGGACTCTGTTGAACGCCTCATATTCAATATGAACTGTGTGCCTACGATAGTATGGCTGTAACTGACATTTTTGGAATATTAGGTGTTCAACCACATGGGGCAGTCCAACGCTTAATATGTGCATATAGTGATGCTTTGGGACTCTGTTGAACGCCTCATATTCCATATGAACGGTGTGAGTAATATAGTTTGGCTGTAATTGACATTTTTGAAATATTCGGTGTTCAACCACATGGGGCAGTCCAACGCTTAATATGTGATTATAGTATGGCTTTGGGACTCTGTATAACACTATGTATTCAATATGAACTGTGTGCCTACGATAGTATGGCTATAACTGACATTTTTGGAATATAAGGTGTTCAACCACATGGGGCAGTCCAACGCTTAATATGTGATTATAGTATGGCTTTGGGACTCAGTATAACACTACATATTCAATATGAACTGCGTGCTTATTATAGTTTGGCTGTGGCTGACATTTTTGGAATATTAGGTGTTCAACCACATGGGGCAGTCCAACGCTTAATATGTGCATATAGTGATGCTTTGGGACACTGTTGAACGCCTCATATGCCATATGAACTGTGTGCCTACGATAGTATGGCTGTAACTGACATTTTTGGAATATTAGGTGTTCAACCACATGGGGCAGTCCAACGCCTAATATGTGATTATATTATTGCTTTAGGACTCTGTATAAAGCTGCATATACAATATGAACCATGAGTCTCTAACAGTTTGGCTGTAACTGACATTTTTGGAATATTAGGTGTTCAACCACATGGGGCAGTCCAACGCTTAATATGTGCATATGGTGATGCTTTGGGACTCGGTTGAACGCCTCATATTCCATATGAACTGTGTGAGTCCGATAGTTTGGCTGTAACTGACATTTTTGAAATATTAGGTGTTTAACCATATGGGGCAGTCCAACGCTTAATATGTGATTATATTATTGCTTTGGGACTTTGTATAACACTACATATTCAATATGAACCGCGTGCCTACCATAGTTTGGCTGTAGCTGACATTTTTGGAATATTAGGTGTTCAACATTATGGGGCGGTCCAACGCTTAATATGTGATTATATTAATGCTTTAGGACTCTGTATAAAGCTGCATATACAATATGAACCATGAGTCTCTAACAGTTTGGCTGTAACTGACATTTTTGGAATATTAGGTGTTCAACCACATGGGGCAGTCCAACGCTTAATATGTGCATATAGTGATGCTTTGGGACTCGGTTGAACGCCTCATATTCCATATGAACTGTGTGAGTCCGATAGTTTGGCTGTAACTGACATTTTTGGAATATTAGGTGTTCAACCACATGGGGCAGTCCAACGCTTAATATGAGATATTATTGCTTTGGGACTCTGTATAAAGCTGCATATACAATATGAACCATGCGTCTTTAACAGTTTGGCTGTAATTCACATTTTTGGAATATTAGGTGTTCAACTACATGGGGCAGTCCAACGCTTAATATGTGTTTATATTATTGCTTTGGGACTCTGTATAAAGCTGCATATACAATATGAACCATGCGTCTTTAACAGTTTGTCTGTAACTCACATTTTTGGAATATTAGGTGTTCAACCACATGGGGCAGTCCAACGCCTAATATGTGCATATAGTGATGCTTTGGGACTCTGTTGAACGCCTCATATTTAATATGAACTGTGTGCCTCCGATAGTATGGCTGTAACTGACATTTTTGTAATATTAGGTGTTTAACCATATGGGGCAGTCCAACGCTTAATATGTGCATATAGTAATGCTTTAAGACTCTGTATAGCGCCTCTTATTCAATATGAACTGTGTGCCTACGATAGTTTGGCTGTAACTGACATTTTTGGAATATTAGGTGTTCTACATTATAGGGCTGTCTAACGCTTAATATGTAAGTATAGTGATGTTTTGGGACTCTGTTGAACGCCTCATATTCAATATGAACTGTGTGCCTACGATAGTATGGCTGTAACTGACATTTTTGGAATATTAGGTGTTCAACCACATGGGGCAGTCCAACGCTTAATATGTGAGTATAGTGATGTTTTGGGACTCTGTTAAACGCCTCATATTCAATATGAACTGCGTGCCTACCATAGTTTGGCTGTAGCTGACATTTTTGGAATATTAGGTGTTCAACATTATGGGGCGGTCCAACGCTTAATATGTGATTATATTATTGCTTTAGGACTCTGTATAAAGCTGCATATACAATATGAACCATGAGTCTGTAACAGTTTGGCTGTAACTGACATTTTTGGAATATTAGGTGTTCAACCACATGGGGCAGTCCAACGCCTAATATGTGATTATATTATTGCTTTGGGACTCTGTATAAAGCTGCATATACAATATGAACCATGTGTCTTAAACAGTTTGGCTGTAACTCACATTTTTGGAATATTAGGTGTTCAACAACATGGGGCAGTCTAACGCTTAATATGTGATTATATTATTGCTTTGGGACTCTGTATAACGCTGCATATACAATATGAACCATGTGTCTTTAACAGTTTGGCGGTAACTCACATTTTTGGAATATTAGGTGTTCAACCACATGGGGCAGTCCAACGCCTAATATGTGCATATAGTGATGCATTGGGGCTCTGTTGAACACCTCATATTCAATATGAACTGTGTGCCTCCGATAGTATGGCTGTAACTGACATTTTTGTAATATTAGGTGTTTAACCATATGGGGCAGTCCAACGCTTAATATGTGCATATAGTAATGCTTAAAGACTCTGTATAGCGTCTCATATTCAATATGTACTGTGTGCCTACGATAGTTTGGCTGTAACTGACATTTTTGGAATATTAGGTGTTCAACCACATGGGGCAGTCCAACGCTTAATATGTGAGTATAGTGATGTTTTGGGACTCTGTTAAACGCCACATATTCAATATGAACTGCGTGCATACCATAGTTTGGCTGTAGCTGATATTTTTGGAATATTAGGTGTTCAACATTATGGGGCGGTCCAACGCTTAATATGTGATTATATTATTGCTTTAGGACTCTGTATAAAGCTGCATATACAATATGAACCATGAGTCTCTAACAGTTTGGCTGTAACTGACATTTTTGGAATATTAGGTGTTCAACCACATGGGGCAGTCCAACGCCTAATATGTGATTATATTATTGCTTAGGGACTCTGTATAAAGCTGCATATACAATATGAACCATGTGTCTTTAACAGTTTGGCTGTAACTCACATTTTTGGAATATTAGGTGTTCAACAACATGGGGCAGTCTAACGCTTAATATGTGATTATATTATTGCTTTGGGACTCTGTATAACGCTGCATATACAATATGAACCATGTGTCTTTAACAGTTTGGCGGTAACTCACATTTTTGGAATATTAGGTGTTCAACCACATGGGGCAGTCCAACGAATAATATGTGCATATAGTGATGCATTGGGGCTCTGTTGAACACCTCATATTCAATATGAACTGTGTGCCTCCGATAGTATATCTGTAACTGACATTTTTGTAATATTAGGTGTTTAACCATATGGGGCAGTCCAACGCTTAATATGTGCATATAGAAATGCTTAAAGACTCTGTATAGCGCCTCATATTCAATATGTACTGTGTGCCTACGATAGTTTGGCTGTAACTGACATTTTTGGAATATTAGGTGTTCTACATTATAGGGCTGTCTAACGCTTAATATGTAAGTATAGTGATGTTTTGGGACTCTGTTGAACGCCTCATATTCAATATGAACTGTGTGCCTACGATAGTATGGCTGTAACTGACATTTTTGGAATATTAGGTGTTCAACCACATGGGGCAGTCCAACGCTTAATATGTGAGTATAGTGATGTTTTTTGACTCTGTTAAACGCCACATATTCAATATGAACTGCGTGCCTACCATAGTTTGGCTGTAGCTGATATTTTTGGAATATTAGGTGTTCAACATTATGGGGCGATCCAACGCTTAATATGTGATTATATTATTGCTTTAGGACTCTGTATAAAGCTGCATATACAATATGAACCATGAGTCTCTAACAGTTTGGCTGTAACTGACATTTTTGGAATATTAGGTGTTCAACCACATGGGGCAGTCCAACGCCTAATATGTGATTATATTATTGCTTTAGGACTCTGTATAAAGCTGCATATACAATATGAACCATGAGTCTCTAACAGTTTGGCTGTAACTGACATTTTTGGAATATTAGGTGTTCAACCACATGGGGCAGTCCAACGCCTAATATGTGATTATATTATTGCTTTGGGACTCTGTATAACGCTGCATATACAATATGAACCATGTGTCTTTAACAGTTTGGCTGTAACTCACATTTTTGGAATATTAGGTGTTCAACCACATGGGGCAGTCCAACGCCTAATATGTGCATATAGTGATGCATTGGGGCTCTGTTGAACGCCTCATATTCCATATGAACTGTGTGAGTACGATAGTATGGCTGTAACTGACATTTTTGAAATATTAGGTGTTTAACCATAGGGGCAGTCGATCGCTTAATATGTGCATATAGTAATGCTTTGGGACTCTGTATAGCGCCTCATATTCAATATGAACTGCGTGTCTACCATAGTTTGGCTGTAGCTGACATTTTTGGAATATTAGGTGTTCAACAACATGGGTCAGTCTAACGCTTAATATGTGATTATATTATTGCTTTCGGACTCTGTATAACGCTGCATATACAATATGAACCATGTGTCTTTAACAGTTTAACTGTAACTCACATTTTTGGAATATTAGGTGTTCAACCACATGGGGCAGTCCAACGCTTAATATGTGATTATATTATTGCTTTGGGACTCTGTATAACACTACATATTCAATATGAACCGCGTGCCTACCATAGTTTGGCTGTAGCTGACATTTTTGGAATATTAGGTGTTCAACATTATGGGGCGGTCCAACGCTTAATATGTGATTATATTAATGCTTTAGGACTCTGTATAAAGCTGCATATACAATATGAACCATGAGTCTCTAACAGTTTGGCTGTAACTGACATTTTTGGAATATTAGGTGTTCAACCACATGGGGCAGTCCAACGCTTAATATGTGCATATAGTGATGCTTTGGGACTCGGTTGAACGCCTCATATTCCATATGAACTGTGTGAGTCCGATAGTTTGGCTGTAACTGACATTTTTTGTATATTAGGTGTTCAACCACATGGGGCAGTCCAACGCTTAATATGTGCATATATTGATGCTTTGGGACTCGGTTGAACGCCTCATATTCCATATGAACTGTGTGAGTCCGATAGTTTGGCTGTAACTGACATTTTTGGAATATTTGGTGTTCAACATTATGGGGCAGTCCAACGCTTAATATGTGATTATATTATTGCTTTGGGACTCTGTATAAAGCTGCATATACAATATGAACCATGCGTCTTTAACAGTTTGGCTGTAATTCACATTTTTGGAATATTAGGTGTTCAACTACATGGGGCAGTCCAACGCTTAATATGTGTTTATATTATTGCTTTGGGACTCTGTATAAAGCTGCATATACAATATGAACCATGCGTCTTTAACAGTTTGTCTGTAACTCACATTTTTGGAATATTAGGTGTTCAACCACATGGGGCAGTCCAACGCCTAATGTGTGCATATAGTGATGCTTTGGGACTCTGTTGAACGCCTCATATTCAATATGAACTGTGTGCCTCCGATAGTATGGCTGTAACTGACATTTTTGTAATATTAGGTGTTTAACCATATGGGGCAGTCCAACGCTTAATATGTGCATATAGTAATGCTTAAAGACTCTGTATAGCGCCTCATATTCAATATGAACTGTGTGCCTACGATAGTTTGGCTGTAACTGACATTTTTGGAATATTAGGTGTTCTACATTATAGGGATGTCTAACGCTTAATATGTAAGTATAGTGATGTTTTGGGACTCTGTTGAACGCCTCATATTCAATATGAACTGTGTGCCTACGATAGTATGGCTGTAACTGACATTTTTGGAATATTAGGTGTTCAACCACATGGGGCAGTCCAACGCTTAATATGTGAGTATAGTGATGTTTTGGGACTCTGTTAAACGCCTCATATTCAATATGAACTGCGTGCCTACCATAGTTTGGCTGTAGCTGACATTTTTGGAATATTAGGTGTTCAACATTATGGGGCGGTCCAACGCTTAATATGTGATTATATTATTGCTTTAGGACTCTGTATAAAGCTGCATATACAATATGAACCATGAGTCTCTAACAGTTTGGCTGTAACTGACATTTTTGGAATATTAGGTGTTCAACCACATGGGGCAGTCCAACGCCTAATATGTGATTATATTATTGCTTTGGGACTCTGTATAAAGCTGCATATACAATATGAACCATGTGTCTTAAACAGTTTGGCTGTAACTCACATTTTTGGAATATTAGGTGTTCAACAACATGGGGCAGTCTAACGCTTAATATGTGATTATATTATTGCTTTGGGACTCTGTATAACGCTGCATATACAATATGAACCATGTGTCTTTAACAGTTTGGCGGTAACTCACATTTTTGGAATATTAGGTGTTCAACCACATGGGGCAGTCCAACGCCTAATATGTGCATATAGTGATGCATTGGGGCTCTGTTGAACACCTCATATTCAATATGAACTGTGTGCCTCCTATAGTATGGCTGTAACTGACATTTTTGTAATATTAGGTGTTTAACCATATGGGGCAGTCCAACGCTTAATATGTGCATATAGTAATGCTTAAAGACTCTGTATAGCGCCTCATATTCAATATGTACTGTGTGCCTACGATAGTTTGGCTGTAACTGACATTTTTGGAATATTAGGTGTTCTACATTATAGGGCTGTCTAACGCTTAATATGTAAGTATAGTGATGTTTTGGGACTCTGTTGAACGGCTCATATTCAATATGAACTGTGTGCCTACGATAGTATGGCTGTAACTGACATTTTTGGAATATTAGGTGTTCAACCACATGGGGCAGTCCAACGCTTAATATGTGAGTATAGTGATGTTTTGGGACTCTGTTAAACGCCACATATTCAATATGAACTGCGTGCATACCATAGTTTGGCTGTAGCTGATATTTTTGGAATATTAGGTGTTCAACATTATGGGGCGGTCCAACGCTTAATATGTGATTATATTATTGCTTTAGGACTCTGTATAAAGCTGCATATACAATATGAACCATGAGTCTCTAACAGTTTGGCTGTAACTGACATTTTTGGAATATTAGGTGTTCAACCACATGGGGCAGTCCAACGCCTAATATGTGATTATATTATTGCTTAGGGACTCTGTATAAAGCTGCATATACAATATGAACCATGTGTCTTTAACAGTTTGGCTGTAACTCACATTTTTGGAATATTAGGTGTTCAACAACATGGGGCAGTCTAACGCTTAATATGTGATTATATTATTGCTTTGGGACTCTGTATAACGCTGCATATACAATATGAACCATGTGTCTTTAACAGTTTGGCTGTAACTCACATTTTTGGAATATTAGGTGTTCAACCACATGGGGCAGTCCAACGCCTAATATGTGCATATAGTGATGCATTGGGGCTCTGTTAAACGCCTCATATTCCATATGAACTGTGTGAGTACGATAGTATGGCTGTAACTGACATTTTTGAAATATTAGGTGTTTAACCATAGGGGCAGTCGATCGCTTAATATGTGCATATAGTAATGCTTTGGGACTCTGTATAGCGCCTCATATTCAATATGAACTGCGTGTCTACCATAGTTTGGCTGTAGCTGACATTTTTGGAATATTAGGTGTTCAACATTATAGGGCCGTCCAACGCTTAATATGTGATTATATTAATGCTTTGGGACTCTGTATAAAGCTGCATATACAATATGAAACATGCGTCTTTAACAGTATGGCTGTAACTCACATTTTTGGAATATTAGGTGTTCAACCACATGGGGCAGTCCAACGCTTAATATATGATTATATTATTGCTTTGGGACTCTGTATAACACTACATATTCAATATGAACCGCGTGCCTACCATAGTTTGGCTGTAGCTGACATTTATGGAATATTAGGTGTTCAACATTATGGGGCGGTCCAACGCTTAATATGTGATTATATTAATGCTTTAGGACTCTGTATAAAGCTGCATATACAATATGAACCATGAGTCTCTAACAGTTTGGCTGTAACTGACATTTTTGGAATATTAGGTGTTCATCCACATGGGGCAGTCCAACGCTTAATATGTGCATATAGTGATGCTTTGGGACTCGGTTGAACGCCTCATATTCCATTTGAACTGTGTGCCTCCGATAGTATGGCTGTAACTGAAATTTTTGTAATATTAGGTGTTTAACCATATGGGGCAGTCCAACGCTTAATATGTGCATATAGTAATGCTTAAAGACTCTGTATAGCGCCTCATATTCAATATGTATTGTGTGCCTACGATAGTTTGGCTGTAACTGACATTTTTGGAATATTAGGTGTTCTACATTATAGGGCTGTCTAACGCTTAATATGTAAGTATAGTGATGTTTTGGGACTCTGTTGAACGCCTCATATTCAATATGAACTGTGTGCCTACGATAGTATGGCTGTAACTGACATTTTTGGAATATTAGGTGTTCAACCACATGGGGCAGTCCAACGCTTAATATGTGAGTATAGTGATGTTTTGGGACTCTGTTAAACGCCTCATATTCAATATGAACTGCGTGCCTACCATAGTTTGGCTGTAGCTGACATTTTTGGAATATTAGGTGTTCAACATTATGCGGCGGTCCAACGCTTAATATGTGATTATATTATTGCTTAGGGACTCTGTATAAAGCTGGATATACAATATGAACCATGTGTCTTAAACAGTTTGGCTGTAACTCACATTTTTGGAATATTAGGTGTTCAACAACATGGGGCAGTCTAACGCTTAATATGTGATTATATTATTGCTTTGGGACTCTGTATAACGCTGCATATACAATATGAACCATGTGTCTTTAACAGTTTGGCGGTAACTCACATTTTTGGAATATTAGGTGTTCAACCACATGGGGCAGTCCAACGAATAATATGTGCATATAGTGATGCATTGGGGCTCTGTTGAACACCTCATATTCAATATGAACTGTGTGCCTCCGATAGTATGGCTGTAACTGACATTTTTGTAATATTAGGTGTTTAACCATATGGGACAGTCCAACGCTTAATATGTGCATATAGTAATGCTTAAAGACTCTGTATAGCGCCTCATATTCAATATGTACTGTGTGCCTACGATAGTTTGGCTGTAACTGACATTTTTGGAATATTAGGTGTTCTACATTATAGGGCTGTCTAACGCTTAATATGTAAGTATAGTGATGTTTTGGGACTCTGTTGAACGCCTCATATTCAATATGAACTGTGTGCCTACGATAGTATGGCTGTAACTGACATTTTTGGAATATTAGGTGTTCAACCACATGGGGCAGTCCAACGCTTAATATGTGAGTATAGTGATGTTTTTTGACTCTGTTAAACGCCACATATTCAATATGAACTGCGTGCCTACCATAGTTTGGCTGTAGCTGATATTTTTGGAATATTAGGTGTTCAACATTATGGGGCGATCCAACGCTTAATATGTGATTATATTATTGCTTTAGGACTCTGTATAAAGCTGCATATACAATATGAACCATGAGTCTCTAACAGTTTGGCTGTAACTGACATTTTTGGAATATTAGGTGTTCAACCACATGAAGCAGTCCAACGCCTAATATGTGATTATATTATTGCTTTAGGACTCTGTATAAAGCTGCATATACAATATGAACCATGAGTCTCTAACAGTTTGGCTGTAACTGACATTTTTGGAATATTAGGTGTTCAACCACATGGGGCAGTCCAACGCCTAATATGTGATTATATTATTGCTTTGGGACTCTGTATAACGCTGCATATACAATATGAACCATGTGTCTTTAACAGTTTGGCTGTAACTCACATTTTTGGAATATTAGGTGTTCAACCACATGGGGCAGTCCAACGCCTAATATGTGCATATAGTGATGCATTGGGGCTCTGTTGAACGCCTCATATTCCATATGAACTGTGTGAGTACGATAGTATGGCTGTAACTGACATTTTTGAAATATTAGGTGTTTAACCATAGGGG
Organism: Silvanus unidentatus; assembly: GCA_963930825.1. Classification (NCBI taxonomy): domain Eukaryota; kingdom Metazoa; phylum Arthropoda; class Insecta; order Coleoptera; family Silvanidae; genus Silvanus; species Silvanus unidentatus. The sequence goes on along the minus strand of OZ005760.1, from coordinate 10,595,204 downwards.
CAGTCGATCGCTTAATATGTGCATATAGTAATGCTTTGGGACTCTGTATAGCGCCTCATATTCAATATGAACTGCGTGTCTACCATAGTTTGGCTGTAGCTGACATTTTTGGAATATTAGGTGTTCAACAACATGGGTCAGTCTAACGCTTAATATGTGATTATATTATTGCTTTCGGACTCTGTATAACGCTGCATATACAATATGAACCATGTGTCTTTAACAGTTTAACTGTAACTCACATTTTTGGAATATTAGGTGTTCAACCACATGGGGCAGTCCAACGCTTAATATGTGATTATATTATTGCTTTGGGACTCTGTATAACACTACATATTCAATATGAACCGCGTGCCTACCATAGTTTGGCTGTAGCTGACATTTTTGGAATATTAGGTGTTCAACATTATGGGGCGGTCCAACGCTTAATATGTGATTATATTAATGCTTTAGGACTCTGTATAAAGCTGCATATACAATATGAACCATGAGTCTCTAACAGTTTGGCTGTAACTGACATTTTTGGAATATTAGGTGTTCAACCACATGGGGCAGTCCAACGCTTAATATGTGCATATAGTGATGCTTTGGGACTCGGTTGAACGCCTCATATTCCATATGAACTGTGTGAGTCCGATAGTTTGGCTGTAACTGACATTTTTTGTATATTAGGTGTTCAACCACATGGGGCAGTCCAACGCTTAATATGTGCATATAGTGATGCTTTGAAACTCGGTTGAACGCCTCATATTCCATATGAACTGTGTGAGTCCGATAGTTTGGCTGTAACTGACATTTTTGGAATATTTGGTGTTCAACATTATGGGGCAGTCCAACGCTTAATATGTGATTATATTATTGCTTTGGGACTCTGTATAAAGCTGCATATACAATATGAACCATGCGTCTTTAACAGTTTGGCTGTAATTCACATTTTTGGAATATTAGGTGTTCAACTACATGGGGCAGTCCAACGCTTAATATGTGTTTATATTATTGCTTTGGGACTCTGTATAAAGCTGCATATACAATATGAACCATGCGTCTTTAACAGTTTGTCTGTAACTCACATTTTTGGAATATTAGGTGTTCAACCACATGGGGCAGTCCAACGCCTAATGTGTGCATATAGTGATGCTTTGGGACTCTGTTGAACGCCTCATATTCAATATGAACTGTGTGCCTCCGATAGTATGGCTGTAACTGACATTTTTGTAATATTAGGTGTTTAACCATATGGGGCAGTCCAACGCTTAATATGTGCATATAGTAATGCTTAAAGACTCTGTATAGCGCCTCATATTCAATATGAACTGTGTGCCTACGATAGTTTGGCTGTAACTGACATTTTTGGAATATTAGGTGTTCTACATTATAGGGATGTCTAACGCTTAATATGTAAGTATAGTGATGTTTTGGGACTCTGTTGAACGCCTCATATTCAATATGAACTGTGTGCCTACGATAGTATGGCTGTAACTGACATTTTTGGAATATTAGGTGTTCAACCACATGGGGCAGTCCAACGCTTAATATGTGAGTATAGTGATGTTTTGGGACTCTGTTAAACGCCTCATATTCAATATGAACTGCGTGCCTACCATAGTTTGGCTGTAGCTGACATTTTTGGAATATTAGGTGTTCAACATTATGGGGCGGTCCAACGCTTAATATGTGATTATATTATTGCTTTAGGACTCTGTATAAAGCTGCATATACAATATGAACCATGAGTCTCTAACAGTTTGGCTGTAACTGACATTTTTGGAATATTAGGTGTTCAACCACATGGGGCAGTCCAACGCCTAATATGTGATTATATTATTGCTTTGGGACTCTGTATAAAGCTGCATATACAATATGAACCATGTGTCTTAAACAGTTTGGCTGTAACTCACATTTTTGGAATATTAGGTGTTCAACAACATGGGGCAGTCTAACGCTTAATATGTGATTATATTATTGCTTTGGGACTCTGTATAACGCTGCATATACAATATGAACCATGTGTCTTTAACAGTTTGGCGGTAACTCACATTTTTGGAATATTAGGTGTTCAACCACATGGGGCAGTCCAACGCCTAATATGTGCATATAGTGATGCATTGGGGCTCTGTTGAACACCTCATATTCAATAAGAACTGTGTGCCTCCGATAGTATGGCTGTAACTGACATTTTTGTAATATTAGGTGTTTAACCATATGGGGCAGTCCAACGCTTAATATGTGCATATAGTAATGCTTAAAGACTCTGTATAGCGCCTCATATTCAATATGTACTGTGTGCCTACGATAGTTTGGCTGTAACTGACATTTTTGGAATATTAGGTGTTCTACATTATAGGGCTGTCTAACGCTTAATATGTAAGTATAGTGATGTTTTGGGACTCTGTTGAACGCCTCATATTCAATATGAACTGTGTGCCTACGATAGTATGGCTGTAACTGACATTTTTGGAATATTAGGTGTTCAACCACATGCGGCAGTCCAACGCTTAATATGTGAGTATAGTGATGTTTTGGGACTCTGTTAAACGCCACATATTCAATATGAACTGCGTGCTTACCATAGTTTGGCTGTAGCTGATATTTTTGGAATATTAGGTGTTCAACATTATGGGGCGGTTTAACGCTTAATATGTGATTATATTATTGCTTTAGGACTCTGTATAAAGCTGCATATACAATATGAACCATGAGTCTCTAACAGTTTGGCTGTAACTGACATTTTTGGAATATTAGGTGTTCAACCACATGGGGCAGTCCAACGCCTAATATGTGATTATATTATTGCTTAGGGACTCTGTATAAAGCTGCATATACAATATGAACCATGTGTCTTTAACAGTTTGGCTGTAACTCACATTTTTGGAATATTAGGTGTTCAACAACATGGGGCAGTCTAACGCTTAATATGTGATTATATTATTGCTTTGGGACTCTGTATAACGCTGCATATACAATATGAACCATGTGTCTTTAACAGTTTGGCTGTAACTGACATTTTTGGAATATTAGGTGTTCAACCACATGGGGCAGTCCAACGCCTAATATGTGATTATATTATTGCTTTGGGACTCTGTATAAAGCTGCATATACAATATGAACCATGTGTCTTTAACAGTTTGGCTGTAACTCACATTTTTGGAATATTAGGTGTTCAACAACATGGGGCAGTCTAACGCTTAATATGTGATTATATTATTGCTTTGGGACTCTGTATAACGCTGCATATACAATATGAACCATGTGTCTTTAACAGTTTGGCTGTAACTCACATTTTTGGAATATTAGGTGTTCAACCACATGGGGCAGTCCAACGCCTAATATGTGATTATATTATTGCTTTAGGACTCTGTATAAAGCTGCATATACAATATGAACCATGAGTCTCTAACAGTTTGGCTGTAACTGACATTTTTGGAATATTAGGTGTTCAACCACATGGGGCAGTCCAACGCCTAATATGTGATTATATTATTGCTTTGGGACTCTGTATAACGCTGCATATACAATATGAACCATGTGTCTTTAACAGTTTGGCTGTAACTCACATTTTTGGAATATTAGGTGTTCAACCACATGGGGCAGTCCAACGCCTAATATGTGCATATAGTGATGCATTGGGGCTCTGTTGAACGCCTCATATTCCATATGAACTGTGTGAGTACGATAGTATGGCTGTAACTGACATTTTTGAAATATTAGGTGTTTAACCATAGGGGCAGTCGATCGCTTAATATGTGCATATAGTAATGCTTTGGGACTCTGTATAGCGCCTCATATTCAATATGAACTGCGTGTCTACCATAGTTTGGCTGTAGCTGACATTTTTGGAATATTAGGTGTTCAACAACATGGGTCAGTCTAACGCTTAATATGTGATTATGTTATTGCTTTCGGACTCTGTATAACGCTGCATATACAATATGAACCATGTGTCTTTAACAGTTTAACTGTAACTCACATTTTTGGAATATTAGGTGTTCAACCACATGGGGCAGTCCAACGCTTAATATGTGATTATATTATTGCTTTGGGACTCTGTATAACACTACATATTCAATATGAACCGCGTGCCTACCATAGTTTGGCTGTAGCTGACATTTTTGGAATATTAGGTGTTCAACATTATGGGGCGGTCCAACGCTTAATATGTGATTATATTAATGCTTTAGGACTCTGTATAAAGCTGCATATACAATATGAACCATGAGTCTCTAACAGTTTGGCTGTAACTGACATTTTTGGAATATTAGGTGTTCAACCACATGGGGCAGTCCAACGCTTAATATGTGCATATAGTGATGCTTTGGGACTCGGTTGAACGCCTCATATTCCATATGAACTGTGTGAGTCCGATAGTTTGGCTGTAACTGACATTTTTTGTATATTAGGTGTTCAACCACATGGGGCAGTCCAACGCTTAATATGTGCATATAGTGATGCTTTGGGACTCGGTTGAACGCCTCATATTCCATATGAACTGTGTGAGTCCGATAGTTTGGCTGTAACTGACATTTTTGGAATATTTGGTGTTCAACATTATGGGGCAGTCCAACGCTTAATATGTGATTATATTATTGCTTTGGGACTCTGTATAAAGCTGCATATACAATATGAACCATGCGTCTTTAACAGTTTGGCTGTAATTCACATTTTTGGAATATTAGGTGTTCAACTACATGGGGCAGTCCAACGCTTAATATGTGTTTATATTATTGCTTTGGGACTCTGTATAAAGCTGCATATACAATATGAACCATGCGTCTTTAACAGTTTGTCTGTAACTCACATTTTTGGAATATTAGGTGTTCAACCACATGGGGCAGTCCAACGCCTAATGTGTGCATATAGTGATGCTTTGGGACTCTGTTGAACGCCTCATATTCAATATGAACTGTGTGCCTCCGATAGTATGGCTGTAACTGACATTTTTGTAATATTAGGTGTTTAACCATATGGGGCAGTCCAACGCTTAATATGTGCATATAGTAATGCTTAAAGACTCTGTATAGCGCCTCATATTCAATATGAACTGTGTGCCTACGATAGTTTGGCTGTAACTGACATTTTTGGAATATTAGGTGTTCTACATTATAGGGATGTCTAACGCTTAATATGTAAGTATAGTGATGTTTTGGGACTCTGTTGAACGCCTCATATTCAATATGAACTGTGTGCCTACGATAGTATGGCTGTAACTGACATTTTTGGAATATTAGGTGTTCAACCACATGGGGCAGTCCAACGCTTAATATGTGAGTATAGTGATGTTTTGGGACTCTGTTAAACGCCTCATATTCAATATGAACTGCGTGCCTACCATAGTTTGGCTGTAGCTGACATTTTTGGAATATTAGGTGTTCAACATTATGGGGCGGTCCAACGCTTAATATGTGATTATATTATTGCTTTAGGACTCTGTATAAAGCTGCATATACAATATGAACCATGAGTCTCTAACAGTTTGGCTGTAACTGACATTTTTGGAATATTAGGTGTTCAACCACATGGGGCAGTCCAACGCCTAATATGTGATTATATTATTGCTTTGGGACTCTGTATAAAGCTGCATATACAATATGAACCATGTGTCTTAAACAGTTTGGCTGTAACTCACATTTTTGGAATATTAGGTGTTCAACAACATGGGGCAGTCTAACGCTTAATATGTGATTATATTATTGCTTTGGGACTCTGTATAACGCTGCATATACAATATGAACCATGTGTCTTTAACAGTTTGGCGGTAACTCACATTTTTGGAATATTAGGTGTTCAACCACATGGGGCAGTCCAACGCCTAATATGTGCATATAGTGATGCATTGGGGCTCTGTTGAACACCTCATATTCAATATGAACTGTGTGCCTCCGATAGTATGGCTGTAACTGACATTTTTGTAATATTAGGTGTTTAACCATATGGGGCAGTCCAACGCTTAATATGTGCATATAGTAATGCTTAAAGACTCTGTATAGCGCCTCATATTCAATATGTACTGTGTGCCTACGATAGTTTGGCTGTAACTGACATTTTTGGAATATTAGGTGTTCTACATTATAGGGCTGTCTAACGCTTAATATGTAAGTATAGTGATGTTTTGGGACTCTGTTGAACGCCTCATATTCAATATGAACTGTGTGCCTACGATAGTATGGCTGTAACTGACATTTTTGGAATATTAGGTGTTCAACCACATGGGGCAGTCCAACGCTTAATATGTGAGTATAGTGATGTTTTGGGACTCTGTTAAACGCCACATATTCAATATGAACTGCGTGCATACCATAGTTTGGCTGTAGCTGATATTTTTGGAATATTAGGTGTTCAACATTATGGGGCGGTCCAACGCTTAATATGTGATTATATTATTGCTTTAGGACTCTGTATAAAGCTGCATATACAATATGAACCATGAGTCTCTAACAGTTTGGCTGTAACTGACATTTTTGGAATATTAGGTGTTCAACCACATGGGGCAGTCCAACGCCTAATATGTGATTATATTATTGCTTAGGGACTCTGTATAAAGCTGCATATACAATATGAACCATGTGTCTTTAACAGTTTGGCTGTAACTCACATTTTTGGAATATTAGGTGTTCAACAACATGGGGCAGTCTAACGCTTAATATGTGATTATATTATTGCTTTGGGACTCTGTATAACGCTGCATATACAATATGAACCATGTGTCTTTAACAGTTTGGCTGTAACTCACATTTTTGGAATATTAGGTGTTCAACCACATGGGGCAGTCCAACGCCTAATATGTGCATATAGTGATGCATTGGGGCTCTGTTGAACGCCTCATATTCCATATGAACTGTGTGAGTACGATAGTATGGCTGTAACTGACATTTTTGAAATATTAGGTGTTTAACCATAGGGGCAGTCGATCGCTTAATATGTGCATATAGTAATGCTTTGGGACTCTGTATAGCGCCTCATATTCAATATGAACTGCGTGTCTACCATAGTTTGGCTGTAGCTGACATTTTTGGAATATTAGGTGTTCAACATTATAGGGCCGTCCAACGCTTAATATGTGATTATATTAATGCTTTGGGACTCTGTATAAAGCTGCATATACAATATGAAACATGCGTCTTTAACAGTATGGCTGTAACTCACATTTTTGGAATATTAGGTGTTCAACCACATGGGGCAGTCCAACGCTTAATATATGATTATATTATTGCTTTGGGACTCTGTATAACACTACATATTCAATATGAATCGCGTGCCTACCATAGTTTGGCTGTAGCTGACATTTTTGGAATATTAGGTGTTCAACATTATGGGGCGGTCCAACGCTTAATATGTGATTATATTAATGCTTTAGGACTCTGTATAAAGCTGCATATACAATATGAACCATGAGTCTCTAACAGTTTGGCTGTAACTGACATTTTTGGAATATTAGGTGTTCATCCACATGGGGCAGTCCAACGCTTAATATGTGCATATAGTGATGCTTTGGGACTCGGTTGAACGCCTCATATTCCATATGAACTGTGTGCCTCCGATAGTATGGCTGTAACTGAAATTTTTGTAATATTAGGTGTTTAACCATATGGGGCAGTCCAACGCTTAATATGTGCATATAGTAATGCTTAAAGACTCTGTATAGCGCCTCATATTCAATATGTATTGTGTGCCTACGATAGTTTGGCTGTAACTGACATTTTTGGAATATTAGGTGTTCTACATTATAGGGCTGTCTAACGCTTAATATGTAAGTATAGTGATGTTTTGGGACTCTGTTGAACGCCTCATATTCAATATGAACTGTGTGCCTACGATAGTATGGCTGTAACTGACATTTTTGGAATATTAGGTGTTCAACCACATGGGGCAGTCCAACGCTTAATATGTGAGTATAGTGATGTTTTGGGACTCTGTTAAACGCCTCATATTCAATATGAACTGCGTGCCTACCATAGTTTGGCTATAGCTGACATTTTTGGAATATTAGGTGTTCAACATTATGGGGCGGTCCAACGCTTAATATGTGATTATATTATTGCTTTAGGACTCTGTATAAAGCTGCATATACAATATGAACCCTGAGTCTCTAACAGTTTGGCTGTAACTGACATTTTTGGAATATTAGGTGTTCAACCACATGGGGCAGTCCAACGCCTAATATGTGATTATATTATTGCTTTGGGACTCTGTATAAAGCTGCATATACAATATGAACCATGTGTCTTTAACAGTTTGGCTGTAACTCACATTTTTGGAATATTAGGTGTTCAACAACATGGGGCAGTCTAACGCTTAATATGTGATTATATTATTGCTTTGGGACTCTGTATAACGCTGCATATACAATATGAACCATGTGTCTTTAACAGTTTGGCGGTAACTCACATTTTTGGAATATTAGGTGTTCAACCACATGGGGCAGTCCAACGTCTAATATGTGCATATAGTGATGCATTGGGGCTCTGTTGAACGCCTCATATTCAATATGAACTGTGTGCCTCCGATAGTATGGCTGTAACTGACATTTTTGTAATATTAGGTGTTTAACCATATGGGGCAGTCCAACGCTTAATATGTGCATATAGTAATGCTTAAAGACTCTGTATAGCGCCTCATATTCAATATGTACTGTGTGCCTACGATAGTTTGGCTGTAACTGACATTTTTGGAATATTAGGTGTTCTACATTATAGGGCTGTCTAACGCTTAATATGTAAGTATAGTGATGTTTTGGGACTCTGTTGAACGCCTCATATTCAATATGAACTGTGTGCCTACGATAGTATGGCTGTAACTGACATTTATGGAATATTAGGAGTTCAACCACATGGGGCAGTCCAACGCTTAATATGTGAGTATAGTGATGTTTTGGGACTCTGTTAAACGTTACATATTCAATATGAACTGCGTGCCTACCATAGTTTGGCTGTTGCTGATATTTTTGGAATATTAGGTGTTCAACATTATGGGGCGGTCCAACGCTTAATATGTGATTATATTATTGCTTTAGGACTCTGTATAAAGCTGCATATACAATATGAACCATGAGTCTCTAACAGTTTGGCTGTAACTGACATTTTTGGAATATTAGGTGTTCAACCACATGGGGCAGTCCAACGCCTAATATGTGATTATATTATTGCTTTGGGACTCTGTATAAAGCTGCATATACAATATGAACCATGTGTCTTTAACAGTTTGGCTGTAACTCACATTTTTGGAATATTAGGTGTTCAACAACATGGGGCAGTCTAACGCTTAATATGTGATTATATTATTGCTTTGGGACTCTGTATAACGCTGCATATACAATATGAACCATGTGTCTTTAACAGTTTGGCTGTAACTCACATTTTTGGAATATTGGGTGTTCAACCACATGGGGCAGTCCAACGCCTAATATGTGCATATAGTGATGCATTGGGGCTCTGTTGAACGAATCATATTCCATATGAACTGTGTGAGTACGATAGTATGGCTGTAACTGACATTTTTGTAATATTAGGTGTTTAACCATATGGGGCAGTCCAACGCTTAATATGTGCATATAGTAATGCTTAAAGACTCTGTATAGCGCCTCATATTCAATATGTACTGTGTGCCTACGATAGTTTGGCTGTAACTGACATTTTTGGAATATTAGGTGTTCTACATTATAGGGCTGTCTAACGCTTAATATGTAAGTATAGTGATGTTTTGGGACTCTGTTGAACGCCTCATATTCAATATGAACTGTGTGCCTACGATAGTATGGCTGTAACTGACATTTTTGGAATATTAGGAGTTCAACCACATGGGGCAGTCCAAATCTTAATATGTGAGTATAGTGATGTTTTGGGACTCTGTTAAACGTTACATATTCAATATGAACTGCGTGCCTACCATAGTTTGGCTGTTGCTGATATTTTTGGAATATTAGGTGTTCAACATTATGGGGCGGTCCAACGCTTAATATGTGATTATATTATTGCTTTAGGACTCTGTATAAAGCTGCATATACAATATGATACAATATGAACCATGAGTCTCTAACAGTTTGGCTGTAACTGACATTTTTGGAATATTAGGTGTTCAACAACATGGGGCAGTCTAACGCTTAATATGTGATTATATTATTGCTTTGGGACTCTGTATAACGCTGCATATACGATATGAACCATGTGTCTTTAACAGTTTGGCTGTAACTCACATTTTTGGAATATTAGGTGTTCAACCACATGGGGCAGTCCAACGCCTAATATGTGCATATAGTGATGCATTGGGGCTCTGTTGAACGAATCATATTCCATATGAACTGTGTGAGTACGATAGTATGGCTGTAACTGACGTTTTTGAAATATTAGTTGTTTAACCATATGGGGCAGTCGATCGCTTAATATGTGCATATAGTAATGCTTTGGGACTCTGTATTGCGCCTCATATTCAATATGAACTGCGTGTCTACCATAGTTTGGCTGTAGCTGACATTTTTGGAATATTAGGTGTTCAACATTATTGGGCCGTCCAACGCTTAATATGTGATTATATTAATGCTTTGGGACTCTGTATAAAGCTGCATATACAATATGAAACATGCGTCTTTAACAGTATGGCTGTAACTCACATTTTTGGAATATTAGGTGTTCAACCACATGGGGCAGTCCAACGCTTAATATATGATTATATTATTGCTTTGGGACTCTGTATAACACTACATATTCAATATGAACCGCGTGCCTACCATAGTTTGGCTGTAGCTGACATTTTTGGAATATTAGGTGTTCAACATTATGGGGCGGTCCAACGCTTAATATGTGATTATATTAATGCTTTAGGACTCTGTATAAAGCTGCATATACAATATGAACCATGAGTCTCTAACAGTTTGGCTGTAACTGACATTTTTGGAATATTAGGTGTTCAACCACATGGGGCAGTCCAACGCTTAATATGTGCATATAGTGATGCTTTGGGACTCGGTTGAACGCCTCATATTCCATATGAACTGTGTGAGTCCGATAGTTTGGCTGTAACTGACATTTTTGAAATATTAGGTGTTTAACCATATGGGGCAGTCCAACGCTTAATATGTGCATATAGTAATGCTTTAAGACTCTGTATAGCGCCTCATATTCAATATGAACTGCGTGTCTACCATAGTTTGGCTGTAGCAGACATTTTTGGAATATTAAGTGTTCAACAATATGGGGCGGTCCAACGCTTAATATGTGATTATATTAATGCTTAAGGACTCTGTATAAAGCTGCATATACAATATGAACCATGTGCCTCTAACAGTTTGGCTGTAACTGACATTTTCGGAATATTAGGTGTTCAACCACATGGGGCAGTTCAACGCATAATATGTGCATATAGTGATGTTTTGGGACTCTGTTGAACGCCTCATATTCAATATGAACTGTGTGCCTACGATAGTATGGCTGTAACTGACAATTTTGTAATATTAGGTGTTTAACCATATGGGGCAGTCCAACGCTTAATATGTGATTATATTATTGCTTTGGGACTCTGTATAAAGCTGCATATACAATATGAACCATGTGTCTTTAACAGTTTGGCTGTAACTCACATTTTTGGAATATTAGGTGTTCAACTACATAGGGCAGTCCAACGCTTAATATGTGTTTATATTATTGCTTTGGGACTCTGTATAAAGCTGCATATACAATATGAACCATGCGTCTTTAACAGTTTGTCTGTAACTCACATTTTTGGAATATTAGGTGTTCAACCACATGGGGCAGTCCAACGCCTAATATGTGCATATAGTGATGCTTTGGGACTCTGTTGAACGCCTCATATTCAATATGAACTGTGTGCCTCCGATAGTATGGCTGTAACTGACATTTTTGGAATATTTGGTGTTCAACATTATAGGGCAGTCCAACGCTTAATATGTGATTATATTATTGCTTTGGGACTCTGTATAAAGCTGCATATACAATATGAACCATGCGTCTTTAACAGTTTGGCTGTAATTCACATTTTTGGAATATTAGGTGTTCAACTACATGGGGCAGTCCAACGCTTAATATGTGTTTATATTATTGCTTTGGGACTCTGTATAAAGCTGCATATACAATATGAACCATGCGTCTTTAACAGTTTGTCTGTAACTCACATTTTTGGAATATTAGGTGTTCAACCACATGGGGCAGTCCAACGCCTAATATGTGCATATAGTGATGCTTTGGGACTCTGTTGAACGCCTCATATTTAATATGAACTGTGTGCCTCCGATAGTATGGCTGTAACTGACATTTTTGTAATATTAGGTGTTTAACCATATGGGGCAGTCCAACGCTTAATATGTGCATATAGTAATGCTTAAAGACTCTGTATAGCGCCTCATATTCAATATGAACTGTGTGCCTACGATAGTATGGCTGTAACTGACATTTTTGGAATATTAGGTGTTCAACCACATGGGGCAGTCCAACGCTTAATATGTGAGTATAGTGATGTTTTGGGACTCTGTTAAACGCCTCATATTCAATATGAACTGCGTGCCTACCATAGTTTGGCTGTAGCTGACATTTTTGGAATATTAGGTGTTCAACATTATGGGGCGGTCCAACGCTTAATATGTGATTATATTATTGCTTTAGGACTCTGTATAAAGCTGCATATACAATATGAACCATGAGTCTCTAACAGTTTGGCTGTAACTGACATTTTTGGAATATTAGGTGTTCAACCACATGGGGCAGTCCAACGCTTAATATGTGCATATAGTGATGCTTTGGGACTCGGTTGAACGCCTCATATTCCATATGAACTGTGTGAGTCCGATAGTTTGGCTGTAACTGACATTTTTTGTATATTAGGTGTTCAACCACATGGGGCAGTCCAACGCTTAATATGTGCATATAGTGATGCTTTGGGACTCGGTTGAACGCCTCATATTCCATATGAACTGTGTGAGTCCGATAGTTTGGCTGTAACTGACATTTTTGGAATATTTGGTGTTCAACATTATGGGGCAGTCCAACGCTTAATATGTGATTATATTATTGCTTTGGGAGTCTGTATAAAGCTGCATATACAATATGAACCATGCGTCTTTAACAGTTTGGCTGTAATTCACATTTTTGGAATATTAGGTGTTCAACTACATGGGGCAGTCCAACGCTTAATATGTGTTTATATTATTGCTTTGGGACTCTGTATAAAGCTGCATATACAATATGAACCATGCGTCTTTAACAGTTTGTCTGTAACTCACATTTTTGGAATATTAGGTGTTCAACCACATGGGGCAGTCCAACGCCTAATGGGTGCATATAGTGATGCTTTAGGACTCTGTTGAACGCCTCATATTCAATATGAACTGTGTGCCTCCGATAGCATGGCTGTAACTGACATTTTTGTAATATTAGGTGTTTAACCATATGGGGCAGTCCAACGCTTAATATGTGCATATAGTAATGCTTAAAGACTCTGTATAGCGCCTCATATTCAATATGAACTGTGTGCCTACCATAGTTTGGCTGTAGCTGACATTTTTGGAATATTAGGTGTTCAACATTATGGGGCTGTCTAACGCTTAATATGTAAGTATAGTGATGTTTTGGGACTCTGTTGAACGCCTCATATTCAATATGAACTGTGTGCCTACGATAGTATGGCTGTAACTGACATTTTTGGAATATTAGGTGTTCTACATTATAGGGCTGTCTAACGCTTAATATGTAAGTATAGTGATGTTTTGGGACTCTGTTGAACGCCTCATATTCAATATGAACTGTGTGCCTACGATAGTATGGCTGTAACTGACATTTTTGGAATATTAGGTGTTCAACCACATGGGGCAGTCCAACGCTTAATATGTGCATATAGTAATGCTTAAAGACTCTGTATAGCGCCTCATATTCAATATGAACTGTGTGCCTACCATAGTTTGGCTGTAGCTGACATTTTTGGAATATTAGGTGTTCTACATTATAGGGCTGTCTAACGCTTAATATGTAAGTATAGTGATGTTTTGGGACTCTGTTGAACGCCTCATATTCAATATGAACTGTGTGCCTACGATAGTATGGCTGTAACTGACATTTTTGGAATATTAGGTGTTCAACCACATGGGGCAGTCCAACGCTTAATATGTGAGTATAGTGATGTTTTGGGACTCTGTTAAACGCCTCATATTCAATATGAACTGCGTGCCTACCATAGTTTGGCTGTAGCTGACATTTTTGGAATATTAGGTGTTCAACATTATGGGGCGGTCCAACGCTTAATATGTGATTATATTATTGCTTTAGGACTCTGTATAAAGCTGCATATACAATATGAACCATGAGTCTCTAACAGTATGGCTGTAACTGACATTTTTGGAATATTAGGTGTTCAACCACATGGGGCAGTCCAACGCCTAATATGTGATTATATTATTGCTTTGGGACTCTGTATAAAGCTGCATATACAATATGAACCATGTGTCTTAAACAGTATGGCTGTAACTCACATTTTTGGAATATTAGGTGTTCAACAACATGGGGCAGTCTAACACTTAATATGAGATTATATTATTGCTTTGGGACTCTGTATAACACTACATATTCAATATGAACCGCGTGCCTACCATAGTTTGGCTGTAGCTGACATTTTTGGAATATTAGGTGTTCAACCACATGGGGCAGTCCAACGCTTAATATGTGCATATAGTGATGCTTTGGGACTCGGTTGAACGCCTCATATTCCATATGAACTGTGTGAGTCCGATAGTTTGGCTGTAACTGACATTTTTGAAATATTAGGTGTTTAACCATATGGGGCAGTCCAACGCTTAATATGTGCATATAGTAATGCTTTAAGACTCTGTATAGCGCCTCATATTCAATATGAACTGCGTGTCTACCATAGTTTGGCGGTAGCAGACATTTTTGGAATATTAAGTGTTCAACAATATGGGGCGGTCCAACGCTTAATATGTGATTATATTAATGCTTAAGGACTCTGTATAAAGCTGCATATACAATATGAACCATGTGCCTCTAACAGTTTGGCTGTAACTGACATTTTCGGAATATTAGGTGTTCAACCACATGGGGCAGTTCAACGCATAATATGTGCATATAGTGATGTTTTGGGACTCTGTTGAACGCCTCATATTCAATATGAACTGTGTGCCTACGATAGTACGGCTGTAACTGACATTTTTGTAATATTAGGTGTTTAACCATATGGGGCAGTCCAACGCTTAATATGTGATTATATTATTGCTTTGGAGCTCTGTGTAAAGCTGCATATACAATATGAAACATGTGTCTCTAACAGTTTGGCTGTAACTCACATTTTTGGAATATTAGGTGTTCAACCGCATAGGGCAGTCCAACGCTTAATATGTGCATATTGTGATGCTTTGGGACTCTGTTGAACGCCTCATATTCCATATGAACTGTGTGCGTACGATAGTATGTCTGTAACTGACATTTTTGAAATATTAGGTGTTTAACCATATGGGGCAGTCCAACGCTTAATATGTGATTATATTATTTCTTTGGGACTCTTTAACGCTGCATATACAATATGAACCATGTGCCTCTAACAGTTTGGCTGTAACTGACATTTTCGGAATATTAGGTGTTCAACCACATGGGGCAGTTCAACGCATAATATGTGCATATAGTGATGCTTTGGGACTCTGTTGAACGCCTCATATTCCATATGAACTGTGTGAGTACGATAGTTTAGCTGTAATTGACATTTTTGAAATATTAGGTGTTCAACCACATGGGGCAGTCCAACGCTTAATATGTGATTATATTATTTCTTTGGGACTTTGTATAACGCTGCATATACAATATAAACCATGTGCCTCTAATAGTTTAGCTGTAATTCACATTTTTGAATTATTAGGTGTTTAACCATATGGGGCAGTCCAACGCTTAATATGTGAGTATAGTGATGTTTTGGGACTCTGTTTAACTCCTCCTATTCAATATGAACTGTGTGCCTAAGATAGTATGGCTGACATTTTTGGAATATTAGGTGTTCAACCACATGGGGCAGTCCAACGCTTAATATGTGCATATAGTGATGCTTTGGGACTCTGTTGAACGCCTTATATTCTATATGAACTGTGTAAGTACGATAGTTTGGCTGTAACTGACATTTTTGGAATATTAGGTGTTCAACCACATGGGGCAGTCCAACGCTCAATATGTGATTATATTATTGCTTTGGGACTCTGTGTAACACTACATATACAATATGAACCATGTGTCTCTAACAGTTTGGCTGTAACTCACATTTTTAAAATATTAGGTGTTCAACCACATGTGGCAGTCCAACGCTTAATATGTGCATATAGTGATGCTTTGGGACACTGTTGAACGCCTTATATTCCATATGAACTGTGTAAGTACGATAGTTTGGCTGTAACTGACATTCTTGGAATATTAGGTGTTCAACATTATGGGGCGGTCCAACGCTTAATATGTGATTATATTAATGCTTTAGGACTCTGTATAAAGCTGCATATACAATATGAACCATGAGTCTCTAACAGTTTGGCTGTAACTGACATTTTTGGAATATTAGGTGTTCAACCACATGGGGCAGTCCAACGCTTAATATGTGCATATAGTGATGCTTTGGGACTCGGTTGAACGCCTCATATTCCATATGAACTGTGTGAGTCCGATAGTTTGGCTGTAACTGACATTTTTGAAATATTAGGTGTTTAACCATATGGGGCAGTCCAACGCTTAATATGTGCATATAGTAATGCTTTAAGACTCTGTATAGCGCCTCATATTCAATATGAACTGCGTGTCTACCATAGTTTGGCTGTAGCAGACATTTTTGGAATATTAAGTGTTCAACAATATGGGGCGGTCCAACGCTTAATATGTGATTATATTAATGCTTAAGGACTCTGTATAAAGCTGCATATACAATATGAACCATGTGCCTCTAACAGTTTGGCTGTAACTGATATTTTCGGAATATTAGGTGTTCAACCACATGGGGCAGTTCAACGCATAATATGTGCATATAGTGATGTTTTGGGACTCTGTTGAACGCCTCATATTCAATATGAACTGTGTGCCTACGATAGTATGGCTGTAACTGACATTTTTGTAATATTAGGTGTTTAACCATATGGGGCAGTCCAACGCTTAATATGTGATTATATTATTGCTTTGGAGCTCTGTATAAAGCTGCATATACAATATGAAACATGTGTCTCTAACAGTTTGGCTGTAACTCACATTTTTGGAATATTAGGTGTTCAACCGCATAGGGCAGTCCAACGCTTAATATGTGCATATTGTGATGCTTTGGGACTCTGTTGAACGCCTCATATTCCATATGAACTGTGTGCGTACGATAGTATGTCTGTAACTGACATTTTTGAAATATTAGGTGTTTAACCATATGGGGCAGTCCAACGCTTAATATGTGATTATATTATTTCTTTGGGACTCTTTAACGCTGCATATACAATATGAACCATGTGCCTCTAACAGTTTGGCTGTAACTGACATTTTCGGAATATTAGGTGTTCAACCACATGGGGCAGTTCAACGCATAATATGTGCATATAGTGATGCTTTGGGACTCTGTTGAACGCCTCATATTCCATATGAACTGTGTGAGTACGATAGTTTGGCTGTAATTGACATTTTTGAAATATTAGGTGTTCAACCACATGGGGCAGTCCAACGCTTAATATGTGATTATATTATTTCTTTGGGACTTTGTATAACGCTGCATATACAATATAAACCATGTGCCTCTAATAGTTTAGCTGTAATTCACATTTTTGAAATATTAGGTGTTTAACCATATGGGGCAGTCCAACGCTTAATATGTGCATATAGTAATGCTTTAAGACTCTGTATAGCGCCTCATATTCAATATGAACTGCATGCCTACCATAGTTTGGCTGTAGCTGACATTTTTGGAATATTAGGTGTTCAACATTATAGGGCGTTCCAACGCTTAATATGTGATTATATTAATGCTTTGGGACTCTGTATAAAGCTGCATATACAATATGAACCATGAGTCTTTAACAGTTTGGCTGTAACTCACATTTTTGGAATATTAGGTGTTCAACCACATGGGGCAGTCCAACGCTTAATATGTGCATATAGTGATGCTTTGGGACTCGGTTGAACGCCTCATATTCCATATGAACTGTGTGAGTCCGATAGTTTGGCTGTAACTGACATTTTTGAAATATTAGGTGTTCAACCACATGGGGCAGTCCAACGCTTAATATGAGATATTATTGCTTTGAGACTCTGTATAAAGCTGCATATACAATATGAACCATGCGTCTTTAACAGTTTGGCTGTAATTCACATTTTTGGAATATTAGGTGTTCAACTACATGGGGCAGTCCAACGCTTAATATGTGTTTATATTATTGCTTTGGGACTCTGTATAAAGCTGCATATACAATATGAACCATGCGTCTTTAACAGTTTGTCTGTAACTCACATTTTTGGAATATTAGGTGTTCAACCACATGGGGCAGTCCAACGCCTAATATGTGCATATAGTGATGCTTTGGGACTCTGTTGAACGCCTCATATTTAATATGAACTGTGTGCCTCCGATAGTATGGCTGTAACTGACATTTTTGTAATATTAGGTGTTTAACCATATGGGGCAGTCCAACGCTTAATATGTGCATATAGTAATGCTTAAAGACT
This sequence comes from Silvanus unidentatus, assembly GCA_963930825.1. Lineage (NCBI taxonomy): Eukaryota > Metazoa > Arthropoda > Insecta > Coleoptera > Silvanidae > Silvanus > Silvanus unidentatus. The sequence goes on along the minus strand of OZ005760.1, from coordinate 10,576,536 downwards.
CTGTATAGCGCCTCATATTCAATATGAACTGTGTGCCTACGATAGTATGGCTGTAACTGACATTTTTGGAATATTAGGTGTTCAACCACATGGGGCAGTCCAACGCTTAATATGTGAGTATAGTGATGTTTTGGGACTCTGTTAAACGCCTCATATTCAATATGAACTGCGTGCCTACAATAGTTTGGCTGTAGCTGACATTTTTGGAATATTAGGTGTTCAACATTATGGGGCGGTCCAACGCTTAATATGTGATTATATTATTGCTTTAGGACTCTGTATAAAGCTGCATATACAATATGAACCATGAGTCTCTAACAGTTTGGCTGTAACTGACATTTTTGGAATATTAGGTGTTCAACCACATGGGGCAGTCCAACGCTTAATATGTGCATATAGTGATGCTTTGGGACTCGGTTGAACGCCTCATATTCCATATGAACTGTGTGAGTCCGATAGTTTGGCTGTAACTGACATTTTTTGTATATTAGGTGTTCAACCACATGGGGCAGTCCAACGCTTAATATGTGCATATAGTGATGCTTTGGGACTCGGTTGAACGCCTCATATTCCATATGAACTGTGTGAGTCCGATAGTTTGGCTGTAACTGACATTTTTGGAATATTTGGTGTTCAACATTATGGGGCAGTCCAACGCTTAATATGTGATTATATTATTGCTTTGGGACTCTGTATAAAGTTGCATATACAATATGAACCATGCGTCTTTAACAGTTTGGCTGTAATTCACATTTTTGGAATATTAAGTGTTCAACTACATGGGGCAGTCCAACGCTTAATATGTGTTTATATTATTGCTTTGGGACTCTGTATAAAGCTGCATATACAATATGAACCATGCGTCTTTAACAGTTTGTCTGTAACTCACATTTTTGGAATATTAGGTGTTCAACCACATGGGGCAGTCCAACGCCTAATGGGTGCATATAGTGATGCTTTGGGACTCTGTTGAACGCCTCATATTCAATATGAACTGTGTGCCTCCGATAGCATGGCTGTAACTGACATTTTTGTAATATTAGGTGTTTAACCATATGGGGCAGTCCAACGCTTAATATGTGCATATAGTAATGCTTAAAGACTCTGTATAGCGCCTCATATTCAATATGAACTGTGTGCCTACGATAGTTTGGCTGTAACTGACATTTTTGGAATATTAGGTGTTCTATATTATAGGGCTGTCTAACGCTTAATATGTAAGTATAGTGATGTTTTGGGACTCTGTTGAACGCCTCATATTCAATATGAACTGTGTGCCTACGATAGTATGGCTGTAACTGACATTTTTGGAATATTAGGTGTTCAACCACATGGGGCAGTCCAACGCTTAATATGTGAGTATAGTGATGTTTTGGGACTCTGTTAAACGCCTCATATTCAATATGAACTGCGTGCCTACCATAGTTTGGCTGTAGCTGACATTTTTGGAATATTAGGTGTTCAACATTATGGGGCGGTCCAACGCTTAATATGTGATTATATTATTGCTTTAGGACTCTGTATAAAGCTGCATATACAATATGAACCATGAGTCTCTAACAGTATGGCTGTAACTGACATTTTTGGAATATTAGGTGTTCAACCACATGGGGCAGTCCAACGCCTAATATGTGATTATATTATTGCTTTGGGACTCTGTATAAAGCTGCATATACAATATGAACCATGTGTCTTAAACAGTATGGCTGTAACTCACATTTTTGGAATATTAGGTGTTCAACAACATGGGGCAGTCTAACACTTAATATGTGATTATATTATTGCTTTGGGACTCTGTATAACACTACATATTCAATATGAACCGCGTGCCTACCATAGTTTGGCTGTAGCTGACATTTTTGGAATATTAGGTGTTCAACATTATGGGGCGGTCCAACGCTTAATATGTGATTATATTAATGCTTTAGGACTCTGTATAAAGCTGCATATACAATATGAACCATGAGTCTCTAACAGTTTGGCTGTAACTGACATTTTTGGAATATTAGGTGTTCAACCACATGGGGCAGTCCAACGCTTAATATGTGCATATAGTGATGCTTTGGGACTCGGTTGAACGCCTCATATTCCATATGAACTGTGTGAGTCCGATAGTTTGGCTGTAACTGACATTTTTGAAATATTAGGTGTTTAACCATATGGGGCAGTCCAACGCTTAATATGTGCATATAGTAATGCTTTAAGACTCTGTATAGCGCCTCATATTCAATATGAACTGCGTGTCTACCATAGTTTGGCGGTAGCAGACATTTTTGGAATATTAAGTGTTCAACAATATGGGGCGGTCCAACGCTTAATATGTGATTATATTAATGCTTAAGGACTCTGTATAAAGCTGCATATACAATATGAACCATGTGCCTCTAACAGTTTGGCTGTAACTGACATTTTCGGAATATTAGGTGTTCAACCACATGGGGCAGTTCAACGCATAATATGTGCATATAGTGATGTTTTGGGACTCTGTTGAACGCCTCATATTCAATATGAACTGTGTGCCTACGATAGTACGGCTGTAACTGACATTTTTGTAATATTAGGTGTTTAACCATATGGGGCAGTCCAACGCTTAATATGTGATTATATTATTGCTTTGGAGCTCTGTGTAAAGCTGCATATACAATATGAAACATGTGTCTCTAACAGTTTGGCTGTAACTCACATTTTTGGAATATTAGGTGATCAACCGCATGGGGCAGTCCAACGCATAATATGTGCATATTGTGATGCTTTGGGACTCTGTTGAACGCCTCATATTCCATATGAACTGTGTGAGTACGATAGTTTGGCTATAATTGACATTTTTGAAATATTAGGTGTTTAACCATATGGGGCAGTCCAACGCTTAATATGTGCATATAGTAATGCTTTAAGACTCTGTATAGCGCCTCATATTCAATATGAACTGCATGCCTACCATAGTTTGGCTGTAGCTGACATTTTTGGAATATTAGGTGTTCAACATTATAGGGCGTTCCAACGCTTAATATGTGATTATATTAATGCTTTGGGACTCTGTATAAAGCTGCATATACAATATGAACCATGAGTCTTTAACAGTTTGGCTGTAACTCACATTTTTGGAATATTAGGTGTTCAACCACATGGGGCAGTCCAACGCTTAATATGTGCATATTGTGATGCTTTGGGACTCTGTTAAACGCCTCATATTCCATATGAACTGTGTGAGTACGATAGTTTGGCTGTAATTGACATTGTTGAAATATTAGGTGTTCAACCACATGGGGCTGTCCAACGCTAAATATGTGATTATATTATTGCTTTGGGACTCTGTATAACACTACATATTCAATATGAACTGCGTGCCTACCATAGTTTGGCTGTAGCAGACATTTTTGGAATATTAAGTGTTCAACAATATGGACCGGTCCAACGCTTAATATGTGATTATATTAATGCTTTAGGACTCTGTATAATGCTGCATATACAATATGAACCATGTGTCTCTAACAGTTTGGCTGTGACTCACATTTTTAAAATATTAGGTGTTCAACCACATGGGGCAGTCCAACGCTTAATATGTGCATATTGTGATGCTTTGGGACTCTGTTAAACGCCTCATATTCCATATGAACTGTGTGAGTACGATAGTTTGGCTGTAACTGACATTTTTGAAATATTAGGTGTTTAACCTTATGGGGCAGTCCAACGCTGAATATGTGAATATATTATTGCTTTGGGACTCTGTATAACACTACATATTCAATATGAACTGCGTGCCTACCATAGTTTGGCTGTAGCAGACATTTTTGGAATATTAAGTGTTCAACAATATGGACCGGTCCAACGCTTAATATGTGATTATATTAATGCTTTAGGACTCTGTATAATGCTGCATATACAATATGAACCATGTGTCTCTAACAGTTTGGCTGTGACTCACATTTTTAAAATATTAGGTGTTCAACCACATGGGGCAGTCCAACGCCTAATATGTGCATATAGTGATGCATTGGGGCTCTGTTGAACGCCTCATATTCCATATGAACTGTGTGAGTACGATAGTATGGCTGTAACTGACATTTTTGAAATATTAGGTGTTTAACCATAGGGGCAGTCGATCGCTTAATATGTGCATATAGTAATGCTTTGGGACTCTGTATAGCGCCTCATATTCAATATGAACTGCGTGTCTACCATAGTTTGGCTGTAGCTGACATTTTTGGAATATTAGGTGTTCAACAACATGGGTCAGTCTAACGCTTAATATGTGATTATATTATTGCTTTCGGACTCTGTATAACGCTGCATATACAATATGAACCATGTGTCTTTAACAGTTTAACTGTAACTCACATTTTTGGAATATTAGGTGTTCAACCACATGGGGCAGTCCAACGCTTAATATGTGATTATATTATTGCTTTGGGACTCTGTATAACACTACATATTCAATATGAACCGCGTGCCTACCATAGTTTGGCTGTAGCTGACATTTTTGGAATATTAGGTGTTCAACATTATGGGGCGGTCCAACGCTTAATATGTGATTATATTAATTCTTTAGGACTCTGTATAAAGCTGCATATACAATATGAACCATGAGTCTCTAACAGTTTGGCTGTAACTGACATTTTTGGAATATTAGGTGTTCAACCACATGGGGCAGTCCAACGCTTAATATGTGCATATAGTGATGCTTTGGGACTCGGTTGAACGCCTCATATTCCATATGAACTGTGTGAGTCCGATAGTTTGGCTGTAACTGACATTTTTTGTATATTAGGTGTTCAACCACATGGGGCAGTCCAACGCTTAATATGTGCATATAGTGATGCTTTGGGACTCGGTTGAACGCCTCATATTCCATATGAACTGTGTGAGTCCGATAGTTTGGCTGTAACTGACATTTTTGGAATATTTGGTGTTCAACATTATGGGGCAGTCCAACGCTTAATATGTGATTATATTATTGCTTTGGGACTCTGTATAAAGCTGCATATACAATATGAACCATGCGTCTTTAACAGTTTGGCTGTAATTCACATTTTTGGAATATTAGGTGTTCAACTACATGGGGCAGTCCAACGCTTAATATGTGTTTATATTATTGCTTTGGGACTCTGTATAAAGCTGCATATACAATATGAACCATGCGTCTTTAACAGTTTGTCTGTAACTCACATTTTTGGAATATTAGGTGTTCAACCACATGGGGCAGTCCAACGCCTAATGTGTGCATATAGTGATGCTTTGGGACTCTGTTGAACGCCTCATATTCAATATGAACTGTGTGCCTCCGATAGTATGGCTGTAACTGACATTTTTGTAATATTAGGTGTTTAACCATATGGGGCAGTCCAACGCTTAATATGTGCATATAGTAATGCTTAAAGACTCTGTATAGCGCCTCATATTCAATATGAACTGTGTGCCTACGATAGTTTGGCTGTAACTGACATTTTTGGAATATTAGGTGTTCTACATTATAGGGATGTCTAACGCTTAATATGTAAGTATAGTGATGTTTTGGGACTCTGTTGAACGCCTCATATTCAATATGAACTGTGTGCCTACGATAGTATGGCTGTAACTGACATTTTTGGAATATTAGGTGTTCAACCACATGGGGCAGTCCAACGCTTAATATGTGAGTATAGTGATGTTTTGGGACTCTGTTTAACGCCTCATATTCAATATGAACTGCGTGCCTACCATAGTTTGGCTGTAGCTGACATTTTTGGAATATTAGGTGTTCAACATTATGGGGCGGTCCAACGCTTAATATGTGATTATATTATTGCTTTAGGACTCTGTATAAAGCTGCATATACAATATGAACCATGAGTCTCTAACAGTTTGGCTGTAACTGACATTTTTGGAATATTAGGTGTTCAACCACATGGGGCAGTCCAACGCCTAATATGTGATTATATTATTGCTTTGGGACTCTGTATAAAGCTGCATATACAATATGAACCATGTGTCTTAAACAGTTTGGCTGTAACTCACATTTTTGGAATATTAGGTGTTCAACAACATGGGGCAGTCTAACGCTTAATATGTGATTATATTATTGCTTTGGGACTCTGTATAACGCTGCATATACAATATGAACCATGTGTCTTTAACAGTTTGGCGGTAACTCACATTTTTGTAATATTAGGTGTTTAACCATATGGGGCAGTCCAACGCTTAATATGTGCATATAGTAATGCTTATAGACTCTGTATAGCGCCTCATATTCAATATGTACTGTGTGCCTACGATAGTTTGGCTGTAACTGACATTTTTGGAATATTAGGTGTTCTACATTATAGGGCTGTCTAACGCTTAATATGTAAGTATAGTGATGTTTTGGGACTCTGTTGAGCGCCTCATATTCAATATGAACTGTGTGCCTACGATAGTATGGCTGTAACTGACATTTTTGGAATATTAGGTGTTCAACCACATGGGGCAGTCCAACGCTTAATATGTGAGTATAGTGATGTTTTGGGACTCTGTTAAACGCCACATATTCAATATGAACTGCGTGCATACCATAGTTTGGCTGTAGCTGATATTTTTGGAATATTAGGTGTTCAACATTATGGGGCGGTCCAACGCTTAATATGTGATTATATTATTGCTTTAGGACTCTGTATAAAGCTGCATATACAATATGAACCATGAGTCTCTAACAGTTTGGCTGTAACTGACATTTTTGGAATATTAGGTGTTCAACCACATGGGGCAGTCCAACGCCTAATATGTGATTATATTATTGCTTTGGGACTCTGTATAAAGCTGCATATACAATATGAACCATGTGTCTTTAACAGTTTGGCTGTAACTCACATTTTTGGAATATTAGGTGTTCAACAACATGGGGCAGTCTAACGCTTAATATGTGATTATATTATTGCTTTGGGACTCTGTATAACGCTGCATATACAATATGAACCATGTGTCTTTAACAGTTTGGCTGTAACTCACATTTTTGGAATATTAGGTGTTCAACCACATGGGGCAGTCCAACGCCTAATATGTGCATATAGTGATGCATTGGGGCTCTGTTGAACGCCTCATATTCCATATGAACTGTGTGAGTACGATAGTATGGCTGTAACTGACATTTTTGAAATATTAGGTGTTTAACCATAGGGGCAGTCGATCGCTTAATATGTGCATATAGTAATGCTTTGGGACTCTGTATAGCGCCTCATATTCAATATGAACTGCGTGTCTACCATAGTTTGGCTGTAGCTGACATTTTTGGAATATTAGGTGTTCAACATTATAGGGCCGTCCAACGCTTAATATGTGATTATATTAATGCTTTGGGACTCTGTATAAAGCTGCATATACAATATGAAACATGCGTCTTTAACAGTATGGCTGTAACTCACATTTTTGGAATATTAGGTGTTCAACCACATGGGGCAGTCCAACGCTTAATATATGATTATATTATTGCTTTGGGACTCTGTATAACACTACATATTCAATATGAACCGCGTGCCTACCATAGTTTGGCTGTAGCTGACATTTTTGGAATATTAGGTGTTCAACATTATGGGGCGGTCCAACGCTTAATATGTGATTATATTAATGCTTTAGGACTCTGTATAAAGCTGCATATACAATATGAACCATGAGTCTCTAACAGTTTGGCTGTAACTGACATTTTTGGAATATTAGGTGTTCATCCACATGGGGCAGTCCAACGCTTAATATGTGCATATAGTGATGCTTTGGGACTCGGTTGAACGCCTCATATTCCATATGAACTGTGTGAGTCCGATAGTTTGGCTGTAACTGACATTTTTTGTATATTAGGTGTTCAACCACATGGGGCAGTCCAACGCTTAATATGTGCATATAGTGATGCTTTGGGACTCGGTTGAACGCCTCATATTCCATATGAACTGTGTGAGTCCGATAGTTTGGCTGTAACTGACATTTTTGGAATATTTGGTGTTCAACATTATGGGGCAGTCCAACGCTTAATATGTGATTATATTATTGCTTTGGGACTCTGTATAAAGCTGCATATACAATATGAACCATGCGTCTTTAACAGTTTGGCTGTAATTCACATTTTTGGAATATTAGGTGTTCAACTACATGGGGCAGTCCAACGCTTAATATGTGTTTATATTATTGCTTTGGGACTCTGTATAAAGCTGCATATACAATATGAACCATGCGTCTTTAACAGTTTGTCTGTAACTCACATTTTTGGAATATTAGGTGTTCAACCACATGGGGCAGTCCAACGCCTAATGTGTGCATATAGTGATGCTTTGGGACTCTGTTGAACGCCTCATATTCAATATGAACTGTGTGCCTCCGATAGTATGGCTGTAACTGACATTTTTGTAATATTAGGTGTTTAACCATATGGGGCAGTCCAACGCTTAATATGTGCATATAGTAATGCTTAAAGACTCTGTATAGCGCCTCATATTCAATATGAACTGTGTGCCTACGATAGTTTGGCTGTAACTGACATTTTTGGAATATTAGGTGTTCTACATTATAGGGATGTCTAACGCTTAATATGTAAGTATAGTGATGTTTTGGGAATCTGTTGAACGCCTCATATTCAATATGAACTGTGTGCCTACGATAGTATGGCTGTAACTGACATTTTTGGAATATTAGGTGTTCAACCACATGGGGCAGTCCAACGCTTAATATGTGAGTATAGTGATGTTTTGGGACTCTGTTAAACGCCTCATATTCAATATGAACTGCGTGCCTACCATAGTTTGGCTGTAGCTGACATTTTTGGAATATTAGGTGTTCAACATTATGGGGCGGTCCAACGCTTAATATGTGATTATATTATTGCTTTAGGACTCTGTATAAAGCTGCATATACAATATGAACCATGAGTCTCTAACAGTTTGGCTGTAACTGACATTTTTGGAATATTAGGTGTTCAACCACATGGGGCAGTCCAACGCCTAATATGTGATTATATTATTGCTTTGGGACTCTGTATAAAGCTGCATATACAATATGAACCATGTGTCTTGAACAGTTTGGCTGTAACTCACATTTTTGGAATATTAGGTGTTCAACAACATGGGGCAGTCTAACGCTTAATATGTGATTATATTATTGCTTTGGGACTCTGTATAACGCTGCATATACAATATGAACCATGTGTCTTTAACAGTTTGGCGGTAACTCACATTTTTGTAATATTAGGTGTTTAACCATATGGGGCAGTCCAACGCTTAATATGTGCATATAGTAATGCTTAAAGACTCTGTATAGCGCCTCATATTCAATATGTACTGTGTGCCTACGATAGTTTGGCTGTAACTGACATTTTTGGAATATTAGGTGTTCTACATTATAGGGCTGTCTAACGCTTAATATGTGCATATAGTAATGCTTTGGGACTCTGTTGAACGCCTCATATTCAATATGAACTGTGTGCCTACGATAGTATGGCTGTAACTGACATTTTTGGAATATTAGGTGTTCAACCACATGGGGCAGTCCAACGCTTAATATGTGAGTATAGTGATGTTTTGGGACTCTGTTAAACGCCACATATTCAATATGAACTGCGTGCATACCATAGTTTGGCTGTAGCTGATATTTTTGGAATATTAGGTGTTCAACATTATGGGGCGGTCCAACGCTTAATATGTGATTATATTATTGCTTTAGGACTCTGTATAAAGCTGCATATACAATATGAACTATGAGTCTCTAACAGTTTGGCTGTAACTGACATTTTTGGAATATTAGGTGTTCAACCACATGGGGCAGTCCAACGCCTAATATGTGATTATATTATTGCTTTGGGACTCTGTATAAAGCTGCATATACAATATGAACCATGTGTCTTTAACAGTTTGGCTGTAACTCACATTTTTGGAATATTAGGTGTTCAACAACATGGGGCAGTCTAACGCTTAATATGTGATTATATTATTGCTTTGGGACTCTGTATAACGCTGCATATACAATATGAACCATGTGTATTTAACAGTTTGGCTGTAACTCACATTTTTGGAATATTAGGTGTTCAACCACATGGGGCAGTCCAACGCCTAATATGTGCATATAGTGATGCATTGGGGCTCTGTTGAACGCCTCATATTCCATATGAACTGTGTGAGTACGATAGTATGGCTGTAACTGACATTTTTGAAATATTAGGTGTTTAACCATAGGGGCAGTCGATCGCTTAATATGTGCATATAGTAATGCTTTGGGACTCTGTATAGCGCCTCATATTCAATATGAACTGCGTGTCTACCATAGTTTGGCTGTAGCTGACATTTTTGGAATATTAGGTGTTCAACATTATAGGGCCGTCCAACGCTTAATATGTGATTATATTAATGCTTTGGGACTCTGTATAAAGCTGCATATACAATATGAAACATGCGTCTTTAACAGTATGGCTGTAACTCACATTTTTGGAATATTAGGTGTTCAACCACATGGGGCAGTCCAACGCTTAATATATGATTATATTATTGCTTTGGGACTCTGTATAACACTACATATTCAATATGAACCGCGTGCCTACCATAGTTTGGCTGTAGCTGACATTTTTGGAATATTAGGTGTTCAACATTATGGGGCGGTCCAACGCTTAATATGTGATTATATTAATGCTTTAGGACTCTGTATAAAGCTGCATATACAATATGAACCATGAGTCTCTAACAGTTTGGCTGTAACTGACATTTTTGGAATATTAGGTGTTCAACCACATGGGGCAGTCCAACGCTTAATATGTGCATATTGTGATGCTTTGGGACTCTGTTGAACGCCTCATATTCCATATGAACTGTGTGCGTACGATAGTATGTCTGTAACTGACATTTTTGAAATATTAGGTGTTTAACCATATGGGGCAGTCCAACGCTTAATATGTGATTATATTATTTCTTTGGGACTCTATAACGCTGCATATACAATATGAACCATGTGCCTCTAACAGTTTGGCTGTAACTGACATTTTCGGAATATTAGGTGTTCAACCACATGGGGCAGTTCAACGCATAATATGTGCATATAGTGATGCTTTGGGACTCTGTTGAACGCCTCATATTCCATATGAACTGTGTGAGTACGATAGTTTGGCTGTAATTGACATTTTTGAAATATTAGGTGTTCAACCACATGGGGCAGTCCAACGCTTAATATGTGATTATATTATTTCTTTGGGACTTTGTATAACGCTGCATATACAATATAAACCATGTGCCTCTAATAGTTTAGCTGTAATTCACATTTTTGAAATATTAGGTGTTTAACCATATGGGGCAGTCCAACGCTTAATATGTGAGTATAGTGATGTTTTGGGACTCTGTTTAACTCCTCCTATTCAATATGAACTGTGTGCCTAAGATAGTATGGCTGACATTTTTGGAATATTAGGTGTTCAACCACATGGGGCAGTCCAACGCTTAATATGTGAGTATAGTGATGTTTTGGGACTCTGTTTAACTCCTCCTATTCAATATGAACTGAGTGCCTAAGATAGTATGGCTGACATTTTTGGAATATTAGGTGTTCAACCACATGGGGCAGTCCAACGCTTAATATGTGATTATATTATTGCTTTGGGACTCTGTATAACACTACATATTCAATATGAACTGCGTGCCTACCATAGTTTGGCTGTAGCAGACATTTTTGGAATATTAAGTGTTCAACAATATGGGGCGGTCCAACGCTTAATATGTGATTATATTAATGCTTTAGGACTCTGTATAAAGCTGCATATACAATATGAACCATGAGTCTCTAACAGTTTGGCTGTAACTGACATTTTTGGAATATTAGGTGTTCAACCACATGGGGCAGTCCAACGCCTAATATGTGATTATATTATTGCTTTGGGACTCTGTATAAAGCTGCATATACAATATGAACCATGTGTCTTTAACAGTTTGGCTGTAACTCACATTTTTGGAATATTAGGTGTTCAACAACATGGGGCAGTCTAACGCTTAATATGTGATTATATTATTGCTTTGGGACTCTGTATAACACTACATATTCAATATGAACTGCGTGCCTACCATAGTTTGGCTGTAGCAGACATTTTTGGAATATTAAGTGTTCAACAATATGGGGCGGTCCAACGCTTAATATGTGATTATATTAATGCTTTAGGACTCTGTATAAAGCTGCATATACAATATGAACCATGAGTCTCTAACAGTTTGGCTGTAACTGACATTTTTGGAATATTAGGTGTTCAACCACATGGGGCAGTCCAACGCCTAATATGTGATTATATTATTGCTTTGGGACTCTGTATAAAGCTGCATATACAATATGAACCATGTGTCTTTAACAGTTTGGCTGTAACTCACATTTTTGGAATATTAGGTGTTCAACAACATGGGGCAGTCTAACGCTTAATATGTGATTATATTATTGCTTTGGGACTCTGTATAACGCTGCATATACAATATGAACCATGTGTCTTTAACAGTTTGGCTGTAACTCACATTTTTGGAATATTAGGTGTTCAACCACATGGGCAGTCCAACGCCTAATATGTGCATATAGTGATGCATTGGGGCTCTGTTGAACGCCTCATATTCCATATGAACTGTGTGAGTACGATAGTATGGCTGTAACTGACATTTTTGAAATATTAGTTGTTTAACCATATGGGGCAGTCGATCGCTTAATATGTGCATATAGTAATGCTTTGGGACTCTGTATAGCGCCTCATATTCAATATGAACTGCGTGTCTACCATAGTTTGGCTGTAGCTGACATTTTTGGAATATTAGGTGTTCAACATTATTGGGCCGTCCAACGCTTAATAAGTGATTATATTTATGCTTTGGGACTCTGTATAAAGCTGCATATACATTATGAAACATGCGTCTTTATCAGTATGGCTGTAACTCACATTTTTGGAATATTAGGTGTTCAACCACATGGGGCAGTCCAACGCTTAATATATGATTATATTATTGCTTTGGGACTCTGTATAACACTACATATTCAATATGAACCGCGTGCCTACCATAGTTTGGCTGTAGCTGACATTTTTGGAATATTAGGTGTTCAACATTATGGGGCGGTCCAACGCTTAATATGTGATTATATTAATGCTTTAGGACTCTGTATAAAGCTGCATATACAATATGAACCATGAGTCTCTAACAGTTTGGCTGTAACTGACATTTTTGGAATATTAGGTGTTCAACCACATGGGGCAGTCCAACGCTTAATATGTGCATATAGTGATGCTTTGGGACTCGGTTGAACGCCTCATATTCTATATGAACTGTGTGAGTCCGATAGTTTGGCTGTAACTGACATTTTTGAAATATTAGGTGTTTAACCATATGGGGCAGTCCAACGCTTAATATGTGCATATAGTAATGCTTTAAGACTCTGTATAGCGCCTCATATTCAATATGAACTGCGTGTCTACCATAGTTTGGCTGTAGCAGACATTTTTGGAATATTAAGTGTTCAACAATATGGGGCGGTCCAACGCTTAATATGTGATTATATTAATGCTTAAGGACTCTGTATAAAGCTGCATATACAATATGAACCATGTGCCTCTAACAGTTTGGCTGTAACTGACATTTTCGGAATATTAGGTGTTCAACCACATGGGGCAGTTCAATGCATAATATGTGCATATAGTGATGTTTTGGGACTCTGTTGAACGCCTCATATTCAATATGAACTGTGTGCCTACGATAGTATGGCTGTAACTGACATTTTTGTAATATTAGGTGTTTAACCATATGGGGCAGTCCAACGCTTAATATGTGATTATATTATTGCTTTGGAGCTCTGTATAAAGCTGCATATACAATATGAAACATGTGTCTCTAACAGTTTGGCTGTAACTCACATTTTTGGAATATTAGGTGTTCAACCGCATAGGGCAGTCCAACGCTTAATATGTGCATATTGTGATGCTTTGGGACTCTGTTGAACGCCTCATATTCCATATGAACTGTGTGCGTACGATAGTATGTCTGTAACTGACATTTTTGAAATATTAGGTGTTTAACCATATGGGGCAGTCCAACGCTTAATATGTGATTATATTATTTCTTTGGGACTCTATAACGCTGCATATACAATATGAACCATGTGCCTCTAACAGTTTGGCTGTAACTGACATTTTCGGAATATTAGGTGTTCAACCACATGGGGCAGTTCAACGCATAATATGTGCATATAGTGATGCTTTGGGACTCTGTTGAACGCCTCATATTCCATATGAACTGTGTGAGTACGATAGTTTGGCTGTAATTGACATTTTTGAAATATTAGGTGTTCAACCACATGGGGCAGTCCAACGCTTAATATGTGATTATATTATTTCTTTGGGACTTTGTATAACGCTGCATATACAATATAAACCATGTGCCTCTAATAGTTTAGCTGTAATTCACATTTTTGAAATATTAGGTGTTTAACCATATGGGGCAGTCCAACGCTTAATATGTGAGTATAGTGATGTTTTGGGACTCTGTTTAACTCCTCCTATTCAATATGAACTGTGTGCCTAAGATAGTATGGCTGACATTTTTGGAATATTAGGTGTTCAACCACATGGGGCAGTCCAACGCTTAATATGTGATTATATTATTGCTTTGGGACTCTGTATAACACTACATATTCAATATGAACTGCGTGCCTACCATAGTTTGGCTGTAGCAGACATTTTTGGAATATTAAGTGTTCAACAATATGGGGCGGTCCAACGCTTAATATGTGATTATATTAATGCTTTAGGACTCTGTATAATGCTGCATATACAATATGAACCATGTGTCTCTAACAGTTTGGCTGTGACTCACATTTTTAAAATATTAGGTGTTCAACCACATGGGGCAGTCCAACGCTTAATATGTGCATATTGTGATGCTTTGGGACTCTGTTAAACGCCTCATATTCCATATGAACTGTGTGAGTACGATAGTTTGGCTGTATCTGACATTTTTGAAATATTAGGTGTTTAACCTTATGGGGCAGTCCAACGCTTAATATGTGATTATATTATTGCTTTGGGACTCTGTATAACACTACATATTCAATATGAACTGCGTGCCTACCATAGTTTGGCTGTAGCAGACATTTTTGGAATATTAAGTGTTCAACAATATGGGGCGGTCCAACGCTTAATATGTGATTATATTAATGCTTTAGGACTCTGTATAATGCTGCATATACAATATGAACCATGTGTCTCTAACAGTTTGGCTGTGACTCACATTTTTAAAATATTAGGTGTTCAACCACATGGGGCAGTCCAACGCTTAATATGTGCATATTGTGATGCTTTGGGACTCTGTTAAACGCCTCATATTCCATATGAACTGTGCGAGTACGATAGTTTGGCTGTATCTGACATTTTTGAAATATTAGGTGTTTAACCTTATGGGGCAGTCCAACGCTTAATATGTGATTATATTATTGCTTTGGGACCCTGTATAACACTACATATTCAATATGAACTGCGTGCCTACCATAGTTTGGCTGTAGCAGACATTTTTGGAATATTAAGTGTTCAACAATATGGGGCGGTCCAACGCTTAATATGTGATAATATTAACGCTTTAGGACTCTGTATAATGCTGCATATACAATATGAACCATGTGTCTCTAACAGTTTGGCTGTGACTTACATTTTTAAAATATTAGGTGTTCAACCACATGGGGCAGTCCAACGCTTAATATGTGCATATAGTGATGCATTGGGGCTCTGTTGAACGCCTCATATTCCATATGAACTGTGTGAGTACGATAGTATGGCTGTAACTGACATTTTTGAAATATTAGGTGTTTAACCATAGGGGCAGTCGATCGCTTAATATGTGCATATAGTAATGCTTTGGGACTCTGTATAGCGCCTCATATTCAATATGAACTGCGTGTCTACCATAGTTTGGCTGTAGCTGACATTTTTGGAATATTAGGTGTTCAACATTATAGGGCCGTCCAACGCTTAATATGTGATTATATTAATGCTTTGGGACTCTGTATAAAGCTGCATATACAATATGAAACATGCGTCTTTAACAGTATGGCTGTAACTCACATTTTTGGAATATTAGGTGTTCAACCACATGGGGCAGTCCAACGCTTAATATATGATTATATTATTGCTTTGGGACTCTGTATAACACTACATATTCAATATGAACCGCGTGCCTACCATAGTTTGGCTGTAGCTGACATTTTTGGAATATTAGGTGTTCAACATTATGGGGCGGTCCAACGCTTAATATGTGATTATATTAATGCTTTAGGACCCTGTATAAAGCTGCATATACAATATGAACCATGAGTCTCTAACAGTTTGGCTGTAACTGACATTTTTGGAATATTAGGTGTTCATCCACATGGGGCAGTCCAACGCTTAATATGTGCATATAGTGATGCTTTGGGACTCGGTTGAACGCCTCATATTCCATATGAACTGTGTGCCTTCGATAGTATGGCTGTAACTGACATTTTTGTAATATTAGGTGTTTAACCATATGGGGCAGTCCAACGCTTAATATGTGCATATAGTAATGCTTAAAGACTCTGTATAGCGCCTCATATTCAATATGTACTGTGTGCCTACGATAGTTTGGCTGTAACTGACATTTTTGGAATATTAGGTGTTCTACATTATAGGGCTGTCTAACGCTTAATATGTAAGTATAGTGATGTTTTGGGACTCTGTTGAACGCCTCATATTCAATATGAACTGTGTGCCTACGATAGTATGGCTGTAACTGACATTTTTGGAATATTAGGTGTTCAACCACATGGGGCAGTCCAACGCTTAATATGTGAGAATAGTGATGTTTTGGGACTCTGTTAAACGCCTCATATTCAATATGAACTGCGTGCCTACCATAGTTTGGCTGTAGCTGATATTTTTGGAATATTAGGTGTTCAACATTATGGGGCGGTCCAACGCTTAATATGTGATTATATTATTGCTTTAGGACTCTATATAAAGCTGCATATACAATATGAACCATGAGTCTCTAACAGTTTGGCTGTAACTGACATTTTTGGAATATTAGGTGTTCAACCACATGGGGCAGTCCAACGCCTAATATGTGATTATATTATTGCTTTGGGACTCTGTATAAAGCTGCATATACAATATGAACCATGTGTCTTTAACAGTTTGGCTGTAACTCACATTTTTGGAATATTAGGTGTTCAACAACATGGGGCAGTCTAACGCTTAATATGTGATTATATTATTGCTTTGGGACTCTGTATAACGCTGCATATACAATATGAACCATGTGTCTTTAACAGTTTGGCTGTAACTCACATTTTTGGAATATTAGGTGTTCAACCACATGGGGCAGTCCAACGCCTAATATGTGCATATAGTGATGCATTGGGGCTCTGTTGAACGCCTCATATTCCATATGAACTGTGTGAGTACGATAGTATGGCTGTAACTGACGTTTTTGAAATATTAGTTGTTTAACCATATGGGGCAGTCGATCGCTTAATATGTGCATATAGTAATGCTTTGGGACTCTGTATAGCGCCTCATATTCAATATGAACTGCGTGTCTACCATAGTTTGGCTGTAGCTGACATTTTTGGAATATTAGGTGTTCAACATTATTGGGCCGTCCAACGCTTAATATGTGATTATATTAATGCTTTGGGACTCTGTATAAAGCTGCATATACAATATGAAACATGCGTCTTTAACAGTATGGCTGTAACTCACATTTTTGGAATATTAGGTGTTCAACCACATGGGGCAGTCCAACGCTTAATATATGATTATATTATTGCTTTGGGACTCTGTATAACACTACATATTCAATATGAACCGCGTGCCTACCATAGTTTGGCTGTAGCTGACATTTTTGGAATATTAGGTGTTCAACATTATTGGGCCGTCCAACGCTTAATAAGTGATTATATTTATGCTTTGGGACTCTGTATAAAGCTGCATATACATTATGAAACATGCGTCTTTATCAGTATGGCTGTAACTCACATTTTTGGAATATTAGGTGTTCAACCACATGGGGCAGTCCAACGCTTAATATATGATTATATTATTGCTTTGGGACTCTGTATAACACTACATATTCAATATGAACCGCGTGCCTACCATAGTTTGGCTGTAGCTGACATTTTTGGAATATTAGGTGTTCAACATTATGGGGCGGTCCAACGCTTAATATGTGATTATATTAATGCTTTAGGACTCTGTATAAAGCTGCATATACAATATGAACCATGAGTCTCTAACAGTTTGGCTGTAACTGACATTTTTGGAATATTAGGTGTTCAACCACATGGGGCAGTCCAACGCTTAATATGTGCATATAGTGATGCTTTGGGACTCGGTTGAACGCCTCATATTCTATATGAACTGTGTGAGTCCGATAGTTTGGCTGTAACTGACATTTTTGAAATATTAGGTGTTTAACCATATGGGGCAGTCCAACGCTTAATATGTGCATATAGTAATGCTTTAAGACTCTGTATAGCGCCTCATATTCAATATGAACTGCGTGTCTACCATAGTTTGGCTGTAGCAGACATTTTTGGAATATTAAGTGTTCAACAATATGGGGCGGTCCAACGCTTAATATGTGATTATATTAATGCTTAAGGACTCTGTATAAAGCTGCATATACAATATGAACCATGTGCCTCTAACAGTTTGGCTGTAACTGACATTTTCGGAATATTAGGTGTTCAACCACATGGGGCAGTTCAATGCATAATATGTGCATATAGTGATGTTTTGGGACTCTGTTGAACGCCTCATATTCAATATGAACTGTGTGCCTACGATAGTATGGCTGTAACTGACATTTTTGTAATATTAGGTGTTTAACCATATGGGGCAGTCCAACGCTTAATATGTGATTATATTATTGCTTTGGAGCTCTGTATAAAGCTGCATATACAATATGAAACATGTGTCTCTAACAGTTTGGCTGTAACTCACATTTTTGGAATATTAGGTGTTCAACCGCATAGGGCAGTCCAACGCTTAATATGTGCATATTGTGATGCTTTGGGACTCTGTTGAACGCCTCATATTCCATATGAACTGTGTGCGTACGATAGTATGTCTGTAACTGACATTTTTGAAATATTAGGTGTTTAACCATATGGGGCAGTCCAACGCTTAATATGTGATTATATTATTTCTTTGGGACTCTATAACGCTGCATATACAATATGAACCATGTGCCTCTAACAGTTTGGCTGTAACTGACATTTTCGGAATATTAGGTGTTCAACCACATGGGGCAGTTCAACGCATAATATGTGCATATAGTGATGCTTTGGGACTCTGTTGAACGCCTCATATTCCATATGAACTGTGTGAGTACGATAGTTTGGCTGTAATTGACATTTTTGAAATATTAGGTGTTCAACCACATGGGGCAGTCCAACGCTTAATATGTGATTATATTATTTCTTTGGGACTTTGTATAACGCTGCATATACAATATAAACCATGTGCCTCTAATAGTTTAGCTGTAATTCACATTTTTGAAATATTAGGTGTTTAACCATATGGGGCAGTCCAACGCTTAATATGTGAGTATAGTGATGTTTTGGGACTCTGTTTAACTCCTCCTATTCAATATGAACTGTGTGCCTAAGATAGTATGGCTGACATTTTTGGAATATTAGGTGTTCAACCACATGGGGCAGTCCAACGCTTAATATGTGATTATATTATTGCTTTGGGACTCTGTATAACACTACATATTCAATATGAACTGCGTGCCTACCATAGTTTGGCTGTAGCAGACATTTTTGGAATATTAAGTGTTCAACAATATGGGGCGGTCCAACGCTTAATATGTGATTATATTAATGCTTTAGGACTCTGTATAATGCTGCATATACAATATGAACCATGTGTCTCTAACAGTTTGGCTGTGACTCACATTTTTAAAATATTAGGTGTTCAACCACATGGGGCAGTCCAACGCTTAATATGTGCATATTGTGATGCTTTGGGACTCTGTTAAACGCCTCATATTCCATATGAACTGTGTGAGTACGATAGTTTGGCTGTATCTGACATTTTTGAAATATTAGGTGTTTAACCTTATGGGGCAGTCCAACGCTTAATATGTGATTATATTATTGCTTTGGGACTCTGTATAACACTACATATTCAATATGAACTGCGTGCCTACCATAGTTTGGCTGTAGCAGACATTTTTGGAATATTAAGTGTTCAACAATATGGGGCGGTCCAACGCTTAATATGTGATTATATTAATGCTTTAGGACTCTGTATAATGCTGCATATACAATATGAACCATGTGTCTCTAACAGTTTGGCTGTGACTCACATTTTTAAAATATTAGGTGTTCAACCACATGGGGCAGTCCAACGCTTAATATGTGCATATTGTGATGCTTTGGGACTCTGTTAAACGCCTCATATTCCATATGAACTGTGCGAGTACGATAGTTTGGCTGTATCTGACATTTTTGAAATATTAGGTGTTTAACCTTATGGGGCAGTCCAACGCTTAATATGTGATTATATTATTGCTTTGGGACCCTGTATAACACTACATATTCAATATGAACTGCGTGCCTACCATAGTTTGGCTGTAGAAGACATTTTTGGAATATTAAGTGTTCAACAATATGGGGCGGTCCAACGCTTAATATGTGATAATATTAACGCTTTAGGACTCTGTATAATGCTGCATATACAATATGAACCATGTGTCTCTAACAGTTTGGCTGTGACTTACATTTTTAAAATATTAGGTGTTCAACCACATGGGGCAGTCCAACGCTTAATATGTGCATATAGTGATGCATTGGGGCTCTGTTGAACGCCTCATATTCCATATGAACTGTGTGAGTACGATAGTATGGCTGTAACTGACATTTTTGAAATATTAGGTGTTTAACCATAGGGGCAGTCGATCGCTTAATATGTGCATATAGTAATGCTTTGGGACTCTGTATAGCGCCTCATATTCAATATGAACTGCGTGTCTACCATAGTTTGGCTGTAGCTGACATTTTTGGAATATTAGGTGTTCAACATTATAGGGCCGTCCAACGCTTAATATGTGATTATATTAATGCTTTGGGACTCTGTATAAAGCTGCATATACAATATGAAACATGCGTCTTTAACAGTATGGCTGTAACTCACATTTTTGGAATATTAGGTGTTCAACCACATGGGGCAGTCCAACGCTTAATATATGATTATATTATTGCTTTGGGACTCTGTATAACACTACATATTCAATATGAACCGCGTGCCTACCATAGTTTGGCTGTAGCTGACATTTTTGGAATATTAGGTGTTCAACATTATGGGGCGGTCCAACGCTTAATATGTGATTATATTAATGCTTTAGGACCCTGTATAAAGCTGCATATACAATATGAACCATGAGTCTCTAACAGTTTGGCTGTAACTGACATTTTTGGAATATTAGGTGTTCATCCACATGGGGCAGTCCAACGCTTAATATGTGCATATAGTGATGCTTTGGGACTCGGTTGAACGCCTCATATTCCATATGAACTGTGTGCCTTCGATAGTATGGCTGTAACTGACATTTTTGTAATATTAGGTGTTTAACCATATGGGGCAGTCCAACGCTTAATATGTGCATATAGTAATGCTTAAAGACTCTGTATAGCGCCTCATATTCAATATGTACTGTGTGCCTACGATAGTTTGGCTGTAACTGACATTTTTGGAATATTAGGTGTTCTACATTATAGGGCTGTCTAACGCTTAATATGTAAGTATAGTGATGTTTTGGGACTCTGTTGAACGCCTCATATTCAATATGAACTGTGTGCCTACGATAGTATGGCTGTAACTGACATTTTTGGAATATTAGGTGTTCAACCACATGGGGCAGTCCAACGCTTAATATGTGAGAATAGTGATGTTTTGGGACTCTGTTAAACGCCTCATATTCAATATGAACTGCGTGCCTACCATAGTTTGGCTGTAGCTGATATTTTTGGAATATTAGGTGTTCAACATTATGGGGCGGTCCAACGCTTAATATGTGATTATATTATTGCTTTAGGACTCTATATAAAGCTGCATATACAATATGAACCATGAGTCTCTAACAGTTTGGCTGTAACTGACATTTTTGGAATATTAGGTGTTCAACCACATGGGGCAGTCCAACGCCTAATATGTGATTATATTATTGCTTTGGGACTCTGTATAAAGCTGCATATACAATATGAACCATGTGTCTTTAACAGTTTGGCTGTAACTCACATTTTTGGAATATTAGGTGTTCAACAACATGGGGCAGTCTAACGCTTAATATGTGATTATATTATTGCTTTGGGACTCTGTATAACGCTGCATATACAATATGAACCATGTGTCTTTAACAGTTTGGCTGTAACTCACATTTTTGGAATATTAGGTGTTCAACCACATGGGGCAGTCCAACGCCTAATATGTGCATATAGTGATGCATTGGGGCTCTGTTGAACGCCTCATATTCCATATGAACTGTGTGAGTACGATAGTATGGCTGTAACTGACGTTTTTGAAATATTAGTTGTTTAACCATATGGGGCAGTCGATCGCTTAATATGTGCATATAGTAATGCTTTGGGACTCTGTATAGCGCCTCATATTCAATATGAACTGCGTGTCTACCATAGTTTGGCTGTAGCTGACATTTTTGGAATATTAGGTGTTCAACATTATTGGGCCGTCCAACGCTTAATATGTGATTATATTAATGCTTTGGGACTCTGTATAAAGCTGCATATACAATATGAAACATGCGTCTTTAACAGTATGGCTGTAACTCACATTTTTGGAATATTAGGTGTTCAACCACATGGGGCAGTCCAACGCTTAATATATGATTATATTATTGCTTTGGGACTCTGTATAACACTACATATTCAATATGAACCGCGTGCCTACCATAGTTTGGCTGTAGCTGACATTTTTGGAATATTAGGTGTTCAACATTATGGGGCGGTCCAACGCTTAATATGTGATTATATTAATGCTTTAGGACTCTGTATAAAGCTGCATATACAATATGAACCATGAGTCTCTAACAGTTTGGCTGTAACTGACATTTTTGGAATATTAGGTGTTCAACCACATGGGGCAGTCCAACGCTTAATATGTGCATATAGTGATGCTTTGGGACTCGGTTGAACGCCTCATATTCCATATGAACTGTGTGAGTCCGATAGTTTGGCTGTAACTGACATTTTTGAAATATTAGGTGTTTAACCATATGGGGCAGTCCAACGCTTAATATGTGCATATAGTAATGCTTTAAGACTCTGTATAGCGCCTCATATTCAATATGAACTGCGTGTCTACCATAGTTTGGCTGTAGCAGACATTTTTGGAATATTAAGTGTTCAACAATATGGGGCGGTCCAACGCTTAATATGTGATTATATTAATGCTTAAGGACTCTGTATAAAGCTGCATATACAATATGAACCATGTGCCTCTAACAGTTTGGCTGTAACTGACATTTTCGGAATATTAGGTGTTCAACCACATGGGGCAGTTCAACGCATAATATGTGATTATATTATTGCTTTGGGACTCTGTATAAAGCTGCATATACAATATGAACCATGTGTCTTTAACAGTTTGGCTGTAACTCACATTTTTGGAATATTAGGTGTTCAACAACATGGGGCAGTCTAACGCTTAATATGTGATTATATTATTGCTTTGGGACTCTGTATAACACTACATATTCAATATGAACTGCGTGCCTACCATAGTTTGGCTGTAGCAGACATTTTTGGAATATTAAGTGTTCAACAATATGGGGCGGTCCAACGCTTAATATGTGATTATATTAATGCTTTAGGACTCTGTATAAAGCTGCATATACAATATGAACCATGAGTCTCTAACAGTTTGGCTGTAACTGACATTTTTGGAATATTAGGTGTTCAACCACATGGGGCAGTCCAACGCCTAATATGTGATTATATTATTGCTTTGGGACTCTGTATAAAGCTGCATATACAATATGAACCATGTGTCTTTAACAGTTTGGCTGTAACTCACATTTTTGGAATATTAGGTGTTCAACAACATGGGGCAGTCTAACGCTTAATATGTGATTATATTATTGCTTTGGGACTCTGTATAACGCTGCATATACAATATGAACCATGTGTCTTTAACAGTTTGGCTGTAACTCACATTTTTGGAATATTAGGTGTTCAACCACATGGGCAGTCCAACGCCTAATATGTGCATATAGTGATGCATTGGGGCTCTGTTGAACGCCTCATATTCCATATGAACTGTGTGAGTACGATAGTATGGCTGTAACTGACATTTTTGAAATATTAGTTGTTTAACCATATGGGGCAGTCGATCGCTTAATATGTGCATATAGTAATGCTTTGGGACTCTGTATAGCGCCTCATATTCAATATGAACTGCGTGTCTACCATAGTTTGGCTGTAGCTGACATTTTTGGAATATTAGGTGTTCAACATTATTGGGCCGTCCAACGCTTAATAAGTGATTATATTAATGCTTTGGGACTCTGTATAAAGCTGCATATACAATATGAAACATGCGTCTTTATCAGTATGGCTGTAACTCACATTTTTGGAATATTAGGTGTTCAACCACATGGGGCAGTCCAACGCTTAATATATGATTATATTATTGCTTTGGGACTCTGTATAACACTACATATTCAATATGAACCGCGTGCCTACCATAGTTTGGCTGTAGCTGACATTTTTGGAATATTAGGTGTTCAACATTATGGGGCGGTCCAACGCTTAATATGTGATTATATTAATGCTTTAGGACTCTGTATAAAGCTGCATATACAATATGAACCATGAGTCTCTAACAGTTTGGCTGTAACTGACATTTTTGGAATATTAGGTGTTCAACCACATGGGGCAGTCCAACGCTTAATATGTGCATATAGTGATGCTTTGGGACTCGGTTGAACGCCTCATATTCTATATGAACTGTGTGAGTCCGATAGTTTGGCTGTAACTGACATTTTTGAAATATTAGGTGTTTAACCATATGGGGCAGTCCAACGCTTAATATGTGCATATAGTAATGCTTTAAGACTCTGTATAGCGCCTCATATTCAATATGAACTGCGTGTCTACCATAGTTTGGCTGTAGCAGACATTTTTGGAATATTAAGTGTTCAACAATATGGGGCGGTCCAACGCTTAATATGTGATTATATTAATGCTTAAGGACTCTGTATAAAGCTGCATATACAATATGAACCATGTGCCTCTAACAGTTTGGCTGTAACTGACATTTTCGGAATATTAGGTGTTCAACCACATGGGGCAGTTCAATGCATAATATGTGCATATAGTGATGTTTTGGGACTCTGTTGAACGCCTCATATTCAATATGAACTGTGTGCCTACGATAGTATGGCTGTAACTGACATTTTTGTAATATTAGGTGTTTAACCATATGGGGCAGTCCAACGCTTAATATGTGATTATATTATTGCTTTGGAGCTCTGTATAAAGCTGCATATACAATATGAAACATGTGTCTCTAACAGTTTGGCTGTAACTCACATTTTTGGAATATTAGGTGTTCAACCGCATAGGGCAGTCCAACGCTTAATATGTGCATATTGTGATGCCTTGGGACTCTGTTGAACGCCTCATATTCCATATGAACTGTGTGCGTACGATAGTATGTCTGTAACTGACATTTTTGAAATATTAGGTGTTTAACCATATGGGGCAGTCCAACGCTTAATATGTGATTATATTATTTCTTTGGGACTCTATAACGCTGCATATACAATATGAACCATGTGCCTCTAACAGTTTGGCTGTAACTGACATTTTCGGAATATTAGGTGTTCAACCACATGGGGCAGTTCAACGCATAATATGTGCATATAGTGATGCTTTGGGACTCTGTTGAACGCCTCATATTCCATATGAACTGTGTGAGTACGATAGTTTGGCTGTAATTGACATTTTTGAAATATTAGGTGTTCAACCACATGGGGCAGTCCAACGCTTAATATGTGATTATATTATTTCTTTGGGACTTTGTATAACGCTGCATATACAATATAAACCATGTGCCTCTAATAGTTTAGCTGTAATTCACATTTTTGAAATATTAGGTGTTTAACCATATGGGGCAGTCCAACGCTTAATATGTGAGTATAGTGATGTTTTGGGACTCTGTTTAACTCCTCCTATTCAATATGAACTGTGTGCCTAAGATAGTATGGCTGACATTTTTGGAATATTAGGTGTTCAACCACATGGGGCAGTCCAACGCTTAATATGTGATTATATTATTGCTTTGGGACTCTGTATAACACTACATATTCAATATGAACTGCGTGCCTACCATAGTTTGGCTGTAGCAGACATTTTTGGAATATTAAGTGTTCAACAATATGGGGCGGTCCAACGCTTAATATGTGATTATATTAATGCTTTAGGACTCTGTATAATGCTGCATATACAATATGAACCATGTGTCTCTAACAGTTTGGCTGTGACTCACATTTTTAAAATATTAGGTGTTCAACCACATGGGGCAGTCCAACGCTTAATATGTGCATATTGTGATGCTTTGGGACTCTGTTAAACGCCTCATATTCCATATGAACTGTGTGAGTACGATAGTTTGGCTGTATCTGACATTTTTGAAATATTAGGTGTTTAACCTTATGGGGCAGTCCAACGCTTAATATGTGATTATATTATTGCTTTGGGACTCTGTATAACACTACATATTCAATATGAACTGCGTGCCTACCATAGTTTGGCTGTAGCAGACATTTTTGGAATATTAAGTGTTCAACAATATGGGGCGGTCCAACGCTTAATATGTGATTATATTAATGCTTTAGGACTCTGTATAATGCTGCATATACAATATGAACCATGTGTCTCTAACAGTTTGGCTGTGACTCACATTTTTAAAATATTAGGTGTTCAACCACATGGGGCAGTCCAACGCTTAATATGTGCATATTGTGATGCTTTGGGACTCTGTTAAACGCCTCATATTCCATATGAACTGTGCGAGTACGATAGTTTGGCTGTATCTGACATTTTTGAAATATTAGGTGTTTAACCTTATGGGGCAGTCCAACGCTTAATATGTGATTATATTATTGCTTTGGGACCCTGTATAACACTACATATTCAATATGAACTGCGTGCCTACCATAGTTTGGCTGTAGCAGACATTTTTGGAATATTAAGTGTTCAACAATATGGGGCGGTCCAACGCTTAATATGTGATAATATTAACGCTTTAGGACTCTGTATAATGCTGCATATACAATATGAACCATGTGTCTCTAACAGTTTGGCTGTGACTTACATTTTTAAAATATTAGGTGTTCAACCACATGGGGCAGTCCAACGCTTAATATGTGCATATAGTGATGCTTTGGGACTCTGTTGAACGCCTTATATTCCATATGAACTGTGTAAGTACGATAGTTTGGCTGTAACTGACATTTTTGGAATATTAGGTGTTTAACCATATGGGGCAGTCCAACGCTTAATATGTGCATATAGTAATGCTTTAAGACTCTGTATAGCGCCTCATATTCAATATGAACTGAGTGCCTACGATAGTTTGATGTAACTGACATTTTCGGAATATTAGGTGTTCAACAATATGGGACAGTCCAACGCTTAATATGTGAGTATAGTGATGTTCTGGGACTCTGTTGAACGCCTCATATTTCATATGAACTGTGTGAGTACGATAGTATGGCTGTAACTGACATTTTTGAAATATTAGGTGTTTAACCATATGGGGCAGTCCAACGCTTAATATGTGCATATAGTAATGCTTTGGGACTCTGTATAGCGCCTCATATTCAATATGAACTGCATGCCTACCATAGTTTGGCTGTAGCTGACATTTTTGGAATATTAGGTGTTCAACATTATAGGGCGTTCCAACGCTTAATATGTGATTATATTAATGCTTTGGGACTCTGTATAAAGCTGCATATACAATATGAACCATGAGTCTTTAACAGTTTGGCTGTAACTCACATTTTTGGAATATTAGGTGTTCAACCACATGGGGCAGTCCAACGCTTAATATGTGCATATTGTGATGCTTTGGGACTCTGTTAAACGCCTCATATTCCATATGAACTGTGTGAGTACGATAGTTTGGCTGTAATTGACATTGTTGAAATATTAGGTGTTCAACCACATGGGGCTGTCCAACGCTTAATATGTGATTATATTATTGCTTTGGGACTCTGTATAACACTACATATTCAATATGAACTGCGTGCCTACCATAGTTTGGCTGTAGCAGACATTTTTGGAATATTAAGTGTTCAACAATATGGACCGGTCCAACGCTTAATATGTGATTATATTAATGCTTTAGGACTCTGTATAATGCTGCATATACAATATGAACCATGTGTCTCTAACAGTTTGGCTGTGACTCACATTTTTAAAATATTAGGTGTTCAACCACATGGGGCAGTCCAACGCTTAATATGTGCATATTGTGATGCTTTGGGACTCTGTTAAACGCCTCATATTCCATATGAACTGTGTGAGTACGATAGTTTGGCTGTAACTGACATTTTTGAAATATTAGGTGTTTAACCTTATGGGGCAGTCCAACGCTTAATATGTGATTATATTATTGCTTTGGGACTCTGTATAACACTACATATTCAATATGAACTGCGTGCCTACCATAGTTTGGCTGTAGCAGACATTTTTGGAATATTAAGTGTTCAACAATATGGACCGGTCCAACGCTTAATATGTGATTATATTAATGCTTTAGGACTCTGTATAATGCTGCATATACAATATGAACCATGTGTCTCTAACAGTTTGGCTGTGACTCACATTTTTAAAATATTAGGTGTTCAACCACATGGGGCAGTCCAACTTATATTGTTAAAAATGAGCGTTTTATAGGTTTCTAAAAACTGATGTGCCGATGTCCAGCCAACGGATCTAATTTATTGCCCAGTTGAAAAACCAATTACATATTTGAAATCTGCAACAAAAACTATATTAAAATCGCACAATATAAAATCTGTCCGTCAATTAGGAAAATTGTTATAAGCTTAGATTTTTAGAAATGAGCGTTTTAGAGGTTTCTAAAAACTGATGTGCCGGTGTCCAGCCAACGGATGTAATTTATTGTCCAGTGGAAAAACCAATTACATATTTAAAAACTGCAACAAAAACTATATTAAAATTGCACAATATAAACTGTGTCCGTCAATTAGGAAAATTGTTATAAGCTGAGATTGTTAGAAGTGAGCGTTTTAGAGGTTTCAAAAAACTGATGTGCCGGTGTCCAGCCAATGAATTTAATTTATTGCCCAGTGAAAAAACCAATTACATATTTAAAAACTGAAACAAAAACTATATTAAAATATACAATATAAATTGTGTCCGTCAATTAGGAAAATTGTTATAAGCTTAGATTGTTAGAAATGAGCGTTTTAGAGGTTTCTAAAAACTGATGTGCCGATGTCCAGCCAACGGATCTAATTTATTGCCCAGTGGAAAAACTAATTACTTAATTGAAATCTGCAGTTAAAACTGTATTAAAATTGCACGATATAAAATCTGTCCGTCAATTAGGAAAATTGTTATAAGCATAGATTGTTAGAAATGAGCGTTTTAGAGGTTTCAAAAAACTGATATTCCGATGTCCAGCCGATGAATCTAATTTATTGCCCAGTAAAAAAACCAATTACATATTTGAAAACTGCAACAAAAACTATATTAAAATTGCACAATATGAACTGTTTCCCTCAATTAGGAAAATTGTTATAAGCTGAGATTGTTAGAAATGAGCGTTTTAGAGGTTTCTAAAAACTGATGTGCCGGTGTCCAGCCAATGAATCTAATTTATTGCCCAGTGAAAAAACCAATAACATATTTGAAAACTGCAACAAAAACTATATTAAAATTGCACAATATAAAATCTGTCCCTCAATTTGGAAAATTGTTATAAGCTTAGATTTTTAGAAATGAGCGTTTTAGAGGTTTCAAAAAACTGATATTCCGATGTCCAGCCAACGGATCTAATTTATTGCTTAGTGGAAAAACCAATTACATATTTGAAAACTGCAAAAAAAACTATATTAAAATTGCACAATATAAACTGTGTCCGTTAATTAGGAAAATTGTTATAGGCTTAGATTGTTAGAAATGAGCGTTTTAGAGGTTTCAAAAAACTGATATTCCGATGTCCAGCCAACGGATCTAATTTATTGCTTAGTGGAAAAACCAATTACATATTTGAAAACTGCAAAAAAAACTATATTAAAATTGCACAATATAAACTGTGTCCGTTAATTAGGAAAATTGTTATAAGCTTAGATTTTTAGAAATGAGCGTTTTAGAGGTTTCTAAAAACTGATGTGCCGGTGTCCAGCCAATGAATCTAATTTATTGCCCAGTGAAAAAACCAATTACATATTTGAAAACTGCAACAAAAACTATATTAAAATTGCACAATATAAAATCTGTCCGTCAATTAGGAAAATTGTTATAAGCTTATATTGTTAGAAATGAGCGTTTTAGAGGTTTCTAAAAACTGATGTGCCGATGTCCAGCCAACGGATCTAATTTATTGCCCAGTGGAAAAACTAATTACTTAATTGAAATCTGCAGTTGAAACTGTATTAAAATTGCACAATATAAACTGTGTCCGTTAATTAGGAAAATTGTTATAGGCTTAGATTGTTAGAAATGAGCGTTTTAGAGGTTTCTAAAAACTGATGTGCCGATGTCCAGCCAACGGATCTAATTTATTGCCCAGTTGAAAAACCAATTACATATTTGAAAACTGCAAAAAAATTATATTAAAACTGCACATTATAAGCTGTGTCCGCTAATTAGGAAAATTGTTATAGGCTTAGATTGTTAGAAATGAGCGTTTTAGAGGTTTCTAAAAACTGATGTGCCGATGTCCAGCCAACGGATCTAATTTATTGCCCAGTGGAAAAACTAATTACATATTTAAAAACTGCAACAAAAACTATATTAAAACTGCACATTATAAGCTGTGTCCGTCAATTACGAAAATTGTTATAGGCTTAGATTGTTAGAAATGAGCGTTTAAGAGGTTTCTAAAAACTGATGTGCCGATGTCCAGCCAACGGATCTAATTTATTGCCCAGTGGAAAAACCAATTGCATATTTGAAAACTGCAACAAAAACTATATTAAAATTGCACAATATGAACTGTTTCCTTCAATTAGGAAAATTGTTATAAGCTTAGATTGTTAGAAATGAGCGATTTTAGAGGTTTCTAAAAACTGATGTGCCGATGTCCAGCCAACGGATCTAATTTATTGCCCAGTGGAAAAACTAATTGCTTAATTGAAATCTGCAGTCGAAACTATTAAAATTGCACAATATAAACTGTTTCCCTCAATTAGGAAAATTGTTATAAGCTTAGATTGTTTGAAATGAGCGGTTTTAGAGGTTTCAAAAAACTGATATTCCGATGTCCAGCCAATGAATCTAATTTATTGCCCTGTGAAAAAACCAATTACATATTTGAAAACTGCAACAAAAACTATATTAAAATTGCACAATATAAAATCTGTCCGTCAATTAGGAAAATTGTTATAAGCTTAGATTGTTAGAAATGAGCGTTTCAGAGGTTTCAAAAAACTTATGTGTCGGTGTCCAGCCAACGGATCTAATTTATTGCCCAGTGAAAAAACCAATTACATATTTGAAAACTGCAACAAAAACTATATTAAAATTGCACAATATAAACTGTTTCCCTCAATTAGGAAAATTGTTATAAGCTTAGATTGTTAGAAATGAGCGGTTTTAGAGGTTTCAAAAAACTGATATTCCGATGTCCAGCCAATGAATCAAATTTATTGCCCAGTGGAAAAACCAATTACATATTTGGAAACTGCAACAAAAACTATATTAAAATCGCACAATATAAAATCTGTCCGTCAATTAGGAAAATTGTTATAAGCTTAGATTGTCAGAAATGAGCGTTTTAGAGGTTTCAAAAAACTTATGTGCCGGTGTCCAGCCAACGGATCTAATTTATTGCCCAGTGAAAAAACCAATTACATATTTGAAAACTGCAACAAAAACTATATTAAAATTGCACAATATAAACTGTTTCCCTCAATTAGGAAAATTGTTATAAGCTTAGATTGTTAGAAATGAGCGGTTTTAGAGGTTTCAAAAAACTGATATTCCGATGTCCAGCCAATGAATCTAATTTATTGCCCTGTGAAAAAACCAATTACATATTTGAAAACTGCAACAAAAACTATATTAAAATTGCACAACATAAAATCTGTCCGTCAATTAGGCAAATTGTTATAAGCTTAGATTGTTAGAAATGAGCGTTTTAGAGGTTTCTAAAAACTGATGTGCCTATGTCCAGCCAACGGATCTAATTTCTTGCCCAGTGGAAAAACTAATTACTTAATTGAAATCTGCAGTTGAAACTGTATTTATATTGCACAATATAATCTGTGTCCGTTAATTAGGAAAATTGTTATAGGCTTAGATTGTTAGAAATGAGCGTTTTAGAGGTTTCTAAAAACTGATGTGCCGATGTCCATCCAACGGATCTAATTTATTGCCCAGTTGAAAAACCAATTACATATTTGAAAACTGCAAAAAAACTATATTAAAATTGCACAATATAAAATCTGTCCGTCAATTAGCAAAATTGTTATATGCTTAGATTTTTAGATATAAGCGTTTTAGAGGTTTCAAAAAACTGATGTGCCGGTGTCCAGCCAACGGATGTAATTTATTGTCCAGTGGAAAAACTAATTACTTAATTGAAATCTGCAGTTGAAACTGTATTAAAATTGCACAATTTAAACTGTGTCCGTTAATTAGGAAAATTGTTATAAGCTTAGATTGTTAGAAATGAGCGATTTAGAGGTTTCTAAAAACTGATGTGCCGATGTCCAGCCAACGGATCTAATTTATTGCCCAGTTGAAATGTTGTGGATTTCAGGACTTCTGACACCAGTTAATTTTTTTAGATAAAAACCAACAAAAACTTTTTTTAAGTTTGTTTTATTCACAATAAAATTAAACAATTTTATATTAGAACGAAAAATATATATATTCGTAAATTTATCAAACAATTTACTGAGTTAGAACTTAGAATTATTTTAGAACTTGGATACTGAGTTAGAACTTAGAATTATTTAGAACTCGGATACTGAGTTAGAACTTAGAATTATTTAGAACTTGGATGATGACAACTTAGATGAATTAGATTTTTAACAATTGAAATAATAAGAACTTTAGACTGCGCGGAGATACAAAACAGGAGTTTTTATACCCCGGGAAATAA
This sequence comes from Silvanus unidentatus, assembly GCA_963930825.1. Classification (NCBI taxonomy): domain Eukaryota; kingdom Metazoa; phylum Arthropoda; class Insecta; order Coleoptera; family Silvanidae; genus Silvanus; species Silvanus unidentatus. Next base: position 10,543,205 of record OZ005760.1, on the reverse strand, counting down.
GTTTTACAATGAATGTTTTATAAATCTCTGGTGCAACAAATGGACGCATATTAATACTTCTTTTAATTGATATGAAAATTAACAGGTTGCACTTTTGGTGTTTTCTTCCTTCAAAAGTGTCGCCGTGAATAAAAGTAAAACAATAAGTTAATTGTTGAATGACTTTGTTGCGTCTTTGGTACACCAGAGATTTTATGTATACAGAGTGAAATAATGTGATAGAACGAGATTACATATACAGGATGATCATATAAAATACAGATATAGTGAGGGGTACATAACACCTCCCCCCTTAGGAATTGTGACACTCAAAAGAAACAGGAGTGTCAGAATTAACACACGAATTTACGTTCTTTTTCAACTTTGTCACCTTTTTCACCGGCACTATGTGTTGATGGTCTTCTCTTCGGAAGATAGACTGTGGTTGAAGGTCTTGGATCTTCTTCAGGTGTTCGACGTTGGAGGTCACTCAGGCGGATGAGTTGATGCTCAGAGAGTTGAAGTCTTTCGTTGTGGTTTGTAATGCAGATGTTTGGACAGCAGCCTGGATTTTTCGGGTAGAATCGTCGGAAGAAATGACTATATGACTTGCAGCAGCGACAACAACAACAGAAAAGTATTAGTGCCAAAATAAAGGCTAAGACATATAATAATATAGTATACCATCTTGAAGAATGGTAAGAGTACGGTTCATTTATGTTTTGTTGTAATATTTCGTCGAATTGTTCAAGTTTGTGTTTCGCATAGCGTAGGTCATCAAGATTAGTATTACTGATTTCGATTGGGATCATTTCTTCATTTTTTAAATAGGCTTCTGTTTTAATGCAACAGTCGTCATCATGTATGTTAATGTCGGGAATATAGTTCGTGTAATTTATGGTCTTGTTGGAAGTCGCCATTAGGACAGTCAGTGGTGTGTATAGTTTGCATTTTGGTCTTAAGTAAAGGATTCCAGCACCATATAATTCAATATCTTCGATTTTGGTATTACTTGGATCGCAGCTCAAACTACCAATAGTTTTCTTAGACAGGACGAAAAGCCAGGAATTAGGTTGTAGTGGATGAACTAGTTCAATTTTAGCGTTAACGGAACGAGTTGGACAGTCAAGTGGTATCTTGTCAACTAGTGTTGTAGCCAAAAGAGTCTCGCATACTGGTTTTTCAGATGCTGATTGCATTAGTTGATGGGAACAGATATAGTCTTCGTGGCTTATTTGTAAGCAGGTTGTAAGGTCTCGTAGTCGACTGTAGTGTGTCTTTGTTGTGCTCAAAATCAGATAGGAATAAGGACTGTCGATGTAGGAGTAAATGTTAGTAAAGTTATTTAGTCGGGTAGGTAAGGGTAGTAAATTGAATAGGTTGTAGACCTGATGATCAACTAAAGGAATTTTGATGGCAAAAATTAGTATTTCTCTATTATATATTACACTTAGTTTGCAAATACTGAAATATTTGTGGATATTTTGATAATCATTTAAAGGAATTGGAAATTGACGATCAGAGTTCAAAGTTACTTTTGCCAATTCGGCTTGAAGATTCATTGGCGTTATAACTGATGGATGCAAGATATTTTGTTTTGCAAACAAAATTGAGGAAATAATGATATCATATCTTTCATTTAAGTCGGTAATGATCTGTGTCAAAAGATTCACATGTTCCGTTATTAATTGGCTATTAATTAATTGATTTACAGCATTAGTTGTTAGTGAACTAAATTTATTAAATTTTTTAATATTATCATTAAATTTCTTTTCTTGGGCTTTGAATGAAATGACAGATTCATTATAATTTTTAATAGCGCTTGAAATAATATTAACTTGTTGTTTCATTAACATTTGAACATCATGATTTTTTTCGATTAACATTTTGATTGAATCCGAGTAATATTCGGCATCATCTGCATCGGGGGTTCCAAATAACCAATTAAATACATAAGATCCCCCATTAAAAATTCCTCGTTTAGAACGTTTTTGATCGGGAAGTTCATTCTGAACAAGATGTGAAATAGTTTCAAATTTATATGTTAACTGTGGTAACTGAAGTTTAGCTAAATTTAAGGATTGCTTACAATGAAGAGAATGAGCTTTTGTATCGTCTAATTTTGAACATAAATTAGTTGTTTGTACATAAACTTGTGTTATGTATTTTAGTCGTTGTTGAAAGAAAGAGATGTTTATGTAAGATAAAAGGGTAAGTTCGTCAATTGTTATTTTAACATGTCCTAAATTTTGATAAAAGATTCCTGAATTTCCATTAATAGGTTTAACATGAATCGAAGTCGATTCGGAAGAGCAAACATGGGAGAAACAGAGGAGAGGAATGAGTAACAACAATTTAGTCAATTCCATCTGGAACAAACAATTTTAGCATATTAGTGTGATATGTCATTTGTTTTCGTTTATTGATTTCTAAAAGCACATTCCCGTTGTCATAAATTTTAAGAATTGGATACGGTCCTTTGTAGTTCGGAGAAAGTTTTTGATTTAAACCGGGTTTTGTTTGTTTATTTAGTACATAAACCAAATCATTTACTTTGAAATTGGGTACATTTATTTTCTTATCATAATACTTTTTAGATGTTTGTTTGGATTGATCGATATTTTCCCTGGCAATTTGGTAGGATCGATTTAGTTTGAGTTTTAGGTTATTATAATAATCATCATATGAGTAACGGAATTCTGGAGTAGCGGTTAAGGAATTTGGAATAAAAGCTTTATGGCCAAAAATTAATTCGTATGGAGTAAGATTTGTTGATTTATGGATATGTGTATTATATGTGAACATTGCTATTGGTACATATTCATCCCAATTGTTTTGATTTTGGTTTAAGTAGTGTTTGAGATATTCTTTTAGTGTTAGATGACTTCTTTCGAGCGCTCCGTTGGTTTGTGGGTGATATGGGGTGCTAAATATGTGTTTAATTTTAAATAACCGGTTTAATTCTTTTATTATTGTTGAACAGAAGTCTGTACCCTGATCTGAAAGAATAGTTTCTGGAATTCCAAAAATAGTATTGAATTCTAATAATGTATTGGCGACAGTGATCGCTTCATGATTTGGTAAAGATTTTGCAAATGAATATTTAGTTAAGTCGTCCTGCATTGTGAAGATGAATCTATTACCTGCTTCAGTGATTGGAAGTGGACCAACAATATCAATTGCTACTCGTTGAAAAGGTTTTTCGCTTGTTGTTGTGATTTGCATGGGATTTTTATACGGTTTATGATTTGTTTTGTTGATCTGACAGGATTGACAGCTTTTGATAAATCGTTTAATATCTTTCTTCATTCCTGACCATTTGTAAATTTCTTTTATTTTGTTATATGTCCTATGGTAACCTGAATGGCCTGCTAAGGCGGATGAGTGATTTTGTTGTAGTATTTCCTGAATTTGTTCTGAAGATTGTGGTTCAAGTTTTTCTTTATCAATTAAAACAACTTTTGTTTTTTCTTTGGAAAATAAATACTGCAGCATTTCGTTAAAGAGTTCCTGTTTTATGTTACTATTTTCAATTATTGGATTATACATGTAAACAATGTCGGGATTTGGTTCCGTTAATTTATTGCGAAATGTTTTTAGTGTGTAAAATAAACCTTTATAACTTAATTGATCAAAATGATTAGTTGTACCTATTAAGAGATACGTCTCCTGGTTTTGATTCGTAGAAAGTACCAATGTATCATAGAGAGAAATTTCGGAAACAGGAATTGAATTTATATCATGATATGTGAATACGTTCTGAAAACATGGATTTGTTTCATGCAAATCCTTTGAGTATACAAAGGCGTTTGGAAATTTTTTGAAAATGTCGTCTTTTATGATCTGAATATCTGGAACAGTAGTATTTTCGTAATGAAACCGAATAAAATCATCATATGTTTCAGTGGTAGTTATTAAGCAAGATTGAATCTCATTTATTGTTTGTGAATTGGTACTGGTTATTTCATTACTCTGAATTTCACTCATTGTGGAAGTATTATTCTTAGGATTTCTTGACAATGCGTCAACGTTTGAATTAACTCTGCCGGGTTTGTATTGTATTTCGTACTCAAATTCCTCCAGCTTTAAACGCCACCGCATAAGTCTACTATTTGGATTCCTGCAATTAAAAAGCCAAGTTAAGGGTCGATGATCTGTCAAAATTAAAAATTTGCGACCATATAGATATGGTCTGAAATGATTGGTGGCCCACACAATTGCTAATAATTCTTTTTCTGTAGTTGAATAATTTTCTTCGGCCTTATTTAAAGTTCGAGAAGCGTAGGAAATAGGTAGATCTTTCCCTATTTCACCTTGGGAAAGTATTGCTCCGATAGCATAATTGGAAGCATCAGTTGTAAGAATAAATTTTTCATTAAAATTTGGAAATTGTAAGATCGGTTCCGTCATTAATATTTCACGAATTTTATCGAAAGCGTTTTGTTGCTGATCTCCCCATTTGAAATCTTCATTTTTCTTTAACAATGTTGTTAAAGATTTAGTTAATTGTGAAAAGTGTTGAATGAATTTTCGATAATATCCCACAAGTCCAAGAAATTGTTTAATTTGTTTTTGCGTTTTAGGAATTGGATATTGCTCAAGACATTTGACTTTATCAGGATTAGGGTAGACTCCCTTTTCATTAATTATGTGTCCCAGATATGTTACTTCATGCCGCATAAATTCGCATTTGTCTGGTTGTAGGAGAAGATTGTTTTGTTTTAGCCGATCAAATACAGAAATTAATTTTTGTGAGTGTTCCTTAATTGAACTTGCATAAATCACAATATCATCAATATAAACGAAACATTGTAGGCCTTGTAATCCACTAAGTACTGAGTTCATTAATCGTTGGAAAGTTGCGGGAGCATTACGCAATCCGAAAGGCATCCTTGTATATTCAAAATGACCGTGAGGCGTAGAGAAAGCAGTTTTTGGTGCGTCTTTTGCATCCATTTGAATTTGATGAAAACCGTTTGCTAAATCAAGGGTTGTAAAATATTTTGAATGTCCTAATTGATCGAGAATTTCTTCGATATTTGGTAAAGGATACGCGTCACCAACCGTTACGTTGTTCAGTTTTCTATAATCTACTACGATTCGCCATTTTTTTTGACCTGAGGCATCTGCTTTTTTAGGAACTACCCAGATTGGACTAGAATAAGGTGAAACTGATGGACGTATAATCCCTTGCTTTAACATTTTAGTTATTTGCGTATTAACCTCCTCTTTATGAATTGGTGGGAAACGATAAATTTTAGAGTGAATTGGAGTTGGATCAGTAACATCAATTTTATGTTGAATTGTATTAGTACATGTTAGTTTATCGTTGGGCAAATAAAAGATTGAATTATAGTGTTCACATATTTGTAAAACAGAAGCTTTTTCCTCAGAGTTTAAATGGTTTAATCTCAGATTTTCTCTTAGAACTTTTAAACGATTTGGAATGTTTATTGATTCTGAAGTGGTTGAAAGGGAGAATACTTGAGACTCATTTTCTTGAAATGGTTCTAATAAAACTGTTATTGGTTTAAGTTCAACGGTATAAGAGTTAACATTCAAAATTGTTGTATAAGCTTTCCCGCCATCTTGGGCTGATACTAGTGATTTCGCCAAATAAAGCCCATTTCCTAGATTTATTTCGGGGATAATTCCTTCATTTGTTTTCTTATTTTTGACATTGATTTGGATTACAGTTTCAGATCGTGGATTTAGTATAATGGAATCTGAGTCTGAATTAATTTGCGATCCGTGATATAGAGGAATAGAGAAGGGTAGAGAATTGATTTTTAATTGATTTGTCTGGAAATTGATTGTAGCTGTTTCTTCGAATTTGAGAAAATCGTTCCCTAATAATCCATCGAATGGAATATTTGCGCAATCGTCAACTACATGAAATTTAATTGTAAAATTGATTTTATATATTGTGCAGATTAAATTAATACTTCCGATTGATTCGATTGGAGAATTGGCCCGTAATCCATGCAAAATGACAATTTCTTTCATATTAATTTCTTGTTTATTGATATTAAGTTCATTGAGTTTCGTTAATTTGATTAAGGAGACATTTGCACCTGTGTCGATTAAAAGTTTGATTTCGATCTTGTTACATTGGATTTTGATATAGCTTGTAGTGTTTGCTAGTAAAATTGTGTGAGATTTCTTTGAATTTGATTCATTGCAATTTTGTGGATGCTCTGGATGCTCTGAATTAGAAGGATTTTGTGGATGCTCTGGATGCTCTGAATAATTGTAAAGATTTTGTGGATGCTCTGGATGCTCTGAATAATAATTAGAAGGATTTTGTGGATGCTCTGGATGCTCTGAATAATAATTAGAAGGATTTTGTGGATGCTCTGGATGCTCTGAATAATTGTAAAGATTTTGTGGATGCTCTGGATGCTCTGAATAATAATTAGAAGGATTTTGTTGATTAGATTCAATTATAGTCGGACTGCAAGTCCCTTTGACACCTATCACTGATTCGAATTTCACTCCCAAGAACTGGTGCTTGGCTCTTGGAAGTCTTGGGAGTTTAAATTCACGTTATGTTGCTGTTGATGAGCATTGTTATTGCCCCAATTTTGTTCCCGTCGCCTTTTGTTGTTAAATTCCCTTTTTCTACACTCTATTATTACGTGCCCGGGTTTTTTACAGTAATTGCAAAATTTCGATTGTGAGCTTTGATCATTTGATTGATTTAAAGAATTGGGATTTGTATTAGGATTTGTAAAATGATTAGCATGAATATTTGATTGTGGTTTTTTGTTCCTGTAACAATTTTTTGCTTCGTGACCATTTCTTTTGCAGAAATTACAATAGGGAGAATAATTTTTACGTTTAAATTCGGTAGAGGAGATTTGTAAGGCGCGTTCTTCTTCAATGGCCAAAGTAAGGGCTTCACTTAATGTTTTTAATTTTTGTCCGCGTAAAAATCGTGAAATATCAGGAAGCGAATGATAGATGAAACGACTTAATGCCAATTCTTTAATTGTTTCAATTTTATATTGCTCGTTTCCTTCTGGAATGCTATTGAATACTCGCATAAGAATTTTATTTATTCGTTCATGAAAATTAATTACTCTCTCATCGGTATATTGTTTTAATGTATTTAATTCTTCCATTAATTGAATATAATGTTTTTTATCCTGATATAAACTGATTAAAGTGTCTTTTAGTTCACGAAAATTTGAAGGTTCAGTTCCCTGGATTTGGGCTCTGGCAGTGCCAGTTATGCGAGATAAAATATAGACAAATAAGGCTTCCGTTTGTGTATAATCTGCTAGGCTTATTGCATTTGAACAATTTGTAATGAATTCATTAAATTCAATGCGATTGCCGTCAAAAGGTTTAGGAATAAGAGAGCATAGAAATTGGAGTTTGAACTCCGGTTCATCAATTTCGTTACCATTTGATGGTTCTGGTTCAACATTATTTTCATTAAGACTTTCGGTACTCATTATGGAAAGGTTTTGGTAATATATAATTAAAGACAGAAATTAATAGAAAGGGATTTGTAGTGGAAATAAAATAGACAGACACAAACAGTCCTACCTTTTTTTTTTCAGAAAATAAAGAATTATTTTTTTTTCTGTTGCCGTCGCTTGTGTATGCAGTTGCTCTTGTTGAACGGGTCGTCCAACAGCTTGTCGTCTCGATGTGGTTTCGTACGTCGGTACAGCGGCAATCCAGTGGTCAACGGTATGTGTGCAGCTCGGAGTTCTTTACTATCCGTGAAATTAAAATTTCCAACAATTGTTTCCTTGAAGCAATTGCCCGATAGTATCCCACTTCTGACACCAAATTTTGTTGTGGATTTCAGGACTTCTGACACCAGTTAATTTTTTTAGATAAAAACCAACAAAAACTTTTTTAAGTTTGTTTTATTCACAATAAAATTAAACAATTTTATATTAGAACGAAAAATATATATATTCGTAAATTTATCAAACAATTTACTGAGTTAGAACTTAGAATTATTTTAGAACTTGGATACTGAGTTAGAACTTAGAATTATTTAGAACTCGGATACTGAGTTAGAACTTAGAATTATTTAGAACTTGGATGATGACAACTTAGATGAATTAGATTTTTAACAATTGAAATAATAAGAACTTTAGACTGCGCGGAGATACAAAACAGGAGTTTTTATACCCCGGGAAATAAGTTTTACAATGAATGTTTTATAAATCTCTGGTGCAACAAATGGACGCATATTAATACTTCTTTTAATTGATATGAAAATTAACAGGTTGCACTTTGGTGTTTTCTTCCTTCAAAAGTGTCGCCGTGAATAAAAGTAAAACAATAAGTTAATTGTTGAATGACTTTATTGCGTCTTTGGTACACCAGAGATTTTATGTATACAGAGTGAAATAATGTGATAGAACGAGATTACATATACAGGATGATCATATAAAATACAGATATAGTGAGGGGTACATAACAGAAAAACCAATTACATATTTGAAAACTGCAACAAAAACTATATTAAAATTGCACAATATGAACTGTTTCCTTCAATTAGGAAAATTGTTATAAGCTTAGATTGTTAGAAATGAGCGTTTTGGAGGTTTCTAAAAACTGATGTGCCGGTGTCCAGCCAATGAATCTAATTTATTGCCCAGTGAAAAAACCAATAACATATTTGAAAACTGCAACAAAAACTATATTAAAATTGCACAATATAAAATCTGTCCCTCAATTTGGAAAATTGTTATAAGCTTAGATTGTAAGAAATGAGCGTTTTAGAGGTTTCAAAAAACTGATGTGCCGGTGTCCAGCCAACGGATCTAATTTATTGCCCAGTGGAAAAACCAATTACATATTTGGAAACTGCAACAAAAACTATATTAAAATTGCACAATATAAACTGTTTCCCTCAATTAGGAAAATTGTTATAAGCTTATATTGTTAAAAATGAGCGTTTTAGAGGTTTCTAAAAACTGATGTGCCGATGTCCAGCCAACGGATCTAATTTATTGCCCAGTTGAAAAACCAATTACATATTTGAAATCTGCAACAAAAACTATATTAAAATCGCACAATATAAAATCTGTTCGTCAATTAGGAAAATTGTTATAAGCTTAGATTTTTAGAAATGAGCGTTTTAGAGGTTTCTAAAAACTGATGTGCCGGTGTCCAGCCAACGGATGTAATTTATTGTCCAGTGGAAAAACCAATTACATATTTGAAAACTGCAACAAAAACTATATTAAAATTGCACAATATAAACTGTTTCCCTCAATTAGGAAAATTGTTATAAGCTTAGATTGTTAGAAATGAGCGGTTTTAGGGGTTTCAAAAAACTGATATTCCGATGTCCAGCCAATGAATCTAATTTATTGCCCTGTGAAAAAACCAATTACATATTTGAAAACTGCAACAAAAACTATATTAAAATTGCACAATATAAAATCTGTCCGTCAATTAGGAAAATTGTTAGAAGCTTAGATTGTTAGAAATGAGCGTTTTAGAGGTTTCTAAAAACTGATGTGCCTATGTCCAGCCAACGGATCTAATTTCTTGCCCAGTGGAAAAACTAATTACTTAATTGAAATCTGCAGTTGAAACTGTATTTATATTGCACAATATAACCTGTGTCCGTTAATTAGGAAAATTGTTATAGGCTTAGATTGTTAGAAATGAGCGTTTTAGAGGTTTCTAAAAACTGATGTGCCGATGTCCATCCAACGGATCTAATTTATTGCCCAGTTGAAAAATCAATTACATATTTGAAAACTGCAAAAAAACTATATTAAAATTGCACAATATAAAATCTGTCCGTCAATTAGCAAAATTGTTATATGCTTAGATTTTTAGATATAAGCGTTTTAGAGGTTTCAAAAAACTGATGTGCCGGTGTCCAGCCAACGGATGTAATTTATTGTCCAGTGGAAAAACTAATTACTTAATTGAAATCTGCAGTTGAAACTGTATTAAAATTGCACAATTTAAACTGTGTCCGTTAATTAGGAAAATTGTTATAGGCTTAGATTGTTAGAAATGAGCGTTTTAGAGGTTTCTAAAAACTGATGTGCCGATGTCCAGCCAACGGATCTAATTTATTGCCCAGTTGAAAAACCAATTACATATTTGAAAACTGCAACAAAAACTATATTAAAATTGCACAATATGAACTGTTTCCTTCAATTAGGAAAATTGTTATAAGCTTAGATTGTTAGAAATGAGCGTTTTGGAGGTTTCTAAAAACTGATGTGCCGGTGTCCAGCCAATGAATCTAATTTATTGCCCAGTGAAAAACCAATAACATATTTGAAAACTGCAACAAAAACTATATTAAAATTGCACAATATAAAATCTGTCCCTCAATTTGGAAAATTGTTATAAGCTTAGATTGTTAGAAATGAGCGTTTTAGAGGTTTCAAAAAACTGATGTGCCGGTGTCCAGCCAACGGATCTAATTTATTGCCCAGTGGAAAAACCAATCACATATTTGGAAACTGCAACAAAAACTATATTAAAATTGCACAATATAAACTGTTTCCCTCAATTAGGAAAATTGTTATAAGCTTATATTGTTAAAAATGAGCGTTTTAGAGGTTTCTAAAAACTGATGTGCCGATGTCCATCCAACGGATCTAATTTATTGCCCAGTTGAAAAACCAATTACATATTTGAAAACTGCAAAAAAACTATATTAAAATTGCACAATATAAAATCTGTCCGTCAATTAGCAAAATTGTTATATGCTTAGATTTTTAGATATAAGCGTTTTAGAGGTTTCAAAAAACTGATGTGCCGGTGTCCAGCCAACGGATGTAATTTATTGTCCAGTGGAAAAACTAATTACTTAATTGAAATCTGCAGTTGAAACTGTATTAAAATTGCACAATTTAAACTGTGTCCGTTAATTAGGAAAATTGTTATAGGCTTAGATTGTTAGAAATGAGCGTTATAGAGGTTTCTAAAATCTGATGTGCCGATGTCCAGCCAACGGATCTAATTTATTGCCCAGTTGAAAAACCAATTACATATTTGAAAACTGCAACAAAAACTATATTAAAATTGCACAATATGAACTGTTTCCTTCAATTAGGAAAATTGTTATAAGCTTAGATTGTTAGAAATGAGCGTTTTGGAGGTTTCTAAAAACTGATGTGCCGGTGTCCAGCCAATGAATCTAATTTATTGCCCAGTGAAAAAACCAATAACATATTTGAAAACTGCAACAAAAACTATATTAAAATTGCACAATATAAAATCTGTCCCTCAATTTGGAAAATTGTTATAAGCTTAGATTGTTAGAAATGAGCGTTTTAGAGGTTTCAAAAAACTGATGTGCCGGTGTCCAGCCAACGGATCTAATTTATTGCCCAGTGGAAAAACCAATTACATATTTGGAAACTGCAACAAAAACTATATTAAAATTGCACAATATAAACTGTTTCCCTCAATTAGGAAAATTGTTATAAGCTTATATTGTTAAAAATGAGCGTTTTAGAGGTTTCTAAAAACTGATGTGCCGATGTCCAGCCAACGGATCTAATTTATTGCCCAATTGAAAAACCAATTACATATTTGAAATCTGCAACAAAAACTATATTAAAATCGCACAATATAAAATCTGTTCGTCAATTAGGAAAATTGTTATAAGCTTAGATTTTTAGAAATGAGCGTTTTAGAGGTTTCTAAAAACTGATGTGCCGGTGTCCAGCCAACGGATGTAATTTATTGTCCAGTGGAAAAACCAATTACATATTTGAAAACTGCAACAAAAACTATATTAAAATTGCACAATATAAACTGTTTCCCTCAATTAGGAAAATTGTTATAAGCTTAGATTGTTTGAAATGAGCGGTTTTAGAGGTTTCAAAAAACTGATATTCCGATGTCCAGCCAATGAATCTAATTTATTGCCCTGTGAAAAAACCAATTACATATTTGAAAACTGCAACAAAAACTATATTAAAATTGCACAATATAAAATCTGTCCGTCAATTAGGAAAATTGTTATAAGCTTAGATTGTTAGAAATGAGCGTTTTAGAGGTTTCTAAAAACTGATGTGCCGGTGTCCAGCCAACGGATGTAATTTATTGTCCAGTGGAAAAACTAATTACTTAATTGAAATCTGCAGTTGAAACTGTATTAAAATTGCACAATTTAAACTGTGTCCGTTAATTAGGAAAATTGTTATAGGCTTAGATTGTTAGAAATGAGCGTTTTAGAGGTTTCTAAAAACTGATGTGCCGATGTCCAGCCAACGGATCTAATTTATTGCCCAGTTGAAAAACCAATTACATATTTGAAAACTGCAACAAAAACTATATTAAAATTGCACAATATGAACTGTTTCCTTCAATTAGGAAAATTGTTATAAGCTTAGATTGTTAGAAATGAGCGTTTTGGAGGTTTCTAAAAACTGATGTGCCGGTGTCCAGCCAATGAATCTAATTTATTGCCCAGTGAAAAAACCAATAACATATTTGAAAACTGCAACAAAAACTATATTAAAATTGCACAATATAAAATCTGTCCCTCAATTTGGAAAATTGTTATAAGCTTAGATTGTTAGAAATGAGCGTTTTAGAGGTTTCAAAAAACTGATGTGCCGGTGTCCAGCCAACGGATCTAATTTATTGCCCAGTGGAAAAACCAATTACATATTTGGAAACTGCAACAAAAACTATATTAAAATTGCACAATATAAACTGTTTCCCTCAATTAGGAAAATTGTTATAAGCTTATATTGTTAAAAATGAGCGTTTTAGAGGTTTCTAAAAACTGATGTGCCGATGTCCAGCCAACGGATCTAATTTATTGCCCAGTTGAAAAACCAATTACATATTTGAAATCTGCAACAAAAACTATATTAAAATCGCACAATATAAAATCTGTCCGTCAATTAGGAAAATTGTTATAAGCTTAGATTTTTAGAAATGAGCGTTTTAGAGGTTTCTAAAAACTGATGTGCCGGTGTCCAGCCAACGGATGTAATTTATTGTCCAGTGGAAAAACCAATTACATATTTAAAAACTGCAACAAAAACTATATTAAAATTGCACAATATAAACTGTGTCCGTCAATTAGGAAAATTGTTATAAGCTTAGATTGTTAGAAGTGAGCGTTTTAGAGGTTTCAAAAAACTGATGTGCCGGTGTCCAGCCAATGAATTTAATTTATTGCCCAGTGAAAAAACCAATTACATATTTAAAAACTGAAACAAAAACTATATTAAAATATACAATATAAATTGTGTCCGTCAATTAGGAAAATTGTTATAAGCTTAGATTGTTAGAAATGAGCGTTTTAGAGGTTTCTAAAAACTGATGTGCCGATGTCCAGCCAACGGATCTAATTTATTGCCCAGTGGAAAAACTAATTACTTAATTTAAATCTGCAGTTGAAACTGTATTAAAATTGCACAATATAAAATCTGTCCGTCAATTAGGAAAATTGTTATAAGCTTAGATTGTTAGAAATGAGCGTTTTAGAGGTTTCTAAAAACTGAAGTGCCTATGTCCAGCCAACGGATCTAATTTCTTGCCCAGTGGAAAAACTAATTACTTAATTGAAATCTGCAGTTGAAACTGTATTTATATTGCACAATATAATCTGTGTCCGTTAATTAGGAAAATTGTTATAGGCTTAGATTGTTAGAAATGAGCGTTTTAGAGGTTTCTAAAAACTGATGTGCCGATGTCCATCCAACGGATCTAATTTATTGCCCAGTTGAAAAACCAATTACATATTTGAAAACTGCAAAAAAACTATATTAAAATTGCACAATATAAAATCTGTCCGTCAATTAGCAAAATTGTTATATGCTTAGATTTTTAGATATAAGCGTTTTAGAGGTTTCAAAAAACTGATGTGCCGGTGTCCAGCCAACGGATGTAATTTATTGTCCAGTGGAAAAACTAATTACTTAATTGAAATCTTCAGTTGAAACTGTATTAAAATTGCACAATTTAAACTGTGTCCGTTAATTAGGAAAATTGTTATAGGCTTAGATTGTTAGAAATGAGCGTTTTAGAGGTTTCTAAAAACTGATGTGCCGATGTCCAGCCAACGGATCTAATTTATTGCCCAGTTGAAAAACCAATTACATATTTGAAAACTGCAACAAAAACTATATTAAAATTGCACAATATGAACTGTTTCCTTCAATTAGGAAAATTGTTATAAGCTTAGATTGTTAGAAATGAGCGTTTTGGAGGTTTCTAAAAACTGATGTGCCGGTGTCCAGCCAATGAATCTAATTTATTGCCCAGTGAAAAAACCAATAACATATTTGAAAACTGCAACAAAAACTATATTAAAATTGCACAATATAAAATCTGTCCCTCAATTTGGAAAATTGTTATAAGCTTAGATTGTTAGAAATGAGCGTTTTAGAGGTTTCAAAAAACTGATGTGCCGGTGTCCAGCCAACGGATCTAATTTATTGCCCAGTGGAAAAACCAATTACATATTTGGAAACTGCAACAAAAACTATATTAAAATTGCAAAATATAAACTGTTTCCCTCAATTAGGAAAATTGTTATAAGCTTATATTGTTAAAAATGAGCGTTTTAGAGGTTTCTAAAAACTGATGTGCCGATGTCCAGCCAACGGATCTAATTTATGGCCCAGTTGAAAAACCAATTACATATTTGAAATCTGCAACAAAAACTATATTAAAATCGCACAATATAAAATCTGTCCGTCAATTAGGAAAATTGTTATAAGCTTAGATTTTTAGAAATGAGCGTTTTAGAGGTTTCTAAAAACTGATGTGCCGGTGTCCAGCCAACGGATGTAATTTATTGTCCAGTGGAAAAACCAATTACATATTTAAAACTGCAACAAAAACTATATTAAAATTGCACAATATAAACTGTGTCCGTCAATTAGGAAAATTGTTATAAGCTTAGATTGTTAGAAGTGAGCGTTTTAGAGGTTTCAAAAAACTGATGTGCCGGTGTCCAGCCAATGAATTTAATTTATTGCCCAGTGAAAAAACCAATTACATATTTAAAAACTGAAACAAAAACTATATTAAAATATACAATATAAATTGTGTCCGTCAATTAGGAAAATTGTTATAAGCTTAGATTGTTAGAAATGAGCGTTTTAGAGGTTTCTAAAAACTGATGTGCCGATGTCCAGCCAACGGATCTAATTTATTGCCCAGTGGAAAAACTAATTACTTAATTGAAATCTGCAGTTGAAACTGTATTAAAATTGCACGATATAAAATCTGTCCGTCAATTAGGAAAATTGTTATAAGCATAGATTGTTAGAAATGAGCGTTTTAGAGGTTTCAAAAAACTGATATTCCGATGTCCAGCCGATGAATCTAATTTATTGCCCAGTAAAAAAACCAATTACATATTTGAAAACTGCAACAAAAACTATATTAAAATTGCACAATATGAACTGTTTCCCTCAATTAGGAAAATTGTTATAAGCTGAGATTGTTAGAAATGAGCGTTTTAGAGGTTTCTAAAAACTGATGTGCCGGTGTCCAGCCAATGAATCTAATTTATTGCCCAGTGAAAAAACCAATAACATATTTGAAAACTGCAACAAAAACTATATTAAAATTGCACAATATAAAATCTGTCCCTCAACTTGGAAAATTGTTATAAGCTTAGATTGTTAGAAATGAGCGTTTTAGAGGTTTCAAAAAACTGATGTGCCGGTGTCCAGCCAACGGATCTAATTTATTGCCCAGTGGAAAAACCAATTACATATTTGAAAACTGCAACAAAAACTATATTAAAATTGCACAATATAAACTGTTTCCCTCAATTAGGAAAATTGTTATAAGCTTATATTGTTAAAAATGAGCGTTTTAGAGTTTCTAAAAACTGATGTGCCGATGTCCAGCCAACGGATCTAATTTATTGCCCAGTTGAAAAACCAATTACATATTTAAAAACTGCAACAAAAACTATATTAAAATCGCACAATATAAAATCTGTCCGTCAATTAGGAAAATTGTTATAAGCTTAGATTTTTAGAAATGAGCGTTTTAGAGGTTTCTAAAAACTGATGTGCCGGTGTCCAGCCAACGGATGTAATTTATTGTCCAGTGGAAAAACCAATTGCATATTTGAAAACTGCAACAAAAACTATATTAAAATTGCACAATATAAACTGTTTCCCTCAATTAGGAAAATTGTTATAAGCTTATATTTTTAAATATGAGCGTTTTAGAGGTTTCTAAAAACTGATGTGCCGGTGTCCAGCCAATGAATCTAATTTATTGCCCAGTGAAAAAACCAATAACATATTTGAAAACTGCAACAAAAACTATATTAAAATCGCACAATATAAAATCTGTCCGTCAATTAGGAAAATTGTTATAAGCTTAGATTTTTAGAAATGAGCGTTTTAGAGGTTTCTAAAAACTGATGTGCCGGTGTCCAGCCAACGGATGTAATTTATTGTCCAGTGGAAAAACCAATTACATATTTGAAAACTGCAACAAAAACTATATTAAAATTGCACAATATAAACTGTTTCCCTCAATTAGGAAAATTGTTATAAGCTTATATTGTTAAATATGAGCGTTTTAGAGGTTTCTAAAAACTGATGTGCCGGTGTCCAGCCAACGGATGTAATTTATTGTCCAGTGGAAAAACCAATTACATATTTAAAAACTGCAACAAAAACTATATTAAAATTGCACAATATAAACTGTGTCCGTCAATTAGGAAAGTTGTTATAAGCTTAGATTGTTAGAAGTGAGCGTTTTAGAGGTTTCAAAAAACTGATGTGCCGGTGTCCAGCCAATGAATTTAATTTATTGCCCAGTGAAAAAACCAATTACATATTTAAAAACTGAAACAAAAACTATATTAAAATATACAATATAAATTGTGTCCGTCAATTAGGAAAATTGTTATAAGCTTAGATTGTTAGAAATGAGCGTTTTAGAGGTTTCTAAAAACTGATGTGCCGATGTCCAGCCAACGGATCTAATTTATTGCCCAGTGGAAAAACTAATTACTTAATTGAAATCTGCAGTTGAAACTGTATTAAAATTGCACAATATAAACTGTGTCCGTTAATTAGGAAAATTGTTATAGGCTTATATTTTTAGAAATGAGCGTTTTAGAGGTTTCTAAAAACTGATGTGCCGATGTCCAGCCAACGGATCTAATTTATTGCCCAGTTGAAAAACCAATTACATATTTGAAAACTGCAAAAAAACTATATTAAAATTGCACGATATAAAATCTGTCCGTCAATTAGGAAAATTGTTATATGCTTAGATTGTTAGAAGTGTGCGTTTTAGAGGTTTCAAAAAACTGATGTGCCGGTGTCCAGCCAATGTATCTAATTTATTGCCCAGTTGAAAAACCAATTACATATTTGAAAACTGCAACAAAAACTATATTAAAATTGCACAATATAAACTGTTTCCCTCAATTAGGAAAATTGTTATAAGCATAGATTGTTAGAAATGAGCGTTTTAGAGGTTTCAAAAAACTGATATTCCGATGTCCAGCCGATGAATCTAATTTATTGCCCAGTAAAAAAACCAATTACATATTTGAAAACTGCAACAAAAACTATATTAAAATTGCACAATATAAACTGTTTCCCTCAATTAGGAAATTTGTTATAAGCATAGATTGTTAGAAATGAGCGTTTTAGAGGTTTCAAAAAACTGATATTCCGATGTCCAGCCGATGAATCTAATTTATTGCCCAGTAAAAAAACCAATTACATATTTGAAAACTGCAACAAAAACTATATTAAAATTGCACAATATGAACTGTTTCCCTCAATTAGGAAAATTGTTATAAGCTGAGATTGTTAGAAATGAGCGTTTTAGAGGTTTCTAAAAACTGATGTGCCGGTGTCCAGCCAATGAATCTAATTTATTGCCCAGTGAAAAAACCAATAACATATTTGAAAACTGCAACAAAAACTGTATTAAAATTGCACAATATAAAATCTGTCCCTCAACTTGGAAAATTGTTATAAGCTTAGATTGTTAGAAATGAGCGTTTTAGAGGTTTCAAAAAACTGATGTGCCGGTGTCCAGCCAACGGATCTAATTTATTGCCCAGTTGAAAAACCAATTACATATTTGAAAACTGCAAAAAAACTATATTAAAATTGCACAATATAAAATCTGTCCGTCAATTAGCAAAATTGTTATATGCTTAGATTTTTAGATATAAGCGTTTTAGAGGTTTCAAAAAACTGATGTGCCGGTGTCCAGCCAACGGATGTAATTTATTGTCCAGTGGAAAAACTAATTACTTAATTGAAATCTTCAGTTGAAACTGTATTAAAATTGCACAATTTAAACTGTGTCCGTTAATTAGGAAAATTGTTATAGGCTTAGATTGTTAGAAATGAGCGTTTTAGAGGTTTCTAAAAACTGATGTGCCGATGTCCAGCCAACGGATCTAATTTATTGCCCAGTTGAAAAACCAATTACATATTTGAAAACTGCAACAAAAACTATATTAAAATTGCACAATATGAACTGTTTCCTTCAATTAGGAAAATTGTTATAAGCTTAGATTGTTAGAAATGAGCGTTTTGGAGGTTTCTAAAAACTGATGTGCCGGTGTCCAGCCAATGAATCTAATTTATTGCCCAGTGAAAAAACCAATAACATATTTGAAAACTGCAACAAAAACTATATTAAAATTGCACAATATAAAATCTGTCCCTCAATTTGGAAAATTGTTATAAGCTTAGATTGTTAGAAATGAGCGTTTTAGAGGTTTCAAAAAACTGATGTGCCGGTGTCCAGCCAACGGATCTAATTTATTGCCCAGTGGAAAAACCAATTACATATTTGGAAACTGCAACAAAAACTATATTAAAATTGCAAAATATAAACTGTTTCCCTCAATTAGGAAAATTGTTATAAGCTTATATTGTTAAAAATGAGCGTTTTAGAGGTTTCTAAAAACTGATGTGCCGATGTCCAGCCAACGGATCTAATTTATGGCCCAGTTGAAAAACCAATTACATATTTGAAATCTGCAACAAAAACTATATTAAAATCGCACAATATAAAATCTGTCCGTCAATTAGGAAAATTGTTATAAGCTTAGATTTTTAGAAATGAGCGTTTTAGAGGTTTCTAAAAACTGATGTGCCGGTGTCCAGCCAACGGATGTAATTTATTGTCCAGTGGAAAAACCAATTACATATTTAAAACTGCAACAAAAACTATATTAAAATTGCACAATATAAACTGTGTCCGTCAATTAGGAAAATTGTTATAAGCTTAGATTGTTAGAAGTGAGCGTTTTAGAGGTTTCAAAAAACTGATGTGCCGGTGTCCAGCCAATGAATTTAATTTATTGCCCAGTGAAAAAACCAATTACATATTTAAAAACTGAAACAAAAACTATATTAAAATATACAATATAAATTGTGTCCGTCAATTAGGAAAATTGTTATAAGCTTAGATTGTTAGAAATGAGCGTTTTAGAGGTTTCTAAAAACTGATGTGCCGATGTCCAGCCAACGGATCTAATTTATTGCCCAGTGGAAAAACTAATTACTTAATTGAAATCTGCAGTTGAAACTGTATTAAAATTGCACGATATAAAATCTGTCCGTCAATTAGGAAAATTGTTATAAGCATAGATTGTTAGAAATGAGCGTTTTAGAGGTTTCAAAAAACTGATATTCCGATGTCCAGCCGATGAATCTAATTTATTGCCCAGTAAAAAAACCAATTACATATTTGAAAACTGCAACAAAAACTATATTAAAATTGCACAATATGAACTGTTTCCCTCAATTAGGAAAATTGTTATAAGCTGAGATTGTTAGAAATGAGCGTTTTAGAGGTTTCTAAAAACTGATGTGCCGGTGTCCAGCCAATGAATCTAATTTATTGCCCAGTGAAAAAACCAATAACATATTTGAAAACTGCAACAAAAACTATATTAAAATTGCACAATATAAAATCTGTCCCTCAACTTGGAAAATTGTTATAAGCTTAGATTGTTAGAAATGAGCGTTTTAGAGGTTTCAAAAAACTGATGTGCCGGTGTCCAGCCAACGGATCTAATTTATTGCCCAGTGGAAAAACCAATTACATATTTGAAAACTGCAACAAAAACTATATTAAAATTGCACAATATAAACTGTTTCCCTCAATTAGGAAAATTGTTATAAGCTTATATTGTTAAAAATGAGCGTTTTAGAGTTTCTAAAAACTGATGTGCCGATGTCCAGCCAACGGATCTAATTTATTGCCCAGTTGAAAAACCAATTACATATTTAAAAACTGCAACAAAAACTATATTAAAATCGCACAATATAAAATCTGTCCGTCAATTAGGAAAATTGTTATAAGCTTAGATTTTTAGAAATGAGCGTTTTAGAGGTTTCTAAAAACTGATGTGCCGGTGTCCAGCCAACGGATGTAATTTATTGTCCAGTGGAAAAACCAATTGCATATTTGAAAACTGCAACAAAAACTGTATTAAAATTGCACAATATAAACTGTTTCCCTCAATTAGGAAAATTGTTATAAGCTTATATTGTTAAATATGAGCGTTTTAGAGGTTTCTAAAAACTGATGTGCCGGTGTCCAGCCAATGAATCTAATTTATTGCCCAGTGAAAAAACCAATAACATATTTGAAAACTGCAACAAAAACTATATTAAAATCGCACAATATAAAATCTGTCCGTCAATTAGGAAAATTGTTATAAGCTTAGATTTTTAGAAATGAGCGTTTTAGAGGTTTCTAAAAACTGATGTGCCGGTGTCCAGCCAACGGATGTAATTTATTGTCCAGTGGAAAAACCAATTACATATTTGAAAACTGCAACAAAAACTATATTAAAATTGCACAATATAAACTGTTTCCCTCAATTAGGAAAATTGTTATAAGCTTATATTGTTAAATATGAGCGTTTTAGAGGTTTCTAAAAACTGATGTGCCGGTGTCCAGCCAACGGATGTAATTTATTGTCCAGTGGAAAAACCAATTACATATTTAAAAACTGCAACAAAAACTATATTAAAATTGCACAATATAAACTGTGTCCGTCAATTAGGAAAGTTGTTATAAGCTTAGATTGTTAGAAGTGAGCGTTTTAGAGGTTTCAAAAAACTGATGTGCCGGTGTCCAGCCAATGAATTTAATTTATTGCCCAGTGAAAAAACCAATTACATATTTAAAAACTGAAACAAAAACTATATTAAAATATACAATATAAATTGTGTCCGTCAATTAGGAAAATTGTTATAAGCTTAGATTGTTAGAAATGAGCGTTTTAGAGGTTTCTAAAAACTGATGTGCCGATGTCCAGCCAACGGATCTAATTTATTGCCCAGTGGAAAAACTAATTACTTAATTGAAATCTGCAGTTGAAACTGTATTAAAATTGCACAATATAAACTGTGTCCGTTAATTAGGAAAATTGTTATAGGCTTATATTTTTAGAAATGAGCGTTTTAGAGGTTTCTAAAAACTGATGTGCCGATGTCCAGCCAACGGATCTAATTTATTGCCCAGTTGAAAAACCAATTACATATTTGAAAACTGCAAAAAAACTATATTAAAATTGCACGATATAAAATCTGTCCGTCAATTAGGAAAATTGTTATATGCTTAGATTGTTAGAAGTGTGCGTTTTAGAGGTTTCAAAAAACTGATGTGCCGGTGTCCAGCCAATGAATCTAATTTATTGCCCAGTTGAAAAACCAATTACATATTTGAAAACTGCAACAAAAACTATATTAAAATTGCACAATATAAACTGTTTCCCTCAATTAGGAAAATTGTTATAAGCATAGATTGTTAGAAATGAGCGTTTTAGAGGTTTCAAAAAACTGATATTCCGATGTCCAGCCGATGAATCTAATTTATTGCCCAGTAAAAAAACCAATTACATATTTGAAAACTGCAACAAAAACTATATTAAAATTGCACAATATAAACTGTTTCCCTCAATTAGGAAATTTGTTATAAGCATAGATTGTTAGAAATGAGCGTTTTAGAGGTTTCAAAAAACTGATATTCCGATGTCCAGCCGATGAATCTAATTTATTGCCCAGTAAAAAAACCAATTACATATTTGAAAACTGCAACAAAAACTATATTAAAATTGCACAATATGAACTGTTTCCCTCAATTAGGAAAATTGTTATAAGCTGAGATTGTTAGAAATGAGCGTTTTAGAGGTTTCTAAAAACTGATGTGCCGGTGTCCAGCCAATGAATCTAATTTATTGCCCAGTGAAAAAACCAATAACATATTTGAAAACTGCAACAAAAACTGTATTAAAATTGCACAATATAAAATCTGTCCCTCAACTTGGAAAATTGTTATAAGCTTAGATTGTTAGAAATGAGCGTTTTAGAGGTTTCAAAAAACTGATGTGCCGGTGTCCAGCCAACGGATCTAATTTATTGCCCAGTGGAAAAACCAATTACATATTTGAAAACTGCAACAAAAACTATATTAAAATTGCACAATATAAACTGTTTCCCTCAATTAGGAAAATTGTTATAAGCTTATATTGTTAAAAATGAGCGTTTTAGAGTTTCTAAAAACTGATGTGCCGATGTCCAGCCAACGGATCTAATTTATTGCCCAGTTGAAAAACCAATTACATATTTAAAAACTGCAACAAAAACTATATTAAAATCGCACAATATAAAATCTGTCCGTCAATTAGGAAAATTGTTATAAGCTTAGATTTTTAGAAATGAGCGTTTTAGAGGTTTCTAAAAACTGATGTGCCGGTGTCCAGCCAACGGATGTAATTTATTGTCCAGTGGAAAAACCAATTGCATATTTGAAAACTGCAACAAAAACTATATTAAAATTGCACAATATAAACTGTTTCCCTCAATTAGGAAAATTGTTATAAGCTTATATTGTTAAATATGAGCGTTTTAGAGGTTTCTAAAAACTGATGTGCCGGTGTCCAGCCAACGGATGTAATTTATTGTCCAGTGGAAAAACCAATTACATATTTGAAAACTGCAACAAAAACTATATTAAAATTGCACAATATAAACTGTTTCCCTCAATTAGGAAAATTGTTATAAGCTTATATTGTTAAATATGAGCGTTTTAGAGGTTTCTAAAAACTGATGTGCCGGTGTCCAGCCAACGGATGTAATTTATTGTCCAGTGGAAAAACCAATTACATATTTAAAAACTGCAACAAAAACTATATTAAAATTGCACAATATAAACTGTGTCCGTCAATTAGGAAAGTTGTTATAAGCTTAGATTGTTAGAAGTGAGCGTTTTAGAGGTTTCAAAAAACTGATGTGCCGGTGTCCAGCCAATGAATTTAATTTATTGCCCAGTGAAAAAACCAATTACATATTTAAAAACTGAAACAAAAACTATATTAAAATATACAATATAAATTGTGTCCGTCAATTAGGAAAATTGTTATAAGCTTAGATTGTTAGAAATGAGCGTTTTAGAGGTTTCTAAAAACTGATGTGCCGATGTCCAGCCAACGGATCTAATTTATTGCCCAGTGGAAAAACTAATTACTTAATTGAAATCTGCAGTTGAAACTGTATTAAAATTGCACAATATAAACTGTGTCCGTTAATTAGGAAAATTGTTATAGGCTTATATTTTTAGAAATGAGCGTTTTAGAGGTTTCTAAAAACTGATGTGCCGATGTCCAGCCAACGGATCTAATTTATTGCCCAGTTGAAAAACCAATTACATATTTGAAAACTGCAAAAAAACTATATTAAAATTGCACGATATAAAATCTGTCCGTCAATTAGGAAAATTGTTATATGCTTAGATTGTTAGAAGTGTGCGTTTTAGAGGTTTCAAAAAACTGATGTGCCGGTGTCCAGCCAATGAATCTAATTTATTGCCCAGTTGAAAAACCAATTACATATTTGAAAACTGCAACAAAAACTATATTAAAATTGCACAATATAAACTGTTTCCCTCAATTAGGAAAATTGTTATAAGCATAGATTGTTAGAAATGAGCGTTTTAGAGGTTTCAAAAAACTGATATTCCGATGTCCAGCCGATGAATCTAATTTATTGCCCAGTAAAAAAACCAATTACATATTTGAAAACTGCAACAAAAACTATATTAAAATTGCACAATATAAACTGTTTCCCTCAATTAGGAAATTTGTTATAAGCATAGATTGTTAGAAATGAGCGTTTTAGAGGTTTCAAAAAACTGTTATGCCGATGTCCAGCCAACGGATCTAATTTATTGCCCAGTGGAAAAACCAATTACATATTTGAAAACTGCAACAAAAACTATATTAAAATTGCACAATATGAACTGTTTCCCTCAATTAGGAAAATTGTTATAAGCTGAGATTGTTAGAAATGAGCGTTTTAGAGGTTTCTAAAAACTGATGTGCCGGTGTCCAGCCAATGAATCTAATTTATTGCCCAGTGAAAAAACCAATAACATATTTGAAAACTGCAACAAAAACTATATTAAAATTGCACAATATAAAATCTGTCCCTCAATTTGGAAAATTGTTATAAGCTTAGATTGTTAGAAATGAGCGTTTTAGAGGTTTCAAAAAACTGATGTGCCGGTGTCCAGCCAACGGATCTAATTTATTGCCCAGTGGAAAAACCAATTACATATTTGAAAACTGCAACAAAAACTATATTAAAATTGCACAATAAAACTGTTTCCCTCAATTAGGAAAATTGTTATAAGCTTATATTGTTAAAAATGAGCGTTTTAGAGTTTCTAAAAACTGATGTGCCGATGTCCAGCCAACGGATCTAATTTATTGCCCAGTTGAAAAACCAATTACATATTTAAAAACTGCAACAAAAACTATATTAAAATCGCACAATATAAAATCTGTCCGTCAATTAGGAAAATTGTTATAAGCTTAGATTTTTAGAAATGAGCGTTTTAGAGGTTTCAAAAAACTGATATTCCGGTGTCCAGCCAATGAATCTAATTTATTGCCCAGTGAAAAAACCAATAACATATTTGAAAACTGCAACAAAAACTATATTAAAATTGCACAATATAAAATCTGTCCGTCAATTAGGAAAATTGTTATAAGCTTAGATTGTTAGAAATGAGCGTTTTAGAGGTTTCTAAAAACTGATGTGCCTATGTCCAGCCAACGGATCTAATTTCTTGCCCAGTGGAAAAACTAATTACTTAATTGAAATCTGCAGTTGAAACTGTATTTATATTGCACAATATAATCTGTGTCCGTTAATTAGGAAAATTGTTATAGGCTTAGATTGTTAGAAATGAGCGTTTTAGAGGTTTCTAAAAACTGATGTGCCGATGTCCATCCAACGGATCTAATTTATTGCCCAGTTGAAAAGCCAATTACATATTTGAAAACTGCAAAAAAACTATATTAAAATTGCACAATATAAAATCTGTCCGTCAATTAGCAAAATTGTTATATGCTTAGATTTTTAGAAATAAGCGTTTTAGAGGTTTCAAAAAACTGATGTGCCGGTGTCCAGCCAACGGATGTAATTTATTGTCCAGTGGAAAAACCAATTACATATTTAAAAACTGCAACAAAAACTATATTAAAATTGCACAATATAAACTGTGTCCGTCAATTAGGAAAGTTGTTATAAGCTTAGATTGTTAGAAGTGAGCGTTTTAGAGGTTTCAAAAAACTGATGTGCCGGTGTCCAGCCAATGAATTTAATTTATTGCCCAGTGAAAAAACCAATTACATATTTAAAAACTGAAACAAAAACTATATTAAAATATACAATATAAATTGTGTCCGTCAATTAGGAAAATTGTTATAAGCTTAGATTGTTAGAAATGAGCGTTTTAGAGGTTTCTAAAAACTGATGTGCCGATGTCCAGCCAACGGATCTAATTTATTGCCCAGTGGAAAAACTAATTACTTAATTGAAATCTGCAGTTGAAACTGTATTAAAATTGCACAATATAAACTGTGTCCGTTAATTAGGAAAATTGTTATAGGCTTATATTTTTAGAAATGAGCGTTTTAGAGGTTTCTAAAAACTGATGTGCCGATGTCCAGCCAACGGATCTAATTTATTGCCCAGTTGAAAAACCAATTACATATTTGAAAACTGCAAAAAAACTATATTAAAATTGCACGATATAAAATCTGTCCGTCAATTAGGAAAATTGTTATATGCTTAGATTGTTAGAAGTGTGCGTTTTAGAGGTTTCAAAAAACTGATGTGCCGGTGTCCAGCCAATGAATCTAATTTATTGCCCAGTTGAAAAACCAATTACATATTTGAAAACTGCAACAAAAACTATATTAAAATTGCACAATATAAACTGTTTCCCTCAATTAGGAAAATTGTTATAAGCATAGATTGTTAGAAATGAGCGTTTTAGAGGTTTCAAAAAACTGATATTCCGATGTCCAGCCGATGAATCTAATTTATTGCCCAGTAAAAAAACCAATTACATATTTGAAAACTGCAACAAAAACTATATTAAAATTGCACAATATAAACTGTTTCCCTCAATTAGGAAATTTGTTATAAGCATAGATTGTTAGAAATGAGCGTTTTAGAGGTTTCAAAAAACTGATATTCCGATGTCCAGCCGATGAATCTAATTTATTGCCCAGTAAAAAAACCAATTACATATTTGAAAACTGCAACAAAAACTATATTAAAATTGCACAATATGAACTGTTTCCCTCAATTAGGAAAATTGTTATAAGCTGAGATTGTTAGAAATGAGCGTTTTAGAGGTTTCTAAAAACTGATGTGCCGGTGTCCAGCCAATGAATCTAATTTATTGCCCAGTGAAAAAACCAATAACATATTTGAAAACTGCAACAAAAACTGTATTAAAATTGCACAATATAAAATCTGTCCCTCAACTTGGAAAATTGTTATAAGCTTAGATTGTTAGAAATGAGCGTTTTAGAGGTTTCAAAAAACTGATGTGCCGGTGTCCAGCCAACGGATCTAATTTATTGCCCAGTTGAAAAACCAATTACATATTTGAAAACTGCAAAAAAACTATATTAAAATTGCACAATATAAAATCTGTCCGTCAATTAGCAAAATTGTTATATGCTTAGATTTTTAGATATAAGCGTTTTAGAGGTTTCAAAAAACTGATGTGCCGGTGTCCAGCCAACGGATGTAATTTATTGTCCAGTGGAAAAACTAATTACTTAATTGAAATCTTCAGTTGAAACTGTATTAAAATTGCACAATTTAAACTGTGTCCGTTAATTAGGAAAATTGTTATAGGCTTAGATTGTTAGAAATGAGCGTTTTAGAGGTTTCTAAAAACTGATGTGCCGATGTCCAGCCAACGGATCTAATTTATTGCCCAGTTGAAAAACCAATTACATATTTGAAAACTGCAACAAAAACTATATTAAAATTGCACAATATGAACTGTTTCCTTCAATTAGGAAAATTGTTATAAGCTTAGATTGTTAGAAATGAGCGTTTTGGAGGTTTCTAAAAACTGATGTGCCGGTGTCCAGCCAATGAATCTAATTTATTGCCCAGTGAAAAAACCAATAACATATTTGAAAACTGCAACAAAAACTATATTAAAATTGCACAATATAAAATCTGTCCCTCAATTTGGAAAATTGTTATAAGCTTAGATTGTTAGAAATGAGCGTTTTAGAGGTTTCAAAAAACTGATGTGCCGGTGTCCAGCCAACGGATCTAATTTATTGCCCAGTGGAAAAACCAATTACATATTTGGAAACTGCAACAAAAACTATATTAAAATTGCAAAATATAAACTGTTTCCCTCAATTAGGAAAATTGTTATAAGCTTATATTGTTAAAAATGAGCGTTTTAGAGGTTTCTAAAAACTGATGTGCCGATGTCCAGCCAACGGATCTAATTTATGGCCCAGTTGAAAAACCAATTACATATTTGAAATCTGCAACAAAAACTATATTAAAATCGCACAATATAAAATCTGTCCGTCAATTAGGAAAATTGTTATAAGCTTAGATTTTTAGAAATGAGCGTTTTAGAGGTTTCTAAAAACTGATGTGCCGGTGTCCAGCCAACGGATGTAATTTATTGTCCAGTGGAAAAACCAATTACATATTTAAAACTGCAACAAAAACTATATTAAAATTGCACAATATAAACTGTGTCCGTCAATTAGGAAAATTGTTATAAGCTTAGATTGTTAGAAGTGAGCGTTTTAGAGGTTTCAAAAAACTGATGTGCCGGTGTCCAGCCAATGAATTTAATTTATTGCCCAGTGAAAAAACCAATTACATATTTAAAAACTGAAACAAAAACTATATTAAAATATACAATATAAATTGTGTCCGTCAATTAGGAAAATTGTTATAAGCTTAGATTGTTAGAAATGAGCGTTTTAGAGGTTTCTAAAAACTGATGTGCCGATGTCCAGCCAACGGATCTAATTTATTGCCCAGTGGAAAAACTAATTACTTAATTGAAATCTGCAGTTGAAACTGTATTAAAATTGCACGATATAAAATCTGTCCGTCAATTAGGAAAATTGTTATAAGCATAGATTGTTAGAAATGAGCGTTTTAGAGGTTTCAAAAAACTGATATTCCGATGTCCAGCCGATGAATCTAATTTATTGCCCAGTAAAAAAACCAATTACATATTTGAAAACTGCAACAAAAACTATATTAAAATTGCACAATATGAACTGTTTCCCTCAATTAGGAAAATTGTTATAAGCTGAGATTGTTAGAAATGAGCGTTTTAGAGGTTTCTAAAAACTGATGTGCCGGTGTCCAGCCAATGAATCTAATTTATTGCCCAGTGAAAAAACCAATAACATATTTGAAAACTGCAACAAAAACTATATTAAAATTGCACAATATAAAATCTGTCCCTCAACTTGGAAAATTGTTATAAGCTTAGATTGTTAGAAATGAGCGTTTTAGAGGTTTCAAAAAACTGATGTGCCGGTGTCCAGCCAACGGATCTAATTTATTGCCCAGTGGAAAAACCAATTACATATTTGAAAACTGCAACAAAAACTATATTAAAATTGCACAATATAAACTGTTTCCCTCAATTAGGAAAATTGTTATAAGCTTATATTGTTAAAAATGAGCGTTTTAGAGTTTCTAAAAACTGATGTGCCGATGTCCAGCCAACGGATCTAATTTATTGCCCAGTTGAAAAACCAATTACATATTTAAAAACTGCAACAAAAACTATATTAAAATCGCACAATATAAAATCTGTCCGTCAATTAGGAAAATTGTTATAAGCTTAGATTTTTAGAAATGAGCGTTTTAGAGGTTTCTAAAAACTGATGTGCCGGTGTCCAGCCAACGGATGTAATTTATTGTCCAGTGGAAAAACCAATTGCATATTTGAAAACTGCAACAAAAACTGTATTAAAATTGCACAATATAAACTGTTTCCCTCAATTAGGAAAATTGTTATAAGCTTATATTGTTAAATATGAGCGTTTTAGAGGTTTCTAAAAACTGATGTGCCGGTGTCCAGCCAATGAATCTAATTTATTGCCCAGTGAAAAAACCAATAACATATTTGAAAACTGCAACAAAAACTATATTAAAATCGCACAATATAAAATCTGTCCGTCAATTAGGAAAATTGTTATAAGCTTAGATTTTTAGAAATGAGCGTTTTAGAGGTTTCTAAAAACTGATGTGCCGGTGTCCAGCCAACGGATGTAATTTATTGTCCAGTGGAAAAACCAATTACATATTTGAAAACTGCAACAAAAACTATATTAAAATTGCACAATATAAACTGTTTCCCTCAATTAGGAAAATTGTTATAAGCTTATATTGTTAAATATGAGCGTTTTAGAGGTTTCTAAAAACTGATGTGCCGGTGTCCAGCCAACGGATGTAATTTATTGTCCAGTGGAAAAACCAATTACATATTTAAAAACTGCAACAAAAACTATATTAAAATTGCACAATATAAACTGTGTCCGTCAATTAGGAAAGTTGTTATAAGCTTAGATTGTTAGAAGTGAGCGTTTTAGAGGTTTCAAAAAACTGATGTGCCGGTGTCCAGCCAATGAATTTAATTTATTGCCCAGTGAAAAAACCAATTACATATTTAAAAACTGAAACAAAAACTATATTAAAATATACAATATAAATTGTGTCCGTCAATTAGGAAAATTGTTATAAGCTTAGATTGTTAGAAATGAGCGTTTTAGAGGTTTCTAAAAACTGATGTGCCGATGTCCAGCCAACGGATCTAATTTATTGCCCAGTGGAAAAACTAATTACTTAATTGAAATCTGCAGTTGAAACTGTATTAAAATTGCACAATATAAACTGTGTCCGTTAATTAGGAAAATTGTTATAGGCTTATATTTTTAGAAATGAGCGTTTTAGAGGTTTCTAAAAACTGATGTGCCGATGTCCAGCCAACGGATCTAATTTATTGCCCAGTTGAAAAACCAATTACATATTTGAAAACTGCAAAAAAACTATATTAAAATTGCACGATATAAAATCTGTCCGTCAATTAGGAAAATTGTTATATGCTTAGATTGTTAGAAGTGTGCGTTTTAGAGGTTTCAAAAAACTGATGTGCCGGTGTCCAGCCAATGAATCTAATTTATTGCCCAGTTGAAAAACCAATTACATATTTGAAAACTGCAACAAAAACTATATTAAAATTGCACAATATAAACTGTTTCCCTCAATTAGGAAAATTGTTATAAGCATAGATTGTTAGAAATGAGCGTTTTAGAGGTTTCAAAAAACTGATATTCCGATGTCCAGCCGATGAATCTAATTTATTGCCCAGTAAAAAAACCAATTACATATTTGAAAACTGCAACAAAAACTATATTAAAATTGCACAATATAAACTGTTTCCCTCAATTAGGAAATTTGTTATAAGCATAGATTGTTAGAAATGAGCGTTTTAGAGGTTTCAAAAAACTGATATTCCGATGTCCAGCCGATGAATCTAATTTATTGCCCAGTAAAAAAACCAATTACATATTTGAAAACTGCAACAAAAACTATATTAAAATTGCACAATATGAACTGTTTCCCTCAATTAGGAAAATTGTTATAAGCTGAGATTGTTAGAAATGAGCGTTTTAGAGGTTTCTAAAAACTGATGTGCCGGTGTCCAGCCAATGAATCTAATTTATTGCCCAGTGAAAAAACCAATAACATATTTGAAAACTGCAACAAAAACTGTATTAAAATTGCACAATATAAAATCTGTCCCTCAACTTGGAAAATTGTTATAAGCTTAGATTGTTAGAAATGAGCGTTTTAGAGGTTTCAAAAAACTGATGTGCCGGTGTCCAGCCAACGGATCTAATTTATTGCCCAGTGGAAAAACCAATTACATATTTGAAAACTGCAACAAAAACTATATTAAAATTGCACAATATAAACTGTTTCCCTCAATTAGGAAAATTGTTATAAGCTTATATTGTTAAAAATGAGCGTTTTAGAGTTTCTAAAAACTGATGTGCCGATGTCCAGCCAACGGATCTAATTTATTGCCCAGTTGAAAAACCAATTACATATTTAAAAACTGCAACAAAAACTATATTAAAATCGCACAATATAAAATCTGTCCGTCAATTAGGAAAATTGTTATAAGCTTAGATTTTTAGAAATGAGCGTTTTAGAGGTTTCTAAAAACTGATGTGCCGGTGTCCAGCCAACGGATGTAATTTATTGTCCAGTGGAAAAACCAATTGCATATTTGAAAACTGCAACAAAAACTATATTAAAATTGCACAATATAAACTGTTTCCCTCAATTAGGAAAATTGTTATAAGCTTATATTGTTAAATATGAGCGTTTTAGAGGTTTCTAAAAACTGATGTGCCGGTGTCCAGCCAACGGATGTAATTTATTGTCCAGTGGAAAAACCAATTACATATTTGAAAACTGCAACAAAAACTATATTAAAATTGCACAATATAAACTGTTTCCCTCAATTAGGAAAATTGTTATAAGCTTATATTGTTAAATATGAGCGTTTTAGAGGTTTCTAAAAACTGATGTGCCGGTGTCCAGCCAACGGATGTAATTTATTGTCCAGTGGAAAAACCAATTACATATTTAAAAACTGCAACAAAAACTATATTAAAATTGCACAATATAAACTGTGTCCGTCAATTAGGAAAGTTGTTATAAGCTTAGATTGTTAGAAGTGAGCGTTTTAGAGGTTTCAAAAAACTGATGTGCCGGTGTCCAGCCAATGAATTTAATTTATTGCCCAGTGAAAAAACCAATTACATATTTAAAAACTGAAACAAAAACTATATTAAAATATACAATATAAATTGTGTCCGTCAATTAGGAAAATTGTTATAAGCTTAGATTGTTAGAAATGAGCGTTTTAGAGGTTTCTAAAAACTGATGTGCCGATGTCCAGCCAACGGATCTAATTTATTGCCCAGTGGAAAAACTAATTACTTAATTGAAATCTGCAGTTGAAACTGTATTAAAATTGCACAATATAAACTGTGTCCGTTAATTAGGAAAATTGTTATAGGCTTATATTTTTAGAAATGAGCGTTTTAGAGGTTTCTTAAAACTGATGTGCCGATGTCCAGCCAACGGATCTAATTTATTGCCCAGTTGAAAAACCAATTACATATTTGAAAACTGCAAAAAAACTATATTAAAATTGCACGATATAAAATCTGTCCGTCAATTAGGAAAATTGTTATATGCTTAGATTGTTAGAAGTGTGCGTTTTAGAGGTTTCAAAAAACTGATGTGCCGGTGTCCAGCCAATGAATCTAATTTATTGCCCAGTTGAAAAACCAATTACATATTTGAAAACTGCAACAAAAACTATATTAAAATTGCACAATATAAACTGTTTCCCTCAATTAGGAAAATTGTTATAAGCATAGATTGTTAGAAATGAGCGTTTTAGAGGTTTCAAAAAACTGATATTCCGATGTCCAGCCGATGAATCTAATTTATTGCCCAGTAAAAAAACCAATTACATATTTGAAAACTGCAACAAAAACTATATTAAAATTGCACAATATAAACTGTTTCCCTCAATTAGGAAATTTGTTATAAGCATAGATTGTTAGAAATGAGCGTTTTAGAGGTTTCAAAAAACTGTTATGCCGATGTCCAGCCAACGGATCTAATTTATTGCCCAGTGGAAAAACCAATTACATATTTGAAAACTGCAACAAAAACTATATTAAAATTGCACAATATGAACTGTTTCCCTCAATTAGGAAAATTGTTATAAGCTGAGATTGTTAGAAATGAGCGTTTTAGAGGTTTCTAAAAACTGATGTGCCGGTGTCCAGCCAATGAATCTAATTTATTGCCCAGTGAAAAAACCAATAACATATTTGAAAACTGCAACAAAAACTATATTAAAATTGCACAATATAAAATCTGTCCCTCAATTTGGAAAATTGTTATAAGCTTAGATTGTTAGAAATGAGCGTTTTAGAGGTTTCAAAAAACTGATGTGCCGGTGTCCAGCCAACGGATCTAATTTATTGCCCAGTGGAAAAACCAATTACATATTTGAAAACTGCAACAAAAACTATATTAAAATTGCACAATAAAACTGTTTCCCTCAATTAGGAAAATTGTTATAAGCTTATATTGTTAAAAATGAGCGTTTTAGAGTTTCTAAAAACTGATGTGCCGATGTCCAGCCAACGGATCTAATTTATTGCCCAGTTGAAAAACCAATTACATATTTAAAAACTGCAACAAAAACTATATTAAAATCGCACAATATAAAATCTGTCCGTCAATTAGGAAAATTGTTATAAGCTTAGATTTTTAGAAATGAGCGTTTTAGAGGTTTCAAAAAACTGATATTCCGGTGTCCAGCCAATGAATCTAATTTATTGCCCAGTGAAAAAACCAATAACATATTTGAAAACTGCAACAAAAACTATATTAAAATTGCACAATATAAAATCTGTCCGTCAATTAGGAAAATTGTTATAAGCTTAGATTGTTAGAAATGAGCGTTTTAGAGGTTTCTAAAAACTGATGTGCCTATGTCCAGCCAACGGATCTAATTTCTTGCCCAGTGGAAAAACTAATTACTTAATTGAAATCTGCAGTTGAAACTGTATTTATATTGCACAATATAATCTGTGTCCGTTAATTAGGAAAATTGTTATAGGCTTAGATTGTTAGAAATGAGCGTTTTAGAGGTTTCTAAAAACTGATGTGCCGATGTCCATCCAACGGATCTAATTTATTGCCCAGTTGAAAAGCCAATTACATATTTGAAAACTGCAAAAAAACTATATTAAAATTGCACAATATAAAATCTGTCCGTCAATTAGCAAAATTGTTATATGCTTAGATTTTTAGAAATAAGCGTTTTAGAGGTTTCAAAAAACTGATGTGCCGGTGTCCAGCCAACGGATGTAATTTATTGTCCAGTGGAAAAACTAATTACTTAATTGAAATCTGCAGTTGAAACTGTATTAAAATTGCACAATTTAAACTGTGTCCGTTAATTAGGAAAATTGTTATAGGCTTAGATTGTTAGAAATGAGCGTTTTAGAGGTTTCTAAAAACTGATGTGCCGATGTCCAGCCAACGGATCTAATTTATTGCCCAGTTGAAAAACCAATTACATATTTGAAAACTGCAACAAAAACTATATTAAAATTGCACAATATGAACTGTTTCCTTCAATTAGGAAAATTGTTATAAGCTTAGATTGTTAGAAATGAGCGTTTTGGAGGTTTCTAAAAACTGATGTGCCGGTGTCCAGCCAATGAATCTAATTTATTGCCCAGTGAAAAAACTAATAACATATTTGAAAACTGCAACAAAAACTATATTAAAATTGCACAATATGAACTGTTTCCTTCAATTAGGAAAATTGTTATAAGCTTAGATTGTTAGAAATGAGCGTTTTGGAGGTTTCTAAAAACTGATGTGCCGGTGTCCAGCCAATGAATCTAATTTATTGCCCAGTTGAAAAACCAATTACATATTTGAAAACTGCAACAAAAACTATATTAAAATTGCACAATATGAACTGTTTCCTTCAATTAGGAAAATTGTTATAAGCTTAGATTGTTAGAAATGAGCGTTTTAGAGGTTTCAAAAAACTGATATGCCGGTGTCCATCCAACGGATCTAATTTATTGCCCAGTGGAAAAACCAATTACATATTTGGAAACTGCAACAAAAACTATATTAAAATTGCACAATATAAACTGTTTCCCTCAATTAGGAAAATTGTTATAGGCTTAGATTGTTAGAAATGAGCGTTTTAGAGGTTTCAAAAAACTGATGTGCCGGTGTCCATCCAACGGATCTAATTTATTGCCCAGTGGAAAAACCAATTACATATTTGAAAACTGCAACAAAAACTATATTAAAATTGCACAATATAAACTGTTTCCCTGAATTAGGAAAATTGTTATAAGCTTAGATTTTTAGAAATGAGCGTTGTAGAGGTTTCTAAAAACTGATGTGCCGGTGTCCAGCCAACGGATCTAATTTATTGCCCAGTGGAATAACCAATTACATATTTGAAAACTGCAACAAAAACTATATTAAAATTGCACAATATAAACTGTTTCCCTGAATTAGGAAAATTGTTATAAGCTTAGATTTTTAGAAATGAGCGTTTTAGAGGTTTCTAAAAACTGATGTGCCGGTGTCCAGCCAACGGATGTAATTTATTGTCCAGTGGAAAAACCAATTACATATTTAAAAACTGCAACAAAAACTATATTAAAATTGCACAATATAAACTGTTTCCTTCAATTAGGAAAATTGCTATAAGCTTATATTGTTAAAAATGAGCGTTTTAGAGGTTTCTAAAAACTGATGTGCCGGTGTCCAGCCAACGGACCTAATTTATTGCCCAGTTGAAAAACCAATTACATATTTGAAAACTGCAAAAAAACTATATTAAAATTGCACAATATAAAATCTGTCCGTCAATTAGGAAAATTGTTATAAGCTTATATTGTTAAAAATGAGCGTTTTAGAGGTTTCAAAAAACTGATGTGCCGGTGTCCAGCCAACGGATCTAATTTATTGCCCAGTGGAAAAACCAATTACATATTTGAAAACTGCAACAAAAACTATATTAAAATTGCACAATATAAACTGTTTCCCTCAATTAGGAAAATTGTTATAAGCTTATATTGTTAAAAATGAGCGTTTTAGAGGTTTCAAAAAACTGTTATGCCGATGTCCAACCAACGGATCTAATTTATTGCCCAGTGGAAAAACTAATTACTTAATTGAAATCTGCAGTTGAAACTGTATTAAAATTGCACAATATAAACTGTGTCCGTTAATTAGGAAAATTGTTATAGGCTTAGATTTTTAGAAATGAGCGTTTTAGAGGTTTAAAAAATCTGATGTGCCGGTGTCCAGCCAAAGGATCTAGTTTATTGCCCAGTGGAAAAACTAATTACATATTTAAAAACTGCAACAAAAACTATATTAAAACTGCACATTATAAACTGTGTCCGTCAATTACGAAAATTGTTATAAGCTTAGATTGTTAGAAATGAGCGTCTTAGAGGTTTCAAAAATCTGATGTGCCGGTGTCCAGCCAAAGGATCTAATTTATTGCCCAGTTGAAAATCCAATTACATATTTGAAAGCTGCAACAAAAACTATATTAAAATTGCACAATATAAACTGTTTCCCTCAATTAGGAAATTTGTTATAAGCATAGATTGTTAGAAATGAGCGTTTTAGAGGTTTCAAAAACCTGTTATGCCGATGTCCAGCCAACGGATCTAATTTATTGCCCAGTTGAAAATCCAATTACATATTTGAAAACTGCAACAAAAACTATATTAAAATTGCACAATATAAACTGTGTCCGTCAATTAGGAAAATTGTTATAAGCTTAGATTGTTAGAAGTGAGCGTTTTAGAGGTTTCAAAAAACTGATGTGCCGGTGTCCAGCCAATGAATCTAATTTATTGCCCAGTGAAAAAACCAATTACATATTTAAAAACTGCAACAAAAACTATATTAAAATTGCACAATATAAACTGTGTCCGTCAATTAGGAAAATTGTTATAAGCTTAGATTGTTAGAAGTGAGCGTTTTAGAGGTTTCAAAAAACTGATGTGCCGGTGTCCAGCCAATGAATTTAATTTATTGCCCAGTGAAAAAACCAATTACATATATAAAAACTGAAACAAAAACTATATTAAAATATACAATATAAATTGTGTCCGTCAATTAGGAAAATTGTTATAAGCTTATATTGTTAAAAATGAGCGTTTTAGAGTTTCTAACAACTGATGTGCCGATGTCCAGCCAACGGATCTAATTTATTGCCCAGTTGAAAAACCAATTACATATTTAAAAACTGCAACAAAAACTATATTAAAATTTACAATATAAATTGTGTCCGTCAATTAGGAAAATTGTTATAAGCTTAGATTGTTAGAAATGTGCGTTTTAGAGGTTTCTAAAAACTGATGTGCCGATGTCCAGCCAACGGATCTAATTTATTGCCCAGTGGAAAAACTAATTACTTAATTGAAATCTGCAGTTGAAACTGTATTAAAATTGCACAATATAAACTGTGTCCGTTAATTAGGAAAATTGTTATAGGCTTATATTTTTAGAAATGAGCGTTTTAGAGGTTTCTAAAAACTGATGTGCCGATGTCCAGCCAACGGATCTAATTTATTGCCCAGTTGAAAAACCAATTACATATTTGAAAACTGCAAAAAAACTATATTAAAATTGCACGATATAAAATCTGTCCGTCAATTAGGAAAATTGTTATAAGCTTAGATTGTTAGAAGAGAGCGTTTTAGAGGTTTCAAAAAACTGATGTGCCGGTGTCCAGCCAACGGATGTAATTTATTGTCCAGTGGAAAAACCAATTACATATTTAAAACTGCAACAAAAACTATATTAAAATTGCACAATATAAACTGTGTCCGTCAATTAGGAAAATTGTTATAAGCTTAGATTGTTAGAAGTGAGCGTTTTAGAGGTTTCAAAAAACTGATGTGCCGGTGTCCAGCCAATGAATTTAATTTATTGCCCAGTGAAAAAACCAATTACATATTTAAAAACTGAAACAAAAACTATATTAAAATATACAATATAAATTGTGTCCGTCAATTAGGAAAATTGTTATAAGCTTAGATTGTTAGAAATGAGCGTTTTAGAGGTTTCTAAAAACTGATGTGCCGATGTCCAGCCAACGGATCTAATTTATTGCCCAGTGGAAAAACTAATTACTTAATTGAAATCTGCAGTTGAAACTGTATTAAAATTGCACGATATAAAATCTGTCCGTCAATTAGGAAAATTGTTATAAGCATATTGTTAGAAATGAGCGTTTTAGAGGTTTCAAAAAACTGATATTCCGATGTCCAGCCGATGAATCTAATTTATTGCCCAGTAAAAAAACCAATTACATATTTGAAAACTGCAACAAAAACTATATTAAAATTGCACAATATGAACTGTTTCCCTCAATTAGGAAAATTGTTATAAGCTGAGATTGTTAGAAATGAGCGTTTTAGAGGTTTCTAAAAACTGATGTGCCGGTGTCCAGCCAACGGATCTAATTTATTGCCCAGTTGAAAAACCAATTACATATTTGAAAACTGCAACAAAAACTATATTAAAATTGCACAATATGAACTGTTTCCTTCAATTAGGAAAATTGTTATAAGCTTAGATTGTTAGAAATGAGCGTTTTGGAGGTTTCTAAAAACTGATGTGCCGGTGTCCAGCCAATGAATCTAATTTATTGCCCAGTGAAAAAACCAATAACATATTTGAAAACTGCAACAAAAACTATATTAAAATTGCACAATATGAACTGTTTCCTTCAATTAGGAAAATTGTTATAAGCTTAGATTGTTAGAAATGAGCGTTTTGGAGGTTTCTAAAAACTGATGTGCCGGTGTCCAGCCAATGAATCTAATTTATTGCCCAGTTGAAAAACCAATTACATATTTGAAAACTGCAACAAAAACTATATTAAAATTGCACAATATGAACTGTTTCCTTCAATTAGGAAAATTGTTATAAGCTTAGATTGTTAGAAATGAGCGTTTTAGAGGTTTCAAAAAACTGATGTGCCGGTGTCCAGCCAACGGATCTAATTTATTGCCCAGTGGAAAAACCAATTACATATTTGGAAACTGCAACAAAAACTATATTAAAATTGCACAATATAAACTGTTTCCCTCAATTAGGAAAATTGTTATAGGCTTAGATTGTTAGAAATGAGCGTTTTAGAGGTTTCAAA
The DNA here is from genome assembly GCA_963930825.1 of Silvanus unidentatus. Taxonomy (NCBI): domain Eukaryota; kingdom Metazoa; phylum Arthropoda; class Insecta; order Coleoptera; family Silvanidae; genus Silvanus; species Silvanus unidentatus. The sequence continues at coordinate 10,504,100 of OZ005760.1, read as the reverse complement.
AAACTGATGTGCCGGTGTCCATCCAACGGATCTAATTTATTGCCCAGTGGAAAAACCAATTACATATTTGAAAACTGCAACAAAAACTATATTAAAATTGCACAATATAAACTGTTTCCCTTAATTAGGAAAATTGTTATAAGCTTAGATTTTTAGAAATGAGCGTTTTAGAGGTTTCTAAAAACTGATGTGCCGGTGTCCAGCCAACGGATCTAATTTATTGCCCAGTGGAATAACCAATTACATATTTGAAAACTGCAACAAAAACTATATTAAAATTGCACAATATAAACTGTTTCCCTCAATTAGGAAAATTGTTATAAGCTTAGATTTTTAGAAATGAGCGTTTTAGAGGTTTCTAAAAACTGATGTGCCGGTGTCCAGCCAACGGATGTAATTTATTGTCCAGAGGAAAAACCAATTACATATTTAAAAACTGCAACAAAAACTATATTAAAATTGCACAATATAAACTGTTTCCCTCAATTAGGAAAATTGCTATAAGCTTATATTGTTAAAAATGAGCGTTTTAGAGGTTTCTAAAAACTGATGTGCCGGTGTCCAGCCAACGGACCTAATTTATTGCCCAGTTGAAAAACCAATTACATATTTAAAAACTGCAAAAAAACTATATTAAAATTGCACAATATAAAATCTGTCCGTCAGTTAGGAAAATTGTTATAAGCTTATATTGTTAAAAATGAGCGTTTTAGAGGTTTCAAAAAACTGATGTGCCGGTGTCCAGCCAACGGATCTAATTTATTGCCCAGTGGAAAAACCAATTACATATTTGAAAACTGCAACAAAAACTATATTAAAATTTACAATATAAATTGTGTCCGTCAATTAGGAAAATTGTTATAAGTTTAGATTGTTAGAAATGAGCGTTTTAGAGGTTACTAAAAACTGATGTGCCGATGTCCAGCCAACGGATCTAATTTATTGCCCAGTGGAAAAACCAATTACATATTTGAAAACTGCAACAAAAACTATATTAAAATTGCACAATATAAACTGTTTCCCTCAATTAGGAAAATTGTTATAAGCTTATATTGTTAAAAATGAGCGTTTTAGAGGTTTCAAAAAACTGTTATGCCGATGTCCAACCAACGGATCTAATTTATTGCCCAGTGGAAAAACTAATTACTTAATTGAAATCTGCAGTTGAAACTGTATTAAAATTGCACAATATAAACTGTGTCCGTTAATTAGGAAAATTGTTATAGGCTTAGATTTTTAGAAATGAGCGTTTTAGAGGTTTAAAAAATCTGATGTGCCGGTGTCCAGCCAAAGGATCTAGTTTATTGCCCAGTGGAAAAACTAATTACATATTTAAAAACTGCAACAAAAACTATATTAAAACTGCACATTATAAACTGTGTCCGTCAATTACGAAAATTGTTATAAGCTTAGATTGTTAGAAATGAGCGTCTTAGAGGTTTCAAAAATCTGATGTGCCGGTGTCCAGCCAAAGGATCTAATTTATTGCCCAGTTGAAAATCCAATTACATATTTGAAAGCTGCAACAAAAACTATATTAAAATTGCACAATATAAACTGTGTCCGTCAATTAGGAAAATTGTTATAAGCTTAGATTGTTAGAAGTGAGCGTTTTAGAGGTTTCAAAAAACTGATGTGCCGGTGTCCAGCCAATGAATCTAATTTATTGCCCAGTGAAAAAACCAATTACATATTTGAAAACTGCAACAAAAACTATATTAAAATTGCACAATATAAACTGTTTCCCTCAATTAGGAAAATTGTTATAAGCATAGATTGTTAGAAATGAGCGTTTTAGAGGTTTCTAAAAACTGATGTGCCGGTGTCCAGCCAATGAATCTAATTTATTGCCCAGTGAAAAAACCAATAACATATTTGAAAACTGCAACAAAAACTATATTAAAATTGCACAATATAAAATCTGTCCGTCAATTAGGAAAATTGTTATAAGCTTAGATTGTTAGAAATAAGCGTTTTAGAGGTTTCTAAAAACTGATGTGCCGATGTCCAGCCAACGGATCTAATTTATTGCCCAGTGGAAAAACTAATTACTTAATTGAAATCTGCAGTTGAAACTGTATTAAAATTGCACAATATAAACTGTGTCCGTTAATTAGGAAAATTGTTAAAGGCTTAGATTGTTAGAAATGAGCGTTTTAGAGGTTTCTAAAAACTGATGTGTCAATGTCCAGCCAACGGATCTAATTTATTGCCCAGTTGAAAAACCAATTACATACTTGAAAACTGCAAAAAAACTATATTAAAATTGCACAATATAAAATCTGTCCGTCAATTAGGAATATTGTTATAAGCTTAGATTTTTAGAAATGAGCGTTTTAGAGGTTTCTAAAAACTGATGTGCCGGTGTCCAGCCAACGGATGTAATTTATTGCCCAGTGGAAAACCAATTACATATTTGAAAACTGCAACAAAAACTATAATAAAATTTACAATATAAGTTGTGTCCGTCAATTAGGAATATTGTTATAAGCTTAGATTTTTAGAAATGAGCGTTTTAGAGGTTTCTAAAAACTGATGTGTCAATGTCCAGCCAACGGATCTAATTTATTGCCCAGTTGAAAAACCAATTACATACTTGAAAACTGCAAAAAAACTATATTAAAATTGCACAATATAAAATCTGTCCGTCAATTAGCAAAATTGTTATATGCTTAGATTTTTAGAAATGAGCGTTTTAGAGGTATCAAAAAACTGATGCGCCGGTGTCCAGCCAACGGATCTAATTTATTGCCCAGTGGAAAAACCAATTACATATTTGAAAACTGCAACAAAAACTTTATTAAAATTGCACAATATAAACTGTTTCCCTCAATTAGGAAAATTGTTATAAGCTTAGATTGTTAGAAATGAGCGTTTTAGAGGTTTCTAAAAACTGATGTGCCGATGTCCAGCCAACGGATTTAATTTATTGCCCAGTGGAAAAACTAATTACTTAATTGAAATCTGCAGTTGAAACTGTATTAAAATTGCACAATATAAACTGTGTCCGTTAATTAGGAAAATTGTTATAGGCTTAGATTGTTAGAAATGAGCGTTTTAGAGGTTTCTAAAAACTGATGTGCCGATGTCCAGCCAACGGATCTAATTTATTGCTCAGTGGAAAAACCAATTACATATTTGAAAACTGCAACAAAAACTATATTAAAATTGCACAATATAAACTGTTTCCCTCAATTAGGAAAATTGTTATAAGCATAGATTGTTAGAAATGAGCGTTTTAGAGGTTTCAAAAAACTGATATTCCGATGTCCAGCCGATGAATCTAATTTATTGCCCAGTAAAAAAACCAATTACATATTTGAAAACTGCAACAAAAACTATATTAAAATTGCACAATATAAACTGTTTCCCTCAATTAGGAAATTTGTTATAAGCATAGATTGTTAGAAATGAGCGTTTTAGAGGTTTCATAAAACTGTTATGCCGATGTCCAGCCAACGGATCTAATTTATTGCCCAGTGGAAAAACCAATTACATATTTGAAAACTGCAACAAAAACTATATTAAAATTGCACAATATGAACTGTTTCCCTCAATTAGGAAAATTGTTATAAGCTGAGATTGTTAGAAATGAGCGTTTTAGAGGTTTCTAAAAACTGATGTGCCGGTGTCCAGCCAATGAATCTAATTTATTGCCCAGTGAAAAAACCAATAACATATTTGAAAACTGCAACAAAAACTATATTAAAATTGCACAATATAAACTGTTTCCCTCAATTAGGAAAATTGTTATAAGCTTAGATTTTTAGAAATGAGCGTTTTAGAGGTTTCTAAAAACTGATGTGTCAATGTCCAGCCAACGGATCTAATTTATTGCCCAGTTGAAAAACCAATTACATACTTGAAAACTGCAAAAAAACTATATTAAAATTGCACAATATAAAATCTGTCCGTCAATTAGCAAAATTGTTATATGCTTAGATTTTTAGAAATGAGCGTTTTAGAGGTATCAAAAAACTGATGTGCCGGTGTCCAGCCAACGGATCTAATTTATTGCCCAGTGGAAAAACCAATTACATATTTGAAAACTGCAACAAAATCTTTATTAAAATTGCACAATATAAACTGTTTCCCTCAATTAGGAAAATTGTTATAAGCTTAGATTGTTAGAAATGAGCGTTTTAGAGGTTTCTAAAAACTGATGTGCCGATGTCCAGCCAACGGATCTAATTTATTGCCCAGTGGAAAAACTAATTACTTAATTGAAATCTGCAGTTGAAACTGTATTAAAATTGCACAATATAAACTGTGTCCGTTAATTAGGAAAATTGTTATAGGCTTAGATTGTTAGAAATGAGCGTTTTAGAGGTTTCTAAAAACTGATGTGCCGATGTCCAGCCAACGGATCTAATTTATTGCTCAGTGGAAAAACCAATTACATATTTGAAAACTGCAACAAAAACTATATTAAAATTGCACAATATAAACTGTTTCCCTCAATTAGGAAAATTGTTATAAGCATAGATTGTTAGAAATGAGCGTTTTAGAGGTTTCAAAAAACTGATATTCCGATGTCCAGCCGATGAATCTAATTTATTGCCCAGTAAAAAAATCAATTACATATTTGAAAACTGCAACAAAAACTATATTAAAATTGCACAATATAAACTGTTTCCCTCAATTAGGAAATTTGTTATAAGCATAGATTGTTAGAAATGAGCGTTTTAGAGGTTTCAAAAAACTGTTATGCCGATGTCCAGCCAACGGATCTAATTTATTGCCCAGTGGAAAAACCAATTACATATTTGAAAACTGCAACAAAAACTATATTAAAATTGCACAATATGAACTGTTTCCCTCAATTAGGAAAATTGTTATAAGCTGAGATTGTTAGAAATGAGCGTTTTAGAGGTTTCTAAAAACTGATGTGCCGGTGTCCAGCCAATGAATCTAATTTATTGCCCAGTGAAAAAACCAATAACATATTTGAAAACTGCAACAAAAACTATATTAAAATTGCACAATATAAACTGTTTCCCTCAATTAGGAAAATTGTTATAACCTTAGATTTTTAGAAATGAGCGTTTTAGAGGTTTCTAAAAACTGATGTGCCGGTGTCCAGCCAATGAATCTAATTTACTGCCCAGTGAAAAAACCAATTACATATTTGAAAACTGCAACAAAAACTATATTAAAATTGCACAATATAAAATCTGTCCGTCAATTAGGAAAATTGTTATAAGCTTAGATTGTTAGAAATGAGCGTTTTAGAGGTTTCTAAAAACTGATGTGCCGATGTCCAGCCAACGGATCTAATTTATTGCCCAGTGGAAAAACTAATTACTTAATTAAAATCTGCAGTTGAAACTGTATTAAAATTGCACAATATAAACTGTGTCCGTTAATTAGGAAAATTGTTATAGGCTTAGATTGTTAGAAATGAGCGTTTTAGAGGTTTCTAAAAACTAATGTGCCGATGTCCAGCCAACGGATCTAATTTATTGCCCAGTTGAAAAACCAATTACATATTTGAAAACTGCAAAAAAACTATATTAAAATTGCACAATATAAAATCTGTCCGTCAATTAGGAAAATTGTTATATGCTTAGATTTTTAGAAATGAGCGTTTTAGAGGTTTCAAAAAACTGATGTGCCGGTGTCCAGTCAACGGATCTAATTTATTGCCCAGTGGAAAAACCAATTGCATATTTGAAAACTGCAACAAAAACCATATTAAAATTGCACAATATAAACTGTTTCCCTCAATTAGGAAAATTGTTATAAGCTTAGATTGTTAGAAATGAGCGGTTTTAGAGGTTTCAAAAAACTGATATTCCGATGTCCAACCAACGGATCTAATTTATTGCCCAGTGGAAAAACTAATTACTTAATTGAAATCTGCAGTTAAAACTGTATTAAAATTGCACAATATAAACTGTGTCCGTTAATTAGGAAAATTGTTATAGGCTTAGATTGTTAGAAATGAGCGTTTTAGAGGTTTAAAAAATCTGATGTGCCGGTGTCCAGCCAAAGGATCTAATTTATTGCCCAGTGGAAAAACTAATTACATATTTAAAAACTGCAACAAAAACTATATTAAAACTGCACATTATAAGCTGTGTCCGTCAATTACGAAAATTGTTATAGGCTTAGATTGTTAGAAATGAGCGTTTTAGAGGTTTCTAAAAACTGATGTGACGATGTCCAGCCAACGGATCTAATTTATTGCCCAGTTGAAAAACCAATTACATATTTGAAAACCGCAAAAAAACTATATTAAAATTGCACAATATAAAATCTGTCCGTCAATTAGCAAAATTGTTATATGCTTAGATTGTTAGAAATGAGCGTTTTAGAGGTTTCAAAAAACTGTTATGCCGATGTCCAGCCGATGAATCTAATTTATTGCCCAGTAAAAAAACCAATTACATATTTGAAAACTGCAACAAAAACTATATTAAAATTGCACAATATGAACTGTTTCCCTCAATTAGGAAAATTGTTATAAGCTGAGATTGTTAGAAATGAGCGTTTTAGAGGTTTCTAAAAACTGATGTGCCGGTGTCCAGCCAATGAATCTAATTTATTGCCCAGTGAAAAAACCAATAACATATTTGAAAACTGCAACAAAAACTATATTAAAATTGCACAATATAAAATCTGTCCCTCAATTTGGAAAATTGTTATAAGCTTAGATTTTTAGAAATGAGCGTTTTAGAGGTTTCAAAAAACTGATGTGCCGGTGTCCAGCCAACGGATCTAATTTATTGCCCAGTGGAAAAATAAATTACATATTTGAAAACTGCAACAAAAACTATATTAAAATTGCACTATATAAACTGTTTCCCTCAATTAGGAAAATTGTTATAAGCTTATATTGTTAGAAATGAGCGTTTTAGAGGTTTCTAAAAACTGATGTGCCGATGTCCAGCCAACGGATCTAATTTATTGCCCAGTTGAAAAACCAATTACATATTTAAAAACTGCAACAAAAACTATATTAAAATCGCACAATATAAAATCTGTCCGTCAATTAGGAAAATTGTTATAAGCTTAGAGTTTTAGAAATTAGCGTTTTAGAGGTTTCTAAAAACTGATGTGCCGGTGTCCAGCCAACGGATGTAATTTATTGTCCTGTGGAAAAACCAATTACATATTTGAAAACTGCAACAAAAACTATATTAAAATTGCACAATATAAACTGTTTCCCTCAATTAGGAAAATTGTTATAAGCTTATATTGTTAAAAATGAGCGTTTTAGAGGTTTCTAAAAACTGATGTGCCGGTGTCCAGCCAACGGACCTAATTTATTGCCCAGTTGAAAAACCAATTACATATTTGAAAACAGCAAAAAAACTATATTAAAATTGCACAATATAAAATCTGTCCGTCAATTAGGAAAATTGTTATAAGCTTAGATTGTTAGAAATGAGCGTTTTAGAGGTTTCAAAAAACTGATGTGCCGGTGTCCAGCCAACGGATGTAATTTATTGCCCAGTGAAAAAACTAATTACATATTTGAAAACTGCAACAAAAACTATATTAAAATTGCACAATATAAACTGTTTCCCTCAATTAGGAAAATTGTTAAAAGCTTAGATTTTTAGAAATGAGCGTTTTAGAGGTTTCTAAAAACTGATGTGCCTGTGTCCAGCCAATGAATCTAATTTATTGCCCAGTGGAAAAACTAATTACTTAATTGAAATCTGCAGTTGAAACTGTATTAAAATTGCACATTATAAGCTGTGTCCGTCAATTACGAAAATTGTTATAGGCTTAGATTGTTAGAAATGAGCGTTTTAGAGGTTTCTAAAAACTGATGTGCCGATGTCCAGCCAACGGATCTAATTTATTGCCCAGTGGAAAAACCAATTGCATATTTGAAAACTGCAACAAAAACTATATTAAAATTGCACAATATGAACTGTTTCCTTCAATTAGGAAAATTGTTATAAGCTTAGATTGTTAGAAATGAGCGTTTTAGAGGTTTCTAAAAACTGATGTGCCGGTGTCCAGCCAATGAATCTAATTTATTGCCTAGTGAAAAAACCAATAACATATTTGAAAACTGCAACAAAAACTATATTAAAATTGCACAATATAAACTGTTTCCCTCAATTAGGAAAATTGTTATAAGCTTATATTGTTAAAAATGAGCGTTTTAGAGGTTTCTAAAAACTGATGTGCCGGTGTCCAGCCAACGGACCTAATTTATTGCCCAGTTGAAAAACTAATTACATATTTGAAAACAGCAAAAAAACTATATTAAAATTGCACAATATAAAATCTGTCCGTCAATTAGGAAAATTGTTATAAGCTTAGATTGTTAGAAATAAGCGTTTTAGAGGTTTCAAAAAACTGATGTGCCGGTGTCCAGCCAACGGATCTAATTTATTGCCCAGTGAAAAAACCAATTACATATTTGAAAACTGCAACAAAAACTATATTAAAATTGCACAATATAAACTGTTTCCCTCAATTAGGAAAATTGTTAAAAGCTTAGATTTTTAGAAATGAGCGTTTTAGAGGTTTCTAAAAACTGATGTGCCGGTGTCCAGCCAATGAATCTAATTTATTGCCCAGTGAAAAAACCAATAACATATTTGAAAACTGCAACAAAAACTATATTAAAATTGCACAATATAAAATCTGTCCCTCAATTTGGAAAATTGTTATAAGCTTAGATTGTTTGAAATGAGCGTTTTAGAGGTTTCAAAAAACTGTTGTGCCGGTGTCCAGCCAATGAATCTAATTTATTGCCCAGTGAAAAAACCAATAACATATTTGAAAACTGCAACAAAAACTATATTAAAATTGCACAATATAAAATCTGTCCCTCAATTTGGAAAATTGTTATAAGCTTAGATTGTTTGAAATGAGCGTTTTAGAGGTTTCAAAAAACTGATGTGCCGGTGTCCAGCCAACGGATCTAATTTATTGCCCAGTGGAAAAACCAATTACATATTTGGAAACTGCAACAAAAACTATATTAAAATTGCACAATATAAACTGTTTCCCTCAATTAGGAAAATTGTTATAAGCTTATATTGTTAAAAATGAGCGTTTTAGAGGTTTCTAAAAACTGATGTGCCGATGTCCAGCCAACGGATCAAATTTATTGCCCAGTTGAAAAACCAATTACATATTTGAAAACTGCAACAAAAACTATATTAAAATCGCACAATATAAGATCTGTCCGTCAATTAGGAAAATTGTTATAAGCTTAGATTTTTAGAAATGAGCGTTTTAGAGGTTTCTAAAAACTGATGTGCCGGTGTCCAGCCAACGGATGTAATTTATTGTCCAGTGGAAAAACCAATTACATATTTGAAAACTGCAACAAAAACTATATTAAAATTGCACAATATAAACTGTTTCCCTCAATTAGGAAAATTGTTATAAGCTTAGATTTTTAGAAATGAGCGTTTTAGAGGCTTCTAAAAACTGATGTGCCGGTGTCCAGCCAATGAATCTAATTTATTGCCCAGTGAAAAAACCAATTACATATTTGAAAACTGCAACAAAAACTATATTAAAATTGCACAATATAAACTGTTTCCCTCAATTAGGAAAATTGTTAAAAGCTTAGATTTTTAGAAATGAGCGTTTTAGAGGTTTCTAAAAACTGATGTGCCGGTGTCCAGCAAATGAATCTAATTTATTGCCCAGTGAAAAAACCAATTACATATTTGAAAACTGCAACAAAAACTATATTAAAATTGCACAATATGAAATCTGTCCGTCAATTAGGAAAATTGTTATAAGCTTAGATTGTTAGAAATGAGCGGTTTTAGAGGTTTCAAAAAACTGATATTCCGATGTCCAACCAACGGATCTAATTTATTGCCCAGTGGAAAAACTAATTACTTAATTGAAATCTGCAGTTAAAACTGTATTAAAATTGCACAATATAAACTGTGTCCGTTAATTAGGAAAATTGTTATAGGCTTAGATTGTTAGAAATGAGCGTTTTAGAGGTTTAAAAAATCTGATGTGCCGGTGTCCAGCCAAAGGATCTAATTTATTGCCCAGTGGAAAAACTAATTACATATTTAAAAACTGCAACAAAAACTATATTAAAACTGCACATTATAAGCTGTGTCCGTCAATTACGAAAATTGTTATAGGCTTAGATTGTTAGAAATGAGCGTTTTAGAGGTTTCTAAAAACTGATGTGACGATGTCCAGCCAACGGATCTAATTTATTGCCCAGTTGAAAAACCAATTACATATTTGAAAACCGCAAAAAAACTATATTAAAATTGCACAATATAAAATCTGTCCGTCAATTAGCAAAATTGTTATATGCTTAGATTGTTAGAAATGAGCGTTTTAGAGGTTTCAAAAAACTGTTATGCCGATGTCCAGCCGATGAATCTAATTTATTGCCCAGTAAAAAAACCAATTACATATTTGAAAACTGCAACAAAAACTATATTAAAATTGCACAATATGAACTGTTTCCTTCAATTAGGAAAATTGTTATAAGCTTAGATTGTTAGAAATGAGCGTTTTAGAGGTTTCTAAAAACTGATGTGCCGGTGTCCAGCCAATGAATCTAATTTATTGCCTAGTGAAAAAACCAATAACATATTTGAAAACTGCAACAAAAACTATATTAAAATTGCACAATATAAACTGTTTCCCTCAATTAGGAAAATTGTTATAAGCTTATATTGTTAAAAATGAGCGTTTTAGAGGTTTCTAAAAACTGATGTGCCGGTGTCCAGCCAACGGATGTAATTTATTGTCCTGTGGAAAAACCAATTACATATTTGAAAACTGCAACAAAAACTATATTAAAATTGCACAATATAAACTGTTTCCCTCAATTAGGAAAATTGTTATAAGCTTATATTGTTAAAAATGAGCGTTTTAGAGGTTTCTAAAAACTGATGTGCCGGTGTCCAGCCAACGGACCTAATTTATTGCCCAGTTGAAAAACCAATTACATATTTGAAAACAGCAAAAAAACTATATTAAAATTGCACAATATAAAATCTGTCCGTCAATTAGGAAAATTGTTATAAGCTTAGATTGTTAGAAATGAGCGTTTTAGAGGTTTCAAAAAACTGATGTGCCGGTGTCCAGCCAACGGATGTAATTTATTGCCCAGTGAAAAAACTAATTACATATTTGAAAACTGCAACAAAAACTATATTAAAATTGCACAATATAAACTGTTTCCCTCAATTAGGAAAATTGTTAAAAGCTTAGATTTTTAGAAATGAGCGTTTTAGAGGTTTCTAAAAACTGATGTGCCTGTGTCCAGCCAATGAATCTAATTTATTGCCCAGTGGAAAAACTAATTACTTAATTGAAATCTGCAGTTGAAACTGTATTAAAATTGCACATTATAAGCTGTGTCCGTCAATTACGAAAATTGTTATAGGCTTAGATTGTTAGAAATGAGCGTTTTAGAGGTTTCTAAAAACTGATGTGCCGATGTCCAGCCAACGGATCTAATTTATTGCCCAGTGGAAAAACCAATTGCATATTTGAAAACTGCAACAAAAACTATATTAAAATTGCACAATATGAACTGTTTCCTTCAATTAGGAAAATTGTTATAAGCTTAGATTGTTAGAAATGAGCGTTTTAGAGGTTTCTAAAAACTGATGTGCCGGTGTCCAGCCAATGAATCTAATTTATTGCCTAGTGAAAAAACCAATAACATATTTGAAAACTGCAACAAAAACTATATTAAAATTGCACAATATAAACTGTTTCCCTCAATTAGGAAAATTGTTATAAGCTTATATTGTTAAAAATGAGCGTTTTAGAGGTTTCTAAAAACTGATGTGCCGGTGTCCAGCCAACGGACCTAATTTATTGCCCAGTTGAAAAACTAATTACATATTTGAAAACAGCAAAAAAACTATATTAAAATTGCACAATATAAAATCTGTCCGTCAATTAGGAAAATTGTTATAAGCTTAGATTGTTAGAAATAAGCGTTTTAGAGGTTTCAAAAAACTGATGTGCCGGTGTCCAGCCAACGGATCTAATTTATTGCCCAGTGAAAAAACCAATTACATATTTGAAAACTGCAACAAAAACTATATTAAAATTGCACAATATAAACTGTTTCCCTCAATTAGGAAAATTGTTAAAAGCTTAGATTTTTAGAAATGAGCGTTTTAGAGGTTTCTAAAAACTGATGTGCCGGTGTCCAGCCAATGAATCTAATTTATTGCCCAGTGAAAAAACCAATAACATATTTGAAAACTGCAACAAAAACTATATTAAAATTGCACAATATAAAATCTGTCCCTCAATTTGGAAAATTGTTATAAGCTTAGATTGTTTGAAATGAGCGTTTTAGAGGTTTCAAAAAACTGTTGTGCCGGTGTCCAGCCAATGAATCTAATTTATTGCCCAGTGAAAAAACCAATAACATATTTGAAAACTGCAACAAAAACTATATTAAAATTGCACAATATAAAATCTGTCCCTCAATTTGGAAAATTGTTATAAGCTTAGATTGTTTGAAATGAGCGTTTTAGAGGTTTCAAAAAACTGATGTGCCGGTGTCCAGCCAACGGATCTAATTTATTGCCCAGTGGAAAAACCAATTACATATTTGGAAACTGCAACAAAAACTATATTAAAATTGCACAATATAAACTGTTTCCCTCAATTAGGAAAATTGTTATAAGCTTATATTGTTAAAAATGAGCGTTTTAGAGGTTTCTAAAAACTGATGTGCCGATGTCCAGCCAACGGATCAAATTTATTGCCCAGTTGAAAAACCAATTACATATTTGAAAACTGCAACAAAAACTATATTAAAATCGCACAATATAAGATCTGTCCGTCAATTAGGAAAATTGTTATAAGCTTAGATTTTTAGAAATGAGCGTTTTAGAGGTTTCTAAAAACTGATGTGCCGGTGTCCAGCCAACGGATGTAATTTATTGTCCAGTGGAAAAACCAATTACATATTTGAAAACTGCAACAAAAACTATATTAAAATTGCACAATATAAACTGTTTCCCTCAATTAGGAAAATTGTTATAAGCTTAGATTTTTAGAAATGAGCGTTTTAGAGGCTTCTAAAAACTGATGTGCCGGTGTCCAGCCAATGAATCTAATTTATTGCCCAGTGAAAAAACCAATTACATATTTGAAAACTGCAACAAAAACTATATTAAAATTGCACAATATAAACTGTTTCCCTCAATTAGGAAAATTGTTAAAAGCTTAGATTTTTAGAAATGAGCGTTTTAGAGGTTTCTAAAAACTGATGTGCCGGTGTCCAGCAAATGAATCTAATTTATTGCCCAGTGAAAAAACCAATTACATATTTGAAAACTGCAACAAAAACTATATTAAAATTGCACAATATGAAATCTGTCCGTCAATTAGGAAAATTGTTATAAGCTTAGATTGTTAGAAATGAGCGTTTTAGAGGTTTCAAAAAACTGATGTGCCGGTGTCCAGCCAATGAATCTAATTTATTGCCCAGTGAAAAAACCAATTACATATTTGAAATCTGCAACAAAAACCATATTAAAATTGCACAATATAAACTGTTTCCCTCAATTAGGAAAATTGTTATAAGCTTAGATTTTTAGAAATGAGCGTTTTAGAGGTTTCTAAAAACTGATGTGCCGGTGTCCAGCCAACGAATCTAATTTATTGCCCAGTGAAAAAACCAATTACATATTTGAAAACTGCAACAAAAACTATATTAAAATTGCACAATATAAACTGTTTCCCTCAATTAGGAAAATTGTTATAAGCTTAGATTGTTAGAAATGAGCGTTTTAGAGGTTTCTAAAAACTGATGTGCCGGTGTCCAGCCAACGGATCTAATTTATTGCCCAGTGGAAAAACCAATTACATATTTGAAAACTGCAACAAAAACTATATTAAAATTGCACAATATAAACTGTTTCCCTCAATTAGGAAAATTGTTATAAGCTTATATTGTTAGAAATGAGCGTTTTAGAGGTTTCTAAAAACTGATGTGCCGATGTCCAGCCAACGGATCTAATTTATTGCCCAGTTGAAAAACCAATTACATATTTAAAAACTGCAACAAAAACTATATTAAAATCGCACAATATAAAATCTGTCCGTCAATTAGGAAAATTGTTATAAGCTTAGAGTTTTAGAAATTAGCGTTTTAGAGGTTTCTAAAAACTGATGTGCCGGTGTCCAGCCAACGGATGTAATTTATTGTCCTGTGGAAAAACCAATTACATATTTGAAAACTGCAACAAAAACTATATTAAAATTGCACAATATAAACTGTTTCCCTCAATTAGGAAAATTGTTATAAGCTTATATTGTTAAAAATGAGCGTTTTAGAGGTTTCTAAAAACTGATGTGCCGGTGTCCAGCCAACGGACCTAATTTATTGCCCAGTTGAAAAACCAATTACATATTTGAAAACAGCAAAAAAACTATATTAAAATTGCACAATATAAAATCTGTCCGTCAATTAGGAAAATTGTTATAAGCTTAGATTGTTAGAAATGAGCGTTTTAGAGGTTTCAAAAAACTGATGTGCCGGTGTCCAGCCAACGGATCAAATTTATTGCCCAGTGGAAAAACCAATTACATATTTGAAAACTGCAACAAAAACTATATTAAAATTGCACAATATAAAATCTGTCCCTCAATTAGGAAAATTATTATAAGCTTAGATTGTTAGAAATGAGCGTTTTAGAGGTTTCAAAAAACTGATGTGCCGGTGTCCAGCCAATGAATCTAACTTATTGCCCAGTGAAAAAACCAATTACATATTTGAAATCTGCAACAAAAACTATATTAAAATTGCACAATATAAACTGTTTCCCTCAATTAGGAAAATTGTTATAAGCTTAGATTTCTAGAAATAAGCGTTTTAGAGGTTTCTAAAAACTGATGTGCCGGTGTCCAGCCAATGAATCTAATTTATTGCCCAGTGAAAAAACCAATTACATATTTGAAAACTGCAACAAAAACTATATTAAAATTGCACAATATAAACTGTTTCCCTCAATTAGGAAAATTGTTAAAAGCTTAGATTTTTAGAAATGAGCGTTTTAGAGGTTTCTAAAAACTGATGTGCCGGTGTCCAGCCAATGAATCTAATTTATTGCCCAGTGAAAAAACCAATTACATATTTGAAAACTGCAACAAAAACTATATTAAAATTGCACAATATAAAATCTGTCCGTCAATTAGGAAAATTGTTATAAGCTTAGATTGTTAGAAATGAGCGTTTTAGAGGTTTCAAAAAACTGTTATGCCGATGTCCAACCAACGGATCTAATTTATTGCCCAGTGGAAAAACTAATTACTTAATTGAAATCTGCAGTTGAAACTGTATTAAAATTGCACAATATAAACTGTGTCCGTTAATTAGGAAAATTGTTGTAGGCTTAGATTGTTAGAAATGAGCGTTTTAGAGGTTTCAAAAAACTGATATTCCGATGTCCAGCCAACGGATCTAATTTATTGCTTAGTGGAAAAACCAATTACATATTTGAAAACTGCAAAAAAAACTATATTAAAATTGCACAATATAAACTGTGTCCGTTAATTAGGAAAATTGTTATAAGCTTAGATTTTTAGAAATGAGCGTTTTAGAGGTTTCTAAAAACTGATGTGCCGGTGTCCAGCCAATGAATCTAATTTATTGCCCAGTGAAAAAACCAATTACATATTTGAAAACTGCAACAAAAACTATATTAAAATTGCACAATATAAAATCTGTCTGTCAATTAGGAAAATTGTTATAAGCTTAGATTGTTAGAAATGAGCGTTTTAGAGGTTTCTAAAAACTGATGTGCCGATGTCCAGCCAACGGATCTAATTTATTGCCCAGTGGAAAAACTAATTACTTAATTGAAATCTGCAGTTGAAACTGTATTAAAATTGCACAATATAAACTGTGTCCGTTAATTAGGAAAATTGTTATAGGCTTAGATTGTTAGAAATGAGCGTTTTAGAGGTTTCTAAAAACTGATGTGCCGATGTCCAGCCAACGGATCTAATTTATTGCCCAGTTGAAAAACCAATTACATATTTGAAAACTGCAAAAAAATTATATTAAAACTGCACATTATAAGCTGTGTCCGCTAATTAGGAAAATTGTTATAGGCTTAGATTGTTAGAAATGAGCGTTTTAGAGGTTTCAAAAAACTGATGTGCCGGTGTCCAGCCAACGGATCTAATTTATTGCCCAGTGGAAAACCTAATTACATATTTAAAAACTGCAACAAAAACTATATTAAAACTGTACATTATAAGCTGTGTCCGTCAATTACGAAAATTGTTATAGGCTTAGATTGTTAGAAAAGAGCGTTTAAGAGGTTTCTAAAAACTGATGTGCCGATGTCCAGCCAACGGATCTAATTTATTGCCCAGTGGAAAAACCAATTACATATTTGAAAACTGCAACAAAAACTATATTAAAATTGCACAATATGAACTGTTTCCTTCAATTAGGAAAATTGTTATATGCTTAGATTGTTAGAAATGAGCGTTTTGGAGGTTTCTAAAAACTGATGTGCCGGTGTCCAGCCAATGAATCTAATTTATTGCCCAGTGAAAAAACCAATAACATATTTGAAAACTGCAACAAAAACTATATTAAAATTGCACAATATGAACTGTTTCCTTCAATTAGGAAAATTGTTATAAGCTTAGATTGTTAGAAATGAGCGTTTTGGAGGTTTCTAAAAACTGATGTGCCGGTGTCCAGCCAACGGATCTAATTTATTGCCCAATGGAAAAACCAATTACATATTTGAAAACTGCAACAAAAACTATATTAAAATTGCACAATATGAACTGTTTCCTTCAATTAGGAAAATTGTTATAAGCTTAGATTGTTAGAAATGAGCGTTTTGGGTTTCTAAAAACTGTTGTGCCGGTGTCCAGCCAACGGATCTAATTTATTGCCCAGTGGAAAAACTAATTACTTAATTGAAATCTGCAGTTGAAACTGTATTAAAATTGCACAATATAAGCTGTGTCCGTCAATTACGAAAATTGTTATAGGCTTAAATTGTTAGAAATGAGCGTTTTAGAGGTTTCTAAAAACTGATGTGCCGATGTCCAGGCAACGGATCTAATTTATTGCCCAGTGGAAAAACCAATTGCATATTTGAAAACTGCAACAAAAACTATATTAAAATTGCACAATATGAACTGTTTCCTTCAATTAGGAAAATTGTTATAAGCTTAGATTGTTAGAAATGAGCGTTTTAGAGGTTTCTAAAAACTGATGTGACGGTGTCCAGCCAATGAATCTAATTTATTGCCCAGTGAAAAAACCAATAACATATTTGAAAACTGCAACAAAAACTATATTAAAATTGCACAATATAAAATCTGTCCCTCAATTTGGAAAATTGTTATAAGCTTAGATTGTTTGAAATGAGCGTTTTAGAGGTTTCAAAAAACTGATGTGCCGGTGTCCAGCCAATGAATCTAATTTATTGCCCAGTGAAAAAACTAATAACATATTTGAAAACTGCAACAAAAACTATATTAAAATTGCACAATATAAAATCTGTCCCTCAATTTGGAAAATTGTTATAAGCTTAGATTGTTTGAAATGAGCGTTTTAGAGGTTTCAAAAAACTGATGTGCCGTTGTCCAGCCAACGGATCTAATTTATTGCCCAGTGGAAAAACCAATTACATATTTGGAAACTGCAACAAAAACTATATTAAAATTGCACAATATAAACTGTTTCCCTCAATTAGGAAAATTGTTATAAGCTTATATTGTTAAAAATGAGCGTTTTAGAGGTTTCTAAAAACTGATGTGCCGGTGTCCAGCCAACGGATGTAATTTATTGTCCAGTGGAAAAACCAATTACATATTTGAAAACTGCAACAAAAACTATATTAAAATTGCACAATATAAACTGTTTCCCTCAATTAGGAAAATTGTTATAAGCTTAGATTGTTAGAAATGAGCGGTTTTAGAGGTTTCAAAAAACTGATATTCCGATGTCCAGCCGATGAATCTAATTTATTGCCCAGTAAAAAAACCAATTACATATTTGAAAACTGCAACAAAAACTATATTAAAATTGCACAATATAAACTGTTTCCCTCAATTAGGAAATTTGTTATAAGCATAGATTGTTAGAAATGAGCGTTTTAGAGGTTTCAAAAAACTGTTATGCCGATGTCCAACCAACGGATCTAATTTATTGCCCAGTGGAAAAACTAATTACATATTTAAAAACTGCAACAAAAACTTTATTAAAACTGCACATTATAAGCTGTGTCCGTCAATTACGAAAATTGTTATAGGCTTAGATTGTTAGAAATGAGCGTTTTAGAGGTTTCTAAAAACTGATGTGACGATGTCCAGCCAACCGATCTAATTTATTGCCCAGTTGAAAAACCAATTACATATTTGAAAACTGCAAAAAAACTATATTAAAATTGCACAATATAAAATCTGTCCGTCAATTAGCAAAATTGTTATATGCTTAGATTTTTAGAAATGAGCGTTTTAGAGGTATCAAAAAACTGATGTGACGGTGTCCAGCCAACGGATCTAATTTATTGCCCAGTGGAAAAACCAATTACATATTTGAAAACTGCAACAAAAACTTTATTAAAATTGCACAATATAAACTGTTTCCCTCAATTAGGAAAATTGTTATAAGCTTAGATTGTTAGAAATGAGCGTTTTAGAGGTTTCTAAAAACTGATGTGCCGATGTCCAGCCAACGGATCTATTTTATTGCCCAGTGGAAAAACTAATTACTTAATTGAAATCTGCAGTTGAAACTGTATTAAAATTGCACAATATAAACTGTGTCCGTTAATTAGGAAAATTGTTATAGGCTTAGATTGTTAGAAATGAGCGTTTTAGAGGTTTCTAAAAACTGATGTGCCGATGTCCAGCCAACGGATCTAATTTATTGCTCAGTGGAAAAACCAATTACATATTTGAAAACTGCAACAAAAACTATATTAAAATTGCACAATATAAAGTGTTTCCCTCAATTAGGAAAATTGTTATAAGCATAGATTGTTAGAAATGAGCGTTTTAGAGGTTTCAAAAAACTGATATTCCGATGTCCAGCCGATGAATCTAATTTATTGTCCAGTAAAAAAACCAATTACATATTTGAAAACTGCAACAAAAACTATATTAAAATTGCACAATATAAACTGTTTCCCTCAATTAGGAAATTTGTTATAAGCATAGATTGTTAGAAATGAGCGTTTTAGAGGTTTCAAAAAACTGTTATGCCGATGTCCAGCCAACGGATCTAATTTATTGCCCAGTGGAAAAACCAATTACATATTTGAAAACTGCAACAAAAACTATATTAAAATTGCACAATATGAACTGTTTCCCTCAATTAGGAAAATTGTTATAAGCTAAGATTGTTAGAAATGAGCGTTTTAGAGGTTTCTAAAAACTGATGTGCCGGTGTCCAGCCAATGAATCTAATTTATTGCCCAGTGAAAAAACCAATAACATATTTGAAAACTGCAACAAAAACTATATTAAAATTGCACAATATAAAATCTGTCCGTCAATTAGGAAAATTGTTATAAGCTTAGATTGTTAGAAATAAGCGTTTTAGAGGTTTCTAAAAACTGATGTGCCGATGTCCAGCCAACGGATCTAATTTATTGCCCAGTGGAAAAACTAATTACTTAATTGAAATCTGCAGTTGAAACTGTATTAAAATTGCACAATATAAACTGTGTCCGTTAATTAGGAAAATTGTTAAAGGCTTAGATTGTTAGAAATGAGCGTTTTAGAGGTTTCTAAAAACTGATGTGTCAATGTCCAGCCAACGGATCTAATTTATTGCCCAGTTGAAAAACCAATTACATACTTGAAAACTGCAAAAAAACTATATTAAAATTGCACAATATAAAATCTGTCCGTCAATTAGGAATATTGTTATAAGCTTAGATTTTTAGAAATGAGCGTTTTAGAGGTTTCTAAAAACTGATGTGCCGGTGTCCAGCCAACGGATGTAATTTATTGCCCAGTGGAAAACCAATTACATATTTGAAAACTGCAACAAAAACTATAATAAAATTTACAATATAAGTTGTGTCCGTCAATTAGGAATATTGTTATAAGCTTAGATTTTTAGAAATGAGCGTTTTAGAGGTTTCTAAAAACTGATGTGTCAATGTCCAGCCAACGGATCTAATTTATTGCCCAGTTGAAAAACCAATTACATACTTGAAAACTGCAAAAAAACTATATTAAAATTGCACAATATAAAATCTGTCCGTCAATTAGCAAAATTGTTATATGCTTAGATTTTTAGAAATGAGCGTTTTAGAGGTATCAAAAAACTGATGTGCCGGTGTCCAGCCAACGGATCTAATTTATTGCCCAGTGGAAAAACCAATTACATATTTGAAAACTGCAACAAAAACTTTATTAAAATTGCACAATATAAACTGTTTCCCTCAATTAGGAAAATTGTTATAAGCTTAGATTGTTAGAAATGAGCGTTTTAGAGGTTTCTAAAAACTGATGTGCCGATGTCCAGCCAATGGATCTAATTTATTGCCCAGTGGAAAAACTAATTACTTAATTGAAATCTGCAGTTGAAACTGTATTAAAATTGCACAATATAAACTGTGTCCGTTAATTAGGAAAATTGTTATAGGCTTAGATTGTTAGAAATGAGCGTTTTAGAGGTTTCTAAAAACTGATGTGCCGATGTCCAGCCAACGGATCTAATTTATTGCTCAGTGGAAAAACCAATTACATATTTGAAAACTGCAACAAAAACTATATTAAAATTGCACAATATAAACTGTTTCCCTCAATTAGGAAAATTGTTATAAGCATAGATTGTTAGAAATGAGCGTTTTAGAGGTTTCAAAAAACTGATATTCCGATGTCCAGCCGATGAATCTAATTTATTGCCCAGTAAAAAAACCAATTACATATTTGAAAACTGCAACAAAAACTATATTAAAATTGCACAATATAAACTGTTTCCCTCAATTAGGAAATTTGTTATAAGCATAGATTGTTAGAAATGAGCGTTTTAGAGGTTTCAAAAAACTGTTATGCCGATGTCCAGCCAACGGATCTAATTTATTGCCCAGTGGAAAAACCAATTACATATTTGAAAACTGCAACAAAAACTATATTAAAATTGCACAATATGAACTGTTCCCTCAATTAGGAAAATTGTTATAAGCTGAGATTGTTAGAAATGAGCGTTTTAGAGGTTTCTAAAAACTGATGTGCCGGTGTCCAGCCAATGAATCTAATTTATTGCCCAGTGAAAAAACCAATAACATATTTGAAAACTGCAACAAAAACTATATTAAAATTGCACAATATAAACTGTTTCCCTCAATTAGGAAAATTGTTATAACCTTAGATTTTTAGAAATGAGCGTTTTAGAGGTTTCAAAAAACTGATGTGCCGGTGTCCAGCCAACGGATCTAATTTATTGCCCAGTGGAAAAACCAATTACATATTTGAAAACTGCAACAAAAACTATATTAAAATTGCACAATATAAAATCTGTCCGTCAATTAGGAAAATTGTTATAAGCTTAGATTGTTAGAAATGAGCGTTTTAGAGGTTTCTAAAAACTGATGTGCCGATGTCCAGCCAACGGATCTAATTTATTGCCCAGTGGAAAAACTAATTACTTAATTAAAATCTGCAGTTGAAACTGTATTAAAATTGCACAATATAAACTGTGTCCGTTAATTAGGAAAATTGTTATAGGCTTAGATTGTTAGAAATGAGCGTTTTAGAGGTTTCTAAAAACTGATGTGCCGATGTCCAGCCAACGGATCTAATTTATTGCCCAGTTGAAAAACCAATTACATATTTGAAAACTGCAAAAAAACTATATTAAAATTGCACAATATAAAATCTGTCCGTCAATTAGGAAAATTGTTATATGCTTAGATTTTTAGAAATGAGCGTTTTAGAGGTTTCAAAAAACTGATGTGCCGGTGTCCAGTCAACGGATCTAATTTATTGCCCAGTGGAAAAACCAATTGCATATTTGAAAACTGCAACAAAAACTATATTAAAATTGCACAATATAAACTGTTTCCCTCAATTAGGAAAATTGTTATAAGCTTAGATTGTTAGAAATGAGCGGTTTTAGAGGTTTCAAAAAACTGATATTCCGATGTCCAGCCGATGAATCTAATTTATTGCATAGTAAAAAAACCAATTACATATTTGAAAACTGCAACAAAAACTATATTAAAATTGCACAATATAAACTGTTTCCCTCAATTAGGAAATTTGTTATAAGCTTAGATTGTTAGAAATGAGCGTTTTAGAGGTTTCAAAAAACTGTTATGCCGATGTCCAACCAACGGATCTAATTTATTGCCCAGTGGAAAAACTAATTACTTAATTGAAATCTGCAGTTAAAACTGTATTAAAATTGCACAATATAAACTGTGTCCGTTAATTAGGAAAATTGTTATAGGCTTAGATTGTTAGAAATGAGCGTTTTAGAGGTTTAAAAAATCTGATGTGCCGGTGTCCAGCCAAAGGATCTAATTTATTGCCCAGAGGAAAAACTAATTACATATTTAAAAACTGCAACAAAAACTATATTAAAACTGCACATTATAAGCTGTGTCCGTCAATTACGAAAATTGTTATAGGCTTAGATTGTTAGAAATGAGCGTTTTAGAGGTTTCTAAAAACTGATGTGACGATGTCCAGCCAACGGATCTAATTTATTGCCCAGTTGAAAAACCAATTACATATTTGAAAACTGCAAAAAAACTATATTAAAATTGCACAATATAAAATCTGTCCGTCAATTAGCAAAATTGTTATATGCTTAGATTGTTAGAAATGAGCGTTTTAGAGGTTTCAAAAAACTGTTATGCCGATGTCCAGCCGATGAATCTAATTTATTGCCCAGTAAAAAAACCAATTACATATTTGAAAACTGCAACAAAAACTATATTAAAATTGCACAATATGAACTGTTTCCCTCAATTAAGAAAATTGTTATAAGCTGAGATTGTTAGAAATGAGCGTTTTAGAGGTTTCTAAAAACTGATGTGCCGGTGTCCAGCCAATGAATCTAATTTATTGCCCAGTGAAAAAACCAATAACATATTTGAAAACTGCAACAAAAACTATATTAAAATTGCACAATATAAAATCTGTCCCTCAATTTGGAAAATTGTTATAAGCTTAGATTGTTAGAAATGAGCGTTTTAGAGGTTTCAAAAAACTGATGTGCCGGTGTCCAGCCAACGGATCTAATTTATTGCCCAGTGGAAAAACCAATTACATATTTGAAAACTGCAACAAAAACTATATTAAAATTGCACAATATAAACTGTTTCCCTCAATTAGGAAAATTGTTATAAGCTTATATTGTTAGAAATGAGCGTTTTAGAGGTTTCTCAAAACTGATGTGCCGATGTCCAGCCAACGGATCTAATTTATTGCCCAGTTGAAAAACCAATTACATATTTAAAAACTGCAACAAAAACTATATTAAAATCGCACAATATAAAATCTGTCCGTCAATTAGGAAAATTGTTATAAGCTTAGAGTTTTAGAAATTAGCGTTTTAGAGGTTTCAAAAAACTGATGTGCCGGTGTCCAGCCGATGAATCTAATTTATTGCCCAGTAAAAAAACCAATTACATATTTGAAAACTGCAACAAAAACTATATTAAAATTGCACAATATAAACTGTTTCCCTCAATTAGGAAATTTGTTATAAGCATAGATTGTTAGAAATGAGCGTTTTAGAGGTTTCAAAAAACTGTTATGCCGATGTCCAGCCAACGGATCTAATTTATTGCCCAGTGGAAAAACCAATTACATATTTGAAAACTGCAACAAAAACTATATTAAAATTGCACAATATGAACTGTTCCCTCAATTAGGAAAATTGTTATAAGCTGAGATTGTTAGAAATGAGCGTTTTAGAGGTTTCTAAAAACTGATGTGCCGGTGTCCAGCCAATGAATCTAATTTATTGCCCAGTGAAAAAACCAATAACATATTTGAAAACTGCAACAAAAACTATATTAAAATTGCACAATATAAACTGTTTCCCTCAATTAGGAAAATTGTTATAACCTTAGATTTTTAGAAATGAGCGTTTTAGAGGTTTCAAAAAACTGATGTGCCGGTGTCCAGCCAACGGATCTAATTTATTGCCCAGTGGAAAAACCAATTACATATTTGAAAACTGCAACAAAAACTATATTAAAATTGCACAATATAAAATCTGTCCGTCAATTAGGAAAATTGTTATAAGCTTAGATTGTTAGAAATGAGCGTTTTAGAGGTTTCTAAAAACTGATGTGCCGATGTCCAGCCAACGGATCTAATTTATTGCCCAGTGGAAAAACTAATTACTTAATTAAAATCTGCAGTTGAAACTGTATTAAAATTGCACAATATAAACTGTGTCCGTTAATTAGGAAAATTGTTATAGGCTTAGATTGTTAGAAATGAGCGTTTTAGAGGTTTCTAAAAACTGATGTGCCGATGTCCAGCCAACGGATCTAATTTATTGCCCAGTTGAAAAACCAATTACATATTTGAAAACTGCAAAAAAACTATATTAAAATTGCACAATATAAAATCTGTCCCTCAATTTGGAAAATTGTTATAAGCTTAGATTGTTAGAAATGAGCGTTTTAGAGGTTTCAAAAAACTGATGTGCCGGTGTCCAGCCAACGGATCTAATTTATTGCCCAGTGGAAAAACCAATTACATATTTGAAAACTGCAACAAAAACTATATTAAAATTGCACAATATAAACTGTTTCCCTCAATTAGGAAAATTGTTATAAGCTTATATTGTTAAAAATGAGCGTTTTAGAGGTTTCTAAAAACTGATGTGCCGGTGTCCAGCCAACGGACCTAATTTATTGCCCAGTTGAAAAACCAATTACATATTTGAAAACAGCAAAAAAACTATATTAAAATTGCACAATATAAAATCTGTCCGTCAATTAGGAAAATTGTTATAAGCTTAGATTGTTAGAAATGAGCGTTTTAGAGGTTTCAAAAAACTGATGTGCCGGTGTCCAGCCAACGGATCTAATTTATTGCCCAGTGAAAAAACCAATTACATATTTGAAAACTGCAACAAAAACTATATTAAAATTGCACAATATAAACTGTTTCCCTCAATTAGGAAATTTGTTATAAGCATAGATTGTTAGAAATGAGCGTTTTAGAGGTTTCAAAAAACTGTTATGCCGATGTCCAGCCAACGGATCTAATTTATTGCCCAGTGGAAAAACCAATTACATATTTGAAAACTGCAACAAAAACTATATTAAAATTGCACAATATGAACTGTTCCCTCAA
Organism: Silvanus unidentatus; assembly: GCA_963930825.1. Taxonomy (NCBI): domain Eukaryota; kingdom Metazoa; phylum Arthropoda; class Insecta; order Coleoptera; family Silvanidae; genus Silvanus; species Silvanus unidentatus. The sequence goes on along the minus strand of OZ005760.1, from coordinate 10,478,843 downwards.
TTAGGAAAATTGTTATAAGCTGAGATTGTTAGAAATGAGCGTTTTAGAGGTTTCTAAAAACTGATGTGCCGGTGTCCAGCCAATGAATCTAATTTATTGCCCAGTGAAAAAACCAATAACATATTTGAAAACTGCAACAAAAACTATATTAAAATTGCACAATATAAACTGTTTCCCTAAATTAGGAAAATTGTTATAACCTTAGATTTTTAGAAATGAGCGTTTTAGAGGTTTCAAAAAACTGATGTGCCGGTGTCCAGCCAACGGATCTAATTTATTGCCCAGTGGAAAAACCAATTACATATTTGAAAACTGCAACAAAAACTATATTAAAATTGCACAATATAAAATCTGTCCGTCAATTAGGAAAATTGTTATAAGCTTAGATTGTTAGAAATGAGCGTTTTAGAGGTTTCTAAAAACTGATGTGCCGATGTCCAGCCAACGGATCTAATTTATTGCCCAGTGGAAAAACTAATTACTTAATTAAAATCTGCAGTTGAAACTGTATTAAAATTGCACAATATAAACTGTGTCCGTTAATTAGGAAAATTGTTATAGGCTTAGATTGTTAGAAATGAGCGTTTTAGAGGTTTCTAAAAACTGATGTGCCGATGTCCAGCCAACGGATCTAATTTATTGCCCAGTTGAAAAACCAATTACATATTTGAAAACTGCAAAAAAACTATATTAAAATTGCACAATATAAAATCTGTCCCTCAATTTGGAAAATTGTTATAAGCTTAGATTGTTAGAAATGAGCGTTTTAGAGGTTTCAAAAAACTGATGTGCCGGTGTCCAGCCAACGGATCTAATTTATTGCCCAGTGGAAAAACCAATTACATATTTGAAAACTGCAACAAAAACTATATTAAAATTGCACAATATAAACTGTTTCCCTCAATTAGGAAAATTGTTATAAGCTTATATTGTTAAAAATGAGCGTTTTAGAGGTTTCTAAAAACTGATGTGCCGGTGTCCAGCCAACGGACCTAATTTATTGCCCAGTTGAAAAACCAATTACATATTTGAAAACAGCAAAAAAACTATATTAAAATTGCACAATATAAAATCTGTCCGTCAATTAGGAAAATTGTTATAAGCTTAGATTGTTAGAAATGAGCGTTTTAGAGGTTTCAAAAAACTGATGTGCCGGTGTCCAGCCAACGGATCTAATTTATTGCCCAGTGGAAAAACCAATTACATATTTGAAAACTGCAACAAAAACTATATTAAAATTGCACAATATAAAATCTGTCCCTCAATTAGGAAAATTATTATAAGCTTAGATTGTTAGAAATGAGCGTTTTAGAGGTTTCAAAAAACTGATGTGCCGGTGTCCAGCCAATGAATCTAACTTATTGCCCAGTGAAAAAACCAATTACATATTTGAAATCTGCAACAAAAACTATATTAAAATTGCACAATATAAACTGTTTCCCTCAATTAGGAAAATTGTTATAAGCTTAGATTTCTAGAAATAAGCGTTTTAGAGGTTTCTAAAAACTGATGTGCCGGTGTCCAGCCAATGAATCTAATTTATTGCCCAGTGAAAAAACCAATTACATATTTGAAAACTGCAACAAAAACTATATTAAAATTGCACAATATAAACTGTTTCCCTCAATTAGGAAAATTGTTAAAAGCTTAGATTTTTAGAAATGAGCGTTTTAGAGGTTTCTAAAAACTGATGTGCCGGTGTCCAGCCAATGAATCTAATTTATTGCCCAGTGAAAAAACCAATTACATATTTGAAAACTGCAACAAAAACTATATTAAAATTGCACAATATAAAATCTGTCCGTCAATTAGGACAATTGTTATAAGCTTAGATTGTTAGAAATGAGCGTTTTAGAGGTTTCAAAAAACTGTTATGCCGATGTCCAACCAACGGATCTAATTTATTGCCCAGTGGAAAAACTAATTACTTAATTGAAATCTGCAGTTGAAACTGTATTAAAATTGCACAATATAAACTGTGTCCGTTAATTAGGAAAATTGTTATAGGCTTAGATTGTTAGAAATGAGCGTTTTAGAGGTTTCAAAAAACTGATATTCCGATGTCCAGCCAACGGATCTAATTTATTGCTTAGTGGAAAAACCAATTACATATTTGAAAACTGCAAAAAAAACTATATTAAAATTGCACAATATAAACTGTGTCCGTTAATTAGGAAAATTGTTATAAGCTTAGATTTTTAGAAATGAGCGTTTTAGAGGTTTCTAAAAACTGATGTGCCGGTGTCCAGCCAATGAATCTAATTTATTGCCCAGTGAAAAAACCAATTACATATTTGAAAACTGCAACAAAAACTATATTAAAATTGCACAATATAAAATCTGTCTGTCAATTAGGAAAATTGTTATAAGCTTAGATTGTTAGAAATGAGCGTTTTAGAGGTTTCTAAAAACTGATGTGCCGATGTCCAGCCAACGGATCTAATTTATTGCCCAGTGGAAAAACTAATTACTTAATTAAAATCTGCAGTTGAAACTGTATTAAAATTGCACAATATAAACTGTGTCCGTTAATTAGGAAAATTGTTATAGGCTTAGATTGTTAGAAATGAGCGTTTTAGAGGTTTCTAAAAACTGATGTGCCGATGTCCAGCCAACGGATCTAATTTATTGCCCAGTTGAAAAACCAATTACATATTTGAAAACTGCAGAAAAATTATATTAAAACTGCACATTATAAGCTGTGTCCGCTAATTAGGAAAATTGTTATAGGCTTAGATTGTTAGAAATGAGCGTTTTAGAGGTTTCTAAAAACTGATGTGCCGATGTCCAGCCAACGGATCTAATTTATTGCCCAGTGGAAAAACTAATTACATATTTAAAAACTGCAACAAAAACTATATTAAAACTGCACATTATAAGCTGTGTCCGTCAATTACGAAAATTGTTATAGGCTTAGATTGTTAGAAATGAGCGTTTAAGAGGTTTCTAAAAACTGATGTGCCGATGTCCAGCCAACGGATCTAATTTATTGCCCAGTGGAAAAACCAATTGCATATTTGAAAACTGCAACAAAAACTATATTAAAATTGCACAATATGAACTGTTTCCTTCAATTAGGAAAATTGTTATAAGCTTAGATTGTTAGAAATGAGCGTTTTAGAGGTTTCTAAAAACTGATGTGCCGGTGTCCAGCCAATGAATCTAATTTATTGCCCAGTGAAAAAACCAATAACATATTTGAAAACTGCAACAAAAACTATATTAAAATTGCACAATATAAAATCTGTCCCTCAATTTGGAAAATTGTTATAAGCTTAGATTGTTTGAAATGAGCGTTTTAGTGGTTTCAAAAAACTGATGTGCCGGTGTCCAGCCAATGAATCTAATTTATTGCCCAGTGATAAAACCAATAACATATTTGAAAACTGCAACAAAAACTATATTAAAATTGCACAATATAAAATCTGTCCCTCAATTTGGAAAATTGTTATAAGCTTAGATTGTTTGAAATGAGCGTTTTAGAGGTTTCAAAAAACTGATGTGCCGGTGTCCAGCCAACGGATCTAATTTATTGCCCAGTGGAAAAACCAATTACATATTTGGAAACTGCAACAAAAACTATATTAAAATTGCACAATATAAACTGTTTCCCTCAATTAGGAAAATTGTTATAAGCTTATATTGTTAAAAATGAGCGTTTTAGAGGTTTCTAAAAACTGATGTGCCGATGTCCAGCCAACGGATCAAATTTATTGCCCAGTTGAAAAACCAATTACATATTTGAAAACTGCAACAAAAACTATATTAAAATCGCACAATATAAGATCTGTCCGTCAATTACGAAAATTGTTATAAGCTTAGATTTTTAGAAATAAGCGTTTTAGAGGTTTCTAAAAACTGATGTGCCGGTGTCCAGCCAACGGATGTAATTTATTGTCCAGAGGAAAAACCAATTACATATTTGAAAACTGCAACAAAAACTATATTAAAATTGCACAATATAAACTGTTTCCCTCAATTAGGAAAATTGTTATAAGCTTAGATTTTTAGAAATGAGCGTTTTAGAGGCTTCTAAAAACTGATGTGCCGGTGTCCAGCCAATGAATCTAATTTATTGCCCAGTGAAAAAACCAATTACATATTTGAAAACTGCAACAAAAACTATATTAAAATTGCACAATATAAACTGTTTCCCTCAATTAGGAAAATTGTTAAAAGCTTAGATTTTTAGAAATGAGCGTTTTAGAGGTTTCTAAAAACTGATGTGCCGGTGTCCAGCCAATGAATCTAATTTATTGCCCAGTGAAAAAACCAATTACATATTTGAAAACTGCAACAAAAACTATATTAAAATTGCACAATATAAAATCTGTCCGTCAATTAGGAAAATTGTTATAAGCTTAGATTGTTAGAAATGAGCGTTTTAGAGGTTTCTAAAAACTGATGTGCCGTTGTCCAGCCAACGGATCTAATTTATTGCCCAGTTGAAAAACCAATTACATATTTGAAAACTGCAACAAAAACTATATTAAAATTTACAATATAAATTGTGTCCGTCAATTAGGAAAATTGTTATAAGCTTAGATTGTTAGAAATGAGCGTCTTAGAGGTTTCAAAAGTCTGATGTGCCGGTGTCCAGCCAAAGGATCTAATTTATTGCCCAGTGGAAAAACTAATTACTTAATTGAAATCTGCAGTTGAAACTGTATTAAAATTGCACAATATAAACTGTGTCCGTTAATTAGGAAAATTGTTATAGGCTTAGATTGTTAGAAATGAGCGTTTTAGAGGTTTCTAAAAACTGATGTGCCGATGTCCAGCCAACGGATCTAATTTATTGCCCAGTTGAAAAACCAATTACATATTTGAAAACTGCAAAAAAACTATATTAAAATTGCACAATATAAACTGTTTCCCTCAATTAGGAAAATTGTTATAAGCTTAGATTGTTAGAAATGAGCGTTTTAGAGGTTTCTAAAAACTGATGTGCCGATGTCCAGCCAACGGATCTAATTTATTGCCCAGTGGAAAAACTAATTACTTAATTGAAATCTGCAGTTGAAACTGTATTAAAATTGCACAATATAAACTGTGTCCGTTAATTATGAAAATTGTTATAGGCTTAGATTGTTAGAAATGAGCGTTTTAGAGGTTTCTAAAAACTGATGTGCCGATGTCCAGCACACGGATCTAATTTATTGCCCAGTTGAAAAACCAATTTCATATTTGAAAACTGCAAAAAAACTATATTAAAATTGCACAATATAAACTGTTTCCCTCAATTAGGAAAATTGTTATAAGCTTAGATTGTTAGAAATGAGCGGTTTTAGAGGTTTCAAAAAACTGATATTCCGATGTACAGCCGATGAATCTAATTTATTGCCCAGTAAAAAAACCAATTACATATTTAAAAACTGCAACAAAAACTATATTAAAACTGCACATTATAAGCTGTGTCCGTCAATTACGAAAATTGTTATAGGCTTAGATTGTTAGAAATGAGCGTTTTAGAGGTTTCTAAAAACTGATGTGACGATGTCCAGCCAACGGATCTAATTTATTGCCCAGTTGAAAAACCAATTACATATTTGAAAACTGCAAAAAAACTATATTAAAATTGCACAATATAAAATCTGTCCGTCAATTAGCAAAATTGTTATATGCTTAGATTTTTAGAAATGAGCGTTTTAGAGGTATCAAAAAACTGATGTGACGGTGTCCAGCCAACGGATCTAATTTATTGCCCAGTGGAAAAACCAATTACATATTTGAAAACTGCAACAAAAACTTTATTAAAATTGCACAATATAAACTGTTTCCCTCAATTAGGAAAATTGTTATAAGCTTAGATTGTTAGAAATGAGCGTTTTAGAGGTTTCTAAAAACTGATGTGAGGATGTCCAGCCAACGGATCTAATTTATTGCCCAGTGGAAAAACTAATTACTTAATTGAAATCTGCAGTTGAAACTGTATTAAAATTGCACAATATAAACTGTGTCCGTTAATTAGGAAAATTGTTATAGGCTTAGATTGTTAGAAATGAGCGTTTTAGAGGTTTCTAAAAACTGATGTGCCGATGTCCAGCCAACGGATCTAATTTATTGCTCAGTGGAAAAACCAATCACATATTTGAAAACTGCAACAAAAACTATATTAAAATTGCACAATATAAACTGTTTCCCTCAATTAGGAAAATTGTTATAAGCATAGATTGTTAGAAATGAGCGTTTTAGAGGTTTCAAAAAACTGATATTCCGATGTCCAGCCGATGAATCTAATTTATTGTCCAGTAAAAAAACCAATTACATATTTGAAAACTGCAACAAAAACTATATTAAAATTGCACAATATAAACTGTTTCCCTCAATTAGGAAATTTGTTATAAGCATAGATTGTTAGAAATGAGCGTTTTAGAGGTTTCAAAAAACTGTTATGCCGATGTCCAGCCAACGGATCTAATTTATTGCCCAGTGGAAAAACCAATTACATATTTGAAAACTGCAACAAAAACTATATTAAAATTGCACAATATGAACTGTTTCCCTCAATTAGGAAAATTGTTATAAGCTGAGATTATTAGAAATGAGCGTTTTAGAGGTTCTAAAAACTGATGTGCCGGTGTCCAGCCAATGAATCTAATTTATTGCCCAGTGAAAAAACCAATAACATATTTGAAAACTGCAACAAAAACTATATTAAAATTGCACAATATAAAATCTGTCCGTCAATTAGGAAAATTGTTATAAGCTTAGATTGTTAGAAATGAGCGTTTTAGAGGTTTCTAAAAACTGATGTGCCGATGTCCAGCCAACGGATCTAATTTATTGCCCAGTGGAAAAACTAATTACTTAATTGAAATCTGCAGTTGAAACTGTATTAAAATTGCACAATATAAACTGTGTCCGTTAATTAGGAAAATTGTTAAAGGCTTAGATTGTTAGAAATGAGCGTTTTAGAGGTTTCTAAAAACTGATGTGTCAATGTCCAGCCAACGGATCTAATTTATTGCCCAGTTGAAAAACCAATTACATACTTGAAAACTGCAAAAAAACTATATTAAAATTGCACAATATAAAATCTGTCCGTCAATTAGGAATATTGTTGTAAGCTTAGATTTTTAGAAATGAGCGTTTTAGAGGTTTCTAAAAACTGATGTGCCGGTGTCCAGCCAACGGATGTAATTTATTGCCCAGTGGAAAACCAATTACATATTTGAAAACTGCAACAAAAACTATAATAAAATTTACAATATAAGTTGTGTCCGTCAATTAGGAATATTGTTATAAGCTTAGATTTTTAGAAATGAGCGTTTTAGAGGTTTCTAAAAACTGATGTGTCAATGTCCAGCCAACGGATCTAATTTATTGCCCAGTTGAAAAACCAATTACATACTTGAAAACTGCAAAAAAACTATATTAAAATTGCACAATATAAAATCTGTCCGTCAATTAGCAAAATTGTTATATGCTTAGATTTTTAGAAATGAGCGTTTTAGAGGTATCAAAAAACTGATGTGCCGGTGTCCAGCCAACGGATCTAATTTATTGCCCAGTGGAAAAACCAATTACATATTTGAAAACTGCAACAAAAACTTTATTAAAATTGCACAATATAAACTGTTTCCCTCAATTAGGAAAATTGTTATAAGCTTAGATTGTTAGAAATGAGCGTTTTAGAGGTTTCTAAAAACTGATGTGCCGATGTCCAGCCAACGGATCTAATTTATTGCCCAGTGGAAAAACTAATTACTTAATTGAAATCTGCAGTTGAAACTGTATTAAAATTGCACAATATAAACTGTGTCCGTTAATTAGGAAAATTGTTATAGGCTTAGATTGTTAGAAATGAGCGTTTTAGAGGTTTAAAAAATCTGATGTGCCGGTGTCCAGCCAAAGGATCTAATTTATTGCCCAGTGGAAAAACTAATTACATATTTAAAAACTGCAACAAAAACTATATTAAAACTGCACATTATAAGCTGTGTCCGTCAATTACGAAAATTGTTATAGGCTTAGATTGTTAGAAATGAGCGTTTTAGAGGTTTCTAAAAACTGATGTGACGATGTCCAGCCAACGGATCTAATTTATTGCCCAGTTGAAAAACCAATTACATATTTGAAAACTGCAAAAAAACTATATTAAAATTGCACAATATAAAATCTGTCCGTCAATTAGCAAAATTGTTATATGCTTAGATTTTTAGAAATGAGCGTTTTAGAGGTTTCAAAAAACTGTTATGCCGATGTCCAGCCGATGAATCTAATTTATTGCCCAGTAAAAAAACCAATTACATATTTGAAAACTGCAACAAAAACTATATTAAAATTGCACAATATGAACTGTTTCCCTCAATTAGGAAAATTGTTATAAGCTTAGATTGTTAGAAATGAGCGTTTTAGAGGTTTCTAAAAACTGATGTGCCGGTGTCCAGCCAATGAATCTAATTTATTGCCCAGTGAAAAAACCAATAACATATTTGAAAACTGCAACAAAAACTATATTAAAATTGCACAATATAAAATCTGTCCCTCAATTTGGAAAATTGTTATAAGCTTAGATTGTTAGAAATGAGCGTTTTAGAGGTTTCAAAAAACTGATGTGCCGGTGTCCAGCCAACGGATCTAATTTATTGCCCAGTGGAAAAACCAATTACATATTTGAAAACTGCAACAAAAACTATATTAAAATTGCACAATATAAACTGTTTCCCTCAATTAGGAAAATTGTTATAAGCTTATATTGTTAGAAATGAGCGTTTTAGAGGTTTCTAAAAACTGATGTGCCGATGTCCAGCCAACGGATCTAATTTATTGCCCAGTTGAAAAACCAATTACATATTTAAAAACTGCAACAAAAACTATATTAAAATCGCACAATATAAAATCTGTCCGTCAATTAGGAAAATTGTTATAAGCTTAGAGTTTTAGAAATTAGCGTTTTAGAGGTTTCTAAAAACTGATGTGCCGGTGTCCAGCCAACGGATGTAATTTATTGTCCTGTGGAAAAACCAATTACATATTTGAAAACTGCAACAAAAACTATATTAAAATTGCACAATATAAACTGTTTCCCTCAATTAGGAAAATTGTTATAAGCTTATATTGTTAAAAATGAGCGTTTTAGAGGTTTCTAAAAACTGATGTGCCGGTGTCCAGCCAACGGACCTAATTTATTGCCCAGTTGAAAAACCAATTACATATTTGAAAACAGCAAAAAAACTATATTAAAATTGCACAATATAAAATCTGTCCGTCAATTAGGAAAATTGTTATAAGCTTAGATTGTTAGAAATGAGCGTTTTAGAGGTTTCAAAAAACTGATGTGCCGGTGTCCAGCCAACGGATCTAATTTATTGCCCAGTGGAAAAACCAATTACATATTTGAAAACTGCAACAAAAACTATATTAAAATTGCACAATATAAAATCTGTCCCTCAATTAGGAAAATTATTATAAGCTTAGATTGTTAGAAATGAGCGTTTTAGAGGTTTCAAAAAACTGATGTGCCGGTGTCCAGCCAATGAATCTAACTTATTGCCCAGTGAAAAAACCAATTACATATTTGAAATCTGCAACAAAAACTATATTAAAATTGCACAATATAAACTGTTTCCCTCAATTAGGAAAATTGTTATAAGCTTAGATTTCTAGAAATAAGCGTTTTAGAGGTTTCTAAAAACTGATGTGCCGGTGTCCAGCCAATGAATCTAATTTATTGCCCAGTGAAAAAACCAATTACATATTTGAAAACTGCAACAAAAACTATATTAAAATTGCACAATATAAAATCTGTCCGTCAATTAGGAAAATTGTTATAAGCTTAGATTGTTAGAAATGAGCGTTTTAGAGGTTTCAAAAAACTGTTATGCCGATGTCCAACCAACGGATCTAATTTATTGCCCAGTGGAAAAACTAATTACTTAATTGAAATCTGCAGTTGAAACTGTATTAAAATTGCACAATATAAACTGTGTCCGTTAATTAGGAAAATTGTTATAGGCTTAGATTGTTAGAAATGAGCGTTTTAGAGGTTTCAAAAAACTGATATTCCGATGTCCAGCCAACGGATCTAATTTATTGCTTAGTGGAAAAACCAATTACATATTTGAAAACTGCAAAAAAAACTATATTAAAATTGCACAATATAAACTGTGTCCGTTAATTAGGAAAATTGTTATAAGCTTAGATTTTTAGAAATGAGCGTTTTAGAGGTTTCTAAAAACTGATGTGCCGGTGTCCAGCCAATGAATCTAATTTATTGCCCAGTGAAAAAACCAATAACATATTTGAAAACTGCAACAAAAACTATATTAAAATTGCACAATATAAAATCTGTCCCTCAATTTGGAAAATTGTTATAAGCTTAGATTGTTTGAAATGAGCGTTTTAGAGGTTTCAAAAAACTGATGTGCCGGTGTCCAGCCAACGGATCTAATTTATTGCCCAGTGGAAAAACCAATTACATATTTGGAAACTGCAACAAAAACTATATTAAAATTGCACAATATAAACTGTTTCCCTCAATTAGGAAAATTGTTATAAGCTTATATTGTTAAAAATGAGCGTTTTAGAGGTTTCTAAAAACTGATGTGCCGATGTCCAGCCAACGGATCAAATTTATTGCCCAGTTGAAAAACCAATTACATATTTGAAAACTGCAACAAAAACTATATTAAAATCGCACAATATAAGATCTGTCCGTCAATTAGGAAAATTGTTATAAGCTTAGATTTTTAGAAATGAGCGTTTTAGAGGTTTCTAAAAACTGATGTGACGGTGTCCAGCCAACGGATGTAATTTATTGTCCAGTGGAAAAACCAATTACATATTTGAAAACTGCAACAAAAACTATATTAAAATTGCACAATATAAACTGTTTCCCTCAATTAGGAAAATTGTTAAAAGCTTAGATTTTTAGAAATGAGCGTTTTAGAGGTTTCTAAAAACTGATGTGCCGGTGTCCAGCCAATGAATCTAATTTATTGCCCAGTGAAAAAACCAATTACATATTTGAAAACTGCAACAAAAACTATATTAAAATTGCACAATATGAAATCTGTCCGTCAATTAGGAAAATTGTTATAAGCTTAGATTGTTAGAAATGAGCGTTTTAGAGGTTTCAAAAAACTGATGTGCCGGTGTCCAGCCAATGAATCTAATTTATTGCCCAGTGAAAAAACCAATTACATATTTGAAATCTGCAACAAAAACTATATTAAAATTGCACAATATAAACTGTTTCCCTCAATTAGGAAAATTGTTATAAGCTTAGATTTTTAGAAATGAGCGTTTTAGAGGTTTCTAAAAACTGATGTGCCGGTGTCCAGCCAATGAATCTAATTTATTGCCCAGTGAAAAAACCAATTACATATTTGAAAACTGCAACAAAAACTATATTAAAATTGCACAATATAAACTGTTTCCCTCAATTAGGAAAATTGTTAAAAGCTTAGATTTTTAGAAATGAGCGTTTTAGAGGTTTCTAAAAACTGATGTGCCGGTGTCCAGCCAATGAATCTAATTTATTGCCCAGTGAAAAAACCAATTACATATTTGAAAACTGCAACAAAAACTATATTAAAATTGCTCAATATAAAATCTGTCCGTCAATTAGGAAAATTGTTATAAGCTTAGATTGTTAGAAATGAGCGTTTTAGAGGTTTCAAAAAACTGTTATGCCGATGTCCAACCAACGGATCTAATTTATTGCCCAGTGGAAAAACTAATTACTTAATTGAAATCTGCAGTTGAAACTGTATTAAAATTGCACAATATAAACTGTGTCCGTTAATTAGGAAAATTGTTATAGGCTTAGATTGTTAGAAATGAGCGTTTTAGAGGTTTGAAAAAACTGATATTCCGATGTCCAGCCAACGGATCTAATTTATTGCTTAGTGGAAAAACCAATTACATATTTGAAAACTGCAAAAAAAACTATATTAAAATTGCACAATATAAACTGTGTACGTTAATTAGGAAAATTGTTATAGGCTTAGATTTTTAGAAATGAGCGTTTTAGAGGTTTCTAAAAACTGATGTGCCGGTGTCCAGCCAATGAATCTAATTTATTGCCCAGTGAAAATACCAATTACATATTTGAAAACTGCAACAAAAACTATATTAAAATTGCACAATATAAAATCTGTCCGTCACTTTTGGAATATTATGTGTTCAAACACATGTTGCAGTCCAATGCTTAATATGTAACTAAATTAATGCTTTGGGCCTCTGTATAACGCTGCTTAAACAAAATGAACTCTGTGCCTCTGATAGTTTGGCTGTAACGGATACTTTTGGAATAAGAGGTGTTCAAACACATGCTGCAGTCTAACGCTTAATATGTGATTATATTAATGCTTTGGGCCTCTGTAAAACGCTGCATATTCGATATGAACTTTGTGCCTCTAATAGTTTGGCTGTAACGGACAGTTTTGGAATATTAGGTGTTCAACAATATGGGGCAGTCCAACGCTTAATATGTGAGTATAGTGATGTTTTGGGACTCTGTTGAACGCCTCATATTTCATATGAACTGTGTGAGTACGATAGTATGGCTGTAACTGACATTTTTGAAATATTAAGTGTTTAACAATATGGGGCAGTCCAACGCTTAATATGTGAGTATAGTGATGTTTTGGGACTCTGTTGATCGCCTCATATTTCATTTGAACTGTGTGAGTACGATAGTTTGGCTGTAGCTGACATTTTTGGAATATTAGGTGTTCAACCACATGGGGCAGTCCAACGCTTAATATGTGATTATATTAATGCTTTAGGACTCTGTATAAAGCTGCATATATGAGTACGATAATTTGATATGTGCATATAGTGATGCTTTGGGACTCTGTTGAACGCCTCATATTCAATATGAACTGTGTGCCTCCGATAGTATGGCTGTAACTGACATTTTTGTAATATTAGGTGTTTAACCATATGGGGCAGTCCAACGCTTAATATGTGCATATAGTAATGCTTAAAGACTCTGTATAGCGCCTCATATTCAATATGAACTGTGTGCCTACGATAGTTTGGCTGTAACTGACATTTTTGGAATATTAGGTGTTCAACATTATGGGGCTGTCTAACGCTTAATATGTAAGTATAGTGATGTTTTGGGACTCTGTTGAACGCCTCATATTCCATATGAACTGTGTGAGTACGATAGTATGGCTGTAACTGACATTTTTGAAATATTAGGTGTTTAACCATATGGGGCAGTCCAACGCTTAATATATGCATATAGTAATGCTTTAAGACTCTGTATAGCGCCTCATATTCAATATGAACTAAGTGTCTACCATAGTTTGGCTGTAGCTGACATTTTTGGAATATTAGGTGTTCAACATTATAGGGCCGTCCAACGCTTAATATGTGATTACATTAATGCTTTGGGACTCTGTATAAAGCTGCATATACAATATGAACCATGCGTCTTTAACAGTTTGGCTGTAACTCACATTTTTGGAATAATAGGTGTTCAACCACATGGGGCAGTCCAACGCTTAATATGTGCATATAGTGATGCTTTGGGACTCGGTTGAACGCCTCATATTCCATATGAACTGTGTGAGTCCGATAGTTTGGCTGTAACTGACATTTTTGGAATATTTGGTGTTCAACATTATGGGGCAGTCCAACGCTTAATATGTGATTATATTATTGCTTTGGGACTTTGTATAAAGCTGCATATACAATATGAACCATGCGTCTTTAACAGTTTGGCTGTAATTCACATTTTTGGAATATTAGGTGTTCAACTACATGGGGCAGTCCAACGCTTAATATGTGTTTATATTATTGCTTTGGGACTCTGTATAAAGCTGCATATACAATATGAACCATGCGTCTTTAACAGTTTGTCTGTAACTCACATTTTTGGAATATTAGGTGTTCAACCACATGGGGCAGTCCAACGCCTAATATGTGCATATAGTGATGCTTTGGGACTCTGTTGAACGCCTCATATTCAATATGAACTGTGTGCCTCCGATAGTATGGCTGTAACTGACATTTTTGTAATATTAGGTGTTTAACCATATGGGGCAGTCCAACGCTTAATATGTGCATATAGTAATGCTTAAAGACTCTGTATAGCGCTTCATATTCAATATGAACTGTGTGCCTACGATAGTTTGGCTGTAACTGACATTTTTGGAATATTAGGTGTTCTACATTATAGGGCTGTCTAACGCTTAATATGTAAGTATAGTGATGTTTTGGGACTCTGTTGAACGCCTCATATTCAATATGAACTGTGTGCCTACGATAGTATGGCTGTAACTGACATTTTTGGAATATTAAGTGTTCAACCACATGGGGCAGTCCAACGCTTAATATGTGAGTATAGTGATGTTTTGGGACTCTGTTAAACGCCTCATATTCAATATGAACTGCGTGCCTACCATAGTTTTGCTGTAGCTGACATTTTTGGAATATTAGGTGTTCAACCACATGGGGCAGTCCAACGCCTAATATGTGATTGATTATATTATTGCTTTGGGACTCTGTATAAAGCTGCATATACAATATGAACCATGAGTCTCTTACAGTTTGGCTGTAACTGACATTTTTGGAATATTAGGTGTTCAACCACATGGGGCAGTCCAACGCCTAATATGTGATTGATTATATTATTGCTTTGGGACTCTGTATAAAGCTGCATATACAATATGAACCATGTGTCTTTAACAGTTTGGCTGTAACTCACATTTTTGGAATATTAGGTGTTCAACAACATGGGGCAGTCTAACGCTTAATATGTGATTATATTATTGCTTTGGGACTCTGTATAACACTACATATTCAATATGAACTGCGTGCCTACCATAGTTTGGCTGTAGCTGACATTTTTGGAATATTAGGTGTTCAACATTATGGGGCGGTCCAACGCTTAATATGTGATTATATTAATGCTTTGGGACTCTGTATATAGCTGCATATACAATATGAAACATGCGTCTTTAACAGTATGGCTGTAACTCACAATTTTGGAATATTAGGTGTTCAACCACATGGGGCAGTCCAACGCTTAATATATGATTATATTATTGCTTTGGGACTCTGTATAACACTACATATTCAATATGAACTGCGTGCCTACCATAGTTTGGCTGTAGCTGACATTTTTGGAATATTAGGTGTTCAACATTATGGGGCGGTCCAACGCTTAATATGTGATTATATTATTGCTTTGGGACTCTGTATAACACTACATATTCAATATGAACTGCGTGCCTACCATAGTTTGGCTGTAGCTGACATTTTTGGAATATTAGATGTTTAACATTATGGGGCGTTCCTACGCTTAATATGTGATTATATTAATGCTATAGGACTCTGTATAAAGCTGCATATACAATATGAACCATGAGTCTCTAACAGTTTGGCTGTAACTGACATTTTTAGAATATTAGGTGTTCAACCACATGGGGCAGTCCAACGCTTAATATGTGCATATAGTGATGCTTTGGGACTCGGTTGAACGCCTCATATTCCATATGAACTGTGTGAGTCCGATAGTTTGGCTGTAACTGACATTTTTTGGAATTTTAGGTGTTCAACCACATGGGGCAGTCCAACGCTTAATATGAGATATTATTGCTTTGGGACTCTGTTGAACTCCTCATATTCAATATGAACTGCGTGCCTACCATAGTTTGGCTGTAGCTGACATTTTTGGAATATTAGGTGTTCAACATTATGGGGCGGTCCAACGCTTAATATGTGATTATATTATTGCTTTGGGACTCTGTATAAAGCTGCATATACAATATGAACCATGAGTCTCTAACAGTTTGGCTGTAACTGACATTTTTGGAATATTAGGTGTTCAACCACATGGGGCAGTCCAACGCTTAATATGTGCATATAGTGATGCTTTGGGACTCGGTTGAACGCCTCATATTCCATATGAACTGTGTGAGTCCGATAGTTTGGCTGTAACTGACATTTTTGGAATTTTAGGTGTTCAACCACATGGGGCAGTCCAACGCTTAATATGAGATATTATTGCTTTGGGACTCTGTTGAACTCCTCATATTCAATATGAACTGCGTGCCTACCATAGTTTGGCTGTAGCTGACATTTTTGGAATATTAGGTGTTCAACATTATAGGGCGGTCCAACGCTTAACATGTGAATATATTAATGCTTTGGGACTCTGTATAAAGCTGCATATACAAATAGTAATGCTTTAAGACTCTGTATAGCGCCTCATATTCAATATGAACTGTGTGCATACGATAGTTTGGCTGTAAATGACATTTTTGAAATATTAGGTGTTCAACATTATGGGGCTGTCTAACGCTTAATATGTAAGTATAGTGATGTTTTGGGACTCTGTTGAACGCCTCATATTCAATATGAACTGTGTACCTACGATAGTATGGCTGTAACTGACATTTTTGGACTATTAGGTGTTCAACCACATGAGGCAGTCCAACGCCTAATATGTGCATATAGTAATGCTTTAAGACTCTGTATAGCGCCTCATATTCAATATGAACTGTGTGCATACGATAGTTTGGCTGTAACTGACATTTTTGGAATATTAGGTGTTCAACCACATGGGGCAGTCCAACGCTTAATTAGTGTCTATATTAATGCTTTGGGCCTCTGTATAACGCTACTTATACAAAATGAATTCTGTGCCTCTTATAGTTTGGCTGTAACAGACACTTTTGGAATATTAGGTGTTCAACCACATGGGGCAGTCCAACGCTTAATATGTGGTTATATTAATGCTTCGGGACTCTGTATAACGCTGCATATACAGTATGAACTCTGTGCCTCTTATAGATTGGCTGTAACTGACACTTTTGGAATATTATGTGTTCAACCACAGTTTCAGTCCAACGCTTAATAAGTGACTATATAAATGCTTGGGGCCTCTGTATAACGCTGCATATACAATATGAGCAATGTGCCTCTAATAGTTTGGCTGTAACGGACATTTTTGGAATATTAGGTGTTCAATCATATGGGGAAGTCCAACGCTTAATAAGTGACTATTATAATGCTTTGGGCCTCTGTATAACGCTGCATATACAATATGAACTCTGTGTCTCTAATAGTTTGGCTGTAACGGACACTTTTGGAATATTATGTGTTCAAACACATGTTGCAGTCCAATGCTTAATATGTGACTAAATTAATGCTTTGGGCCTCTGTATAACGCTCCTTATACAAAATGAACTCTGTGCGTCTGATAGTTTGGCTGTAACTGACATTTTTGGAGTATTAGGTGTTTAACCACATGGGGAAGTCCAACGCTTAATAAGTGACTATATTAATGCTTTGGGCCTCTGTAAAACGCTGCATATTCGATATGAACTTTGTGCCTCTAATAGTTTAGCTGTAACGGACATTTTTGGAATATTAGGTGTTGAGTCACATGGGGCAGTCCAACGCTTAATAAGTGACTATATTAATGCTTTGGGCCTCTGTAAAACGCTGCATATTCGATATGAACTTTGTGCCTCTAATAGTTTGGCTGTAACGGACACATTTGGAATATTAGGTGTTTAACCACATGGAGCAGTCCAACGCTTAATAAGTGACTATATTAATGCTTTGTGCCTCTGTAAAACGTTGCATATTCGATATGAACTTTGTGCCTCTAATAGTTTGGCTGTAACTGACACTTTTGGAATATTATGTGTTCAACCAGTTTCAGTCCAACGCTTAATAAGTGACTATATAAATGCTTGGGGCCTCTGTATAACGCTGCATATACAATATGAGCAATGTGCCTCTAATAGTTTGGCTGTAACGGACATTTTTGGAATATTAGGTGTTCAATCATATGGGGAAGTCCAACGCTTAATAAGTGACTATTATAATGCTTTGTGCCTCTGTAAAACGATGCATATTCGATATGAACTTTGTGCCTCTAATAGTTTAGCTGTAACGGACATTTTTGGAATATTAGGTGTTCAACCACATGGGGCAGTCCAACGCTTAATAAGTGACTATATTAATGCTTTGGGCCACTGTAAAACGCTGCATATTCGATATGAACTTTGTGCCTCTAATAGTTTGGCTGTAACGGACACATTTGGAATATTAGGGGTTTAAGCACATGGAGCAGTCCAACGCTTAATAAGTGACTATATTAATGCTTTGTGCCTCTGTAAAACGTTGCATATTCGATATGAACTTTGTGCCTCTAATAGTTTGGCTGTAACGGACACTTTTGGAATAAGAGGTGTTCAACCACATGCTGCAGTCTAACAATATGTGACTATATTATTGCTTAGGGACTCTGTATAACGCTGCATATACAGTATGAACTCTGTGATTCTTATAGTTTGGCTGTTACTGACATATTTGGAATATTAGGTGTTCAACCACATGTTGCAGTTCAACGCTTAATATGTGATTATATTAATGCTTTGGGCCTCTGTATAACGCTGCTTATACAAAATGAACTCTGTGCCTCTAATAGTTTGGCTGTAACGAACATTTTTGGAATATTAGGTGTTCAGCAACATGGGGCAGTCCAACGCTTAATAAGTGTCTATATTAATGCTTTGGGCCTCTGTATAACGCTGCTTATACAAAATGAACTCTGTGCCTCTAATAGTTTGGCTGTAACGGACACTTTTGGAATATTAGGTGTTTAACCACATGGAGCAGTCCAACGCTTAATAAGTGACTATATTAATGCTTTGTGCCTCTGTAAAACGTTGCATATTCGATATGAACTTTGTGCTTCTAATAGTTTGGCTGTTACGGACACTTTTGAAATAAGAGGTGTTCAACCACATGCTGCAGTCCAATGCTTAATATGTGACTAAATTAATGCTTTGGGCCTCTGTATAACGCTGCTTATACAAAATGAACTCTGTGCCTCTGATAGTTTGGCTGTAACTGACATTTTTGGAGTATTAGGTGTTTAACCACATGGGGAAGTCCAACGCTTAATAAGTGACTATATTAATGCTTTGGGCCTCTGTAAAACGCTGCTTATACAAAATGAACTCTGTGCCTCTAATAGTTTGGCTGTAACGGACACATTTGGAATATTAGTTGTTTAACTACATGGAGCAGTCCAACGCTTAATAAGTGACTATATAAATGCTTGGGGCCTCTGTATAACGCTGCATATACAATATGAGCAATGTGCCTCTAATAGTTTGGCTGTAACGGACATTTTTGGAATATTAGGTGTTCAATCATATGGGGAAGTCCAACGCTTAATAAGAGACTATTCCCACATAGCAAAATTATATTCTTAGGATATTCAATGAATATGACTTTAGTATTTTGGAATATGCCTATAATATTACTTCAAGTTATATATATTGTCCTGGAATCTTCTAGGCACATTGTTTGTCACAGTTTTCCATGTTCCAGGTGTGTTCTATATATATTCCGTTTAATATTCGGGGAATATACCAAGAACATTCAGTTCTAGCGTCATTCGAGAGAATATAATATACTTATAACATGTATAGAATACCCCTAAAATTACCTTCTAATCAAAAATAAATATTTTTTTAATTGTTTTTATTAATTTTTTAATTACGTACTCTTGTTTGGAACCCTGAGTAACTCCAACTCACGTATTATGTCTTACAATTCTGATGAAAAGTCTCTTACCTATGGGGGAATCGAACTCGAGTCTTCTGGATCAAAGCTTTACACTGTACACACTGAGCTACTAATTTGTTGACCTTTATTATTTTAAAACTATTATATGAGTACAACTTTAGTTAAAACCAATTTGTATTATTTCTATTTTAAAATGAATGTACTAAAATCATTTTTTGTTACATAATTAATTTTCTGTGCCGAAATTATAACTTAATTCTCTAAATTGAACATCAGGCATTTGGCTGCATGCAATATTTCAAAAAGAATATACATAGAACCTTTATTGAACATTCTTAATTAATAGGAATATTCTATTACTGATCATATCAAATGCAACTAAAATATTCTTAAATCAGTTCTTTTTTTCATCTTCTTAGAATATCACGATGTGATATATTCGATGAATGTTCTAAAATTTATATATGCAGAACATTCTCTATAAATTAGAAAATTATAAGAATATTCTACTCATATTGAATAATCAGATTCCTACAAAATATATTTTGTTATCTCCCCGAAATGTTCCAATTGTATATATTCATAGAAAGTTCTAAAATTTATTTATATATTACATTCTTTATAAATTGGAACATTGTAAGAATATTCTAATCATATTACATAATAATGTTCCTGCAAAATATATTTTGATAACTAACTGACATGTTCGGACTGTATGTTCTACGAATATTCCCTTAGGCACAACCATGGAATAGTCCCAAACATTTAGAATATTTTTGGAATATTCCCATACAATGAAATAATAACATTCTAAAAAGATTTTTTTTTTCATTTTCTATAATGTTCCAATAGTACATATTCATTGAAGATTCTAAAAGGTATGCGAATAAAACATTCTCAGAAAAATGGAATGTTCTTAGAACAATTATATCATAGAAATTAATAATATTTCCAGAATATGCTACGGAAGTGTTCCTGAAATCTTCCCAGATTATTTAAAAGAATTGGAACATCCTAGGAATATTCAAAGTAATGCAATGTTCTACAAGTATATATTCAGAATATACCGAATATTCCTGGAATATCTGGAACCAATATTGAATATTCTAAACATATAATTTGCTATCTGGGTTATAATGCTTTGGGCCTCTGTATATCGCTGCATATACAATATGAACTCTGTGTCTCTAATAGTTTGGCTGTAACGGACACTTTTGGAATATTATGTGTTCAAACACATGTTGCAGTCCAATGCTTAATATGTGACTAAATTAATGCTTTGGGCCTCTGTATAACGCTGCTTATACAAAATGAACTCTGTGCCTCTAATAGTTTGGCTGTAACGGACACATTTGGAATATTAGTTGTTTAACTACATGGAGCAGTCCAACGCTTAATAAGTGACTATATTAATGTTTTGGGCCTCTGTAAAACGCTGCATATTCGATATGAACTTTGTGCCTCTAATAGTTTAGCTGTAACGGACATTTTTGGAATATTAGGTGTTCAACCACATGGGGCAGTCCAACGCTTAATAAGTGACTATATTAATGCTTTGGGCCTCTGTAAAACGCTGCATATTCGATATGAACTTTGTGCCTCTAATAGTTTGGCTGTAACGGACACTTTTGGAATAAGAGGTGTTCAACCACATGCTGCAGTCTAACAATATGTGACTATATTAATGCTTAGGGACTCTGTATAACGCTGCATATTCGATATGATCTTTGTGCCTCTAATAGTTTGGCTGTAACGGACAGTTTTGGAATATTAGGTGTTCAACCACATGGGGCAGTCCAACGCTTAATAAGTGACTGTATTAATGCTTTGGGCCTCTGTATAACGCTTCTTATACAAAATGAATTCTGTGCCTCTAATAGTTTGGCTGTAACGGACACATTTGGAATATTAGGTGTTTAACCACATGGAGCAGTCCAACGCTTAATAAGTGACTATATTAA
The DNA here is from genome assembly GCA_963930825.1 of Silvanus unidentatus. Taxonomy (NCBI): domain Eukaryota; kingdom Metazoa; phylum Arthropoda; class Insecta; order Coleoptera; family Silvanidae; genus Silvanus; species Silvanus unidentatus. The sequence continues at coordinate 10,457,367 of OZ005760.1, read as the reverse complement.
TGCTTTGTGCCTCTGTAAAACGTTGCATATTCGATATGAACTTTGTGCCTCTAATAGTTTGGCTGTAACGGACACTTTTGGAATAAGAGGTGTTTAACCACATGCTGCAGTCTAACAATATGTGACTATATTTATGCTTAGGGACTCTGTATAACGCTGCATATTCGATATGATCTTTGTGCCTCTAATAGTTTGGCTGTAACGGACAGTTTTGGAATATTAGGTGTTCAACCACATGGGGCAGTCCAACGCTTAATAAGTGACTATATTAATGCTTTGGGCCTCTGTATAACGCTACTTATACAAAATGAATTCTGTGCCTCTTATAGTTTGGCTGTAACAGACACTTTTGGAATATTAGGTGTTCAACCACATGGGGCAGTCCAACGCTTAATATGTGGTTATATTAATGCTTCGGGACTCTGTATAACGCTGCATATACAGTATGAACTCTGTGCCTCTTATAGTTTGGCTGTAACTGACACTTTTGGAATATTATGTGTTCAACCACAGTTTCAGTCCAACGCTTAATAAGTGACTATATAAATGCTTGGGGCCTCTGTATAACGCTGCATACACAATATGAGCAATGTGCCTCTAATAGTTTGGCTGTAACGGACATTTTTGGAATATTAGGTGTTCAATCATATGGGGAAGTCCAACGCTTAATAAGTGACTATTATAATGCTTTGGGCCTCTGTATATCGCTGCATATACAATATGAACTCTGTGTCTCTAATAGTTTGGCTGTAACGGACACTTTTGGAATATTATGTGTTCAAACACATGTTGCAGTCCAATGCTTAATATGTGACTAAATTAATGCTTTGGGCCTCTGTATAACGCTGCTTATACAAAATGAACTCTGTGCCTCTGATAGTTTGGCTGTAACTGACATTTTTGGAGTATTAGGTGTTTAACCACATGGGGAAGTCCAACGCTTAATAAGTGAGTATATTAATGCTTTGGGCCTCTGTATAACGCTGCTTATACAAAATGAACTCTGTGCCTCTGATAGTTTGGCTGTAACGGACACTTTTGGAATATTAGGTGTTTAAACACATGGAGCAGTCCAACGCTTAATAAGTGACTATATTAATGTTTTGGGCCTCTGTATAACGCTGCATATACAATATGAACTCTGTGTCTCTAATAGTTTGGCTGTAACGGACACTTTTGGAATATTATGTGTTCAAACACATGTTGCAGTCCAATGCTTAATATGTGACTAAATTAATGCTTTGGGCCTCTGTATAACGCTGCTTATACAAAATGAACTCTGTGCCTCTGATAGTTTGGCTGTAACGGACACTTTTGGAATAAGAGGTGTTCAAACACATGCTGCAGTCCAACGCTTAATATGTGATTACATTAATGCTTTGGGACTCTGTATAAAGCTGCATATACAATATGAACCATGCGTCTTTAACAGTTTGGCTGTAACTGACATTTTTGGAATATTAGGTGTTCAACCACATGGGGCAGTCCAACGCTTAATATGTGATTATATTATTGCTTTGGGACTCTGTATAACACTACATATTCAATATGAACCGCGTGCCTACCATAGTTTGGCTATAGCTGACATTTTTGGAATATTAGGTGTTCAACATTATGGGGCGGTCCAACGCTTAATATGTGATTATATTAATGCTTTAGGACTCTGTATAAAGCTGCATATACAATATGAACCATGAGTCTCTAACAGTTTGGCTGTAACTGACATTTTTGGAATATTAGGTGTTCAACCACATGGGGCAGTCCAACGCTTAATATGTGATTATATTATTGCTTTGGGACTCTGTATAACACTACATATTCAATATGAACCGCGTGCCTACCATAGTTTGGCTGTAGCTGACATTTTTGGAATATTAGGTGTTCAACCACATGAGGCAGTCCAACGCTTAATATGTGCATATAGTGATGCTTTGGGACTCGGTTGAACGCCTCATATTCCATATGAACTGTGTGAGTCCGATAGTGTGGCTGTAACTGACATTTTTGGAATATTTGGTGTTCAACATTATGGGGCAGTCCAACGCTTAATATGTGATTATATTATTGCTTTGGGACTCTGTATAAAGCTGCATATACAATATGAACCATGCGTCTTTAACAGTTTGGCTGTAATTCACATTTTTGGAATATTAGGTGTTCAACTACATGGGGCAGTCCAACGCTTAATATGTGTTTATATTATTGCTTTGGGACTCTGTATAAAGCTGCATATACAATATGAACCATGCGTCTTTAACAGTTTGTCTGTAACTCACATTTTTGGAATATTAGGTGTTCAACCACATGGGGCAGTCCAACGCCTAATATGTGCATATAGTGATGCTTTGGGACTCTGTTGAACGCCTCATATTCAATATGAACTGTGTGCCTCCGATAGTATGGCTGTAACTGACATTTTTGTAATATTAGGTGTTTAACCATATGGGGCAGTCCAACGCTTAATATGTGCATATAGTAATGCTTAAAGACTCTGTATAGCGCCTCATATTCAATATGAACTGTGTGCCTACGATAGTTTGGCTGTAGCTGACATTTTTGGAATATTAGGTGTTCAACCACATGAGGCAGTCCAACGCTTAATATGTGCATATAGTGATGCTTTGGGACTCGGTTGAACGCCTCATATTCCATATGAACTGTGTGAGTCCGATAGTGTGGCTGTAACTGACATTTTTGGAATATTTGGTGTTCAACATTATGGGGCAGTCCAACGCTTAATATGTGATTATATTATTGCTTTGGGACTCTGTATAAAGCTGCATATACAATATGAACCATGCGTCTTTAACAGTTTGGCTGAAACTCACATTTTTGGAATATTAGGTGTTCAACAACATGGGGCAGTCTAACGCTTAATATGTGATTATATTATTGCTTTGGGACTCTGTATAACGCTGCATATACAATATGAACCATGTGTCTTTAACAGTTTGGCGGTAACTCACATTTTTGGAATATTAGGTGTTCAACCACATGGGGCAGTCCAACGCCTAATATGTGCATATAGTGATGCATTGGGGCTCTGTTGAACGCCTTATATTCAATATGAACTGTGTGCCTCCGATAGTATGGCTGTAACTGACATTTTTGTAATATTAGGTGTTTAACCATATGGGGCAGTCGATCGCTTAATATGTGCATATAGTAATGCTTTGGGACTCTGTATAGCGCCTCATATTCAATATGAACTGCGTGTCTACCATAGTTTGGCTGTAGCTGACATTTTTGGAATATTAGGTGTTCAACATTATAGGGCCGTCCAACGCTTAATATGTGATTATATTAATGCTTTGGGACTCTGTATAAAGCTGCATATACAATATGAAACATGCGTCTTTAACAGTATGGCTGTAACTCACAATTTTGGAATATTAGGTGTTCAACCACATGGGGCAGTCCAACGCTTAATATATGATTATATTATTGCTTTGGGACTCTGTATAACACTACATATTCAATATGAACTGCGTGCCTACCATAGTTTGGCTGTAGCTGACATTTTTGGAATATTAGGTGTTCAACATTATGGGGCGGTCCAACGCTTAATATGTGATTATATTATTGCTTTGGGACTCTGTATAACACTACATATTCAATATGAACTGCGTGCCTACCATAGTTTGGCTGTAGCTGACATTTTTGGAATATTAGATGTTTAACATTATGGGGCGTTCCTACGCTTAATATGTGATTATATTAATGCTATAGGACTCTGTATAAAGCTGCATATACAATATGAACCATGAGTCTCAAACAATTTGGCTGTAACTGACATTTTTGGAATATTAGGTGTTCAACCACATGGGGCAGTCCAACGCTTAATATGTGGTTATATTAATGCTTCGGGACTCTGTATAACGCTGCATATACAGTATGAACTCTGTGCCTCTTATAGTTTGGCTGTAACTGACACTTTTGGAATATTATGTGTTCAACCACAGTTTCAGTCCAACGCTTAATAAGTGACTATATAAATGCTTGGGGCCTCTGTATAACGCTGCATATACAATATGAGCAATGTGCCTCTAATAGTTTGGCTGTAACGGACATTTTTGGAATATTAGGTGTTCAATCATATGGGGAAGTCCAACGCTTAATAAGTGACTATTATAATGCTTTGGGCCTCTGTATAACGCTGCATATACAATATGAACTCTGTGTCTCTAATAGTTTGGCTGTAACGGACACTTTTGGAATATTATGTGTTCAAACACATGTTGCAGTCCAATGCTTAATATGTGACTAAATTAATGCTTTGGGCCTCTGTATAACGCTCCTTATACAAAATGAACTCTGTGCGTCTGATAGTTTGGCTGTAACTGACATTTTTGGAGTATTAGGTGTTTAACCACATGGGGAAGTCCAACGCTTAATAAGTGACTATATTAATGCTTTGGGCCTCTGTAAAACGCTGCATATTCGATATGAACTTTGTGCCTCTAATAGTTTAGCTGTAACGGACATTTTTGGAATATTAGGTGTTGAGTCACATGGGGCAGTCCAACGCTTAATAAGTGACTATATTAATGCTTTGGGCCTCTGTAAAACGCTGCATATTCGATATGAACTTTGTGCCTCTAATAGTTTGGCTGTAACGGACACATTTGGAATATTAGGTGTTTAACCACATGGAGCAGTCCAACGCTTAATAAGTGACTATATTAATGCTTTGTGCCTCTGTAAAACGTTGCATATTCGATATGAACTTTGTGCCTCTAATAGTTTGGCTGTAACTGACACTTTTGGAATATTATGTGTTCAACCAGTTTCAGTCCAACGCTTAATAAGTGACTATATAAATGCTTGGGGCCTCTGTATAACGCTGCATATACAATATGAGCAATGTGCCTCTAATAGTTTGGCTGTAACGGACATTTTTGGAATATTAGGTGTTCAATCATATGGGGAAGTCCAACGCTTAATAAGTGACTATTATAATGCTTTGTGCCTCTGTAAAACGTTGCATATTCGATATGAACTTTGTGCCTCTAATAGTTTAGCTGTAACGGACATTTTTGGAATATTAGGTGTTCAACCACATGGGGCAGTCCAACGCTTAATAAGTGACTATATTAATGCTTTGGGCCACTGTAAAACGCTGCATATTCGATATGAACTTTGTGCCTCTAATAGTTTGGCTGTAACGGACACATTTGGAATATTAGGGGTTTAAGCACATGGAGCAGTCCAACGCTTAATAAGTGACTATATTAATGCTTTGTGCCTCTGTAAAACGTTGCATATTCGATATGAACTTTGTGCCTCTAATAGTTTGGCTGTAACGGACACTTTTGGAATAAGAGGTGTTCAACCACATGCTGCAGTCTAACAATATGTGACTATATTATTGCTTAGGGACTCTGTATAACGCTGCATATACAGTATGAACTCTGTGATTCTTATAGTTTGGCTGTTACTGACATATTTGGAATATTAGGTGTTCAACCACATGTTGCAGTTCAACGCTTAATATGTGATTATATTAATGCTTTGGGCCTCTGTATAACGCTGCTTATACAAAATGAACTCTGTGCCTCTAATAGTTTGGCTGTAACGAACATTTTTGGAATATTAGGTGTTCAGCAACATGGGGCAGTCCAACGCTTAATAAGTGTCTATATTAATGCTTTGGGCCTCTGTATAACGCTGCTTATACAAAATGAACTCTGTGCCTCTAATAGTTTGGCTGTAACGGACACTTTTGGAATATTAGGTGTTTAACCACATGGAGCAGTCCAACGCTTAATAAGTGACTATATTAATGCTTTGTGCCTCTGTAAAACGTTGCATATTCGATATGAACTTTGTGCTTCTAATAGTTTGGCTGTTACGGACACTTTTGAAATAAGAGGTGTTCAACCACATGCTGCAGTCCAATGCTTAATATGTGACTAAATTAATGCTTTGGGCCTCTGTATAACGCTGCTTATACAAAATGAACTCTGTGCCTCTGATAGTTTGGCTGTAACTGACATTTTTGGAGTATTAGGTGTTTAACCACATGGGGAAGTCCAACGCTTAATAAGTAACTATATTAATGCTTTGGGCCTCTGTAAAACGCTGCTTATACAAAATGAACTCTGTGCCTCTAATAGTTTGGCTGTAACGGACACATTTGGAATATTAGTTGTTTAACTACATGGAGCAGTCCAACGCTTAATAAGTGACTATATAAATGCTTGGGGCCTCTGTATAACGCTGCATATACAATATGAGCAATGTGCCTCTAATAGTTTGGCTGTAACGGACATTTTTGGAATATTAGGTGTTCAATCATATGGGGAAGTCCAACGCTTAATAAGAGACTATTATAATGCTTTGGGCCTCTGTATATCGCTGCATATACAATATGAACTCTGTGTCTCTAATAGTTTGGCTGTAACGGACACTTTTGGAATATTATGTGTTCAAACACATGTTGCAGTCCAATGCTTAATATGTGACTAAATTAATGCTTTGGGCCTCTGTATAACGCTGCTTATACAAAATGAACTCTGTGCCTCTAATAGTTTGGCTGTAACGGACACATTTGGAATATTAGTTGTTTAACTACATGGAGCAGTCCAACGCTTAATAAGTGACTATATTAATGTTTTGGGCCTCTGTAAAACGCTGCATATTCGATATGAACTTTGTGCCTCTAATAGTTTAGCTGTAACGGACATTTTTGGAATATTAGGTGTTCAACCACATGGGGCAGTCCAACGCTTAATAAGTGACTATATTAATGCTTTGGGCCTCTGTAAAACGCTGCATATTCGATATGAACTTTGTGCCTCTAATAGTTTGGCTGTAACGGACACTTTTGGAATAAGAGGTGTTCAACCACATGCTGCAGTCTAACAATATGTGACTATATTAATGCTTAGGGACTCTGTATAACGCTGCATATTCGATATGATCTTTGTGCCTCTAATAGTTTGGCTGTAACGGACAGTTTTGGAATATTAGGTGTTCAACCACATGGGGCAGTCCAACGCTTAATAAGTGACTGTATTAATGCTTTGGGCCTCTGTATAACGCTTCTTATACAAAATGAATTCTGTGCCTCTAATAGTTTGGCTGTAACGGACACATTTGGAATATTAGGTGTTTAACCACATGGAGCAGTCCAACGCTTAATAAGTGACTATATTAATGCTTTGTGCCTCTGTAAAACGTTGCATATTCGATATGAACTTTGTGCCTCTAATAGTTTGGCTGTAACGGACACTTTTGGAATAAGAGGTGTTTAACCACATGCTGCAGTCTAACAATATGTGACTATATTTATGCTTAGGGACTCTGTATAACGCTGCATATTCGATATGATCTTTGTGCCTCTAATAGTTTGGCTGTAACGGACAGTTTTGGAATATTAGGTGTTCAACCACATGGGGCAGTCCAACGCTTAATAAGTGACTATATTAATGCTTTGGGCCTCTGTATAACGCTACTTATACAAAATGAATTCTGTGCCTCTTATAGTTTGGCTGTAACAGACACTTTTGGAATATTAGGTGTTCAACCACATGGGGCAGTCCAACGCTTAATATGTGGTTATATTAATGCTTCGGGACTCTGTATAACGCTGCATATACAGTATGAACTCTGTGCCTCTTATAGTTTGGCTGTAACTGACACTTTTGGAATATTATGTGTTCAACCACAGTTTCAGTCCAACGCTTAATAAGTGACTATATAAATGCTTGGGGCCTCTGTATAACGCTGCATACACAATATGAGCAATGTGCCTCTAATAGTTTGGCTGTAACGGACATTTTTGGAATATTAGGTGTTCAATCATATGGGGAAGTCCAACGCTTAATAAGTGACTATTATAATGCTTTGGGCCTCTGTATATCGCTGCATATACAATATGAACTCTGTGTCTCTAATAGTTTGGCTGTAACGGACACTTTTGGAATATTATGTGTTCAAACACATGTTGCAGTCCAATGCTTAATATGTGACTAAATTAATGCTTTGGGCCTCTGTATAACGCTGCTTATACAAAATGAACTCTGTGCCTCTGATAGTTTGGCTGTAACTGACATTTTTGGAGTATTAGGTGTTTAACCACATGGGGAAGTCCAACGCTTAATAAGTGAGTATATTAATGCTTTGGGCCTCTGTATAACGCTGCTTATACAAAATGAACTCTGTGCCTCTGATAGTTTGGCTGTAACGGACACTTTTGGAATATTAGGTGTTTAAACACATGGAGCAGTCCAACGCTTAATAAGTGACTATATTAATGTTTTGGGCCTCTGTATAACGCTGCATATACAATATGAACTCTGTGTCTCTAATAGTTTGGCTGTAACGGACACTTTTGGAATATTATGTGTTCAAACACATGTTGCAGTCCAATGCTTAATATGTGACTAAATTAATGCTTTGGGCCTCTGTATAACGCTGCTTATACAAAATGAACTCTGTGCCTCTGATAGTTTGGCTGTAACGGACACTTTTGGAATAAGAGGTGTTCAAACACATGCTGCAGTCCAACGCTTAATATGTGATTACATTAATGCTTTGGGACTCTGTATAAAGCTGCATATACAATATGAACCATGCGTCTTTAACAGTTTGGCTGTAACTGACATTTTTGGAATATTAGGTGTTCAACCACATGGGGCAGTCCAACGCTTAATATGTGATTATATTATTGCTTTGGGACTCTGTATAACACTACATATTCAATATGAACCGCGTGCCTACCATAGTTTGGCTATAGCTGACATTTTTGGAATATTAGGTGTTCAACATTATGGGGCGGTCCAACGCTTAATATGTGATTATATTAATGCTTTAGGACTCTGTATAAAGCTGCATATACAATATGAACCATGAGTCTCTAACAGTTTGGCTGTAACTGACATTTTTGGAATATTAGGTGTTCAACCACATGGGGCAGTCCAACGCTTAATATGTGATTATATTATTGCTTTGGGACTCTGTATAACACTACATATTCAATATGAACCGCGTGCCTACCATAGTTTGGCTGTAGCTGACATTTTTGGAATATTAGGTGTTCAACCACATGAGGCAGTCCAACGCTTAATATGTGCATATAGTGATGCTTTGGGACTCGGTTGAACGCCTCATATTCCATATGAACTGTGTGAGTCCGATAGTGTGGCTGTAACTGACATTTTTGGAATATTTGGTGTTCAACATTATGGGGCAGTCCAACGCTTAATATGTGATTATATTATTGCTTTGGGACTCTGTATAAAGCTGCATATACAATATGAACCATGCGTCTTTAACAGTTTGGCTGTAATTCACATTTTTGGAATATTAGGTGTTCAACTACATGGGGCAGTCCAACGCTTAATATGTGTTTATATTATTGCTTTGGGACTCTGTATAAAGCTGCATATACAATATGAACCATGCGTCTTTAACAGTTTGTCTGTAACTCACATTTTTGGAATATTAGGTGTTCAACCACATGGGGCAGTCCAACGCCTAATATGTGCATATAGTGATGCTTTGGGACTCTGTTGAACGCCTCATATTCAATATGAACTGTGTGCCTCCGATAGTATGGCTGTAACTGACATTTTTGTAATATTAGGTGTTTAACCATATGGGGCAGTCCAACGCTTAATATGTGCATATAGTAATGCTTAAAGACTCTGTATAGCGCCTCATATTCAATATGAACTGTGTGCCTACGATAGTTTGGCTGTAGCTGACATTTTTGGAATATTAGGTGTTCAACCACATGAGGCAGTCCAACGCTTAATATGTGCATATAGTGATGCTTTGGGACTCGGTTGAACGCCTCATATTCCATATGAACTGTGTGAGTCCGATAGTGTGGCTGTAACTGACATTTTTGGAATATTTGGTGTTCAACATTATGGGGCAGTCCAACGCTTAATATGTGATTATATTATTGCTTTGGGACTCTGTATAAAGCTGCATATACAATATGAACCATGCGTCTTTAACAGTTTGGCTGAAACTCACATTTTTGGAATATTAGGTGTTCAACAACATGGGGCAGTCTAACGCTTAATATGTGATTATATTATTGCTTTGGGACTCTGTATAACGCTGCATATACAATATGAACCATGTGTCTTTAACAGTTTGGCGGTAACTCACATTTTTGGAATATTAGGTGTTCAACCACATGGGGCAGTCCAACGCCTAATATGTGCATATAGTGATGCATTGGGGCTCTGTTGAACGCCTCATATTCAATATGAACTGTGTGCCTCCGATAGTATGGCTGTAACTGACATTTTTGTAATATTAGGTGTTTAACCATATGGGGCAGTCGATCGCTTAATATGTGCATATAGTAATGCTTTGGGACTCTGTATAGCGCCTCATATTCAATATGAACTGCGTGTCTACCATAGTTTGGCTGTAGCTGACATTTTTGGAATATTAGGTGTTCAACATTATAGGGCCGTCCAACGCTTAATATGTGATTATATTAATGCTTTGGGACTCTGTATAAAGCTGCATATACAATATGAAACATGCGTCTTTAACAGTATGGCTGTAACTCACAATTTTGGAATATTAGGTGTTCAACCACATGGGGCAGTCCAACGCTTAATATATGATTATATTATTGCTTTGGGACTCTGTATAACACTACATATTCAATATGAACTGCGTGCCTACCATAGTTTGGCTGTAGCTGACATTTTTGGAATATTAGGTGTTCAACATTATGGGGCGGTCCAACGCTTAATATGTGATTATATTATTGCTTTGGGACTCTGTATAACACTACATATTCAATATGAACTGCGTGCCTACCATAGTTTGGCTGTAGCTGACATTTTTGGAATATTAGATGTTTAACATTATGGGGCGTTCCTACGCTTAATATGTGATTATATTAATGCTATAGGACTCTGTATAAAGCTGCATATACAATATGAACCATGAGTCTCAAACAGTTTGGCTGTAACTGACATTTTTGGAATATTAGGTGTTCAACCACATGGGGCAGTCCAACGCTTAATATGTGCATATAGTGATGCTTTGGGACTCGGTTGAACGCCTCATATTCCATATGAACTGTGTGAGTCCGATAGTTTGGCTGTAACTGACATTTTTGGAATTTTAGGTGTTCAACCACATGGGGCAGTTCAACGCTTAATATGAGATATTATTGCTTTGGGACTCTGTTGAACTCCTCATATTCAATATGAACTGCGTGCCTACCATAGTTTGGCTGTAGCTGACATTTTTGGAATATTAGGTGTTCAACATTATAGGGCCGTCCAACGCTTAATATGTGATTATATTAATGCTTTGGGACTCTGTATAAAGCTGCATATACAATATGAAACATGCGTCTTTAACAGTATGGCTGTAACTCACAATTTTGGAATATTAGGTGTTCAACCACATGGGGCAGTCCAACGCTTAATATATGATTATATTATTGCTTTGGGACTCTGTATAACACTACATATTCAATATGAACTGCGTGCCTACCATAGTTTGGCTGTAGCTGACATTTTTGGAATATTAGGTGTTCAACATTATGGGGCGGTCCAACGCTTAATATGTGATTATATTATTGCTTTGGGACTCTGTATAACACTACATATTCAATATGAACTGCGTGCCTACCATAGTTTGGCTGTAGCTGACATTTTTGGAATATTAGATGTTTAACATTATGGGGCGTTCCTACGCTTAATATGTGATTATATTAATGCTATAGGACTCTGTATAAAGCTGCATATACAATATGAACCATGAGTCTCTAACAGTTTGGCTGTAACTGACATTTTTGGAATATTAGGTGTTCAACCACATGGGGCAGTCCAACGCTTAATATGTGCATATAGTGATGCTTTGGGACTCGGTTGAACGCCTCATATTCCATATGAACTGTGTGAGTCCGATAGTTTGGCTGTAACTGACATTTTTGGAATATTAGGTGTTCAACCACATGGGGCAGTCCAACGCTTAATATGAGATATTATTGCTTTGGGACTCTGTTGAACTCCTCATATTCAATATGAACCGCGTGCCTACCATAGTTTGGCTGTAGCTGATATTTTTGGAATATTAGGTGTTCAACATTATGGGGCGGTCCAACGCTTAACATGTGAATATATTAATGCTTTGGGACTCTGTATAAAGCTGCATATACAAATAGTAATGCTTTAAGACTCTGTATAGCGCCTCATATTCAATATGAACTGTGTGCATACGATAGTTTGGCTGTAACTGACATTTTTGAAATATTAGGTGTTCAACATTATGGGGCTGTCTAACGCTTAATATGTAAGTATAGTGATGTTTTGGGACTCTGTTGAAGGCCTCATATTCAATATGAACTGTGTGCCTACGATAGTATGGCTGTAACTGACATTTTTGGACTATTAGGTGTTCAACCACATGAGGCAGTCCAACGCCTAATATGTGCATATAGTAATGCTTTAAGACTCTGTATAGCGCCTCATATTCAATATGAACTGTGTGCATACGATAGTTTGGCTGTAACTGACATTTTTGGAATATTAGGTGTTCAACATTATGGGGCTGTCTAACGCTTAATATGTGCATATAGTGATGCTTTGGGACTCTGTTGAACGCCTCATATTCAATATGAACTGTGTGCCTACGATAGTATGGCTGTAACTGACATTTTTGGAATATTAGGTGTTCAACCACATGGGGCAGTCCAACGCTTAATATGTGCATATAGTGATGCTTTGGGACTCTGTTGAACGCCTCATATTCCATATGAACGGTGTGAGTAATATAGTTTGGCTGTAATTGACATTTTTGAAATATTCGGTGTTCAACCACATGGGGCAGTCCAACGCTTAATATGTGATTATAGTATGGCTTTGGGACTCTGTATAACACTATGTATTCAATATGAACTGTGTGCCTACGATAGTATGGCTATAACTGACATTTTTGGAATATAAGGTGTTCAACCACATGGGGCAGTCCAACGCTTAATATGTGATTATAGTATGGCTTTGGGACTCAGTATAACACTACATATTCAATATGAACTGCGTGCTTATTATAGTTTGGCTGTGGCTGACATTTTTGGAATATTAGGTGTTCAACCACATGGGGCAGTCCAACGCTTAATAAGTGCATATAGTGATGCTTTGGGACACTGTTGAACGCCTCATATGCCATATGAACTGTGTGCCTACGATAGTATGGCTGTAACTGACATTTTTGGAATATTAGGTGTTCAACCACATGGGGCAGTCCAACGCCTAATATGTGATTATATTATTGCTTTAGGACTCTGTATAAAGCTGCATATACAATATGAAACATGCGTCTTTAACAGTATGGCTGTAACTCACAATTTTGGAATATTAGGTGTTCAACCACATGGGGCAGTCCAACGCTTAATATATGATTATATTATTGCTTTGGGACTCTGTATAACACTACATATTCAATATGAACTGCGTGCCTACCATAGTTTGGCTGTAGCTGACATTTTTGGAATATTAGGTGTTCAACATTATGGGGCGGTCCAACGCTTAATATGTGATTATATTATTGCTTTGGGACTCTGTATAACACTACATATTCAATATGAACTGCGTGCCTACCATAGTTTGGCTGTAGCTGACATTTTTGGAATATTAGATGTTTAACATTATGGGGCGTTCCTACGCTTAATATGTGATTATATTAATGCTATAGGACTCTGTATAAAGCTGCATATACAATATGAACCATGAGTCTCTAACAGTTTGGCTGTAACTGACATTTTTGGAATATTAGGTGTTCAACCACATGGGGCAGTCCAACGCTTAATATGTGCATATAGTGATGCTTTGGGACTCGGTTGAACGCCTCATATTCCATATGAACTGTGTGAGTCCGATAGTTTGGCTGTAACTGACATTTTTGGAATATTAGGTGTTCAACCACATGGGGCAGTCCAACGCTTAATATGAGATATTATTGCTTTGGGACTCTGTTGAACTCCTCATATTCAATATGAACTGCGTGCCTACCATAGTTTGGCTGTAGCTGACATTTTTGGAATATTAGGTGTTAAACATTATAGGGCGGTCCAACGCTTAACATGTGAATATATTAATGCTTTGGGACTCTGTATAAAGCTGCATATACAAATAGTAATGCTTTAAGACTCTGTATAGCGCCTCATATTCAATATGAACTGTGTGCATACGATAGTTTGGCTGTAACTGACATTTTTGAAATATTAGGTGTTCAACATTATGGGGCTGTCTAACGCTTAATATGTAAGTATAGTGATGTTTTGGGACTCTGTTGAAGGCCTCATATTCAATATGAACTGTGTGCCTACGATAGTATGGCTGTAACTGACATTTTTGGACTATTAGGTGTTCAACCACATGAGGCAGTGCAACGCCTAATATGTGCATATAGTAATGCTTTAAGACTCTGTATAGCGCCTCATATTCAATATGAACTGTGTGCATACGATAGTTTGGCTGTAACTGACATTTTTGGAATATTAGGTGTTCAACATTATGGGGCTGTCTAACGCTTAATATGTGCATATAGTGATGCTTTGGGACTCTGTTGAACGCCTCATATTCAATATGAACTGTGTGCCTACGATAGTATGGCTGTAACTGACATTTTTGGAATATTAGGTGTTCAACCACATGGGGCAGTCCAACGCTTAATATGTGCATATAGTGATGCTTTGGGACTCTGTTGAACGCCTCATATTCCATATGAACGGTGTGAGTAATATAGTTTGGCTGTAATTGACATTTTTGAAATATTCGGTGTTCAACCACATGGGGCAGTCCAACGCTTAATATGTGATTATAGTATGGCTTTGGGACTCTGTATAACACTATGTATTCAATATGAACTGTGTGCCTACGATAGTATGGCTATAACTGACATTTTTGGAATATAAGGTGTTCAACCACATGGGGCAGTCCAACGCTTAATATGTGATTATAGTATGGCTTTGGGACTCAGTATAACACTACATATTCAATATGAACTGCGTGCTTATTATAGTTTGGCTGTGGCTGACATTTTTGGAATATTAGGTGTTCAACCACATGGGGCAGTCCAACGCTTAATATGTGCATATAGTGATGCTTTGGGACACTGTTGAACGCCTCATATGCCATATGAACTGTGTGCCTACGATAGTATGGCTGTAACTGACATTTTTGGAATATTAGGTGTTCAACCACATGGGGCAGTCCAACGCCTAATATGTGATTATATTATTGCTTTAGGACTCTGTATAAAGCTGCATATACAATATGAACCATGAGTCTCTAACAGTTTGGCTGTAACTGACATTTTTGGAATATTAGGTGTTCAACAACATGGGGCAGTCTAACGCTTAATATGTGATTATATTATTGCTTTGGGACTCTGTATAACGCTGCATATACAATATGAACCATGTGTCTTTAACAGTTTGGCTGTAACTCACATTTTTGGAATATTAGGTGTTCAACAACATGGGGCAGTCTAACGCTTAATATGTGATTATATTATTGCTTTGGGACTCTGTATAACGCTGCATATACAATATGAACCATGTGTCTTTAACAGTTTAACTGTAACACACATTTTTGGAATATTAGGTGTTCAACCACATGGGGCAGTCCAACGCTTAATATGTGATTATATTATTGCTTTGGGACTCTGAATAACACTACATATTCAATATGAACCGCGTGCCTACCATAGTTTGGCTGTAGCTGACATTTTTGGAATATTAGGTGTTCAACATTATGGGGCGGTCCAACGCTTAATATGTGATTATATTAATGCTTTAGGACTCTGTATAAAGCTGCATATACAATATGAACCATGAGTCTCTAACAGTTTGGCTGTAACTGACATTTTTGGAATATTAGGTGTTCAACCACATGGGGCAGTCCAACGCTTAATATGTGCATATAGTGATGCTTTGGGACTCGGTTGAACGCCTCATATTCCATATGAACTGTGTGAGTCCGATAGTTTGGCTGTAACTGACATTTTTGGAATATTAGGTGTTCAACCACATGGGGCAGTCCAACGCTTAATATGTGTTTATATTATTGCTTTGGGACTCTGTATAAAGCTGCATATACAATATGAACCATGCGTCTTTAACAGTTTGTCTGTAACTCACATTTTTGGAATATTAGGTGTTCAACCACATGGGACAGTCCAACGCCTAATATGTGCATATAGTGATGCTTTGGGACTCTGTTGAACGCCTCATATTCAATATGAACGGTGTGCCTCCGATAGTATGGCTGTAACTAACATTTTTGTAATATTAGGTGTTTAACCATATGGGGCAGTCCAACGCTTAATATGTGCATATAGTAATGCTTAAAGACTCTGTATAGCGCCTCATATTCAATATGAACTGTGTGCCTACGATAGTTTGGCTGTAACTGACATTTTTGGAATATTAGGTGTTCTACATTATAGGGCTGTCTAACGCTTAATATGTAAGTATAGTGATGTTTTGGGACTCTGTTGAACGCCTCATATTCAATATGAACTGTGTGCCTACGATAGTATGGCTGTAACTGACATTTTTGGAATATTAGGTGTTCAACCACATGGGGCAGTCCAACGCTTAATATGTGAGTATAGTGATGTTTTGGGACTCTGTTAAACGCCTCATATTCAATATGAACTGCGTGCCTACCATAGTTTGGCTGTAGCTGACATTTTTGGAATATTAGGTGTTCAACATTATGGGGCGGTCCAACGCTTAATATGTGATTATATTATTGCTTTAGGACTCTGTATAAAGCTGCATATACAATATGAACCATGAGTCTCTAACAGTTTGGCTGTAACTGACATTTTTGGAATATTAGGTGTTCAACCACATGGGGCAGTCCAACGCCTAATATGTGATTATATTATTGCTTTGGGACTCTGTATAAAGCTGCATATACAATATGAACCATGTGTCTTTAACAGTTTGGCTGTAACTCACATTTTTGGAATATTAGGTGTTCAACAACATGGGGCAGTCTAACGCTTAATATGTGATTATATTATTGCTTTGGGACTCTGTATAACGCTGCATTTACAATATGAACCATGTGTCTTTAACAGTTTGGCGGTAACTCACATATTTGGAATATTAGGTGTTCAACCACATGGGGCAGTCCAACGCCTAATATGTGCATATAGTGATGCATTGGGGCTCTGTTGAACGCCTCATATTCAATATGAACTGTGTGCCTCCGATAGTATGGCTGTAACTGACATTTTTGTAATATTAGGTGTTTAACCATATGGGGCAGTCCAACGCTTAATATGTGCATATAGTAATGCTTAAAGACTCTGTATAGCGCCTCATATTCAATATGAACTGCGTGTCTACCATAGTTTGGCTGTAGCTGACATTTTTGGAATATTAGGTGTTCAACATTATAGGGCCGTCCAACGCTTAATATGTGATTATATTAATGCTTTGGGACTCTGTATAAAGCTGCATATACAATATGAACCATGCGTCATTAACAGTTTGGCTGTAACTCACATTTTTGGAATAATAGGTGTTCAACCACATGGGGCAGTCCAACGCTTAATATGTGATTATATTATTGCTTTGGGACTCTGTATAACACTACATATTCAATATGAACCGCGTGCCTACCATAGTTTGGCTGTAGCTGATATTTTTGGAATATTAGGTGTTCAACATTATGGGGCAGTCCAACACTTAATATGTGATTATATTATTGCTTTGGGACTCTGTATAAAGCTGCATATACAATATGAACCATGCGTCTTTAACAGTTTGGCTGTAATTCACATTTTTGGAATATTAGGTGTTCAACTACATGGGGCAGTCCAACGCTTAATATGTGTTTATATTATTGCTTTGGGACTCTGTATAAAGCTGCATATACAATATGAACCATGCGTCTTTAACAGTTTGTCTGTAACTCACATTTTTGGAATATTAGGTGTTCAACCACATGGGGCAGTCCAACGCCTAATATGTGCATATAGTGATGCTTTGGGACTCTGTTGAACGCCTCATATTCAATATGAACTGTGTGCCTCCGATAGTATGGCTGTAACTGACATTTTTGTAATATTAGGTGTTTAACCATATGGGGCAGTCCAACGCTTAATATGTGCATATAGTAATGCTTAAAGACTCTGTATAGCGCCTCATATTCAATATGAACTGTGTGCCTACGATAGTTTGGCTGTAACTGACATTTTTGGAATATTAGGTGTTCTACATTATAGGGCTGTCTAACGCTTAATATGTAAGTATAGTGATGTTTTGGGACTCTGTTGAACGCCTCATATTCAATATGAACGGTGTGCCTCCGATAGTATGGCTGTAACTGACATTTTTGTAATATTAGGTGTTTAACCATATGGGGCAGTCCAACGCTTAATATGTGCATATAGTAATGCTTAAAGACTCTGTATAGCGCCTCATATTCAATATGAACCGCGTGCCTACCATAGTTTGGCTGTAGCTGATATTTTTGGAATATTAGGTGTTCAACATTATGGGGCAGTCCAACGCTTAATATGTGATTATATTAATGCTTTGGGACTCTGTATAAAGCTGCATATACAATATGAAACATGCGTCTTTAACAGTATGGCTGTAACTCACATTTTTGGAATATTAGGTGTTCAACCACATGGGGCAGTCCAACGCTTAATATATGATTATATTATTGCTTTGGGACTCTGTATAACACTACATATTCAATATGAACCGCGTGCCTACCATAGTTTGGCTGTAGCTGACATTTTTGGAATATTAGGTGTTCAACATTATGGGGCGGTCCAACGCTTAATATGTGATTATATAAATGCTTTAGGACTCTGTATAAAGCTGCATATACAATATGAACCATGAGTCTCTAACAGTTTGGCTGTAACTGACATTTTTGGAATATTAGGTGTTCATCCACATGGGGCAGTCCAACGCTTAATATGTGCATATAGTGATGCATTGGGACTCGGTTGAACGCCTCATATTCCATATGAACTGTGTGCCTCCGATAGTATGGCTGTAACTGACATTTTTGTAATATTAGGTGTTTAACCATATGGGGCAGTCCAACGCTTAATATGTGCATATAGTAATGCTTTAGGACTCTGTATAGCGCATCATATTCAATATGTACTGTGTGCCTACGATAGTTTGGCTGTAACTGACATTTTTGGAATATTAGGTGTTCTACATTATAGGGCTGTCTAACGCTTAATATGTAAGTATAGTGATGTTTTGGGACTCTGTTGAACGCCTCATATTCAATATGAACTGTGTGCCTACGATAGTATGGCTGTAACTGACATTTTTGGAATATTAGGTGTTCAACCATATGGGGCAGTCCAACGCTTAATATGTGAGTATAGTGATGTTTTGGGACTCTGTTAAACGCCTCATACTCAATATGAACTGCGTGCCTACCATAGTTTGGCTGTAGCTGACATTTTTGGAATATTAGGTGTTCAACATTATAGGGCCGTCCAACCCTTAATATGAGATTATATTAATGCTTTAGGACTCTGTATAAAGCTGCATATACAATATGAAACATGCGTCTTTAACAGTATGGCTGTAACTCACATTTTTGGAATATTAGGTGTTCAACCACATGGGGCAGTCCAACGCTTAATATATGATTATATTATTGCTTTGGGACTCTGTATAACACTACATATTCAATATGAACCGCGTGCCTACCATAGTTTGGCTGTAGCTGACATCTTTGGAATATTAGGTGTTCAACATTATGGGGCGGTCCAACGCTTAATATGTGATTATATTAATGCTTTAGGACTCTGTATAAAGCTGCATATACAATATGAACCATGAGTCTCTAACAGTTTGGCTGTAACTGACATTTTTGGAATATTAGGTGTTCATCCACATGGGGCAGTCCAACGCTTAATATGTGCATATAGTGATGCTTTGGGACTCGGTTGAACGCCTCATATTCCATATGAACTGTGTGCCTTCGATAGTATGGCTGTAACTGACATTTTTGTAATATTAGGTGTTTAACCATATGGGGCAGTCCAACGCTTAATATGTGCATATAGTAATGCTTAAAGACTCTGTATAGCGCCTCATATTCAATATGTACTGTGTGCCTACGATAGTTTGGCTGTAACTGACATTTTTGGAATATTAGGTGTTCTACATTATAGGGCTGTCTAACGCTTAATATGTAAGTATAGTGATGTTTTGGGACTCTGTTGAACGCCTCATATTCAATATGAACTGTGTGCCTACGATAGTATGGCTGTAATTGACATTTTTGGAATATTAGGTGTTCAACCACATGGGGCAGTCCAACGCTTAATATGTGAGTATAGTGATGTTTTGGGACTCTGTTAAACGCCTCATATTCAATATGAACTGCGTGCCTACCATAGTTTGGCTGTAGCTGATATTTTTGGAATATTAGGTGTTCAACCACATGGGGCAGTCCAACGCCTAATATGTGATTATATTATTGCTTTGGGACTCTGTATAAAGCTGCATATACAATATGAACCATGTGTCTTTAACAGTTTGGCTGTAACTCACATTTTTGGAATATTAGGTGTTCAACTACATGGGGCAGTCCAACGCTTAATATGTTTTTATATTATTGCTTTGGGACTCTGTATAAAGCTGCATATACAATATGAACCATGCGTCTTTAACAGTTTGTCTGTAACTCACATTTTTGGAATATTAGGTGTTCAACCACATGGGGCAGTCCAACGCCTAATATGTGCATATAGTGATGCTTTGGGACTCTGTTGAACACCTCATATCCAATATGAACTGTGTTCCTCCGATAGTATGGCTGTAACTGACATTTTTGGAATATTTGGTGTTCAACATTATGGGGCAGTCCAACGCTTAATATGTGATTATATTATTGCTTTGGGACTCTGTAGTGATGCTTTGGGACACTGTTGAACGCCTCATATGCCATATGAACTGTGTGCCTACGATAGTATGGCTGTAACTGACATTTTTGGAATATTAGGTGTTCAACCACATGGGGCAGTCCAACGCCTAATATGTGATTATATTATTGCTTTAGGACTCTGTATAAAGCTGCATATACAATATGAACCATGAGTCTCTAACAGTTTGGCTGTAACTGACATTTTTGGAATATTAGGTGTTCAACAACATGGGGCAGTCTAACGCTTAATATGTGATTATATTATTGCTTTGGGACTCTGTATAACGCTGCATATACAATATGAACCATGTGTCTTTAACAGTTTGGCTGTAACTCACATTTTTGGAATATTAGGTGTTCAACAACATGGGGCAGTCTAACGCTTAATATGTGATTATATTATTGCTTTGGGACTCTGTATAACGCTGCATATACAATATGAACCATGTGTCTTTAACAGTTTAACTGTAACACACATTTTTGGAATATTAGGTGTTCAACCACATGGGGCAGTCCAACGCTTAATATGTGATTATATTATTGCTTTGGGACTCTGAATAACACTACATATTCAATATGAACCGCGTGCCTACCATAGTTTGGCTGTAGCTGACATTTTTGGAATATTAGGTGTTCAACATTATGGGGCGGTCCAACGCTTAATATGTGATTATATTAATGCTTTAGGACTCTGTATAAAGCTGCATATACAATATGAACCATGAGTCTCTAACAGTTTGGCTGTAACTGACATTTTTGGAATATTAGGTGTTCAACCACATGGGGCAGTCCAACGCTTAATATGTGCATATAGTGATGCTTTGGGACTCGGTTGAACGCCTCATATTCCATATGAACTGTGTGAGTCCGATAGTTTGGCTGTAACTGACATTTTTGGAATATTAGGTGTTCAACCACATGGGGCAGTCCAACGCTTAATATGTGTTTATATTATTGCTTTGGGACTCTGTAT
The DNA here is from genome assembly GCA_963930825.1 of Silvanus unidentatus. Classification (NCBI taxonomy): domain Eukaryota; kingdom Metazoa; phylum Arthropoda; class Insecta; order Coleoptera; family Silvanidae; genus Silvanus; species Silvanus unidentatus. The sequence goes on along the minus strand of OZ005760.1, from coordinate 10,435,473 downwards.
AAAGCTGCATATACAATATGAACCATGCGTCTTTAACAGTTTGTCTGTAACTCACATTTTTGGAATATTAGGTGTTCAACCACATGGGACAGTCCAACGCCTAATATGTGCATATAGTGATGCTTTGGGACTCTGTTGAACGCCTCATATTCAATATGAACGGTGTGCCTCCGATAGTATGGCTGTAACTAACATTTTTGTAATATTAGGTGTTTAACCATATGGGGCAGTCCAACGCTTAATATGTGCATATAGTAATGCTTAAAGACTCTGTATAGCGCCTCATATTCAATATGAACTGTGTGCCTACGATAGTTTGGCTGTAACTGACATTTTTGGAATATTAGGTGTTCTACATTATAGGGCTGTCTAACGCTTAATATGTAAGTATAGTGATGTTTTGGGACTCTGTTGAACGCCTCATATTCAATATGAACTGTGTGCCTACGATAGTATGGCTGTAACTGACATTTTTGGAATATTAGGTGTTCAACCACATGGGGCAGTCCAACGCTTAATATGTGAGTATAGTGATGTTTTGGGACTCTGTTAAACGCCTCATATTCAATATGAACTGCGTGCCTACCATAGTTTGGCTGTAGCTGACATTTTTGGAATATTAGGTGTTCAACATTATGGGGCGGTCCAACGCTTAATATGTGATTATATTATTGCTTTAGGACTCTGTATAAAGCTGCATATACAATATGAACCATGAGTCTCTAACAGTTTGGCTGTAACTGACATTTTTGGAATATTAGGTGTTCAACCACATGGGGCAGTCCAACGCCTAATATGTGATTATATTATTGCTTTGGGACTCTGTATAAAGCTGCATATACAATATGAACCATGTGTCTTTAACAGTTTGGCTGTAACTCACATTTTTGGAATATTAGGTGTTCAACAACATGGGGCAGTCTAACGCTTAATATGTGATTATATTATTGCTTTGGGACTCTGTATAACGCTGCATATACAATATGAACCATGTGTCTTTAACAGTTTGGCGGTAACTCACATATTTGGAATATTAGGTGTTCAACCACATGGGGCAGTCCAACGCCTAATATGTGCATATAGTGATGCATTGGGGCTCTGTTGAACGCCTCATATTCAATATGAACTGTGTGCCTCCGATAGTATGGCTGTAACTGACATTTTTGTAATATTAGGTGTTTAACCATATGGGGCAGTCCAACGCTTAATATGTGCATATAGTAATGCTTAAAGACTCTGTATAGCGCCTCATATTCAATATGAACTGCGTGTCTACCATAGTTTGGCTGTAGCTGACATTTTTGGAATATTAGGTGTTCAACATTATAGGGCCGTCCAACGCTTAATATGTGATTATATTAATGCTTTGGGACTCTGTATAAAGCTGCATATACAATATGAACCATGCGTCATTAACAGTTTGGCTGTAACTCACATTTTTGGAATAATAGGTGTTCAACCACATGGGGCAGTCCAACGCTTAATATGTGATTATATTATTGCTTTGGGACTCTGTATAACACTACATATTCAATATGAACCGCGTGCCTACCATAGTTTGGCTGTAGCTGATATTTTTGGAATATTAGGTGTTCAACATTATGGGGCAGTCCAACACTTAATATGTGATTATATTATTGCTTTGGGACTCTGTATAAAGCTGCATATACAATATGAACCATGCGTCTTTAACAGTTTGGCTGTAATTCACATTTTTGGAATATTAGGTGTTCAACTACATGGGGCAGTCCAACGCTTAATATGTGTTTATATTATTGCTTTGGGACTCTGTATAAAGCTGCATATACAATATGAACCATGCGTCTTTAACAGTTTGTCTGTAACTCACATTTTTGGAATATTAGGTGTTCAACCACATGGGGCAGTCCAACGCCTAATATGTGCATATAGTGATGCTTTGGGACTCTGTTGAACGCCTCATATTCAATATGAACTGTGTGCCTCCGATAGTATGGCTGTAACTGACATTTTTGTAATATTAGGTGTTTAACCATATGGGGCAGTCCAACGCTTAATATGTGCATATAGTAATGCTTAAAGACTCTGTATAGCGCCTCATATTCAATATGAACTGTGTGCCTACGATAGTTTGGCTGTAACTGACATTTTTGGAATATTAGGTGTTCTACATTATAGGGCTGTCTAACGCTTAATATGTAAGTATAGTGATGTTTTGGGACTCTGTTGAACGCCTCATATTCAATATGAACGGTGTGCCTCCGATAGTATGGCTGTAACTGACATTTTTGTAATATTAGGTGTTTAACCATATGGGGCAGTCCAACGCTTAATATGTGCATATAGTAATGCTTAAAGACTCTGTATAGCGCCTCATATTCAATATGAACCGCGTGCCTACCATAGTTTGGCTGTAGCTGATATTTTTGGAATATTAGGTGTTCAACATTATGGGGCAGTCCAACGCTTAATATGTGATTATATTAATGCTTTGGGACTCTGTATAAAGCTGCATATACAATATGAAACATGCGTCTTTAACAGTATGGCTGTAACTCACATTTTTGGAATATTAGGTGTTCAACCACATGGGGCAGTATAACGCTTAATATATGATTATATTATTGCTTTGGGACTCTGTATAACACTACATATTCAATATGAACCGCGTGCCTACCATAGTTTGGCTGTAGCTGACATTTTTGGAATATTAGGTGTTCAACATTATGGGGCGGTCCAACGCTTAATATGTGATTATATAAATGCTTTAGGACTCTGTATAAAGCTGCATATACAATATGAACCATGAGTCTCTAACAGTTTGGCTGTAACTGACATTTTTGGAATATTAGGTGTTCATCCACATGGGGCAGTCCAACGCTTAATATGTGCATATAGTGATGCATTGGGACTCGGTTGAACGCCTCATATTCCATATGAACTGTGTGCCTCCGATAGTATGGCTGTAACTGACATTTTTGTAATATTAGGTGTTTAACCATATGGGGCAGTCCAACGCTTAATATGTGCATATAGTAATGCTTTAGGACTCTGTATAGCGCATCATATTCAATATGTACTGTGTGCCTACGATAGTTTGGCTGTAACTGACATTTTTGGAATATTAGGTGTTCTACATTATAGGGCTGTCTAACGCTTAATATGTAAGTATAGTGATGTTTTGGGACTCTGTTGAACGCCTCATATTCAATATGAACTGTGTGCCTACGATAGTATGGCTGTAACTGACATTTTTGGAATATTAGGTGTTCAACCATATGGGGCAGTCCAACGCTTAATATGTGAGTATAGTGATGTTTTGGGACTCTGTTAAACGCCTCATACTCAATATGAACTGCGTGCCTACCATAGTTTGGCTGTAGCTGACATTTTTGGAATATTAGGTGTTCAACATTATAGGGCCGTCCAACGCTTAATATGAGATTATATTAATGCTTTAGGACTCTGTATAAAGCTGCATATACAATATGAAACATGCGTCTTTAACAGTATGGCTGTAACTCACATTTTTGGAATATTAGGTGTTCAACCACATGGGGCAGTCCAACGCTTAATATATGATTATATTATTGCTTTGGGACTCTGTATAACACTACATATTCAATATGAACCGCGTGCCTACCATAGTTTGGCTGTAGCTGACATTTTTGGAATATTAGGTGTTCAACATTATGGGGCGGTCCAACGCTTAATATGTGATTATATTAATGCTTTAGGACTCTGTATAAAGCTGCATATACAATATGAACCATGAGTCTCTAACAGTTTGGCTGTAACTGACATTTTTGGAATATTAGGTGTTCATCCACATGGGGCAGTCCAACGCTTAATATGTGCATATAGTGATGCTTTGGGACTCGGTTGAACGCCTCATATTCCATATGAACTGTGTGCCTTCGATAGTATGGCTGTAACTGACATTTTTGTAATATTAGGTGTTTAACCATATGGGGCAGTCCAACGCTTAATATGTGCATATAGTAATGCTTAAAGACTCTGTATAGCGCCTCATATTCAATATGTACTGTGTGCCTACGATAGTTTGGCTGTAACTGACATTTTTGGAATATTAGGTGTTCTACATTATAGGGCTGTCTAACGCTTAATATGTAAGTATAGTGATGTTTTGGGACTCTGTTGAACGCCTCATATTCAATATGAACTGTGTGCCTACGATAGTATGGCTGTAATTGACATTTTTGGAATATTAGGTGTTCAACCACATGGGGCAGTCCAACGCTTAATATGTGAGTATAGTGATGTTTTGGGACTCTGTTAAACGCCTCATATTCAATATGAACTGCGTGCCTACCATAGTTTGGCTGTAGCTGATATTTTTGGAATATTAGGTGTTCAACCACATGGGGCAGTCCAACGCCTAATATGTGATTATATTATTGCTTTGGGACTCTGTATAAAGCTGCATATACAATATGAACCATGTGTCTTTAACAGTTTGGCTGTAACTCACATTTTTGGAATATTAGGTGTTCAACTACATGGGGCAGTCCAACGCTTAATATGTGTTTATATTATTGCTTTGGGACTCTGTATAAAGCTGCATATACAATATGAACCATGCGTCTTTAACAGTTTGTCTGTAACTCACATTTTTGGAATATTAGGTGTTCAACCACATGGGGCAGTCCAACGCCTAATATGTGCATATAGTGATGCTTTGGGACTCTGTTGAACACCTCATATCCAATATGAACTGTGTGCCTCCGATAGTATGGCTGTAACTGACATTTTTGGAATATTTGGTGTTCAACATTATGGGGCAGTCCAACGCTTAATATGTGATTATATTATTGCTTTGGGACTCTGTATAAAGCTGCATATACAATATGAACCATGCGTCTTTAACAGTTTGGCTGTAATTCACATTTTTGGAATATTAGGTGTTCAACTACATGGGGCAGTCCAACGCTTAATATGTGTTTATATTATTGCTTTGGGACTCTGTATAAAGCTGCATATACAATATGAACCATGCGTCTTTAACAGTTTGTCTGTAACTCACATTTTTGGAATATTAGGTGTTCAACCACATGGGGCAGTCCAACGCCTAATATGTGCATATAGTGATGCTTTGGGACTCTGTTGAACGCCTCATATTCAATATGAACTGTGTGCCTCCGATAGTATGGCTGTAACTGACATTTTTGTAATATTAGGTGTTTAACCATATGGGGCAGTCCAACGCTTAATATGTGCATATAGTAATGCTTAAAGACTCTGTATAGCGCCTCATATTCAATATGAACTGTGTGCCTACGATAGTTTGGCTGTAACTGACATTTTTGGAATATTAGGTGTTCTACATTATAGGGCTGTCTAACGCTTAATATGTAAGTATAGTGATGTTTTGGGACTCTGTTGAACGCCTCATATTCAATATGAACTGTGTGCCTACGATAGTATGGCTGTAACTGACATTTTTGGAATATTAGGTGTTCAACCACATGGGGCAGTCCAACGCTTAATATGTAAGTATAGTGATGTTTTGGGACTCTGTTAAACGCCTCATATTCAATATGAACTGCGTGCCTACCATAGTTTGGCTGTAGCTGACATTTTTGGAATATTAGGTGTTCAACTTTATGGGGCGGTCCAACGCTTAATATGTGATTATATTATTGCTTTAGGACTCTGTATAAAGCTGCATATACAATATGAACCATGAGTCTCTAACAGTTTGGCTGTAACTGACATTTTTGGAATATTAGGTGTTCAACCACATGGGGCAGTCCAACGCCTAATATGTGATTATATTATTGCTTTGGGACTCTGTATAAAGCTGCATATACAATATGAACCATGTGTCTTTAACAGTTTGGCTGTAACTCACATTTTTGGAATATTAGGTGTTCAACAACATGGGGCAGTCTAACGCTTAATATGTGATTATATTATTGCTTTGGGACTCTGTATAACGCTGCATATACAATATGAACCATGTGTCTTTAACAGTTTGGCTGTAACTCACATTTTTGGAATATTAGGTGTTCAACCACATGGGGCAGTCCAACGCCTAATATGTGCATATAGTGATGCATTGGGGCTCTGTTTAACGCCTCATATTCCATATGAACTGTGTGAGTACGATAGTATGGCTGTAACTGACATTTTTGAAATATTGGGTGTTTAACCATATGGGGCAGTCGATCGCTTAATATGTGCATATAGTAATGCTTTGGGACTCTGTATAGCGCCTCATATTCAATATGAACTGCGTGTCTACCATAGTTTGGCTGTAGCTGACATTTTTGGAATATTAGGTGTTCAACATTATAGGGCCGTCCAACGCTTAATATGTGATTATATTAATGCTTTGGGACTCTGTATAAAGCTGCATATACAATATGAAACATGCGTCTTTAACAGTATGGCTGTAACTCACAATTTTGGAATATTAGGTGTTCAACCACATGGGGCAGTCCAACGCTTAATATATGATTATATTATTGCTTTGGGACTCTGTATAACACTACATATTCAATATGAACTGCGTGCCTACCATAGTTTGGCTGTAGCTGACATTTTTGGAATATTAGGTGTTCAACATTATGGGGCGGTCCAACGCTTAATATGTGATTATATTATTGCTTTGGGACTCTGTATAACACTACATATTCAATATGAACTGCGTGCCTACCATAGTTTGGCTGTAGCTGACATTTATGGAATATTAGATGTTTAACATTATGGGGCGTTCCTACGCTTAATATGTGATTATATTAATGCTATAGGACTCTGTATAAAGCTGCATATACAATATGAACCATGAGTCTCTAACAGTTTGGCTGTAACTGACATTTTTGGAATATTAGGTGTTCAACCACATGGGGCAGTCCAACGCTTAATATGTGCATATAGTGATGCTTTGGGACTCGGTTGAACGCCTCATATTCCATATGAACTGTGTGAGTCCGATAGTTTGGCTGTAACTGACATTTTTGGAATTTTAGGTGTTCAACCACATGGGGCAGTCCAACGCTTAATATGAGATATTATTGCTTTGGGACTCTGTTGAACTCCTCATATTCAATATGAACTGCGTGCCTACCATAGTTTGGCTGTAGCTGACATTTTTGGAATATTAGGTGTTCAACATTATAGGGCGGTCCAACGCTTAACATGTGAATATATTAATGCTTTGGGACTCTGTATAAAGCTGCATATACAAATAGTAATGCTTTAAGACTCTGTATAGCGCCTCATATTCAATATGAACTGTGTGCATACGATAGTTTGGCTGTAACTGACATTTTTGAAATATTAGGTGTTCAACATTATGGGGCTGTCTAACGCTTAATATGTAAGTATAGTGATGTTTTGGGACTCTGTTGAACGCCTCATATTCAATATGAACTGTGTGCCTACGATAGTATGGCTGTAACTGACATTTTTGGAATATTAGGTGTTCAACCACATGGGGCAGTCCAACGCTTAATATGTGATTATAGTATGGCTTTGGGACTCTGTATAACACTATGTATTCAATATGAACTGTGTGCCTACGATAGTATGGCTATAACTGACATTTTTGGAATATAAGGTGTTCAACCACATGGGGCAGTCCAACGCTTAATATGTGATTATAGTATGGCTTTGGAACTCAGTATAACACTACATATTCAATATGAACTGCGTGCTTATTATAGTTTGGCTGTGGCTGACATTTTTGGAATATTAGGTGTTCAACCACATGGGGCAGTCCAACGCTTAATATGTGCATATAGTGATGCTTTGGGACTCGGTTGAACGCCTCATATTCCATATGAACTGTGTGAGTCCGATAGTTTGGCTGTAACTGACATTTTTGGAATATTTGGTGTTCAACATTATGGGGCAGTCCAACACTTAATATGTGATTATATTATTGCTTTGGGACTCTGTATAAAGCTGCATATACAATATGAACCATGCGTCTTTAACAGTTTGGCTGTAATTCACATTTTTGGAATATTAGGTGTTCAACTACATGGGGCAGTCCAACGCTTAATATGTGTTTATATTATTGCTTTGGGACTCTGAATAAAGCTGCATATACAATATGAACCATGCGTCTTTAACAGTTTGTCTGTAACTCACATTTTTGGAATATTAGGTGTTCAACCACATGGGGCAGTCCAACGCCTAATATGTGCATATAGTGATGCTTTGGGACTCTGTTGAACGCCTCATATTCAATATGAACTGTGTGCCTACGATAGTATGGCTGTAACTGACATTTTTGTAATATTAGGTGTTTAACCATATGGGGCAGTCCAACGCTTAATATGTGCATATAGTAATGCTTAAAGACTCTGTATAGCGCCTCATATTCAATATGAACTGTGTGCCTACGATAGTTTGGCTGTAACTGACATTTTTGGAATATTAGGTGTTCTACATTATAGGGCTGTCTAACGCTTAATATGTAAGTATAGTGATGTTTTGGGACTCTGTTGAACGCCTCATATTCAATATGAACTGTGTGCCTACGATAGTATGGCTGTAACTGACATTTTTGGAATATTAGGTGTTCAACCACATGGGGCAGTCCAACGCTTAATATGTAAGTATAGTGATGTTTTGGGACTCTGTTAAACGCCTCATATTCAATATGAACTGCGTGCCTACCATAGTTTGGCTGTAGCTGACATTTTTGGAATATTAGGTGTTCAACATTATGGGGCGGTCCAACGCTTAATATGTGATTATATTATTGCTTTAGGACTCTGTATAAAGCTGCATATACAATATGAACCATGAGTCTCTAACAGTTTGGCTGTAACTGACATTTTTGGAATATTAGGTGTTCAACCACATGGGGCAGTCCAACGCCTAATATGTGATTATATTATTGCTTTGGGACTCTGTATAAAGCTGCATATACAATATGAACCATGTGTCTTTAACAGTTTGGCTGTAACTCACATTTTTTGTATATTAGGTGTTCAACAACATGGGGCAGTCTAACGCTTAATATGTGATTATATTATTGCTTTGGGACTCTGTATAACGCTGCATATACAATATGAACCATGTGTCTTTAACAGTTTAACTGTAACTCACATTTTTGGAATATTAGGTGTTCAACCACATGGAGCAGTCCAACGCTTAATATGTGCATATAGTGATGCTTTGGGACTCGGTTGAACGCCTCATATTCCATATGAACTGTGTGAGTCCGATAGTTTGGCTGTAACTGACATTTTTGGAATTTTAGGTGTTCAACCACATGGGGCAGTCCAACGCTTAATATGTGATTATAGTATGGCTTTGGGACTCTGTATAACACTATGTATTCAATATGAACTGTGTGCCTACGATAGTATGGCTATAACTGACATTTTTGGAATATAAGGTGTTCAACCACATGGGGCAGTCCAACGCTTAATATGTGATTATAGTATGGCTTTGGAACTCAGTATAACACTACATATTCAATATGAACTGCGTGCTTATTATAGTTTGGCTGTGGCTGACATTTTTGGAATATTAGGTGTTCAACCACATGGGGCAGTCCAACGCTTAATATGTGCATATAGTGATGCTTTGGGACACTGTTGAACGCCTCATATGCCATATGAACTGTGTGCCTACGATAGTATGGCTGTAACTGACATTTTTGGAATATTAGGTGTTCAACCACATGGGGCAGTCCAACGCCTAATATGTGATTATATTATTGCTTTAGGACTCTGTATAAAGCTGCATATACAATATGAACCATGAGTCTCTATCAGTTTGGCTGTAACTGACATTTTTGGAATATTTGGTGTTCAACAACATGGGGCAGTCTAACGCTTAATATGTGATTATATTATTGCTTTGGGACTCTGTATAACGCTGCATATACAATATGAACCATGTGTCTTTAACAGTTTGGCTGTAACTCACATTTTTGGAATATTAGGTGTTTAACAACATGGGGCAGTCTAACGCTTAATATGTGATTATATTATTGCTTTGGGACTCTGTATAACGCTGCATATACAATATGAACCATGTGTCTTTAACAGTTTAACTGTAACACACATTTTTGGAATATTAGGTGTTCAACCACATGGGGCAGTCCAACGCTTAATATGTGATTATATTATTGCTTTGGGACTCTGTTTAACACTACATATTCAATATGAACCGCGTGCCTACCATAGTTTGGCTGTAGCTGACATTTTTGGAATATTAGGTGTTCAACATTATGGGGCGGTCCAACGCTTAATATGTGATTATATTAATGCTTTAGGACTCTGTATAAAGCTGCATATACAATATGAACCATGAGGCTCTAACAGTTTGGCTGTAACTGACATTTTTGAAATATTAGGTGTTCAACCACATGGGGCAGTCCAACGCTTAATATGTGCATATGGTGATGCTTTGGGACTCGGTTGAACGCCTCATATTCCATATGAACTGTGTGAGTCCGATAGTTTGGCTGTAACTGACATTTTTGAAATATTAGGTGTTTAACCATATGGGGCAGTCCAACGCTTAATATGTGCATATAGTAATGCTTTAAGACTCTGTATAGCGCCTCATATTCAATATGAACTGCGTGTCTACCATAGTTTGGCTGTAGCTGACATTTTTGGAATATTAGGTGTTCAACATTATAGGGCCGTCCAACGCTTAATATGTGATTACATTAATGCTTTGGGACTCTGTATAAAGCTGCATATACAATATGAACCATGAGTCATTAACAGTTTGGCTGTAACTCACATTTTTGGAATAATAGGTGTTCAACCACATGGGGCAGTCCAACGCTTAATATGTGATTATATTATTGCTTTGGGACTCTGTATAACACTACATATTCAATATGAACCGCGTGCCTACCATAGTTTGGCTGTAGCTGATATTTTTGGAATATTAGGTGTTCAACATTATGGGGCGGTCCAACGCTTAATATGTGATTATATTAATGCTTTAGGACTCTGTATAAAGCTGCATATACAATATGAACCATGAGTCTCTAACAGTTTGGCTGTAACTGACATTTTTGGAATATTAGGTGTTCAACCACATGGGGCAGTCCAACGCTTAATATGTGCATATAGCGATGCTTTGGGACTCGGTTGAACGCCTCATATTCCATATGAACTGTGTGTGTCCGATAGTTTGGCTGTAACTGACATTTTTGGAATATTTGGTGTTCAACATTATGGGGCAGTCCAACACTTAATATGTGATTATATTATTGCTTTGGGACTCTGTATAAAGCTGCATATACAATATGAACCATGCGTCTTTAACAGTTTGGCTGTAATTCACATTTTTGGAATATTAGGTGTTCAACTACATGGGGCAGTCCAACGCTTAATATGTGTTTATATTATTGCTTTGGGACTCTGTATAAAGCTGCATATACAATATGAACCATGCGTCTTTAACAGTTTGTCTGTAACTCACATTTTTGGAATATTAGGTGTTCAACCACATGGGGCAGTCCAACGCCTAATATGTGCATATAGTGATGCTTTGGGACTCTGTTGAACGCCTCATATTCAATATGAACTGTGTGCCTCCGATAGTATGGCTGTAACTGACATTTTTGTAATATTAGGTGTTTAACCATATGGGGCAGTCCAACGCTTAATATGTGCATATAGTAATGCTTAAAGACTCTGTATAGCGCCTCATATTCAATATGAACTGTGTGCCTACGATAGTTTGGCTGTAACTGACATTTTTGGAATATTAGGTGTTCTACATTATAGGGCTGTCTAACGCTTAATATGTAAGTATAGTGATGTTTTGGGACTCTGTTGAACGCCTCATATTCAATATGAACGGTGTGCCTCCGATAGTATGGCTGTAACTGACATTTTTGTAATATTAGGTGTTTAACCATATGGGGCAGTCCAACGCTTAATATGTGCATATAGTAATGCTTAAAGACTCTGTATAGCGCCTCATATTCAATATGAACCGCGTGCCTACCATAGTTTGGCTGTAGCTGATATTTTTGGAATATTAGGTGTTCAACATTATGGGGCAGTCCAACGCTTAATATGTGATTATATTAATGCTTTGGGACTCTGTATAAAGCTGCATATACAATATGAAACATGCGTCTTTAACAGTATGGCTGTAACTGACATTTTTGGAATATTAGGTGTTCAACCATATGGGGCAGTCCAACGCTTAATATGTGAGTATAGTGATGTTTTGGGACTCTGTTAAACGCCTCATACTCAATATGAACTGCGTGCCTACCATAGTTTGGCTGTAGCTGACATTTTTGGAATATTAGGTGTTCAACATTATAGGGCCGTCCAACGCTTAATATGAGATTATATTAATGCTTTAGGACTCTGTATAAAGCTGCATATACAATATGAAACATGCGTCTTTAACAGTATGGCTGTAACTCACATTTTTGGAATATTAGGTGTTCAACCACATGGGGCAGTCCAACGCTTAATATATGATTATATTATTGCTTTGGGACTCTGTATAACACTACATATTCAATATGAACCGCGTGCCTACCATAGTTTGGCTGTAGCTGACATTTTTGGAATATTAGGTGTTCAACATTATGGGGCGGTCCAACGCTTAATATGTGATTATATTAATGCTTTAGGACTCTGTATAAAGCTGCATATACAATATGAACCATGAGTCTCTAACAGTTTGGCTGTAACTGACATTTTTGGAATATTAGGTGTTCATCCACATGGGGCAGTCCAACGCTTAATATGTGCATATAGTGATGCTTTGGGACTCGGTTGAACGCCTCATATTCCATATGAACTGTGTGCCTTGTATGGCTGTAACTGACATTTTTGTAATATTAGGTGTTTAACCATATGGGGCAGTCCAACGCTTAATATGTGCATATAGTAATGCTTAAAGACTCTGTATAGCGCCTCATATTCAATATGTACTGTGTGCCTACGATAGTTTGGCTGTAACTGACATTTTTGGAATATTAGGTGTTCTACATTATAGGGCTGTCTAACGCTTAATATGTAAGTATAGTGATGTTTTGGGACTCTGTTGAACGCCTCATATTCAATATGAACTGTGTGCCTACGATAGTATGGCTGTAATTGACATTTTTGGAATATTAGGTGTTCAACCACATGGGGCAGTCCAACGCTTAATATGTGAGTATAGTGATGTTTTGGGACTCTGTTAAACGCCTCATATTCAATATGAACTGCGTGCCTACCATAGTTTGGCTGTAGCTGATATTTTTGGAATATTAGGTGTTCAACCACATGGGGCAGTCCAACGCCTAATATGTGATTATATTATTGCTTTGGGACTCTGTATAAAGCTGCATATACAATATGAACCATGTGTCTTTAACAGTTTGGCTGTAACTCACATTTTTGGAATATTAGGTGTTCAACTACATGGGGCAGTCCAACGCTTAATATGTGTTTATATTATTGCTTTGGGACTCTGTATAAAGCTGCATATACAATATGAACCATGCGTCTTTAACAGTTTGTCTGTAACTCACATTTTTGGAATATTAGGTGTTCAACCACATGGGGCAGTCCAACGCCTAATATGTGCATATAGTGATGCTTTGGGACTCTGTTGAACACCTCATATCCAATATGAACTGTGTGCCTCCGATAGTATGGCTGTAACTGACATTTTTGGAATATTTGGTGTTCAACATTATGGGGCAGTCCAACGCTTAATATGTGATTATATTATTGCTTTGGGACTCTGTATAAAGCTGCATATACAATATGAACCATGCGTCTTTAACAGTTTGGCTGTAATTCACATTTTTGGAATATTAGGTGTTCAACTACATGGGGCAGTCCAACGCTTAATATGTGTTTATATTATTGCTTTGGGACTCTGTATAAAGCTGCATATACAATATGAACCATGCGTCTTTAACAGTTTGTCTGTAACTCACATTTTTGGAATATTAGGTGTTCATCCACATGGGGCAGTCCAACGCCTAATATGTGCATATAGTGATGCTTTGGGACTCTGTTGAACGCCTCATATTCAATATGAACTGTGTGCCTCCGATAGTATGGCTGTAACTGACATTTTTGTAATATTAGGTGTTTAACCATATGGGGCAGTCCAACGCTTAATATGTGCATATAGTAATGCTTAAAGACTCTGTATAGCGCCTCATATTCAATATGAACTGTGTGCCTACGATAGTTTGGCTGTAACTGACATTTTTGGAATATTAGGTGTTCTACATTATAGGGCTGTCTAACGCTTAATATGTAAGTATAGTGATGTTTTGGGACTCTGTTGAACGCCTCATATTCAATATGAACTGTGTGCCTACGATAGTATGGCTGTAACTGACATTTTTGGAATATTAGGTGTTCAACCACATGGGGCAGTCCAACGCTTAATATGTAAGTATAGTGATGTTTTGGGACTCTGTTAAACGCCTCATATTCAATATGAACTGCGTGCCTACCATAGTTTGGCTGTAGCTGACATTTTTGGAATATTAGGTGTTCAACTTTATGGGGCGGTCCAACGCTTAATATGTGATTATATTATTGCTTTAGGACTCTGTATAAAGCTGCATATACAATATGAACCATGAGTCTCTAACAGTTTGGCTGTAACTGACATTTTTGGAATATTAGGTGTTCAACCACATGGGGCAGTCCAACGCCTAATATGTGATTATATTATTGCTTTGGGACTCTGTATAAAGCTGCATATACAATATGAACCATGTGTCTTTAACAGTTTGGCTGTAACTCACATTTTTGGAATATTAGGTGTTCAACAACATGGGGCAGTCTAACGCTTAATATGTGATTATATTATTGCTTTGGGACTCTGTATAACGCTGCATATACAATATGAACCATGTGTCTTTAACAGTTTGGCTGTAACTCACATTTTTGGAATATTAGGTGTTCAACCACATGGGGCAGTCCAACGCCTAATATGTGCATATAGTGATGCATTGGGGCTCTGTTTAACGCCTCATATTCCATATGAACTGTGTGAGTACGATAGTATGGCTGTAACTGACATTTTTGAAATATTGGGTGTTTAACCATATGGGGCAGTCGATCGCTTAATATGTGCATATAGTAATGCTTTGGGACTCTGTATAGCGCCTCATATTCAATATGAACTGCGTGTCTACCATAGTTTGGCTGTAGCTGACATTTTTGGAATATTAGGTGTTCAACATTATAGGGCCGTCCAACGCTTAATATGTGATTATATTAATGCTTTGGGACTCTGTATAAAGCTGCATATACAATATGAAACATGCGTCTTTAACAGTATGGCTGTAACTCACAATTTTGGAATATTAGGTGTTCAACCACATGGGGCAGTCCAACGCTTAATATATGATTATATTATTGCTTTGGGACTCTGTATAACACTACATATTCAATATGAACTGCGTGCCTACCATAGTTTGGCTGTAGCTGACATTTTTGGAATATTAGGTGTTCAACATTATGGGGCGGTCCAACGCTTAATATGTGATTATATTATTGCTTTGGGACTCTGTATAACACTACATATTCAATATGAACTGCGTGCCTACCATAGTTTGGCTGTAGCTGACATTTATGGAATATTAGATGTTTAACATTATGGGGCGTTCCTACGCTTAATATGTGATTATATTAATGCTATAGGACTCTGTATAAAGCTGCATATACAATATGAACCATGAGTCTCTAACAGTTTGGCTGTAACTGACATTTTTGGAATATTAGGTGTTCAACCACATGGGGCAGTCCAACGCTTAATATGTGCATATAGTGATGCTTTGGGACTCGGTTGAACGCCTCATATTCCATATGAACTGTGTGAGTCCGATAGTTTGGCTGTAACTGACATTTTTGGAATATTTGGTGTTCAACATTATGGGGCAGTCCAACACTTAATATGTGATTATATTATTGCTTTGGGACTCTGTATAAAGCTGCATATACAATATGAACCATGCGTCTTTAACAGTTTGGCTGTAATTCACATTTTTGGAATATTAGGTGTTCAACTACATGGGGCAGTCCAACGCTTAATATGTGTTTATATTATTGCTTTGGGACTCTGTATAAAGCTGCATATACAATATGAACCATGCGTCTTTAACAGTTTGTCTGTAACTCACATTTTTGGAATATTAGGTGTTCAACCACATGGGGCAGTCCAACGCCTAATATGTGCATATAGTGATGCTTTGGGACTCTGTTGAACGCCTCATATTCAATATGAACTGTGTGCCTCCGATAGTATGGCTGTAACTGACATTTTTGTAATATTAGGTGTTTAACCATATGGGGCAGTCCAACGCTTAATATGTGCATATAGTAATGCTTAAAGACTCTTTATAGCGCCTCATATTCAATATGAACTGTGTGCCTACGATAGTTTGGCTGTAACTGACATTTTTGGAATATTAGGTGTTCTACATTATAGGGCTGTCTAACGCTTAATATGTAAGTATAGTGATGTTTTGGGACTCTGTTGAACGCCTCATATTCAATATGAACGGTGTGCCTCCGATAGTATGGCTGTAACTGACATTTTTGTAATATTAGGTGTTTAACCATATGGGGCAGTCCAACGCTTAATATGTGCATATAGTAATGCTTAAAGACTCTGTATAGCGCCTCATATTCAATATGAACCGCGTGCCTACCATAGTTTGGCTGTAGCTGATATTTTTGGAATATTAGGTGTTCAACATTATGGGGCAGTCCAACGCTTAATATGTGAGTATAGTGATGTTTTGGGACTCTGTTAAACGCCTCATATTCAATATGAACTGTGTGAGTCCGATAGTTTGGCTGTAACTGACATTTTTGGAATATTTGGTGTTCAACATTATGGGGCAGTCCAACACTTAATATGTGATTATATTATTGCTTTGGGACTCTGTATAACGCTGCATATACAATATGAACCATGTGTCTTTAACAGTTTGGCTGTAACTCACATTTTTGGAATATTAGGTGTTCAACAACATGGGGCAGTCTAACGCTTAATATGTGATTATATTATTGCTTTGGGACTCTGTATAACGCTGCATATACAATATGAACCATGTGTCTTTAACAGTTTAACTGTAACACACATTTTTGGAATATTAGGTGTTCAACCACATGGGGCAGTCCAACGCCTAATATGTGCATATAGTGATGCTTTGGGACTCAGTTGAACGCCTCATATTCAATATGAACTGTGTGCCTCCGATAGTATGGCTGTAACTGACATTTTTGTAATATTAGGTGTTCAACATTATGGGGCGGTCCAACGCTTAATATGCGATTATATTATTGCTTTAGGACTCTGTATAAAGCTGCATATACAATATGAACCATGCGTCTTTAACAGTTTGTCTGTAACTCACATTTTTGGAATATTAGGTGTTCAACCACATGGGGCAGTCCAACGCCTAATATGTGCATATAGTGATGCTTTGGGACTCTGTTGAACACCTCATATCCAATATGAACTGTGTGCCTCCGATAGTATGGCTGTAACTGACATTTTTGGAATATTTGGTGTTCAACATTATGGGGCAGTCCAACGCTTAATATGTGAGTATAGTGATGTTTTGGGACTCGGTTGAACGCCTCATATTCAATATGAACTGTGTGAGTCCGATAGTTTGGCTGTAACTGACATTTTTGGAATATTTGGTGTTCAACATTATGGGGCAGTCCAACACTTAATATGTGATTATATTATTGCTTTGGGACTCTGTATAACGCTGCATATACAATATGAACCATGTGTCTTTAACAGTTTGGCTGTAACTCACATTTTTGGAATATTAGGTGTTCAACAACATGGGGCAGTCTAACGCTTAATATGTGATTATATTATTGCTTTGGGACTCTGTATAACGCTGCATATACAATATGAACCATGTGTCTTTAACAGTTTAACTGTAACACACATTTTTGGAATATTAGGTGTTCAACCACATGGGGCAGTCCAACGCTTAATATGTGATTATATTATTGCTTTGGGACTCTGTTTAACACTACATATTCAATATGAACCGCGTGCCTACGATAGTATGGCTATAACTGACATTTTTGGAATATAAGGTGTTCAACCACATGGGGCAGTCCAACGCTTAATATGTGATTATAGTATGGCTTTGGAACTCAGTATAACACTACATATTCAATATGAACTGCGTGCTTATTATAGTTTGGCTGTGGCTGACATTTTTGGAATATTAGGTGTTCAACCACATGGGGCAGTCCAACGCTTAATATGTGCATATAGTGATGCTTTGGGACACTGTTGAACGCCTCATATGCCATATGAACTGTGTGCCTACGATAGTATGGCTGTAACTGACATTTTTGGAATATTAGGTGTTCAACCACATGGGGCAGTCCAACGCCTAATATGTGATTATATTATTGCTTTAGGACTCTGTATAAAGCTGCATATACAATATGAACCATGAGTCTCTATCAGTTTGGCTGTAACTGACATTTTTGGAATATTTGGTGTTCAACAACATGGGGCAGTCTAACGCTTAATATGTGATTATATTATTGCTTTGGGACTCTGTATAACGCTGCATATACAATATGAACCATGTGTCTTTAACAGTTTGGCTGTAACTCACATTTTTGGAATATTAGGTGTTTAACAACATGGGGCAGTCTAACGCTTAATATGTGATTATATTATTGCTTTGGGACTCTGTATAACGCTGCATATACAATATGAACCATGTGTCTTTAACAGTTTAACTGTAACACACATTTTTGGAATATTAGGTGTTCAACCACATGGGGCAGTCCAACGCTTAATATGAGATATTATTGCTTTGGGACTCTGTATAAAGCTGCATATACAATATGAACCATGCGTCTTTAACAGTTTGGCTGTAATTCACATTTTTGGAATATTAGGTGTTCAACATTATGGGGCGGTCCAACGCTTAATATGTGATTATATTAATGCTTTAGGACTCTGTATAAAGCTGCATATACAATATGAACCATGAGGCTCTAACAGTTTGGCTGTAACTGACATTTTTGAAATATTAGGTGTTCAACCACATGGGGCAGTCCAACGCTTAATATGTGCATATGGTGATGCTTTGGGACTCGGTTGAACGCCTCATATTCCATATGAACTGTGTGAGTCCGATAGTTTGGCTGTAACTGACATTTTTGAAATATTAGGTGTTTAACCATATGGGGCAGTCCAACGCTTAATATGTGCATATAGTAATGCTTTAAGACTCTGTATAGCGCCTCATATTCAATATGAACTGCGTGTCTACCATAGTTTGGCTGTAGCTGACATTTTTGGAATATTAGGTGTTCAACATTATAGGGCCGTCCAACGCTTAATATGTGATTACATTAATGCTTTGGGACTCTGTATAAAGCTGCATATACAATATGAACCATGCGTCATTAACAGTTTGGCTGTAACTCACATTTTTGGAATAATAGGTGTTCAATCACATGGGGCAGTCCAACGCTTAATATGTGATTATATTATTGCTTTGGGACTCTGTATAACACTACATATTCAATATGAACCGCGTGCCTACCATAGTTTGGCTGTAGCTGATATTTTTGGAATATTAGGTGTTCAACATTATGGGGCGGTCCAACGCTTAATATGTGATTATATTAATGCTTTAGGACTCTGTATAAAGCTGCATATACAATATGAACCATGAGTCTCTAACAGTTTGGCTGTAACTGACATTTTTGGAATATTAGGTGTTCAACCACATGGGGCAGTCCAACGCTTAATATGTGCATATAGTGATGCTTTGGGACTCGGTTGAACGCCTCATATTCCATATGAACTGTGTGAGTCCGATAGTTTGGCTGTAACTGACATTTTTGGAATATTTGGTGTTCAACATTATGGGGCAGTCCAACACTTAATATGTGATTATATTATTGCTTTGGGACTCTGTATAAAGCTGCATATACAATATGAACCATGCGTCTTTAACAGTTTGGCTGTAATTCACATTTTTGGAATATTAGGTGTTCAACTACATGGGGCAGTCCAACGCTTAATATGTGTTTATATTATTGCTTTGGGACTCTGTATAAAGCTGCATATACAATATGAACCATGCGTCTTTAACAGTTTGTCTGTAACTCACATTTTTGGAATATTAGGTGTTCAACCACATGGGGCAGTCCAACGCCTAATATGTGCATATAGTGATGCTTTGGGACTCTGTTGAACGCCTCATATTCAATATGAACTGTGTGCCTACGATAGTATGGCTGTAACTGACATTTTTGTAATATTAGGTGTTTAACCATATGGGGCAGTCCAACGCTTAATATGTGCATATAGTAATGCTTAAAGACTCTGTATAGCGCCTCATATTCAATATGAACTGTGTGCCTACGATAGTTTGGCTGTAACTGACATTTTTGGAATATTAGGTGTTCTACATTATAGGGCTGTCTAACGCTTAATATGTAAGTATAGTGATGTTTTGGGACTCTGTTGAACGCCTCATATTCAATATGAACTGTGTGCCTACGATAGTATGGCTGTAACTGACATTTTTGGAATATTAGGTGTTCAACCACATGGGGCAGTCCAACGCTTAATATGTGAGTATAGTGATGTTTTGGGACTCTGTTAAACGCCTCATATTCAATATGAACTGCGTGCCTACCATAGTTTGGCTGTAGCTGACATTTTTGGAATATTAGGTGTTCAACATTATGGGGCGGTCCAACGCTTAATATGTGATTATATTATTGCTTTAGGACTCTGTATAAAGCTGCATATACAATATGAACCATGAGTCTCTAACAGTTTGGCTGTAACTGACATTTTTGGAATATTAGGTGTTCAACCACATGGGGCAGTCCAACGCCTAATATGTGATTATATTATTGCTTTGGGACTCTGTATAAAGCTGCATATACAATATGAACCATGTGTCTTTAACAGTTTGGCTGTAACTCACATTTTTTGTATATTAGGTGTTCAACAACATGGGGCAGTCTAACGCTTAATATGTGATTATATTATTGCTTTGGGACTCTGTATAACGCTGCATATACAATATGAACCATGTGTCTTTAACAGTTTAACTGTAACTCACATTTTTGGAATATTAGGTGTTCAACCACATGGGGCAGTCCAACGCTTAATATGTGCATATAGTGATGCTTTGGGACTCGGTTGAACGCCTCATATTCCATATGAACTGTGTGAGTCCGATAGTTTGGCTGTAACTGACATTTTTGGAATTTTAGGTGTTCAACCACATGGGGCAGTCCAACGCTTAATATGTGATTATAGTATGGCTTTGGGACTCTGTATAACACTATGTATTCAATATGAACTGTGTGCCTACGATAGTATGGCTATAACTGACATTTTTGGAATATAAGGTGTTCAACCACATGGGGCAGTCCAACGCTTAATATGTGATTATAGTATGGCTTTGGAACTCAGTATAACACTACATATTCAATATGAACTGCGTGCTTATTATAGTTTGGCTGTGGCTGACATTTTTGGAATATTAGGTGTTCAACCACATGGGGCAGTCCAACGCTTAATATGTGCATATAGTGATGCTTTGGGACACTGTTGAACGCCTCATATGCCATATGAACTGTGTGCCTACGATAGTATGGCTGTAACTGACATTTTTGGAATATTAGGTGTTCAACCACATGGGGCAGTCCAACGCCTAATATGTGATTATATTATTGCTTTAGGACTCTGTATAAAGCTGCATATACAATATGAACCATGAGTCTCTATCAGTTTGGCTGTAACTGACATTTTTGGAATATTTGGTGTTCAACAACATGGGGCAGTCTAACGCTTAATATGTGATTATATTATTGCTTTGGGACTCTGTATAACGCTGCATATACAATATGAACCATGTGTCTTTAACAGTTTGGCTGTAACTCACATTTTTGGAATATTAGGTGTTTAACAACATGGGGCAGTCTAACGCTTAATATGTGATTATATTATTGCTTTGGGACTCTGTATAACGCTGCATATACAATATGAACCATGTGTCTTTAACAGTTTAACTGTAACACACATTTTTGGAATATTAGGTGTTCAACCACATGGGGCAGTCCAACGCTTAATATGTGATTATATTATTGCTTTGGGACTCTGTTTAACACTACATATTCAATATGAACCGCGTGCCTACCATAGTTTGGCTGTAGCTGACATTTTTGGAATATTAGGTGTTCAACATTATGGGGCGGTCCAACGCTTAATATGTGATTATATTAATGCTTTAGGACTCTGTATAAAGCTGCATATACAATATGAACCATGAGGCTCTAACAGTTTGGCTGTAACTGACATTTTTGAAATATTAGGTGTTCAACCACATGGGGCAGTCCAACGCTTAATATGTGCATATGGTGATGCTTTGGGACTCGGTTGAACGCCTCATATTCCATATGAACTGTGTGAGTCCGATAGTTTGGCTGTAACTGACATTTTTGAAATATTAGGTGTTTAACCATATGGGGCAGTCCAACGCTTAATATGTGCATATAGTAATGCTTTAAGACTCTGTATAGCGCCTCATATTCAATATGAACTGCGTGTCTACCATAGTTTGGCTGTAGCTAACATTTTTGGAATATTAGGTGTTCAACATTATAGGGCCGTCCAACGCTTAATATGTGATTACATTAATGCTTTGGGACTCTGTATAAAGCTGCATATACAATATGAACCATGCGTCATTAACAGTTTGGCTGTAACTCACAATTTTGGAATAATAGGTGTTCAATCACATGGGGCAGTCCAACGCTTAATATGTGATTATATTATTGCTTTGGGACTCTGTATAACACTACATATTCAATATGAACCGCGTGCCTACCATAGTTTGGCTGTAGCTGATATTTTTGGAATATTAGGTGTTCAACATTATGGGGCGGTCCAACGCTTAATATGTGATTATATTAATGCTTTAGGACTCTGTATAAAGCTGCATATACAATATGAACCATGAGTCTCTAACAGTTTGGCTGTAACTGACATTTTTGGAATATTAGGTGTTCAACCACATGGGGCAGTCCAACGCTTAATATGTGCATATAGCGATGCTTTGGGACTCGGTTGAACGCCTCATATTCCATATGAACTGTGTGAGTCCGATAGTTTGGCTGTAACTGACATTTTTGGAATATTTGGTGTTCAACATTATGGGGCAGTCCAACACTTAATATGTGATTATATTATTGCTTTGGGACTCTGTATAAAGCTGCATATACAATATGAACCATGCGTCTTTAACAGTTTGGCTGTAATTCACATTTTTGGAATATTAGGTGTTCAACTACATGGGGCAGTCCAACGCTTAATATGTGTTTATATTATTGCTTTGGGACTCTGTATAAAGCTGCATATACAATATGAACCATGCGTCTTTAACAGTTTGTCTGTAACTCACATTTTTGGAATATTAGGTGTTCAACCACATGGGGCAGTCCAACGCCTAATATGTGCATATAGTGATGCTTTGGGACTCTGTTGAACGCCTCATATTCAATATGAACTGTGTGCCTCCGATAGTATGGCTGTAACTGACATTTTTGTAATATTAGGTGTTTAACCATATGGGGCAGTCCAACGCTTAATATGTGCATATAGTAATGCTTAAAGACTCTGTATAGCGCCTCATATTCAATATGAACTGTGTGCCTACGATAGTTTGGCTGTAACTGACATTTTTGGAATATTAGGTGTTCTACATTATAGGGCTGTCTAACGCTTAATATGTAAGTATAGTGATGTTTTGGGACTCTGTTGAACGCCTCATATTCAATATGAACGGTGTGCCTCCGATAGTATGGCTGTAACTGACATTTTTGTAATATTAGGTGTTTAACCATATGGGGCAGTCCAACGCTTAATATGTGCATATAGTAATGCTTAAAGACTCTGTATAGCGCCTCATATTCAATATGAACCGCGTGCCTACCATAGTTTGGCTGTAGCTGATATTTTTGGAATATTAGGTGTTCAACATTATGGGGCAGTCCAACGCTTAATATGTGATTATATTAATGCTTTGGGACTCTGTATAAAGCTGCATATACAATATGAAACATGCGTCTTTAACAGTATGGCTGTAACTGACATTTTTGGAATATTAGGTGTTCAACCATATGGGGCAGTCCAACGCTTAATATGTGAGTATAGTGTTGTTTTGGGACTCTGTTAAACGCCTCATACTCAATATGAACTGCGTGCCTACCATAGTTTGGCTGTAGCTGACATTTTTGGAATATTAGTTGTTCAACATTATAGGGCCGTCCAACGCTTAATATGAGATTATATTAATGCTTTAGGACTCTGTATAAAGCTGCATATACAATATGAAACATGCGTCTTTAACAGTATGGCTGTAACTCACATTTTTGGAATATTAGGTGTTCAACAACATGGGGCAGTCTAACGCTTAATATGTGATTATATTATTGCTTTGGGACTCTGTATAACGCTGCATATACAATATGAACCATGTGTCTTTAACAGTTTGGCTGTAACTCACATTTTTGGAATATTAGGTGTTCAACATTATGGGGCAGTCCAACGCTTAATATGTGATTATATTAATGCTTTAGGACTCTGTATAAAGCTGCATATACAATATGAACCATGAGTCTCTAACAGTTTGGCTGTAACTGACATTTTTGGAATATTAGGTGTTCATCCACATGGGGCAGTCCAACGCTTAATATGTGCATATAGTGATGCTTTGGGACTCGGTTGAACGCCTCATATTCCATATGAACTGTGTGCCTTCGATAGTATGGCTGTAACTGACATTTTTGTAATATTAGGTGTTTAACCATATGGGGCAGTCCAACGCTTAATATGTGCATATAGTAATGCTTAAAGACTCTGTATAGCGCCTCATATTCAATATGTACTGTGTGCCTACGATAGTTTGGCTGTAACTGACATTTTTGGAATATTAGGTGTTCTACATTATAGGGCTGTCTAACGCTTAATATGTAAGTATAGTGATGTTTTGGGACTCTGTTGAACGCCTCATATTCAATATGAACTGTGTGCCTACGATAGTATGGCTGTAATTGACATTTTTGGAATATTAGGTGTTCAACCACATGGGGCAGTCCAACGCTTAATATGTGAGTATAGTGATGTTTTGGGACTCTGTTAAACGCCTCATATTCAATATGAACTGCGTGCCTACCATAGTTTGGCTGTAGCTGATATTTTTGGAATATTAGGTGTTCAACCACATGGGGCAGTCCAACGCCTAATATGTGATTATATTATTGCTTTGGGACTCTGTATAAAGCTGCATATACAATATGAACCATGTGTCTTTAACAGTTTGGCTGTAACTCACATTTTTGGAATATTAGGTGTTCAACTACATGGGGCAGTCCAACGCTTAATATGTGTTTATATTATTGCTTTGGGACTCTGTATAAAGCTGCATATACAATATGAACCATGCGTCTTTAACAGTTTGTCTGTAACTCACATTTTTGGAATATTAGGTGTTCAACCACATGGGGCAGTCCAACGCCTAATATGTGCATATAGTGATGCTTTGGGACTCTGTTGAACACCTCATATCCAATATGAACTGTGTGCCTCCGATAGTATGGCTGTAACTGACATTTTTGGAATATTTGGTGTTCAACATTATGGGGCAGTCCAACGCTTAATATGTGATTATATTATTGCTTTGGGACTCTGTATAAAGCTGCATATACAATATGAACCATGCGTCTTTAACAGTTTGGCTGTAATTCACATTTTTGGAATATTAGGTGTTCAACTACATGGGGCAGTCCAACGCTTAATATGTGTTTATATTATTGCTTTGGGACTCTGTATAAAGCTGCATATACAATATGAACCATGCGTCTTTAACAGTTTGTCTGTAACTCACATTTTTGGAATATTAGGTGTTCATCCACATGGGGCAGTCCAACGCCTAATATGTGCATATAGTGATGCTTTGGGACTCTGTTGAACGCCTCATATTCAATATGAACTGTGTGCCTCCGATAGTATGGCTGTAACTGACATTTTTGTAATATTAGGTGTTTAACCATATGGGGCAGTCCAACGCTTAATATGTGCATATAGTAATGCTTAAAGACTCTGTATAGCGCCTCATATTCAATATGAACTGTGTGCCTACGATAGTTTGGCTGTAACTGACATTTTTGGAATATTAGGTGTTCTACATTATAGGGCTGTCTAACGCTTAATATGTAAGTATAGTGATGTTTTGGGACTCTGTTGAACGCCTCATATTCAATATGAACTGTGTGCCTACGATAGTATGGCTGTAACTGACATTTTTGGAATATTAGGTGTTCAACCACATGGGGCAGTCCAACGCTTAATATGTAAGTATAGTGATGTTTTGGGACTCTGTTAAACGCCTCATATTCAATATGAACTGCGTGCCTACCATAGTTTGGCTGTAGCTGACATTTTTGGAATATTAGGTGTTCAACTTTATGGGGCGGTCCAACGCTTAATATGTGATTATATTATTGCTTTAGGACTCTGTATAAAGCTGCATATACAATATGAACCATGAGTCTCTAACAGTTTGGCTGTAACTGACATTTTTGGAATATTAGGTGTTCAACCACATGGGGCAGTCCAACGCCTAATATGTGATTATATTATTGCTTTGGGACTCTGTATAAAGCTGCATATACAATATGAACCATGTGTCTTTAACAGTTTGGCTGTAACTCACATTTTTGGAATATTAGGTGTTCAACAACATGGGGCAGTCTAACGCTTAATATGTGATTATATTATTGCTTTGGGACTCTGTATAACGCTGCATATACAATATGAACCATGTGTCTTTAACAGTTTGGCTGTAACTCACATTTTTGGAATATTAGGTGTTCAACCACATGGGGCAGTCCAACGCCTAATATGTGCATATAGTGATGCATTGGGGCTCTGTTTAACGCCTCATATTCCATATGAACTGTGTGAGTACGATAGTATGGCTGTAACTGACATTTTTGAAATATTGGGTGTTTAACCATATGGGGCAGTCGATCGCTTAATATGTGCATATAGTAATGCTTTGGGACTCTGTATAGCGCCTCATATTCAATATGAACTGCGTGTCTACCATAGTTTGGCTGTAGCTGACATTTTTGGAATATTAGGTGTTCAACATTATAGGGCCGTCCAACGCTTAATATGTGATTATATTAATGCTTTGGGACTCTGTATAAAGCTGCATATACAATATGAAACATGCGTCTTTAACAGTATGGCTGTAACTCACAATTTTGGAATATTAGGTGTTCAACCACATGGGGCAGTCCAACGCTTAATATATGATTATATTATTGCTTTGGGACTCTGTATAACACTACATATTCAATATGAACTGCGTGCCTACCATAGTTTGGCTGTAGCTGACATTTTTGGAATATTAGGTGTTCAACATTATGGGGCGGTCCAACGCTTAATATGTGATTATATTATTGCTTTGGGACTCTGTATAACACTACATATTCAATATGAACTGCGTGCCTACCATAGTTTGGCTGTAGCTGACATTTATGGAATATTAGATGTTTAACATTATGGGGCGTTCCTACGCTTAATATGTGATTATATTAATGCTATAGGACTCTGTATAAAGCTGCATATACAATATGAACCATGAGTCTCTAACAGTTTGGCTGTAACTGACATTTTTGGAATATTAGGTGTTCAACCACATGGGGCAGTCCAACGCTTAATATGTGCATATAGTGATGCTTTGGGACTCGGTTGAACGCCTCATATTCCATATGAACTGTGTGAGTCCGATAGTTTGGCTGTAACTGACATTTTTGGAATTTTAGGTGTTCAACCACATGGGGCAGTCCAACGCTTAATATGAGATATTATTGCTTTGGGACTCTGTTGAACTCCTCATATTCAATATGAACTGCGTGCCTACCATAGTTTGGCTGTAGCTGACATTTTTGGAATATTAGGTGTTCAACATTATAGGGCGGTCCAACGCTTAACATGTGAATATATTAATGCTTTGGGACTCTGTATAAAGCTGCATATACAAATAGTAATGCTTTAAGACTCTGTATAGCGCCTCATATTCAATATGAACTGTGTGCATACGATAGTTTGGCTGTAACTGACATTTTTGAAATATTAGGTGTTCAACATTATGGGGCTGTCTAACGCTTAATATGTAAGTATAGTGATGTTTTGGGACTCTGTTGAACGCCTCATATTCAATATGAACTGTGTGCCTACGATAGTATGGCTGTAACTGACATTTTTGGAATATTAGGTGTTCAACCACATGGGGCAGTCCAACGCTTAATATGAGATTATAGTATGGCTTTGGGACTCTGTATAACACTATGTATTCAATATGAACTGTGTGCCTACGATAGTATGGCTATAACTGACATTTTTGGAATATAAGGTGTTCAACCACATGGGGCAGTCCAACGCTTAATATGTGATTATAGTATGGCTTTGGAACTCAGTATAACACTACATATTCAATATGAACTGCGTGCTTATTATAGTTTGGCTGTGGCTGACATTTTTGGAATATTAGGTGTTCAACCACATGGGGCAGTCCAACGCTTAATATGTGCTTATAGTGATGCTTTGGGACACTGTTGAACGCCTCATATGCCATATGAACTGTGTGCCTACGATAGTATGGCTGTAACTGACATTTTTGGAATATTAGGTGTTCAACCACATGGGGCAGTCCAACGCCTAATATGTGATTATATTATTGCTTTAGGACTCTGTATAAAGCTGCATATACAATATGAACCATGAGTCTCTAACAGTTTGGCTGTAACTGACATTTTTGGAATATTTGGTGTTCAACAACATGGGGCAGTCTAACGCTTAATATGTGATTATATTATTGCTTTGGGACTCTGTATAACGCTGCATATACAATATGAACCATGTGTCTTTAACAGTTTAACTGTAACACACATTTTTGGAATATTAGGTGTTCAACCACATGGGGCAGTCCAACGCTTAATATGTGATTATATTATTGCTTTGGGACTCTGTTTAACACTACATATTCAATATGAACCGCGTGCCTACCATAGTTTGGCTGTAGCTGACATTTTTGGAATATTAGGTGTTCAACATTATGGGGCGGTCCAACGCTTAATATGTGATTATATTAATGCTTTAGGACTCTGTATAAAGCTGCATATACAATATGAACCATGAGTCTCTAACAGTTTGGCTGTAACTGACATTTTTGGAATATTAGGTGTTCAACCACATGGGGCAGTCCAACGCTTAATATGTGCATATGGTGATGCTTTGGGACTCGGTTGAACGCCTCATATTCCATATGAACTGTGTGAGTCCGATAGTTTGGCTGTAACTGACATTTTTGAAATATTAGGTGTTTAACCATATGGGGCAGTCCAACGCTTAATATGTGCATATAGTAATGCTTTAAGACTCTGTATAGCGCCTCATATTCAATATGAACTGCGTGTCTACCATAGTTTGGCTGTAGCTGACATTTTTGGAATATTAGGTGTTCAACATTATAGGGCCGTCCAACGCTTAATATGTGATTACATTAATGCTTTGGGACTCTGTATAAAGCTGCATATACAATATGAACCATGCGTCATTAACAGTTTGGCTGTAACTCACATTTTTGGAATAATAGGTGTTCAACCACATGGGGCAGTCCAACGCTTAATATGTGATTATATTATTGCTTTGGGACTCTGTATAACACTACATATTCAATATGAACCGCGTGCCTACCATAGTTTGGCTGTAGCTGATATTTTTGGAATATTAGGTGTTCAACATTATGGGGCGGTCCAACGCTTAATATGTGATTATATTAATGCTTTAGGACTCTGTATAAAGCTGCATATACAATATGAACCATGAGTCTCTAACAGTTTGGCTGTAACTGACATTTTTGGAATATTAGGTGTTCAACCACATGGGGCAGTCCAACGCTTAATATGTGCATATAGTGATGCTTTGGGACTCGGTTGAACGCCTCATATTCCATATGAACTGTGTGAGTCCGATAGTTTGGCTGTAACTGACATTTTTGGAATATTTGGTGTTCAACATTATGGGGCAGTCCAACACTTAATATGTGATTATATTATTGCTTTGGGACTCTGTATAAAGCTGCATATACAATATGAACCATGCGTCTTTAACAGTTTGGCTGTAATTCACATTTTTGGAATATTAGGTGTTCAACTACATGGGGCAGTCCAACGCTTAATATGTGTTTATATTATTGCTTTGGGACTCTGTATAAAGCTGCATATACAATATGAACCATGCGTCTTTAACAGTTTGTCTGTAACTCACATTTTTGGAATATTAGGTGTTCAACCCCATGGGGCAGTCCAACGCCTAATATGTGCATATAGTGATGCTTTGGGACTCTGTTGAACGCCTCATATTCAATATGAACTGTGTGCCTCCGATAGTATGGCTGTAACTGACATTTTTGTAATATTAGGTGTTTAACCATATGGGGCAGTCCAACGCTTAATATGTGCATATAGTAATGCTTAAAGACTCTGTATAGCGCCTCATATTCAATATGAACTGTGTGCCTACGATAGTTTGGCTGTAACTGACATTTTTGGAATATTAGGTGTTCTACATTATAGGGCTGTCTAACGCTTAATATGTAAGTATAGTGATGTTTTGGGACTCTGTTGAACGCCTCATATTCAATATGAACGGTGTGCCTCCGATAGTATGGCTGTAACTGACATTTTTGTAATATTAGGTGTTTAACCATATGGGGCAGTCCAACGCTTAATATGTGCATATAGTAATGCTTAAAGACTCTGTATAGCGCCTCATATTCAATATGAACCGCGTGCCTACCATAGTTTGGCTGTAGCTGATATTTTTGGAATATTAGGTGTTCAACATTATGGGGCAGTCCAACGCTTAATATGTGAGTATAGTGATGTTTTGGGACTCTGTTAAACGCCTCATATTCAATATGAACTGCGTGCCTACCATAGTTTGGCTGTAGCTGACATTTTTGGAATATTAGGTGTTCAACATTATGGGGCGGTCCAACGCTTAATATGCGATTATATTATTGCTTTAGGACTCTGTATAAAGCTGCATATACAATATGAACCATGCGTCTTTAACAGTTTGTCTGTAACTCACATTTTTGGAATATTAGGTGTTCAACCACATGGGGCAGTCCAACGCCTAATATGTGCATATAGTGATGCTTTGGGACTCTGTTGAACACCTCATATCCAATATGAACTGTGTGCCTCCGATAGTATGGCTGTAACTGACATTTTTGGAATATTTGGTGTTCAACATTATGGGGCAGTCCAACGCTTAATATGTGAGTATAGTGATGTTTTGGGACTCTGTTAAACGCCTCATATTCAATATGAACTGTGTGAGTACGATAGTATGGCTGTAACTGACATTTTTGAAATATTGGGTGTTTAACCATATGGGGCAGTCCAACGCCTAATATGTGCATATAGTGATACATTGGGGCTCTGTTGAACGCCTCATATTCCATATGAACTGTGTGAGTACGATAGTATGGCTGTAACTGACATTTTTGAAATATTGGGTGTTTAACCATATGGGGCAGTCGATCGCTTAATATGTGCATATAGTAATGCTTTGGGACTCTGTATAGCGCCTCATATTCAATATGAACTGCGTGTCTACCATAGTTTGGCTGTAGCTGACATTTTTGGAATATTAGGTGTTCAACATTATAGGGCCGTCCAACGCTTAATATGTGATTATATTAATGCTTTGGGACTCTGTATAAAGCTGCATATACAATATGAAACATGCGTCTTTAACAGTATGGCTGTAACTCACAATTTTGGAATATTAGGTGTTCAACCACATGGGGCAGTCCAACGCTTAATATATGATTATATTATTGCTTTGGGACTCTGTATAACACTACATATTCAATATGAACTGCGTGCCTACCATAGTTTGGCTGTAGCTGACATTTTTGGAATATTAGGTGTTCAACATTATGGGGCGGTCCAACGCTTAATATGTGATTATATTATTGCTTTGGGACTCTGTATAACACTACATATTCAATATGAACTGCGTGCCTACCATAGTTTGGCTGTAGCTGACATTTATGGAATATTAGATGTTTAACATTATGGGGCGTTCCTACGCTTAATATGTGATTATATTAATGCTATAGGACTCTGTATAAAGCTGCATATACAATATGAACCATGAGTCTCTAACAGTTTGGCTGTAACTGACATTTTTGGAATATTAGGTGTTCAACCACATGGGGCAGACCAACGCTTAATATGTGCATATAGTGATGCTTTGGGACTCGGTTGAACGCCTCATATTCCATATGAACTGTGTGAGTCCGATAGTTTGGCTGTAACTGACATTTTTGGAATATTTGGTGTTCAACATTATGGGGCAGTCCAACACTTAATATGTGATTATATTATTGCTTTGGGACTCTGTATAACGCTGCATATACAATATGAACCATGTGTCTTTAACAGTTTGGCTGTAACTCACATTTTTGGAATATTAGGTGTTCAACAACATGGGGCAGTCTAACGCTTAATATGTGATTATATTATTGCTTTGGGACTCTGTATAACGCTGCATATACAATATGAACCATGTGTCTTTAACAGTTTAACTGTAACACACATTTTTGGAATATTAGGTGTTCAACCACATGGGGCAGTCCAACGCTTAATATGTGATTATATTATTGCTTTGGGACTCTGTTTAACACTACATATTCAATATGAACCGCGTGCCTACCATAGTTTGGCTGTAGCTGACATTTTTGGAATATTAGGTGTTCAACATTATGGGGCGGTCCAACGCTTAATATGTGATTATATTAATGCTTTAGGACTCTGTATAAAGCTGCATATACAATATGAACCATGAGTCTCTAACAGTTTGGCTGTAACTGACATTTTTGGAATATTAGGTGTTCAACCACATGGGGCAGTCCAACGCTTAATATGTGCATATGGTGATGCTTTGGGACTCGGTTGAACGCCTCATATTCCATATGAACTGTGTGAGTCCGATAGTTTGGCTGTAACTGACATTTTTGAAATATTAGGTGTTTAACCATATGGGGCAGTCCAACGCTTAATATGTGCATATAGTAATGCTTTAAGACTCTGTATAGCGCCTCATATTCAATATGAACTGCGTGTCTACCATAGTTTGGCTGTAGCTGACATTTTTGGAATATTAGGTGTTCAACATTATAGGGCCGTCCAACGCTTAATATGTGATTACATTAATGCTTTGGGACTCTGTATAAAGCTGCATATACAATATGAACCATGCGTCAATAACAGTTTGGCTGTAACTCACATTTTTGGAATAATAGGTGTTCAACCACATGGGGCAGTCCAACGCTTAATATGTGATTATATTATTGCTTTGGGACTCTGTATAACACTACATATTCAATATGAACCGCGTGCCTACCATAGTTTGGCTGTAGCTGATATTTTTGGAATATTAGGTGTTCAACATTATGGGGCGGTCCAACGCTTAATATGTGATTATATTAATGCTTTAGGACTCTGTATAAAGCTGCATATACAATATGAACCATGAGTCTCTAACAGTTTGGCTGTAACTGACATTTTTGGAATATTAGGTGTTCAACCACATGGGGCAGTCCAACGCTTAATATGTGCATATAGTGATGCTTTGGGACTCGGTTGAACGCCTCATATTCCATATGAACTGTGTGAGTCCGATAGTTTGGCTGTAACTGACATTTTTGGAATATTTGGTGTTCAACATTATGGGGCAGTCCAACACTTAATATGTGATTATATTATTGCTTTGGGACTCTGTATAAAGCTGCATATACAATATGAACCTTGCGTCTTTAACAGTTTGGCTGTAATTCACATTTTTGGAATATTAGGTGTTCAACTACATGGGGCAGTCCAACGCTTAATATGTGTTTATATTATTGCTTTGGGACTCTGTATAAAGCTGCATATACAATATGAACCATGCGTCTTTAACAGTTTGTCTGTAACTCACATTTTTGGAATATTAGGTGTTCAACCACATGGGGCAGTCCAACGCCTAATATGTGCATATAGTGATGCTTTGGGACTCTGTTGAACGCCTCATATTCAATATGAACTGTGTGCCTACGATAGTATGGCTGTAACTGACATTTTTGTAATATTAGGTGTTTAACCATATGGGGCAGTCCAACGCTTAATATGTGCATATAGTAATGCTTAAAGACTCTGTATAGCGCCTCACATTCAATATGAACTGTGTGCCTACGATAGTTTGGCTGTAACTGACATTTTTGGAATATTAGGTGTTCTACATTATAGGGCTGTCTAACGCTTAATATGTAAGTATAGTGATGTTTTGGGACTCTGTTGAACGCCTCATATTCAATATGAACTGTGTGCCTACGATAGTATGGCTGTAACTGACATTTTTGGAATATTAGGTGTTCAACCACATGGGGCAGTCCAACGCTTAATATGTGAGTATAGTGATGTTTTGGGACTCTGTTAAACGCCTCATATTCAATATGAACTGCGTGCCTACCATAGTTTGGCTGTAGCTGACATTTTTGGAATATTAGGTGTTCAACATTATGGGGCGGTCCAACGCTTAATATGTGATTATATTATTGCTTTAGGACTCTGTATAAAGCTGCATATACAATATGAACCATGAGTCTCTAACAGTTTGGCTGTAACTGACATTTTTGGAATATTAGGTGTTCAACCACATGGGGCAGTCCAACGCCTAATATGTGATTATATTATTGCTTTGGGACTCTGTATAAAGCTGCATATACAATATGAACCATGTGTCTTTAACAGTTTGGCTGTAACTCACATTTTTTGTATATTAGGTGTTCAACAACATGGGGCAGTCTAACGCTTAATATGTGATTATATTATTGCTTTGGGACTCTGTATAACGCTGCATATACAATATGAACCATGTGTCTTTAACAGTTTAACTGTAACTCACATTTTTGGAATATTAGGTGTTCAACCACATGGGGCAGTCCAACGCTTAATATGTGATTATATTATTGCTTTGGGACTCTGTATAACACTACATATTCAATATGAACCGCGTGCCTACCATAGTTTGGCTGTAGCTGACATTTTTGGAATATTAGGTGTTCAACATTATGGGGCGGTCCAACGCTTAATATGTGATTATATTAATGCTTTAGGACTCTGTATAAAGCTGCATATACAATATGAACCATGAGTCTCTAACAGTTTGGCTGTAACTGACATTTTTGGAATATTAGGTGTTCAACCACATGGGGCAGTCCAACGCTTAATATGTGCATATAGTGATGCTTTGGGACTCGGTTGAACGCCTCATATTCCATATGAACTGTGTGAGTCCGATAGTTTGGCTGTAACTGACATTTTTGGAATATTAGGTGTTCAACCACATGGGGCAGTCCAACGCTTAATATGAGATATTATTGCTTTGGGACTCTGTATAAAGCTGCATATACAATATGAACCATGCGTCTTTAACAGTTTGGCTGTAATTCACATTTTTGGAATATTAGGTGTTCAACTACATGGGGCAGTCCAACGCTTAATATGTGTTTATATTATTGCTTTGGGACTCTGTATAAAGCTGCATATACAATATGAACCATGCGTCTTTAACAGTTTGTCTGTAACTCACATTTTTGGAATATTAGGTGTTCAACCACATGGGGCAGTCCAACGCCTAATATGTGCATATAGTGATGCTTTGGGACTCTGTTGAACGCCTCATATTCAATATGAACTGAGTGCCTCCGATAGTATGGCTGTAACTGACATTTTTGTAATATTAGGTGTTTAACCATATGGGGCAGTCCAACGCTTAATATGTGCATATAGTAATGCTTAAAGACTCTGTATAGCGCCTCATATTCAATATGAACTGTGTGCCTACGATAGTTTGGCTGTAACTGACATTTTTGGAATATTAGGTGTTCTACATTATAGGGCTGTCTAACGCTTAATATGTAAGTATAGTGATGTTTTGGGACTCTGTTAAACGCCTCATATTCAATATGAACTGCGTGCCTACCATAGTTTGGCTGTAGCTGACATTTTTGGAATATTAGGTGTTCAACATTATGGGGCGGTCCAACGCTTAATATGCGATTATATTATTGCTTTAGGACTCTGTATAAAGCTGCATATACAATATGAACCATGAGTCTCTAACAGTTTGGCTGTAACTGACATTTTTGGAATATTAGGTGTACAACCACATGGGGCAGTCCAACGCCTAATATGTGATTATATTATTGCTTTGGGACTCTGTATAAAGCTGCATATACAATATGAACCATGTGTCTTTAACAGTTTGGCTGTAACTCACATTTTTGGAATATTAGGTGTTCAACAACATGGGGCAGTCTAACGCTTAATATGTGATTATATTATTGCTTTGGGACTCTGTATAACGCTGCATATACAATATGAACCATATGTCTTTAACAGTTTGGCTGTAACTCACATTTTTGGAATATTAGGTGTTCAGCCACATGGGGCAGTCCAACGCCTAATATGTGCATATAGTGATGCATTGGGGCTCTGTTGAACGCCTCATATTCCATATGAACTGTGTGAGTACGATAGTATGGCTGCAACTGACATTTTTGAAATATTAGGTGTTTAACCATAGGGGCAGTCGATCGCTTAATATGTGCATATAGTAATGCTTTGGGACTCTGTATAGCGCCTCATATTCAATATGAACTGCGTGTCTACCATAGTTTGGCTGTAGCTGACATTTTTGGAATGTTAGGTGTTCAACATTATAGGGCCGTCCAACGCTTAATATGTGATTATATTAATGCTTTAGGACTCTGTATAAAGCTGCATATACAATATGAAACATGCGTCTTTAACAGTATGGCTGTAACTCACATTTTTGGAATATTTGGTGTTCAACCACATGGGGCAGTCCAACGCTTAATATATGATTATATTATTGCTTTGGGACTCTGTATAACACTACATATTCAATATGAACTGCGTGCCTACCATAGTTTGGCTGTAGCTGACATTTTTGGAATATTAGGTGTTCAACATTATGGGGCGGTCCAACGCTTAATATGTGATTATATTATTGCTTTGGGACTCTGTATAACACTACATATTCAATATGAACTGCGTGCCTACCATAGTTTGGCTGTAGCTGACATTTTTGGAATATTAGATGTTTTACATTATGGGGCGTTCCTACGCTTAATATGTGATTATATTAATGCTATAGGACTCTGTATAAAGCTGCATATACAATATGAACCATGAGTCTCTAACAGTTTGGCTGTAACTGACATTTTTGGAATATTAGGTGTTCAACCACATGGGGCAGTCCAACGCTTAATATGTGCATATAGTGATGCTTTGGGACTCGGTTGAACGCCTCATATTCCATATGAACTGTGTGAGTCCGATAGTTTGGCTGTAACTGACATTTTTGGAATTTTAGGTGTTCAACCACATGGGGCAGTCCAACGCTTAATATGAGATATTATTGCTTTGGGACTCTGTTGAACTCCTCATATTCAATATGAACTGCGTGCCTACCATAGTTTGGCTGTAGCTGACATTTTTGGAATATTAGGTGTTCAACATTATAGGGCGGTCCAACGCTTAACATGTGAATATATTAATGCTTTGGGACTCTGTATAAAGCTGCATATACAAATAGTAATGCTTTAAGACTCTGTATAGCGCCTCATATTCAATATGAACTGTGTGCATACGATAGTTTGGCTGTAACTGACATTTTTGGAATATTAGGTGTTCAACATTATGGGGCTGTCTAACGCTTAATATGTAAGTATAGTGATGTTTTGGGACTCTGTTGAACGCCTCATATTCAATATGAACTGTGTGCCTACGATAGTATGGCTGTAACTGACATTTTTGGAATATTAGGTGTTCAACCACATGGGGCAGTCCAACGCTTAATATGTGCATATAGTGATGCTTTGGGACTCTGTTGAACGCCTCATATTCCATATGAACGGTGTGAGTAATATAGTTTGGCTGTAATTGACATTTTTGAAATATTCGGTGTTCAACCACATGGGGCAGTCCAACGCTTAATATGTGATTATAGTATGGCTTTGGGACTCTGTATAACACTATGTATTCAATATGAACTGTGTGCCTACGATAGTATGGCTATAACTGACATTTTTGGAATATAAGGTGTTCAACCACATGAGGCAGTCCAACGCTTAATATGTGATTATAGTATGGCTTTGGAACTCAGTATAACACTACATATTCAATATGAACTGCGTGCTTATTATAGTTTGGCTGTGGCTGACATTTTTGGAATATTAGGTGTTCAACCACATGGGGCAGTCCAACGCTTAATATGTGCATATAGTGATGCTTTGGGACACTGTTGAACGCCTCATATGCCATATGAACTGTGTGCCTACGATAGTATGGCTGTAACTGACATTTTTGGAATATTAGGTGTTCAACCACATGGGGCAGTCCAACGCCTAATATGTGATTATATTATTGCTTTAGGACTCTGTATAAAGCTGCATATACAATATGAACCATGAGTCTCTAACAGTTTGGCTGTAACTGACATTTTTGGAATATTTGGTGTTCAACAACATGGGGCAGTCTAACGCTTAATATGTGATTATATTATTGCTTTGGGACTCTGTATAACGCTGCATATACAATATGAACCATGTGTCTTTAACAGTTTGGCTGTAACTCACATTTTTGGAATATTAGGTGTTCAACAACATGGGGCAGTCTAACGCTTAATATGTGATTATATTATTGCTTTGGGACTCTGTATAACGCTGCATATACAATATGAACCATGTGTCTTTAACAGTTTAACTGTAACACACATTTTTGGAATATTAGGTGTTCAACCACATGGGGCAGTCCAACGCTTAATATGTGATTATATTATTGCTTTGGGACTCTGTATAACACTACATATTCAATATGAACCGCGTGCCTACCATAGTTTGGCTGTAGCTGACATTTTTGGAATATTAGGTGTTCAACATTATGGGGCGGTCCAACGCTTAATATGTGATTATATTAATGCTTTAGGACTCTGTATAAAGCTGCATATACAATATGAACCATGAGTCTCTAACAGTTTGGCTGTAACTGACATTTTTGGAATATTAGGTGTTCAACCACAAGGGGCAGTCCAACGCTTAATATGTGCATATGGTGATGCTTTGGGACTCGGTTGAACGCCTCATATTCCATATGAACTGTGTGAGTCCGATAGTTTGGCTGTAACTGACATTTTTGAAATATTAGGTGTTTAACCATATGGGGCAGTCCAACGCTTAATATGTGCATATAGTAATGCTTTAAGACTCTGTATAGCGCCTCATATTCAATATGAACTGCGTGTCTACCATAGTTTGGCTGTAGCTGACATTTTTGGAATATTAGGTGTTCAACATTATAGGGCCGTCCAACGCTTAATATGTGATTACATTAATGCTTTGGGACTCTGTATAAAGCTGCATATACAATATGAACCATGCGTCATTAACAGTTTGGCTGTAACTCACATTTTTGGAATAATAGGTGTTCAACCACATGGGGCAGTCCAACGCTTAATATGTGATTATATTATTGCTTTGGGACTCTGTATAACACTACATATTCAATATGAACCGCGTGCCTACCATAGTTTGGCTGTAGCTGATATTTTTGGAATATTAGGTGTTCAACATTATGGGGCGGTCCAACGCTTAATATGTGATTATATTAATGCTTTAGGACTCTGTATAAAGCTGCATATACAATATGAACCATGAGTCTCTAACAGTTTGGCTGTAACTGACATTTTTGGAATATTAGGTGTTCAACCACATGGGGCAGTCCAACGCTTAATATGTGCATATAGTGATGCTTTGGGACTCGGTTGAACGCCTCATATTCCATATGAACTGTGTGAGTCCGATAGTTTGGCTGTAACTGACATTTTTGGAATATTTGGTGTTCAACATTATGGGGCAGTCCAACACTTAATATGTGATTATATTATTGCTTTGGGACTCTGTATAAAGCTGCATATACAATATGAACCATGCGTCTTTAACAGTTTGGCTGTAATTCACATTTTTGGAATATTAGGTGTTCAACTACATGGGGCAGTCCAACGCTTAATATGTGTTTATATTATTGCTTTGGGACTCTGTATAAAGCTGCATATACAATATGAACCATGCGTCTTTAACAGTTTGTCTGTAACTCACATTTTTGGAATATTAGGTGTTCAACCACATGGGGCAGTCCAACGCCTAATATGTGCATATAGTGATGCTTTGGGACTCTGTTGAACGCCTCATATTCAATATGAACTGTGTGCCTACGATAGTATGGCTGTAACTGACATTTTTGTAATATTAGGTGTTTAACCATATGGGGCAGTCCAACGCTTAATATGTGCATATAGTAATGCTTAAAGACTCTGTATAGCGCCTCATATTCAATATGAACTGTGTGCCTACGATAGTTTGGCTGTAACTGACATTTTTGGAATATTAGGTGTTCTACATTATAGGGCTGTCTAACGCTTAATATGTAAGTATAGTGATGTTTTGGGACTCTGTTGAACGCCTCATATTCAATATGAACTGTGTGCCTACGATAGTATGGCTGTAACTGACATTTTTGGAATATTAGGTGTTCAACCACATGGGGCAGTCCAATGCTTAATATGTGAGTATAGTGATGTTTTGGGACTCTGTTAAACGCCTCATATTCAATATGAACTGCGTGCCTACCATAGTTTGGCTGTAGCTGACATTTTTGGAATATTAGGTGTTCAACATTATGGGGCGGTCCAACGCTTAATATGTGATTATATTATTGCTTTAGGACTCTGTATAAAGCTGCATATACAATATGAACCATGAGTCTCTAACAGTTTGGCTGTAACTGACATTTTTGGAATATTAGGTGTTCAACCACATGGGGCAGTCCAACGCCTAATATGTGATTATATTATTGCTTTGGGACTCTGTATAAAGCTGCATATACAATATGAACCATGTGTCTTTAACAGTTTGGCTGTAACTCACATTTTTTGTATATTAGGTGTTCAACAACATGGGGCAGTCTAACGCTTAATATGTGATTATATTATTGCTTTGGGACTCTGTATAACGCTGCATATACAATATGAACCATGTGTCTTTAACAGTTTAACTGTAACTCACATTTTTGGAATATTAGGTGTTCAACCACATGGGGCAGTCCAACGCTTAATATGTGATTATATTATTGCTTTGGGACTCTGTATAACACTACATATTCAATATGAACCGCGTGCCTACCATAGTTTGGCTGTAGCTGACATTTTTGGAATATTAGGTGTTCAACATTATGGGGCGGTCCAACGCTTAATATGTGATTATATTAATGCTTTAGGACTCTGTATAAAGCTGCATATACAATATGAACCATGAGTCTCTAACAGTTTGGCTGTAACTGACATTTTTGGAATATTAGGTGTTCAACCACATGGGGCAGTCCAACGCTTAATATGTGCATATAGTGATGCTTTGGGACTCGGTTGAACGCCTCATATTCCATATGAACTGTGTGAGTCCGATAGTTTGGCTGTAACTGACATTTTTGGAATATTAGGTGTTCAACCACATGGGGCAGTCCAACGCTTAATATGAGATATTATTGCTTTGGGACTCTGTATAAAGCTGCATATACAATATGAACCATGCGTCTTTAACAGTTTGGCTGTAATTCACATTTTTGGAATATTAGGTGTTCAACATTATGGGGCGGTCCAACGCTTAATATGTGATTATATTATTGCTTTAGGACTCTGTATAAAGCTGCATATACAATATGAACCATGAGTCTCTAACAGTTTGGCTGTAACTGACATTTTTGGAATATTAGGTGTTCAACCACATGGGGCAGTCCAACGCCTAATATGTGCATATAGTGATGCTTTGGGACTCAGTTGAACGCCTCATATTCAATATGAACTGTGTGCCTCCGATAGTATGGCTGTAACTGACATTTTTGTAATATTAGGTGTTTAACCATATGGGGCAGTCCAACGCTTAATATGTGCATATAGTAATGCTTAAAGACTCTGTATAGCGCCTCATATTCAATATGAACTGTGTGCCTACGATAGTTTGGCTGTAACTGACATTTTTGGAATATTAGGTGTTCTACATTATAGGGCTGTCTAACGCTTAATATGTAAGTATAGTGATGTTTTGGGACTCTGTTGAACGCCTCATATTCAATATGAACTGTGTGCCTACGATAGTATGGCTGTAACTGACATTTTTGGAATATTAGGTGTTCAACCACATGGGGCAGTCCAACGCTTAATATGTGAGTATAGTGATGTTTTGGGACTCTGTTAAACGCCTCATATTCAATATGAACTGCGTGCCTACCATAGTTTGGCTGTAGCTGACATTTTTGGAATATTAGGTGTTCAACATTATGGGGCGGTCCAACGCTTAATATGCGATTATATTATTGCTTTAGGACTCTGTATAAAGCTGCATATACAATATGAACCATGAGTCTCTAACAGTTTGGCTGTAACTGACATTTTTGGAATATTAGGTGTTCAACCACATGGGGCAGTCCAACGCCTAATATGTGATTATATTATTGCTTTGGGACTCTGTATAAAGCTGCATATACAATATGAACCATGTGTCTTTAACAGTTTGGCTGTAACTCACATTTTTGGAATATTAGGTGTTCAACAACATGGGGCAGTCTAACGCTTAATATGTGATTATATTATTGCTTTGGGACTCTGTATAACGCTGCATATACAATATGAACCATGTGTCTTTAACAGTTTGGCTGTAACTCACATTTTTGGAATATTAGGTGTTCAACCACATGGGGCAGTCCAACGCCTAATATGTGCATATAGTGATGCATTGGGGCTCTGTTGAACGCCTCATATTCCATATGAACTGTGTGAGTACGATAGTATGGCTGCAACTGACATTTTTGAAATATTAGGTGTTTAACCATAGGGGCAGTCGATCGCTTAATATGTGCATATAGTAATGCTTTGGGACTCTGTATAGCACCTCATATTCA
Organism: Silvanus unidentatus; assembly: GCA_963930825.1. NCBI lineage: Eukaryota > Metazoa > Arthropoda > Insecta > Coleoptera > Silvanidae > Silvanus > Silvanus unidentatus. Next base: position 10,392,304 of record OZ005760.1, on the reverse strand, counting down.
ATATGAACTGCGTGTCTACCATAGTTTGGCTGTAGCTGACATTTTTGGAATGTTAGGTGTTCAACATTATAGGGCCGTCCAACGCTTAATATGTGATTATATTAATGCTTTAGGACTCTGTATAAAGCTGCATATACAATATGAAACATGCGTCTTTAACAGTATGGCTGTAACTCACATTTTTGGAATATTTGGTGTTCAACCACATGGGGCAGTCCAACGCTTAATATATGATTATATTATTGCTTTGGGACTCTGTATAACACTACATATTCAATATGAACCGCGTGCCTACCATAGTTTGGCTGTAGCTGACATTTTTGGAATATTAGGTGTTCAACATTATGGGGCGGTCCAACGCTTAATATGTGATTATATTAATGCTTTAGGACTCTGTATAAAGCTGCATATACAATATGAACCATGAGTCTCTAACAGTTTGGCTGTAACTGACATTTTTGGAATATTAGGTGTTCAACCACATGGGGCAGTCCAACGCCTAATATGTGATTATATTATTGCTTTGGGACTCTGTATAAAGCTGCATATACAATATGAACCATGTGTCTTTAACAGTTTGGCTGTAACTCACATTTTTGGAATATTAGGTGTTCAACTACATGGGGCAGTCCAACGCTTAATATGTGTTTATATTATTGCTTTGGGACTCTGTATAAAGCTGCATATACAATATGAACCATGCGTCTTTAACAGTTTGTCTGTAACTCACATTTATGGAATATTAGGTGTTCAACCACATGGGGCAGTCCAACGCCTAATATGTGCATATAGTGATGCTTTGGGACTCTGTTGAACGCCTCATATTCAATATGAACTGTGTGCCTCCGATAGTATGGCTGTAACTGACATTTTTGGAATATTTGGTGTTCAACATTATGGGGCAGTCCAACGCTTAATATGTGATTATATTATTGCTTTGGGACTCTGTATAAAGCTGCATATACAATATGAACCATGCGTCTTTAACAGTTTGGCTGTAATTCACATTTTTGGAATATTAGGTGTTCAACTACATGGGGCAGTCCAACGCTTAATATGTGTTTATATTATTGCTTTGGGACTCTGTATAAAGCTGCATATACAATATGAACCATGCGTCTTTAACAGTTTGTCTGTAACTCACATTTTTGGAATATTAGGTGTTCAACCACATGGGGCAGTCCAACGCCTAATATGTGCATATAGTGATGCTTTGGGACTCTGTTGAACGCCTCATATTCAATATGAACTGTGTGCCTCCGATAGTATGGCTGTAACTGACATTTTTGTAATATTAGGTGTTTAACCATATGGGGCAGTCCAACGCTTAATATGTGCATATAGTAATGCTTAAAGACTCTGTATAGCGCCTCATATTCAATATGAACTGTGTGCCTACGATAGTTTGGCTGTAACTGACATTTTTGGAATATTAGGTGTTCTACATTATAGGGCTGTCTAACGCTTAATATGTAAGTATAGTGATGTTTTGGGACTCTGTTGAACGCCTCATATTCAATATGAACTGTGTGCCTACGATAGTAAGGCTGTAACTGACATTTTTGGAATATTAGGTGTTCAACCACATGGGGCAGTCCAAGCTTAATATGTGAGTATAGTGATGTTTTGGGACTCTGTTAAACGCCTCATATTCAATATGAACTGCGTGCCTACCATAGTTTGGCTGTAGCTGACATTTTTGGAATATTAGGTGTTCAACATTATAGGGCGGTCCAACGCTTAATATGTGATTATATTATTGCTTTATGACTCTGTATAAAGCTGCATATACAATATGAACCATGTGTCTCTAACAGTTTGGCTGTAACTGACATTTTTGGAATATTAGGTGTTCAACCACATGGGGCAGTCCAACGCCTAATATGTGATTATATTATTGCTTTGGGACTCTGTATAAAGCTGCATATACAATATGAACCATGTGTCTTTAACAGTTTGGCTGTAACTCACATTTTTGGAATATTAGGTGTTCAACTACATGGGGCAGTCCAACGCTTAATATGTGTTTATATTATTGCTTTGGGACTCTGTATAAAGCTGCATATACAATATGAACCATGCGTCTTTAACAGTTTGTCTGTAACTCACATTTTTGGAATATTAGGTGTTCAACCACATGGGGCAGTCCAACGCCTAATATGTGCATATAGTGATGCTTTGGGACTCTGTTGAACGCCTCATATTCAATATGAACTGTGTGCCTCCGATAGTATGGCTGTAACTGACATTTTTGGAATATTTGGTGTTCAACATTATGGGGCAGTCCAACGCTTAATATGTGATTATATTATTGCTTTGGGACTCTGTATAAAGCTGCATATACAATATGAACCATGCGTCTTTAACAGTTTGGCTGTAATTCACATTTTTGGAATATTAGGTGTTCAACTACATGGGGCAGTCCAACGCTTAATATGTGTTTATATTATTGCTTTGGGACTCTGTATAAAGCTGCATATACAATATGAACCATGCGTCTTTAACAGTTTGTCTGTAACTCACATTTTTGGAATATTAGGTGTTCAACCACATGGGGCAGTCCAACGCCTAATATGTGCATATAGTGATGCTTTGGGACTCAGTTGAACGCCTCATATTCAATATGAACTGTGTGCCTCCGATAGTATGGCTGTAACTGACATTTTTGTAATATTAGGTGTTTAACCATATGGGGCAGTCCAACGCTTAATATGTGCATATAGTAATGCTTAAAGACTCTGTATAGCGCCTCATATTCAATATGAACTGTGTGCCTACGATAGTTTGGCTGTAACTGACATTTTTGGAATATTAGGTGTTCTACATTATAGGGCTGTCTAACGCTTAATATGTAAGTATAGTGATGTTTTGGGACTCTGTTGAACGCCTCATATTCAATATGAACTGTGTGCCTACGATAGTATGGCTGTAACTGACATTTTTGGAATATTAGGTGTTCAACCACATGGGGCAGTCCAACGCTTAATATGTGAGTATAGTGATGTTTTGGGACTCTGTTAAACGCCTCATATTCAATATGAACTGCGTGCCTACCATAGTTTGGCTGTTGCTGACATTTTTGGAATATTAGGTGTTCAACATTATGGGGCGGTCCAACGCTTAATATGTGATTATATTATTGCTTTAGGACTCTGTATAAAGCTGCATATACAATATGAACCATGAGTCTCTAACAGTTTGGCTGTAACTGACATTTTTGGAATATTAGGTGTTCAACCACATGGGGCAGTCCAACGCCTAATATGTGATTATATTATTGCTTTGGGACTCTGTATAAAGCTGCATATACAATATGAACCATGTGTCTTTAACAGTTTGGCTGTAACTCACATTTTTTGTATATTAAGTGTTCAACAACATGGGGCAGTCTAACTCTTAATATGTGATTATATTATTGCTTTGGGACTCTGTATAACGCTGCATATACAATATGAACCATGTGTCTTTAACAGTTTAACTGTAACTCACATTTTTGGAATATTAGGTGTTCAACCACATGGGGCAGTCCAACGCTTAATATGTGATTATATTATTGCTTTGGGACTCTGTATAACACTACATATTCAATATGAACCGCGTGCCTACCATAGTTTGGCTGTAGCTGACATTTTTGGAATATTAGGTGTTCAACATTATGGGGCGGTCCAACGCTTAATATGTGATTATATTAATGCTTTAGGACTCTGTATAAAGCTGCATATACAATATGAACCATGAGTCTCTAACAGTTTGGCTGTAACTGACATTTTTGGAATATTAGGTGTTCAACCACATGGGGCAGTCCAACGCTTAATATGTGCATATAGTGATGCTTTGGGACTCGGTTGAACGCCTCATATTCCATATGAACTGTGTGAGTCCGATAGTTTGGCTGTAACTGACATTTTTGGAATATTAGGTGTTCAACCACATGGGGCAGTCCAACGCTTAATATGAGATATTATTGCTTTGGGACTCTGTATAAAGCTGCATATACAATATGAACCATGCGTCTTTAACAGTTTGGCTGTAATTCACATTTTTGGAATATTAGGTGTTCAACTACATGGGGCAGTCCAACGCTTAATATGTGTTTATATTATTGCTTTGGGACTCTGTATAAAGCTGCATATACAATATGAACCATGCGTCTTTAACAGTTTGTCTGTAACTCACATTTTTGGAATATTAGGTGTTCAACCACATGGGGCAGTCCAACGCCTAATATGTGCATATAGTGATGCTTTGGGACTCTGTTGAACGCCTCATATTCAATATGAACTGTGTGCCTCCGATAGTATGGCTGTAACTGACATTTTTGTAATATTAGGTGTTTAACCATATGGGGCAGTCCAACGCTTAATATGTGCATATAGTAATGCTTAAAGACTCTGTATAGCGCCTCATATTCAATATGAACTGTGTGCCTACGATAGTTTGGCTGTAACTGACATTTTTGGAATATTAGGTGTTCTACATTATAGGGCTGTCTAACGCTTAATATGTAAGTATAGTGATGTTTTGGGACTTTGTTAAACGCCTCATATTCAATATGAACTGCGTGCCTACCATAGTTTGGCTGTAGCTGACATTTTTGGAATATTAGGTGTTCAACATTATGGGGCGGTCCAACGCTTAATATGCGATTATATTATTGCTTTAGGACTCTGTATAAAGCTGCATATACAATATGAACCATGAGTCTCTAACAGTTTGGCTGTAACTGACATTTTTGGAATATTAGGTGTTCAACCACATGGGGCAGTCCAACGCCTAATATGTGATTATATTATTGCTTTGGGACTCTGTATAAAGCTGCATATACAATATGAACCATGTGTCTTTAACAGTTTGGCTGTAACTCACATTTTTGGAATATTAGGTGTTCAACCACATGGGGCAGTCCAACGCCTAATATGTGCATATAGTGATGCATTGGGGCTCTGTTGAACGCCTCATATTCCATATGAACTGTGTGAGTACGATAGTATGGCTGCAACTGACATTTTTGAAATATTAGGTGTTTAACCATAGGGGCAGTCGATCGCTTAATATGTGCATATAGTAATGCTTTGGGACTCTGTATAGCACCTCATATTCAATATGAACTGCGTGTCTACCATAGTTTGGCTGTAGCTGACATTTTTGGAATGTTAGGTGTTCAACCACATGGGGCAGTCCAACGCTTAATATGTGAGTATAGTGATGTTTTGGGACTCTGTTAAACGCCTCATATTCAATATGAACTGCGTGCCTACCATAGTTTGGCTGTTGCTGACATTTTTGGAATATTAGGTGTTCAACATTATGGGGCGGTCCAACGCTTAATATGTGATTATATTATTGCTTTAGGACTCTGTATAAAGCTGCATATACAATATGAACCATGAGTCTCTAACAGTTTGGCTGTAACTGACATTTTTGGAATATTAGGTGTTCAACCACATGGGGCAGTCCAACGCCTAATATGTGATTATATTATTGCTTTGGGACTCTGTATAAAGCTGCATATACAATATGAACCATGTGTCTTTAACAGTTTGGCTGTAACTCACATTTTTTGTATATTAAGTGTTCAACAACATGGGGCAGTCTAACTCTTAATATGTGATTATATTATTGCTTTGGGACTCTGTATAACGCTGCATATACAATATGAACCATATGTCTTTAACAGTTTAACTGTAACTCACATTTTTGGAATATTAGGTGTTCAACCACATGGGGCAGTCCAACGCTTAATATGTGATTATATTATTGCTTTGGGACTCTGTATAACACTACATATTCAATATGAACCGCGTGCCTACCATAGTTTGGCTGTAGCTGACATTTTTGGAATATTAGGTGTTCAACATTATGGGGCGGTCCAACGCTTAATATGTGATTATATTAATGCTTTAGGACTCTGTATAAAGCTGCATATACAATATGAACCATGAGTCTCTAACAGTTTGGCTGTAACTGACATTTTTGGAATATTAGGTGTTCAACCACATGGGGCAGTCCAACGCTTAATATGTGCATATAGTGATGCTTTGGGACTCGGTTGAACGCCTCATATTCCATATGAACTGTGTGAGTCCGATAGTTTGGCTGTAACTGACATTTTTGGAATATTAGGTGTTCAACCACATGGGGCAGTCCAACGCTTAATATGAGATATTATTGCTTTGGGACTCTGTATAAAGCTGCATATACAATATGAACCATGCGTCTTTAACAGTTTGGCTGTAATTCACATTTTTGGAATATTAGGTGTTCAACTACATGGGGCAGTCCAACGCCTAATATGTGCATATAGTGATGCTTTGGGACTCTGTTGAACGCCTCATATTCAATATGAACTGTGTGCCTCCGATAGTATGGCTGTAACTGACATTTTTGTAATATTAGGTGTTTAACCATATGGGGCAGTCCAACGCTTAATATGTGCATATAGTAATGCTTAAAGACTCTGTATAGCGCCTCATATTCAATATGAACTGTGTGCCTACGATAGTTTGGCTGTAACTGACATTTTTGGAATATTAGGTGTTCTACATTATAGGGCTGTCTAACGCTTAATATGTAAGTATAGTGATGTTTTGGGACTTTGTTAAACGCCTCATATTCAATATGAACTGCGTGCCTACCATAGTTTGGCTGTAGCTGACATTTTTGGAATATTAGGTGTTCAACATTATGGGGCGGTCCAACGCTTAATATGCGATTATATTATTGCTTTAGGACTCTGTATAAAGCTGCATATACAATATGAACCATGAGTCTCTAACAGTTTGGCTGTAACTGACATTTTTGGAATATTAGGTGTTCAACCACATGGGGCAGTCCAACGCCTAATATGTGATTATATTATTGCTTTGGGACTCTGTATAAAGCTGCATATACAATATGAACCATGTGTCTTTAACAGTTTGGCTGTAACTCACATTTTTGGAATATTAGGTGTTCAACAACATGGGGCAGTCTAACGCTTAATATGTGATTATATTATTGCTTTGGGACTCTGTATAACGCTGCATATACAATATGAACCATGTGTCTTTAACAGTTTGGCTGTAACTCACATTTTTGGAATATTAGGTGTTCAACCACATGGGGCAGTCCAACGCCTAATATGTGCATATAGTGATGCATTGGGGCTCTGTTGAACGCCTCATATTCCATATGAACTGTGTGAGTACGATAGTATGGCTGCAACTGACATTTTTGAAATATTAGGTGTTTAACCATAGGGGCAGTCGATCGCTTAATATGTGCATATAGTAATGCTTTGGGACTCTGTATAGCACCTCATATTCAATATGAACTGCGTGTCTACCATAGTTTGGCTGTAGCTGACATTTTTGGAATGTTAGGTGTTCAACATTATAGGGCCGTCCAACGCTTAATATGTGATTATATTAATGCTTTAGGACTCTGTATAAAGCTGCATATACAATATGAAACATGCGTCTTTAACAGTATGGCTGTAACTCACATTTTTGGAATATTTGGTGTTCAACCACATGGGGCAGTCCAACGCTTAATATATGATTATATTATTGCTTTGGGACTCTGTATAACACTACATATTCAATATGAACCGCGTGCCTACCATAGTTTGGCTGTAGCTGACATTTTTGGAATATTAGGTGTTCAACATTATGGGGCGGTCCAACGCTTAATATGTGATTATATTAATGCTTTAGGACTCTGTATAAAGCTGCATATACAATATGAACCATGAGTCTCTAACAGTTTGGCTGTAACTGACATTTTTGGAATATTAGGTGTTCAACCACATGGGGCAGTCCAACGCCTAATATGTGATTATATTATTGCTTTGGGACTCTGTATAAAGCTGCATATACAATATGAACCATGTGTCTTTAACAGTTTGGCTGTAACTCACATTTTTGGAATATTAGGTGTTCAACTACATGGGGCAGTCCAACGCTTAATATGTGTTTATATTATTGCTTTAAGACTCTGTATAAAGCTGCATATACAATATGAACCATGCGTCTAACAGTTTGTCTGTAACTCACATTTTTGGAATATTAGGTGTTCAACCACATGGGGCAGTCCAACGCCTAATATGTGCATATAGTGATGCTTTGGGACTCTGTTGAACGCCTCATATTCAATATGAACTGTGTGCCTCCGATAGTATGGCTGTAACTGACATTTTTGGAATATTTGGTGTTCAACATTATGGGGCAGTCCAACGCTTAATATGTGATTATATTATTGCTTTGGGACTCTGTATAAAGCTGCATATACAATATGAACCATGCGTCTTTAACAGTTTGGCTGTAATTCACATTTTTGGAATATTAGGTGTTCAACTACATGGGGCAGTCCAACGCTTAATATGTGTTTATATTATTGCTTTGGGACTCTGTATAAAGCTGCATATACAATATGAACCATGAGTCTCTAACAGTTTGGCTGTAACTGACATTTTTGGAATATTAGGTGTTCAACCACATGGGGCAGTCCAAGCTTAATATGTGAGTATAGTGATGTTTTGGGACTCTGTTAAACGCCTCATATTCAATATGAACTGCGTGCCTACCATAGTTTGGCTGTAGCTGACATTTTTGGAATATTAGGTGTTCAACATTATAGGGCGGTCCAACGCTTAATATGTGATTATATTATTGCTTTAGGACTCTGTATAAAGCTGCATATACAATATGAACCATGAGTCTCTAACAGTTTGGCTGTAACTGACATTTTTGGAATATTAGGTGTTCAACCACATGGGGCAGTCCAACGCCTAATATGTGATTATATTATTGCTTTGGGACTCTGTATAAAGCTGCATATACAATATGAACCATGTGTCTTTAACAGTTTGGCTGTAACTCACATTTTTTGTATATTAGGTGTTCAACAACATGGGGCAGTCTAACGCTTAATATGTGATTATATTATTGCTTTGGGACTCTGTATAACGCTGCATATACAATATGAACCATGTGTCTTTAACAGTTTAACTGTAACTCTCATTTTTGGAATATTAGGTGTTCAACCACATGGGGCAGTCCAACGCTTAATATGTGATTATATTATTGCTTTGGGACTCTGTATAACACTACATATTCAATATGAACCGCGTGCCTACCATAGTTTGGCTGTAGCTGACATTTTTGGAATATTAGGTGTTCAACATTATGGGGCGGTCCAACGCTTAATATGTGATTATATTAATGCTTTAGGACTCTGTATAAAGCTGCATATACAATATGAACCATGAGTCTCTAACAGTTTGGCTGTAACTGACATTTTTGGAATATTAGGTGTTCAACCACCTGGGGCAGTCCAACGCTTAATATGTGCATATAGTGATGCTTTGGGACTCGGTTGAACGCCTCATATTCCATATGAACTGTGTGAGTCCGATAGTTTGGCTGTAACTGACATTTTTGGAATATTAGGTGTTCAACCACATGGGGCAGTCCAACGCTTAATATGAGATATTATTGCTTTGGGACTCTGTATAAAGCTGCATATACAATATGAACCATGCGTCTTTAACAGTTTGGCTGTAATTCACATTTTTGGAATATTAGGTGTTCAACTACATGGGGCAGTCCAACGCTTAATATGTGTTTATATTATTGCTTTGGGACTCTGTATAAAGCTGCATATACAATATGAACCATGCGTCTTTAACAGTTTGTCTGTAACTCACATTTTTGGAATATTAGGTGTTCAACCACATGGGGCAGTCCAACGCCTAATATGTGCATATAGTGATGCTTTGGGACTCAGTTGAACGCCTCATATTCAATATGAACTGCGTGCCTACCATAGTTTGGCTGTAGCTGACATTTTTGGAATATTAGGTGTTCAACATTATAGGGCGGTCCAACGCTTAATATGTGATTATATTATTGCTTTAGGACTCTGTATAAAGCTGCATATACAATATGAACCATGAGTCTCTAACAGTTTGGCTGTAACTGACATTTTTGGAATATTAGGTGTTCAACCACATGGGGCAGTCCAACGCCTAATATGTGATTATATTATTGCTTTGGGACTCTGTATAAAGCTGCATATACAATATGAACCATGTGTCTTTAACAGTTTGGCTGTAACTCACATTTTTTGTATATTAGGTGTTCAACAACATGGGGCAGTCTAACGCTTAATATGTGATTATATTATTGCTTTGGGACTCTGTATAACGCTGCATATACAATATGAACCATGTGTCTTTAACAGTTTAACTGTAACTCTCATTTTTGGAATATTAGGTGTTCAACCACATGGGGCAGTCCAACGCTTAATATGTGATTATATTATTGCTTTGGGACTCTGTATAACACTACATATTCAATATGAACCGCGTGCCTACCATAGTTTGGCTGTAGCTGACATTTTTGGAATATTAGGTGTTCAACATTATGGGGCGGTCCAACGCTTAATATGTGATTATATTAATGCTTTAGGACTCTGTATAAAGCTGCATATACAATATGAACCATGAGTCTCTAACAGTTTGGCTGTAACTGACATTTTTGGAATATTAGGTGTTCAACCACCTGGGGCAGTCCAACGCTTAATATGTGCATATAGTGATGCTTTGGGACTCGGTTGAACGCCTCATATTCCATATGAACTGTGTGAGTCCGATAGTTTGGCTGTAACTGACATTTTTGGAATATTAGGTGTTCAACCACATGGGGCAGTCCAACGCTTAATATGAGATATTATTGCTTTGGGACTCTGTATAAAGCTGCATATACAATATGAACCATGCGTCTTTAACAGTTTGGCTGTAATTCACATTTTTGGAATATTAGGTGTTCAACTACATGGGGCAGTCCAACGCTTAATATGTGTTTATATTATTGCTTTGGGACTCTGTATAAAGCTGCATATACAATATGAACCATGCGTCTTTAACAGTTTGTCTGTAACTCACATTTTTGGAATATTAGGTGTTCAACCACATGGGGCAGTCCAACGCCTAATATGTGCATATAGTGATGCTTTGGGACTCAGTTGAACGCCTCATATTCAATATGAACTGTGTGCCTCCGATAGTATGGCTGTAACTGACATTTTTGAAATATTAGGTGTTTAACCATATGGGGCAGTCCAACGCTTAATATGTGCATATAGTAATGCTTAAAGACTCTGTATAGCGCCTCATATTCAATATGAACTGTGTGCCTACGATAGTTTGGCTGTAACTGACATTTTTGGAATATTAGGTGTTCTACATTATAGGGCTGTCTAACGCTTAATATGTAAGTATAGTGATGTTTTGGGACTCTGTTGAACGCCTCATATTCAATATGAACTGTGTGCCTACGATAGTATGGCTGTAACTGACATTTTTGGAATATTAGGTGTTCAACCACATGGGGCAGTCCAACGCTTAATATGTGAGTATAGTGATGTTTTGGGACTCTGTTAAACGCCTCATATTCAATATGAACTGCGTGCCTACCATAGTTTGGCTGTAGCTGACATTTTTGGAATATTAGGTGTTCAACATTATGGGGCGGTCCAACGCTTAATATGTGATTATATTATTGCTTTAGGACTCTGTATAAAGCTGCATATACAATATGAACCATGAGTCTCTAACAGTTTGGCTGTAACTGACATTTTTGGAATATTAGGTGTTCAACCACATGGGGCAGTCCAACGCCTAATATGTGATTATATTATTGCTTTGGGACTCTGTATAAAGCTGCATATACAATATGAACCATGTGTCTTTAACAGTTTGGCTGTAACTCACATTTTTTGTATATTAGGTGTTCAACAACATGGGGCAGTCTAACGCTTAATATGTGATTATATTATTGCTTTGGGACTCTGTATAACGCTGCATATACAATATGAACCATGTGTCTTTAACAGTTTAACTGTAACTCACATTTTTGGAATATTAGGTGTTCAACCACATGGGGCAGTCCAACGCTTAATATGTGATTATATTATTGCTTTGGGACTCTGTATAACACTACATATTCAATATGAACCGCGTGCCTACCATAGTTTGGCTGTAGCTGACATTTTTGGAATATTAGGTGTTCAACATTATGGGGCGGTCCAACGCTTAATATGTGCATATAGTGATGCTTTGGGACTCGGTTGAACGCCTCATATTCCATATGAACTGTGTGAGTCCGATAGTTTGGCTGTAACTGACATTTTTGGAATATTAGGTGTTCAACCACATGGGGCAGTCCAACGCTTAATATGAGATATTATTGCTTTGGGACTCTGTATAAAGCTGCATATACAATATGAACCATGCGTCTTTAACAGTTTGGCTGTAATTCACATTTTTGGAATATTAGGTGTTCAACTACATGGGGCAGTCCAACGCTTAATATGTGTTTATATTATTGCTTTGGGACTCTGTATAAAGCTGCATATACAATATGAACCATGCGTCTTTAACAGTTTGTCTGTAACTCACATTTTTGGAATATTAGGTGTTCAACCACATGGGGCAGTCCAACGCCTAATATGTGCATATAGTGATGCTTTGGGACTCTGTTGAACGCCTCATATTCAATATGAACTGTGTGCCTCCGATAGTATGGCTGTAACTGACATTTTTGTAATATTAGGTGTTTAACCATATGGGGCAGTCCAACGCTTAATATGTGCATATAGTAATGCTTAAAGACTCTGTATAGCGCCTCATATTCAATATGAACTGTGTGCCTACGATAGTTTGGCTGTAACTGACATTTTTGGAATATTAGGTGTTCTACATTATAGGGCTGTCTAACGCTTAATATGTAAGTATAGTGATGTTTTGGGACTTTGTTAAACGCCTCATATTCAATATGAACTGCGTGCCTACCATAGTTTGGCTGTAGCTGACATTTTTGGAATATTAGGTGTTCAACATTATGGGGCGGTCCAACGCTTAATATGCGATTATATTATTGCTTTAGGACTCTGTATAAAGCTGCATATACAATATGAACCATGAGTCTCTAACAGTTTGGCTGTAACTGACATTTTTGGAATATTAGGTGTTCAACCACATGGGGCAGTCCAACGCCTAATATGTGATTATATTATTGCTTTGGGACTCTGTATAAAGCTGCATATACAATATGAACCATGTGTCTTTAACAGTTTGGCTGTAACTCACATTTTTGGAATATTAGGTGTTCAACAACATGGGGCAGTCTAACGCTTAATATGTGATTATATTATTGCTTTGGGACTCTGTATAACGCTGCATATACAATATGAACCATGTGTCTTTAACAGTTTGGCTGTAACTCACATTTTTGGAATATTAGGTGTTCAACCACATGGGGCAGTCCAACGCCTAATATGTGCATATAGTGATGCATTGGGGCTCTGTTGAACGCCTCATATTCCATATGAACTGTGTGAGTACGATAGTATGGCTGCAACTGACATTTTTGAAATATTAGGTGTTTAACCATAGGGGCAGTCGATCGCTTAATATGTGCATATAGTAATGCTTTGGGACTCTGTATAGCACCTCATATTCAATATGAACTGCGTGTCTACCATAGTTTGGCTGTAGCTGACATTTTTGGAATGTTAGGTGTTCAACATTATAGGGCCGTCCAACGCTTAATATGTGATTATATTAATGCTTTAGGACTCTGTATAAAGCTGCATATACAATATGAAACATGCGTCTTTAACAGTATGGCTGTAACTCACATTTTTGGAATATTTGGTGTTCAACCACATGGGGCAGTCCAACGCTTAATATATGATTATATTATTGCTTTGGGACTCTGTATAAAGCTGCATATACAATATGAACCATGTGTCTTTAACAGTTTGGCTGTAACTCACATTTTTTGTATATTAGGTGTTCAACAACATGGGGCAGTCTAACGCTTAATATGTGATTATATTATTGCTTTGGGACTCTGTATAACGCTGCATATACAATATGAACCATGTGTCTTTAACAGTTTAACTGTAACTCTCATTTTTGGAATATTAGGTGTTCAACCACATGGGGCAGTCCAACGCTTAATATGTGATTATATTATTGCTTTAGGACTCTGTATAACACTACATATTCAATATGAACCGCGTGCCTACCATAGTTTGGCTGTAGCTGACATTTTTGGAATATTAGGTGTTCAACATTATGGGGCGGTCCAACGCTTAATATGTGATTATATTAATGCTTTAGGACTCTGTATAAAGCTGCATATACAATATGAACCATGAGTCTCTAACAGTTTGGCTGTAACTGACATTTTTGGAATATTAGGTGTTCAACCACCTGGGGCAGTCCAACGCTTAATATGTGCATATAGTGATGCTTTGGGACTCGGTTGAACGCCTCATATTCCATATGAACTGTGTGAGTCCGATAGTTTGGCTGTAACTGACATTTTTGGAATATTAGGTGTTCAACCACATGGGGCAGTCCAACGCTTAATATGAGATATTATTGCTTTGGGACTCTGTATAAAGCTGCATATACAATATGAACCATGCGTCTTTAACAGTTTGGCTGTAATTCACATTTTTGGAATATTAGGTGTTCAACTACATGGGGCAGTCCAACGCTTAATATGTGTTTATATTATTGCTTTGGGACTCTGTATAAAGCTGCATATACAATATGAACCATGCGTCTTTAACAGTTTGTCTGTAACTCACATTTTTGGAATATTAGGTGTTCAACCACATGGGGCAGTCCAACGCCTAATATGTGCATATAGTGATGCTTTGGGACTCAGTTGAACGCCTCATATTCAATATGAACTGTGTGCCTCCGATAGTATGGCTGTAACTGACATTTTTGAAATATTAGGTGTTTAACCATATGGGGCAGTCCAACGCTTAATATGTGCATATAGTAATGCTTAAAGACTCTGTATAGCGCCTCATATTCAATATGAACTGTGTGCCTACGGTAGTTTGGCTGTAACTGACATTTTTGGAATATTAGGTGTTCTACATTATAGGGCTGTCTAACGCTTAATATGTAAGTATAGTGATGTTTTGGGACTCTGTTGAACGCCTCATATTCAATATGAACTGTGTGCCTACGATAGTATGGCTGTAACTGACATTTTTGGAATATTAGGTGTTCAACCACATGGGGCAGTCCAACGCTTAATATGTGAGTATAGTGATGTTTTGGGACTCTGTTAAACGCCTCATATTCAATATGAACTGCGTGCCTACCATAGTTTGGCTGTAGCTGACATTTTTGGAATATTAGGTGTTCAACATTATGGGGCGGTCCAACGCTTAATATGTGATTATATTATTGCTTTAGGACTCTGTATAAAGCTGCATATACAATATGAACCATGAGTCTCTAACAGTTTGGCTGTAACTGACATTTTTGGAATATTAGGTGTTCAACCACATGGGGCAGTCCAACGCCTAATATGTGATTATATTATTGCTTTGGGACTCTGTATAAAGCTGCATATACAATATGAACCATGTGTCTTTAACAGTTTGGCTGTAACTCACATTTTTTGTATATTAGGTGTTCAACAACATGGGGCAGTCTAACGCTTAATATGTGATTATATTATTGCTTTGGGACTCTGTATAACGCTGCATATACAATATGAACCATGTGTCTTTAACAGTTTAACTGTAACTCACATTTTTGGAATATTAGGTGTTCAACCACATGGGGCAGTCCAACGCTTAATATGTGATTATATTATTGCTTTGGGACTCTGTATAACACTACATATTCAATATGAACCGCGTGCCTACCATAGTTTGGCTGTAGCTGACATTTTTGGAATATTAGGTGTTCAACATTATGGGGCGGTCCAACGCTTAATATGTGATTATATTAATGCTTTAGGACTCTGTATAAAGCTGCATATACAATATGAACCATGAGTCTCTAACAGTTTGGCTGTAACTGACATTTTTGGAATATTAGGTGTTCAACCACATGGGGCAGTCCAACGCTTAATATGTGCATATAGTGATGCTTTGGGACTCGGTTGAACGCCTCATATTCCATATGAACTGTGTGAGTCCGATAGTTTGGCTGTAACTGACATTTTTGGAATATTAGGTGTTCAACCACATGGGGCAGTCCAACGCTTAATATGAGATATTATTGCTTTGGGACTCTGTATAAAGCTGCATATACAATATGAACCATGCGTCTTTAACAGTTTGGCTGTAATTCACATTTTTGGAATATTAGGTGTTCAACTACATGGGGCAGTCCAACGCTTAATATGTGTTTATATTATTGCTTTGGGACTCTGTATAAAGCTGCATATACAATATGAACCATGCGTCTTTAACAGTTTGTCTGTAACTCACATTTTTGGAATATTAGGTGTTCAACCACATGGGGCAGTCCAACGCCTAATATGTGCATATAGTGATGCTTTGGGACTCTGTTGAACGCCTCATATTCAATATGAACTGTGTGCCTCCGATAGTATGGCTGTAACTGACATTTTTGTAATATTAGGTGTTTAACCATATGGGGCAGTCCAACGCTTAATATGTGCATATAGTAATGCTTAAAGACTCTGTATAGCGCCTCATATTCAATATGAACTGTGTGCCTACGATAGTTTGGCTGTAACTGACATTTTTGGAATATTAGGTGTTCTACATTATAGGGCTGTCTAACGCTTAATATGTAAGTATAGTGATGTTTTGGGACTTTGTTAAACGCCTCATATTCAATATGAACTGCGTGCCTACCATAGTTTGGCTGTAGCTGACATTTTTGGAATATTAGGTGTTCAACATTATGGGGCGGTCCAACGCTTAATATGCGATTATATTATTGCTTTAGGACTCTGTATAAAGCTGCATATACAATATGAACCATGAGTCTCTAACAGTTTGGCTGTAACTGACATTTTTGGAATATTAGGTGTTCAACCACATGGGGCAGTCCAACGCCTAATATGTGATTATATTATTGCTTTGGGACTCTGTATAAAGCTGCATATACAATATGAACCATGTGTCTTTAACAGTTTGGCTGTAACTCACATTTTTGGAATATTAGGTGTTCAACAACATGGGGCAGTCTAACGCTTAATATGTGATTATATTATTGCTTTGGGACTCTGTATAACGCTGCATATACAATATGAACCATGTGTCTTTAACAGTTTGGCTGTAACTCACATTTTTGGAATATTAGGTGTTCAACCACATGGGGCAGTCCAACGCCTAATATATGCATATAGTGATGCATTGGGGCTCTGTTGAACGCCTCATATTCCATATGAACTGTGTGAGTACGATAGTATGGCTGCAACTGACATTTTTGAAATATTAGGTGTTTAACCATAGGGGCAGTCGATCGCTTAATATGTGCATATAGTAATGCTTTGGGACTCTGTATAGCACCTCATATTCAATATGAACTGCGTGTCTACCATAGTTTGGCTGTAGCTGACATTTTTGGAATGTTAGGTGTTCAACATTATAGGGCCGTCCAACGCTTAATATGTGATTATATTAATGCTTTAGGACTCTGTATAAAGCTGCATATACAATATGAAACATGCGTCTTTAACAGTATGGCTGTAACTCACATTTTTGGAATATTTGGTGTTCAACCACATGGGGCAGTCCAACGCTTAATATATGATTATATTATTGCTTTGAGACTCTGTATAACACTACATATTCAATATGAACCGCGTGCCTACCATAGTTTGGCTGTAGCTAACATTTTTGGAATATTAGGTGTTCAACATTATGGGGCGGTCCAACGCTTAATATGTGATTATATTAATGCTTTAGGACTCTGTATAAAGCTGCATATACAATATGAACCATGAGTCTCTAACAGTTTGGCTGTAACTGACATTTTTGGAATATTAGGTGTTCATCCACATGGGGCAGTCCAACGCTTAATATGTGCATATAGTGATGCTTTGGGACTCGGTTGAACGCCTCATATTCCATATGAACTGTGTGCCTTCGATAGTATGGCTGTAACTGACATTTTTGTAATATTAGGTGTTTAACCATATGGGGCAGTCCAACGCTTAATATGTGCATATAGTAATGCTTAAAGACTCTGTATAGCGCCTCATATTCAATATGTACTGTGTGCCTACGATAGTTTGGCTGTAACTGACATTTTTGGAATATTAGGTGTTCTACATTATAGGGCTGTCTAACGCTTAATATGTAAGTATAGTGATGTTTTGGGACTCTGTTGAACGCCTCATATTCAATATGAACTGTATGCCTACGATAGTATGGCTGTAATTGACATTTTTGGAATATTAGGTGTTCAACCACATGGGGCAGTCCAACGCTTAATATGTGAGTATAGTGATGTTTTGGGACTCTGTTAAACGCCTCATATTCAATATGAACTGCGTGCCTACCATAGTTTGGCTGTAGCTGATATTTTTGGAATATTAGGTGTTCAACATTATGGGGCGGTCCAACGCTTAATATGTGATTATATTATTGCTTTAGGACTCTGTATAAAGCTGCATATACAATATGAACCATGTGTCTCTAACAGTTTGGCTGTAACTGACATTTTTGGAATATTAGGTGTTCAACCACATGGGGCAGTCCAACGCCTAATATGTGATTATATTATTGCTTTGGGACTCTGTATAAAGCTGCATATACAATATGAACCATGTGTCTTTAACAGTTTGGCTGTAACTCACATTTTTGGAATATTAGGTGTTCAACTACATGGGGCAGTCCAACGCTTAATATGTGTTTATATTATTGCTTTGGGACTCTGTATAAAGCTGCATATACAATATGAACCATGCGTCTTTAACAGTTTGTCTGTAACTCACATTTTTGGAATATTAGGTGTTCAACCACATGGGGCAGTCCAACGCCTAATATGTGCATATAGTGATGCTTTGGGACTCTGTTGAACGCCTCATATTCAATATGAACTGTGTGCCTCCGATAGTATGGCTGTAACTGACATTTTTGGAATATTTGGTGTTCAACATTATGGGGCAGTCCAACGCTTAATATGTGATTATATTATTGCTTTGGGACTCTGTATAAAGCTGCATATACAATATGAACCATGCGTCTTTAACAGTTTGTCTGTAACTCACATTTTTGGAATATTAGGTGTTCAACCACATGGGGCAGTCCAACGCCTAATATGTGCATATAGTGATGCTTTGGGACTCTGTTGAACGCCTCATATTCAATATGAACTGTGTGCCTCCGATAGTATGGCTGTAACTGACGTTTTTGTAATATTAGGTGTTTAACCATATGGGGCAGTCCAACGCTTAATATGTGCATATAGTAATGCTTAAAGACTCTGTATAGCGCCTCATATTCAATATGAACTGTGTGCCTACGATAGTTTGGCTGTAACTGACATTTTTGGAATATTAGGTGTTCTACATTATAGGGCTGTCTAACGCTTAATATGTAAGTATAGTGATGTTTTGGGACTCTGTTGAACGCCTCATATTCAATATGAACTGTGTGCCTACGATAGTTTGGCTGTAATTCACATTTTTGGAATATTAGGTGTTCAACTACATGGGGCAGTCCAACGCTTAATATGTGTTTATATTATTGCTTTGGGACTCTGTATAAAGCTGCATATACAATATGAACCATGCGTCTTTAACAGTTTGTCTGTAACTCACATTTTTGGAATATTAGGTGTTCAACCACATGGGGCAGTCCAACGCCTAATATGTGCATATAGTGATGCTTTGGGACTCTGTTGAACGCCTCATATTCAATATGAACTGTGTGCCTCCGATAGTATGGCTGTAACTGACGTTTTTGTAATATTAGGTGTTTAACCATATGGGGCAGTCCAACGCTTAATATGTGCATATAGTAATGCTTAAAGACTCTGTATAGCGCCTCATATTCAATATGAACTGTGTGCCTACGATAGTTTGGCTGTAACTGACATTTTTGGAATATTAGGTGTTCTACATTATAGGGCTGTCTAACGCTTAATATGTAAGTATAGTGATGTTTTGGGACTCTGTTGAACGCCTCATATTCAATATGAACTGTGTGCCTACGATAGTTTGGCTGTAGCTGACATTTTTGGAATATTAGGTGTTCAACATTATAGGGCGGTCCAACGCTTAATATGTGATTATATTATTGCTTTAGGACTCTGTATAAAGCTGCATATACAATATGAACCATGAGTCTCTAACAGTTTGGCTGTAACTGACATTTTTGGAATATTAGGTGTTCAACCACATGGGGCAGTCCAACGCCTAATATGTGATTATATTATTGCTTTGGGACTCTGTATAAAGCTGCATATACAATATGAACCATGTGTCTTTAACAGTTTGGCTGTAACTCACATTTTTTGTATATTAGGTGTTCAACAACATGGGGCAGTCTAACGCTTAATATGTGATTATATTATTGCTTTGGGACTCTGTATAACGCTGCATATACAATATGAACCATGTGTCTTTAACAGTTTAACTGTAACTCTCATTTTTGGAATATTAGGTGTTCAACCACATGGGGCAGTCCAACGCTTAATATGTGATTATATTATTGCTTTGGGACTCTGTATAACACTACATATTCAATATGAACCGCGTGCCTACCATAGTTTGGCTGTAGCTGACATTTTTGGAATATTAGGTGTTCAACATTATGGGGCGGTCCAACGCTTAATATGTGATTATATTAATGCTTTAGGACTCTGTATAAAGCTGCATATACAATATGAACCATGAGTCTCTAACAGTTTGGCTGTAACTGACATTTTTGGAATATTAGGTGTTCAACCACCTGGGGCAGTCCAACGCTTAATATGTGCATATAGTGATGCTTTGGGACTCGGTTGAACGCCTCATATTCCATATGAACTGTGTGAGTCCGATAGTTTGGCTGTAACTGACATTTTTGGAATATTAGGTGTTCAACCACATGGGGCAGTCCAACGCTTAATATGAGATATTATTGCTTTGGGACTCTGTATAAAGCTGCATATACAATATGAACCATGCGTCTTTAACAGTTTGGCTGTAATTCACATTTTTGGAATATTAGGTGTTCAACTACATGGGGCAGTCCAACGCTTAATATGTGCTTATATTATTGCTTTGGGACTCTGTATATAGCTGCATATACAATATGAACCATGCGTCTTTAACAGTTTGTCTGTAACTCACATTTTTGGAATATTAGGTGTTCAACCACATGGGACAGTCCAACGCCTAATATGTGCATATAGTGATGCTTTGGGACTCTGTTGAACGCCTCATATTCAATATGAACGGTGTGCCTCCGATAGTATGGCTGTAACTGACATTTTTGTAATATTAGGTGTTTAACCATATGGGGCAGTCCAACGCTTAATATGTGCATATAGTAATGCTTAAAGACTCTGTATAGCGCCTCATATTCAATATGAAAAGCGTGCCTACCATAGTTTGGCTGTAGCTGATATTTTTGGAATATTAGGTGTTCAACATTATGGGGCAGTCCAACGCTTAATATGTGATTATATTAATGCTTTGGGACTCTGTATAAAGCTGCATATACAATATGAAACATGCGTCTTTAACAGTATGGCTGTAACTCACATTTTTGGAATATTAGGTGTTCAACCACATAGGGCAGTCCAACGCTTAATATATGATTATATTATTGCTTTGGGACTCTGTATAACACTACATATTCAATATGAACCGCGTGCCTACCATAGTTTGGCTGTAGCTGTCATTTTTGGAATATTAGGTGTTCAACATTATGGGGCGGTCCAACGCTTAATATGTGATTATATTAATGCTTTAGGACTCTGTATAAAGCTGCATATACAATATGAACCATGAGTCTCTAACAGTTTGGCTGTAACTGACATTTTTGGAATATTAGGTGTTCATCCACATGGGGCAGTCCAACGCTTAATATGTGCATATAGTGATGCTTTGGGACTCGGTTGAACGCCTCATATTCCATATGAACTGTGTGCCTCCGATAGTATGGCTGTAACTGACATTTTTGTAATATTAGGTGTTTAACCATATGGGGCAGTCCAACGCTTAATATGTGCATATAGTAATGCTTTAGGACTCTGTATAGCGCATCATATTCAATATGTACTGTGTGCCTACGATAGTTTGGCTGTAACTGACATTTTTGGAATATTAGGTGTTCTACATTATAGGGCTGTCTAACGCTTAATATGTAAGTATAGTGATGTTTTGGGACTCTGTTGAACGCCTCATATTCAATATGAACTGTGTGCCTACGATAGTATGGCTGTAACTGACATTTTTGGAATATTAGGTGTTCAACCATATGGGGCAGTCCAACGCTTAATATGTGAGTATAGTGATGTTTTGGGACTCTGTTAAACGCCTCATATTCAATATGAACTGCGTGCCTACCATAGTTTGGCTGTAGCTGACATTTTTGGAATATTAGGTGTTCAACATTATGGGGCGGTCCAACGCTTAATATGCGATTATATTATTGCTTTAGGACTCTGTATAAAGCTGCATATACAATATGAACCATGAGTCTCTAACAGTTTGGCTGTAACTGACATTTTTGGAATATTAGGTGTTCAACCACATGGGGCAGTCCAACGCCTAATATGTGATTATATTATTGCTTTGGGACTCTGTATAAAGCTGCATATACAATATGAACCATGTGTCTTTAACAGTTTGGCTGTAACTCACATTTTTGGAATATTAGGTGTTCAACAACATGGGGCAGTCTAACGCTTAATATGTGATTATATTATTGCTTTGGGACTCTGTATAACGCTGCATATACAATATGAACCATGTGTCTTTAACAGTTTGGCTGTAACTCACATTTTTGGAATATTAGGTGTTCAACCACATGGGGCAGTCCAACGCCTAATATGTGCATATAGTGATGCATTGGGGCTCTGTTGAACGCCTCATATTCCATATGAACTGTGTGAGTACGATAGTATGGCTGTAACTGACATTTTTGAAATATTAGGTGTTTAACCATAGGGGCAGTCGATCGCTTAATATGTGCATATAGTAATGCTTTGGGACTCTGTATAGCGCCTCATATTCAATATGAACTGCGTGTCTACCATAGTTTGGCTGTAGCTGACATTTTTGGAATATTAGGTGTTCAACATTATAGGGCCGTCCAACGCTTAATATGTGATTATATTAATGCTTTAGGACTCTGTATAAAGCTGCATATACAATATGAAACATGCGTCTTTAACAGTATGGCTGTAACTCACATTTTTGGAATATTAGGTGTTCAACCACATGGGGCAGTCCAACGCTTAATATATGATTATATTATTGCTTTGGGACTCTGTATAACACTACATATTCAATATGAACCGCGTGCCTACCATAGTTTGGCTGTAGCTGACATTTTTGGAATATTAGGTGTTCAACATTATGGGGCGGTCCAACGCTTAATATGTGATTATATTAATGCTTTAGGACTCTGTATAAAGCTGCATATACAATATGAACCATGAGTCTCTAACAGTTTGGCTGTAACTGACATTTTTGGAATATTAGGTGTTCATCCACATGGGGCAGTCCAACGCTTAATATGTGCATATAGTGATGCTTTGGGACTCGGTTGAACGCCTCATATTCCATATGAACTGTGTGCCTTCGATAGTATGGCTGTAACTGACATTTTTGTAATATTAGGTGTTTAACCATATGGGGCAGTCCAACGCTTAATATGTGCATATAGTAATGCTTAAAGACTCTGTATAGCGCCTCATATTCAATATGTACTGTGTGCCTACGATAGTTTGGCTGTAACTGACATTTTTGGAATATTAGGTGTTCTACATTATAGGGCTGTCTAACGCTTAATATGTAAGTATAGTGATGTTTTGGGACTCTGTTGAACGCCTCATATTCAATATGAACTGTGTGCCTACGATAGTATGGCTGTAATTGACATTTTTGGAATATTAGGTGTTCAACCACATGGGGCAGTCCAACGCTTAATATGTGAGTATAGTGATGTTTTGGGACTCTGTTAAACGCCTCATATTCAATATGAACTGCGTGCCTACCATAGTTTGGCTGTAGCTGATATTTTTGGAATATTAGGTGTTCAACATTATGGGGCGGTCCAACGCTTAATATGTGATTATATTATTGCTTTAGGACTCTGTATAAAGCTGCATATACAATATGAACCATGTGTCTCTAACAGTTTGGCTGTAACTGACATTTTTGGAATATTAGGTGTTCAACCACATGGGGCAGTCCAACGCCTAATATGTGATTATATTATTGCTTTGGGACTCTGTATAAAGCTGCATATACAATATGAACCATGTGTCTTTAACAGTTTGGCTGTAACTCACATTTTTGGAATATTAGGTGTTCAACTACATGGGGCAGTCCAACGCTTAATATGTGTTTATATTATTGCTTTGGGACTCTGTATAAAGCTGCATATACAATATGAACCATGCGTCTTTAACAGTTTGTCTGTAACTCACATTTTTGGAATATTAGGTGTTCAACCACATGGGGCAGTCCAACGCCTAATATGTGCATATAGTGATGCTTTGGGACTCTGTTGAACGCCTCATATTCAATATGAACTGTGTGCCTCCGATAGTATGGCTGTAACTGACATTTTTGGAATATTTGGTGTTCAACATTATGGGGCAGTCCAACGCTTAATATGTGATTATATTATTGCTTTGGGACTCTGTATAAAGCTGCATATACAATATGAACCATGAGTCTTTAACAGTTTGGCTGTAATTCACATTTTTGGAATATTAGGTGTTCAACTACATGGGGCAGTCCAACGCTTAATATGTGTTTATATTATTGCTTTGGGACTCTGTATAAAGCTGCATATACAATATGAACCATGCGTCTTTAACAGTTTGTCTGTAACTCACATTTTTGGAATATTAGGTGTTCAACCACATGGGGCAGTCCAACGCCTAATATGTGCATATAGTGATGCTTTGGGACTCAGTTGAACGCCTCATATTCAATATGAACTGTGTGCCTCCGATAGTATGGCTGTAACTGACATTTTTGTAATATTAGGTGTTTAACCATATGGGGCAGTCCAACGCTTAATATGTGCATATAGTAATGCTTAAAGACTCTGTATAGCGCCTCATATTCAATATGAACTGTGTGCCTACGATAGTTTGGCTGTAACTGACATTTTTGGAATATTAGGTGTTCTACATTATAGGGCTGTCTAACGCTTAATATGTAAGTATAGTGATGTTTTGGGACTCTGTTGAACGCCTCATATTCAATATGAACTGTGTGCCTACGATAGTATGGCTGTAACTGACATTTTTGGAATATTAGGTGTTCAACCACATGGGGCAGTCCAACGCTTAATATGTGAGTATAGTGATGTTTTGGGACTCTGTTAAACGCCTCATATTCAATATGAACTGCGTGCCTACCATAGTTTGGCTGTAGCTGACATTTTTGGAATATTAGGTGTTCAACATTATGGGGCGGTCCAACGCTTAATATGTGATTATATTATTGCTTTAGGACTCTGTATAAAGCTGCATATACAATATGAACCATGAGTCTCTAACAGTTTGGCTGTAACTGACATTTTTGGAATATTAGGTGTTCAACCACATCGGGCAGTCCAACGCCTAATATGTGATTATATTATTGCTTTGGGACTCTGTATAAAGCTGCATATACAATATGAACCATGTGTCTTTAACAGTTTGGCTGTAACTCACATTTTTTGTATATTAGGTGTTCAACAACATGGGGCAGTCTAACGCTTAATATGTGATTATATTATTGCTTTGGGACTCTGTATAACGCTGCATATACAATATGAACCATGTGTCTTTAACAGTTTAACTGTAACTCACATTTTTGGAATATTAGGTGTTCAACCACATGGGGCAGTCCAACGCTTAATATGTGATTATATTATTGCTTTGGGACTCTGTATAACACTACATATTCAATATGAACCGCGTGCCTACCATAGTTTGGCTGTAGCTGACATTTTTGGAATATTAGGTGTTCAACATTATGGGGCGGTCCAACGCTTAATATGTGATTATATTAATGCTTTAGGACTCTGTATAAAGCTGCATATACAATATGAACCATGAGTCTCTAACAGTTTGGCTGTAACTGACATTTTTGGAATATTAGGTGTTCAACCACATGGGGCAGTCCAACGCTTAATATGTGCATATAGTGATGCTTTGGGACTCGGTTGAACGCCTCATATTCCATATGAACTGTGTGAGTCCGATAGTTTGGCTGTAACTGACATTTTTGGAATATTAGGTGTTCAACCACATGGGGCAGTCCAACGCTTAATATGAGATATTATTGCTTTGGGACTCTGTATAAAGCTGCATATACAATATGAACCATGCGTCTTTAACAGTTTGGCTGTAATTCACATTTTTGGAATATTAGGTGTTCAACTACATGGGGCAGTCCAACGCTTAATATGTGTTTATATTATTGCTTTAGGACTCTGTATAAAGCTGCATATACAATATGAACCATGCGTCTTTAACAGTTTGTCTGTAACTCACATTTTTGGAATATTAGGTGTTCAACCACATGGGGCAGTCCAACGCCTAATATGTGCATATAGTGATGCTTTGGGACTCTGTTGAACGCCTCATATTCAATATGAACTGTGTGCCTCCGATAGTATGGCTGTAACTGACATTTTTGTAATATTAGGTGTTTAACAATATGGGGCAGTCCAACGCTTAATATGTGCATATAGTAATGCTTAAAGACTCTGTATAGCGCCTCATATTCAATATGAACTGTGTGCCTACGATAGTTTGGCTGTAACTGACATTTTTGGAATATTAGGTGTTCTACATTATAGGGCTGTCTAACGCTTAATATGTAAGTATAGTGATGTTTTGGGACTCTGTTAAACGCCTCATATTCAATATGAACTGCGTGCCTACCATAGTTCGGCTGTAGCTGACATTTTTGGAATATTAGGTGTTCAACATTATGGGGCGGTCCAACGCTTAATATGCGATTATATTATTGCTTTAGGACTCTGTATAAAGCTGCATATACAATATGAACCATGAGTCTCTAACAGTTTGGCTGTAACTGACATTTTTGGAATATTAGGTGTTCAACCACATGGGGCAGTCCAACGCCTAATATGTGATTATATTATTGCTTTGGGACTCTGTATAAAGCTGCATATACAATATGAACCATGTGTCTTTAACAGTTTGGCTGTAACTCACATTTTTGGAATATTAGGTGTTCAACAACATGGGGCAGTCTAACGCTTAATATGTGATTATATTATTGCTTTGGGACTCTGTATAACGCTGCATATACAATATGAACCATGTGTCTTTAACAGTTTGGCTGTAACTCACATTTTTGGAATATTAGGTGTTCAACCACATGGGGCAGTCCAACGCCTAATATGTGCATATAGTGATGCATTGGGGCTCTGTTGAACGCCTCATATTCCATATGAACTGTGTGAGTACGATAGTATGGCTGCAACTGACATTTTTGAAATATTAGGTGTTTAACCATAGGGGCAGTCGATCGCTTAATATGTGCATATAGTAATGCTTTGGGACTCTGTATAGCACCTCATATTCAATATGAACTGCGTGTCTACCATAGTTTGGCTGCAGCTGACATTTTTGGAATGTTAGGTGTTCAACATTATAGGGCCGTCCAACGCTTAATATGTGATTATATTAATGCTTTAGGACTCTGTATAAAGCTGCATATACAATATGAAACATGCGTCTTTAACAGTATGGCTGTAACTCACATTTTTGGAATATTTGGTGTTCAACCACATGGGGCTGTCCAACGCTTAATATATGATTATATTATTGCTTTGGGACTCTGTATAACACTACATATTCAATATGAACCGCGTGCCTACCATAGTTTGGCTGTAGCTGACATTTTTGGAATATTAGGTGTTCAACATTATGGGGCGGTCCAACGCTTAATATGTGATTATATTAATGCTTTAGGACTCTGTATAAAGCTGCATATACAATATGAACCATGAGTCTCTAACAGTTTGGCTGTAACTGACATTTTTGGAATATTAGGTGTTCAACCACATGGGGCAGTCCAACGCCTAATATGTGATTATATTATTGCTTTGGGACTCTGTATAAAGCTGCATATACAATATGAACCATGTGTCTTTAACAGTTTGGCTGTAACTCACATTTTTGGAATATTAGGTGTTCAACTACATGGGGCAGTCCAACGCTTAATATGTGTTTATATTATTGCTTTGGGACTCTGTATAAAGCTGCATATACAATATGAACCATGCGTCTTTAACAGTTTGTCTGTAACTCACATTTTTGGAATATTAGGTGTTCAACCACATGGGACAGTCCAACGCCTAATATGTGCATATAGTGATGCTTTGGGACTCTGTTGAACGCCTCATATTCAATATGAACGGTGTGCCTCCGATAGTATGGCTGTAACTGACATTTTTGTAATATTAGGTGTTTAACCATATGGGGCAGTCCAACGCTTAATATGTGCATATAGTAATGCTTAAAGACTCTGTATAGCGCCTCATATTCAATATGAACCGCGTGCCTACCATAGTTTGGCTGTAGCTGATATTTTTGGAATATTAGGTGTTCAACATTATGGGGCAGTCCAACGCTTAATATGTGATTATATTAATGCTTTGGGACTCTGTATAAAGCTGCATATACAATATGAAACATGCGTCTTTAACAGTATGGCTGTAACTCACATTTTTGGAATATTAGGTGTTCAACCACATAGGGCAGTCCAACGCTTAATATATGATTATATTATTGCTTTGGGACTCTGTATAACACTACATATTCAATATGAACCGCGTGCCTACCATAGTTTGGCTGTAGCTGTCATTTTTGGAATATTAGGTGTTCAACATTATGGGGCGGTCCAACGCTTAATATGTGATTATATTAATGCTTTAGGACTCTGTATAAAGCTGCATATACAATATGAACCATGAGTCTCTAACAGTTTGGCTGTAACTGACATTTTTGGAATATTAGGTGTTCATCCACATGGGGCAGTCCAACGCTTAATATGTGCATATAGTGATGCTTTGGGACTCGGTTGAACGCCTCATATTCCATATGAACTGTGTGCCTCCGATAGTATGGCTGTAACTGACATTTTTGTAATATTAGGTGTTTAACCATATGGGGCAGTCCAACGCTTAATATGTGCATATAGTAATGCTTTAGGACTCTGTATAGCGCATCATATTCAATATGTACTGTGTGCCTACGATAGTTTGGCTGTAACTGACATTTTTGGAATATTAGGTGTTCTACATTATAGGGCTGTCTAACGCTTAATATGTAAGTATAGTGATGTTTTGGGACTCTGTTGAACGCCTCATATTCAATATGAACTGTGTGCCTACGATAGTATGGCTGTAACTGACATTTTTGGAATATTAGGTGTTCAACCATATGGGGCAGTCCAACGCTTAATATGTGAGTATAGTGATGTTTTGGGACTCTGTTAAACGCCTCATATTCAATATGAACTGCGTGCCTACCATAGTTTGGCTGTAGCTGACATTTTTGGAATATTAGGTGTTCAACATTATGGGGCGGTCCAACGCTTAATATGCGATTATATTATTGCTTTAGGACTCTGTATAAAGCTGCATATACAATATGAACCATGAGTCTCTAACAGTTTGGCTGTAACTGACATTTTTGGAATATTAGGTGTTCAACCACATGGGGCAGTCCAACGCCTAATATGTGATTATATTATTGCTTTGGGACTCTGTATAAAGCTGCATATACAATATGAACCATGTGTCTTTAACAGTTTGGCTGTAACTCACATTTTTGGAATATTAGGTGTTCAACTACATGGGGCAGTCCAACGCTTAATATGTGTTTATATTATTGCTTTGGGACTCTGTATAAAGCTGCATCTACAATATGAACCATGCGTCTTTAACAGTTTGTCTGTAACTCACATTTTTGGAATATTAGGTGTTCAACCACATGGGGCAGTCCAACGCCTAATATGTGCATATAGTGATGCTTTGGGACTCTGTTGAACGCCTCATATTCAATATGAACTGTGTGCCTCCGATAGTATGGCTGTAACTGACATTTTTGGAATATTTGGTGTTCAACATTATGGGGCAGTCCAACGCTTAATATGTGATTATATTATTGCTTTGGGACTCTGTATAAAGCTGCATATACAATATGAACCATGAGTCTTTAACAGTTTGGCTGTAATTCACATTTTTGGAATATTAGGTGTTCAACTACATGGGGCAGTCCAACGCTTAATATGTGTTTATATTATTGCTTTGGGACTCTGTATAAAGCTGCATATACAATATGAACCATGCGTCTTTAACAGTTTGTCTGTAACTCACATTTTTGGAATATTAGGTGTTCAACCACATGGGGCAGTCCAACGCCTAATATGTGCATATAGTGATGCTTTGGGACTCAGTTGAACGCCTCATATTCAATATGAACTGTGTGCCTCCGATAGTATGGCTGTAACTGACATTTTTGTAATATTAGGTGTTTAACCATATGGGGCAGTCCAACGCTTAATATGTGCATATAGTAATGCTTAAAGACTCTGTATAGCGCCTCATATTCAATATGAACTGTGTGCCTACGATAGTTTGGCTGTAACTGACATTTTTGGAATATTAGGTGTTCTACATTATAGGGCTGTCTAACGCTTAATATGTAAGTATAGTGATGTTTTGGGACTCTGTTGAACGCCTCATATTCAATATGAACTGTGTGCCTACGATAGTATGGCTGTAACTGACATTTTTGGAATATTAGGTGTTCAACCACATGGGGCAGTCCAACGCTTAATATGTGAGTATAGTGATGTTTTGGGACTCTGTTAAACGCCTCATATTCAATATGAACTGCGTGCCTACCATAGTTTGGCTGTAGCTGACATTTTTGGAATATTAGGTGTTCAACATTATGGGGCGGTCCAACGCTTAATATGTGATTATATTATTGCTTTAGGACTCTGTATAAAGCTGCATATACAATATGAACCATGAGTCTCTAACAGTTTGGCTGTAACTGACATTTTTGGAATATTAGGTGTTCAACCACATGGGGCAGTCCAACGCCTAATATGTGATTATATTATTGCTTTGGGACTCTGTATAAAGCTGCATATACAATATGAACCATGTGTCTTTAACAGTTTGGCTGTAACTCACATTTTTTGTATATTAGGTGTTCAACAACATGGGGCAGTCTAACGCTTAATATGTGATTATATTATTGCTTTGGGACTCTGTATAACGCTGCATATACAATATGAACCATGTGTCTTTAACAGTTTAACTGTAACTCACATTTTTGGAATATTAGGTGTTCAACCACATGGGGCAGTCCAACGCTTAATATGTGATTATATTATTGCTTTGGGACTCTGTATAACACTACATATTCAATATGAACCGCGTGCCTACCATAGTTTGGCTGTAGCTGACATTTTTGGAATATTAGGTGTTCAACATTATGGGGCGGTCCAACGCTTAATATGTGATTATATTAATGCTTTAGGACTCTGTATAAAGCTGCATATACAATATGAACCATGAGTCTCTAACAGTTTGGCTGTAACTGACATTTTTGGAATATTAGGTGTTCAACCACATGGGGCAGTCCAACGCTTAATATGTGCATATAGTGATGCTTTGGGACTCGGTTGAACGCCTCATATTCCATATGAACTGTGTGAGTCCGATAGTTTGGCTGTAACTGACATTTTTGGAATATTAGGTGTTCAACCACATGGGGCAGTCCAACGCTTAATATGAGATATTATTGCTTTGGGACTCTGTATAAAGCTGCATATACAATATGAACCATGCGTCTTTAACAGTTTGGCTGTAATTCACATTTTTGGAATATTTGGTGTTCAACCACATGGGGCAGTCCAACGCCTAATATGTGATTATATTATTGCTTTGGGACTCTGTATAAAGCTGCATATACAATATGAACCATGTGTCTTTAACAGTTTGGCTGTAACTCACATTTTTGGAATATTAGGTGTTCAACTACATGGGGCAGTCCAACGCTTAATATGTGTTTATATTATTGCTTTGGGACTCTGTATAAAGCTGCATATACAATATGAACCATGCGTCTTTAACAGTTTGTCTGTAACTCACATTTTTGGAATATTAGGTGTTCAACCACATGGGGCAGTCCAACGCCTAATATGTGCATATAGTGATGCTTTGGGACTCTGTTGAACGCCTCATATTCAATATGAACTGTGTGCCTCCGATAGTATGGCTGTAACTGACATTTTTGGAATATTTGGTGTTCAACATTATGGGGCAGTCCAACGCTTAATATGTGATTATATTATTGCTTTGGGACTCTGTATAAAGCTGCATATACAATATGAACCATGCGTCTTTAACAGTTTGGCTGTAATTCACATTTTTGGAATATTAGGTGTTCAACTACATGGGGCAGTCCAACGCTTAATATGTGTTTATATTATTGCTTTGGGACTCTGTATAAAGCTGCATATACAATATGAACCATGCGTCTTTAACAGTTTGTCTGTAACTCACATTTTTGGAATATTAGGTGTTCAACCACATGAAGCAGTCCAACGCCTAATATGTGCATATAGTGATGCTTTGGGACTCTGTTGAACGCCTCATATTCAATATGAACTGTGTGCCTCCGATAGTATGGCTGTAACTGACATTTTTGTAATATTAGGTGTTTAACCATATGGGGCAATCCAACGCTTAATATGTGCATATAGTAATGCTTAAAGACTCTGTATAGCGCCTCATATTCAATATGAACTGTGTGCCTACGATAGTTTGGCTGTAACTGACATTTTTGGAATATTAGGTGTTCTACATTATAGGGCTGTCTAACGCTTAATATGTAAGTATAGTGATGTTTTGGGACTCTGTTGAACGCCTCATATTCAATATGAACTGTGTGCCTACGATAGTAAGGCTGTAACTGACATTTTTGGAATATTAGGTGTTCAACCACATGGGGCACTCCAAGCTTAATATGTGAGTATAGTGATGTTTTGGGACTCTGTTAAACGCCTCATATTCAATATGAACTGCGTGCCTACCATAGTTTGGCTGTAGCTGACATTTTTGGAATATTAGGTGTTCAACATTATAGGGCGGTCCAACGCTTAATATGTGATTATATTATTGCTTTAGGACTCTGTATAAAGCTGCATATACAATATGAACCATGAGTCTCTAACAGTTTGGCTGTAACTGACATTTTTGGAATATTAGGTGTTCAACCACATGGGGCAGTCCAACGCCTAATATGTGATTATATTATTGCTTTGGGACTCTGTATAAAGCTGCATATACAATATGAACCATGTGTCTTTAACAGTTTGGCTGTAACTCACATTTTTTGTATATTAGGTGTTCAACAACATGGGGCAGTCTAACGCTTAATATGTGATTATATTATTGCTTTGGGACTCTGTATAACGCTGCATATACAATATGAACCATGTGTCTTTAACAGTTTAACTGTAACTCACATTTTTGGAATATTAGGTGTTCAACCACATGGGGCAGTCCAACGCTTAATATGTGATTATATTATTGCTTTGGGACTCTGTATAACACTACATATTCAATATGAACCGCGTGCCTACCATAGTTTGGCTGTAGCTGACATTTTTGGAATATTAGGTGTTCAACATTATGGGGCGGTCCAACGCTTAATATGTGATTATATTAATGCTTTAGGACTCTGTATAAAGCTGCATATACAATATGAACCATGAGTCTCTAACAGTTTGGCTGTAACTGACATTTTTGGAATATTAGGTGTTCAACTACATGGGGCAGTCCAACGCTTAATATGTGCATATAGTGATGCTTTGGGACTCGGTTGAACGCCTCATATTCCATATGAACTGTGTGAGTCCGATAGTTTGGCTGTAACTGACATTTTTGGAATATTAGGTGTTCAACCACATGGGGCAGTCCAACGCTTAATATGAGATATTATTGCTTTGGGACTCTGTATAAAGCTGCATATACAATATGAACCATGCGTCTTTAACAGTTTGGCTGTAATTCACATTTTTGGAATATTAGGTGTTCAACTACATGGGGCAGTCCAACGCTTAATATGTGTTTATATTATTGCTTTGGGACTCTGTATAAAGCTGCATATACAATATGAACCATGCGTCTTTAACAGTTTGTCTGTAACTCACATTTTTGGAATATTAGGTGTTCAACCACATGGGGCAGTCCAACGCCTAATATGTGCATATAGTGATGCTTTGGGACTCTGTTGAACGCCTCATATTCAATATGAACTGTGTGCCTCCGATAGTATGGCTGTAACTGACATTTTTGTAATATTAGGTGTTTAACCATATGGGGCAGTCCACCGCTTAATATGTGCATATAGTAATGCTTAAAGACTCTGTATAGCGCCTCATATTCAATATGAACTGTGTGCCTACGATAGTATGGCTGTAACTGACATTTTTGGAATATTAGGTGTTCAACCACATGGGGCAGTCCAACGCTTAATATGTGAGTATAGTGATGTTTTGGGACTCTGTTAAACGCCTCATATTCAATATGAACTGCGTGCCTACCATAGTTTGGCTGTAGCTGACATTTTTGGAATATTAGGTGTTCAACATTATGGGGCGGTCCAACGCTTAATATGTGATTATATTATTGCTTTAGGACTCTGTATAAAGCTGCATATACAATATGAACCATGAGTCTCTAACAGTTTGGCTGTAACTGACATTTTTGGAATATTAGGTGTTCAACCACATGGGGCAGTCCAACGCCTAATATGTGATTATATTATTGCTTTGGGACTCTGTATAAAGCTGCATATACAATATGAACCATGTGTCTTTAACAGTTTGGCTGTAACTCACATTTTTTGTATATTAGGTGTTCAACAACATGGGTCAGTCTAACGCTTAATATGTGATTATATTATTGCTTTCGGACTCTGTATAACGCTGCATATACAATATGAACCATGTGTCTTTAACAGTTTAACTGTAACTCACATTTTTGGAATATTAGGTGTTCAACCACATGGGGCAGTCCAACGCTTAATATGTGATTATATTATTGCTTTGGGACTCTGTATAACACTACATATTCAATATGAACCGCGTGCCTACCATAGTTTGGCTGTAGCTGACATTTTTGGAATATTAGGTGTTCAACATTATGGGGCGGTCCAACGCTTAATATGTGATTATATTAATGCTTTAGGACTCTGTATAAAGCTGCATATACAATATGAACCATGAGTCTCTAACAGTTTGGCTGTAACTGACATTTTTGGAATATTAGGTGTTCAACCACATGGGGCAGTCCAACGCTTAATATGTGCATATAGTGATGCTTTGGGACTCGGTTGAACGCCTCATATTCCATATGAACTGTGTGAGTCCGATAGTTTGGCTGTAACTGACATTTTTTGTATATTAGGTGTTCAACCACATGGGGCAGTCCAACGCTTAATATGTGCATATAGTGATGCTTTGGGACTCGGTTGAACGCCTCATATTCCATATGAACTGTGTGAGTCCGATAGTTTGGCTGTAACTGACATTTTTGGAATATTTGGTGTTCAACATTATGGGGCAGTCCAACGCTTAATATGTGATTATATTATTGCTTTGGGACTCTGTATAAAGCTGCATATACAATATGAACCATGCGTCTTTAACAGTTTGGCTGTAATTCACATTTTTGGAATATTAGGTGTTCAACTACATGGGGCAGTCCAACGCTTAATATGTGTTTATATTATTGCTTTGGGACTCTGTATAAAGCTGCATATACAATATGAACCATGCGTCTTTAACAGTTTGTCTGTAACTCACATTTTTGGAATATTAGGTGTTCAACCACATGGGGCAGTCCAACGCCTAATGTGTGCATATAGTGATGCTTTGGGACTCTGTTGAACGCCTCATATTCAATATGAACTGTGTGCCTCCGATAGTATGGCTGTAACTGACATTTTTGTAATATTAGGTGTTTAACCATATGGGGCAGTCCAACGCTTAATATGTGCATATAGTAATGCTTAAAGACTCTGTATAGCGCCTCATATTCAATATGAACTGTGTGCCTACGATAGTTTGGCTGTAACTGACATTTTTGGAATATTAGGTGTTCTACATTATAGGGCTGTCTAACGCTTAATATGTAAGTATAGTGATGTTTTGGGACTCTGTTGAACGCCTCATATTCAATATGAACTGTGTGCCTACGATAGTATGGCTGTAACTGACATTTTTGGAATATTAGGTGTTCAACCACATGGGGCAGTCCAACGCTTAATATGTGAGTATAGTGATGTTTTGGGACTCTGTTAAACGCCTCATATTCAATATGAACTGCGTGCCTACCATAGTTTGGCTGTAGCTGACATTTTTGGAATATTAGGTGTTCAACATTATGGGGCGGTCCAACGCTTAATATGTGATTATATTATTGCTTTAGGACTCTGTATAAAGCTGCATATACAATATGAACCATGAGTCTCTAACAGTTTGGCTGTAACTGACATTTTTGGAATATTAGGTGTTCAACCACATGGGGCAGTCTAACGCTTAATATGTGATTATATTATTGCTTTGGGACTCTGTATAACGCTGCATATACAATATGAACCATGTGTCTTTAACAGTTTGGCGGTAACTCACATTTTTGGAATATTAGTTGTTCAACCACATGGGGCAGTCCAACGCCTAATATGTGCATATAGTGATGCATTGGGGCTCTGTTGAACGCCTCATATTCAATATGAACTGTGTGCCTCCGATAGTATGGCTGTAACTGACATTTTTGTAATATTAGGTGTTTAACCATATGGGGCAGTCCAACGCTTAATATGTGCATATAGTAATGCTTAAAGACTCTGTATAGCGCCTCATATTCAATATGTACTGTGTGCCTACGATAGTTTGGCTGTAACTGACATTTTTGGAATATTAGGTGTTCTACATTATAGGGCTGTCTAACGCTTAATATGTAAGTATAGTGATGTTTTGGGACTCTGTTGAACGACTCATATTCAATATGAACTGTGTGCCTACGATAGTATGGCTGTAACTGACATTTTTGGACTATTAGGTGTTCAACCACATGAGGCAGTCCAACGCCTAATATGTGCATATAGTAATGCTTTAAGACTCTGTATAGCGCCTCATATTCAATATGAACTGTGTGCATGCGATAGTTTGGCTGTAACTGACATTTTTGGAATATTAGGTGTTCAACCACATGGGGCAGTCCAACGCTTAATTAGTGTCTATATTAATGCTTTGGGCCTCTGTATAACGCTGCATATACAATATGAGAAATGTGCCTCTAATAGTTTGGCTGTAACGGACATTTTTGGAATATTAGATGTTCAACCACATGAAGCAGTCCAACGCTTAATAAGTGACTATATTAATGCTTTGGGCCCCTGTATAAAGCTGCATATACAATATGAACTCTGTGTCTCTAATAGTTTGGCTGTAACGGACACTTTTGGAATATTAGGTGTTCAACAACATGGGGCAGTCCAACGCTTAATAAGTGACTATATTAATGCTTTGGGCCTCTGTATAACGCTACTTATACAAAATGAATTCTGTGCCTCTTATAGTTTGGCTGTAACAGACACTTTTGAAATATTAGGTGTTCAACCACATGGGGCAGTCCAACGCTTAATATGTGGTTATATTAATGCTTCGGGACTCTGTATAACGCTGCATATACAGTATGAACTCTG
The DNA here is from genome assembly GCA_963930825.1 of Silvanus unidentatus. NCBI lineage: Eukaryota > Metazoa > Arthropoda > Insecta > Coleoptera > Silvanidae > Silvanus > Silvanus unidentatus. The sequence goes on along the minus strand of OZ005760.1, from coordinate 10,354,524 downwards.
TGCCTCTTATAGATTGGCTGTAACTGACACTTTTGGAATATTATGTGTTCAACCACAGTTTCAGTCCAACGCTTAATAAGTGACTATATAAATGCTTGGGGCCTCTGTATAACGCTGCATATACAATATGAGCAATGTGCCTCTAATAGTTTGGCTGTAACGGACATTTTTGGAATATTAGGTGTTCAATCATATGGGGAAGTCCAACGCTTAATAAGTGACTATTATAATGCTTTGGGCCTCTGTATAACGCTGCATATACAATATGAACTCTGTGTCTCTAATAGTTTGGCTGTAACGGACACTTTTGGAATATTATGTGTTCAAACACATGTTGCAGTCCAATGCTTAATATGTGACTAAATTAATGCTTTGGGCCTCTGTATAAAGCTGCTTATACAAAATGAACTCTGTGCCTCTGATAGTTTGGCTGTAACTGACATTTTTGGAGTATTAGGTGTTTAACCACATGGGGAAGTCCAACGCTTAATAAGTGACTATATTAATGCTTTGGGCCTCTGTAAAACGCTGCATATTCGATATGAACTTTGTGCCTCTAATAGTTTAGCTGTAACGGACATTTTTGGAATATTAGGTGTTCAACCACATGGGGCAGTCCAACGCTTAATAAGTGACTATATTAATGCTTTGGGCCTCTGTAAAACGCTGCATATTCGATATGAACTTTGTGCCTCTAATAGTTTGGCTGTAACGGACACATTTGGAATATTAGGTGTTTAACCACATGGAGCAGTCCAACGCTTAATAAGTGACTATATTAATGCTTTGTGCCTCTGTAAAACGTTGCATATTCGATATGAACTTTGTGCCTCTAATAGTTTGGCTGTAACTGACACTTTTGGAATATTATGTGTTCAACCAGTTTCAGTCCAACGCTTAATAAGTGACTATATAAATGCTTGGGGCCTCTGTATAACGCTGCATATACAATATGAGCAATGTGCCTCTAATAGTTTGGCTGTAACGGACATTTTTGGAATATTAGGTGTTCAACCACATGGGGCAGTCCAACGCTTAATAAGTGACTATATTAATGCTTTGGGCCACTGTAAAACGCTGCATATTCGATATGAACTTTGTGCCTCTAATAGTTTGGCTGTAACGGACACATTTGGAATATTAGGGGTTTAAGCACATGGAGCAGTCCAACGCTTAATAAGTGACTATATTAATGCTTTGTGCCTCTGTAAAACGTTGCATATTCGATATGAACTTTGTGCCTCTAATAGTTTGGCTGTAACGGACACTTTTGGAATAAGAGGTGTTCAACCACATGCTGCAGTCTAACAATATGTGACTATATTATTGCTTAGGGACTCTGTATAACGCTGCATATACAGTATGAACTCTGTGATTCTTATAGTTTGGCTGTTACTGACATATTTGGAATATTAGGTGTTCAACCACATGTTGCAGTTCAACGCTTAATATGTGATTATATTAATGCTTTGGGCCTCTGTATAACGCTGCTTATACAAAATGAACTCTGTGCCTCTAATAGTTTGGCTGTAACGGACATTTTTGGAATATTAGGTGTTCAGCAACATGGGGCAGTCCAACGCTTAATAAGTGTCTATATTAATGCTTTGGGCCTCTGTATAACGCTGCTTATACAAAATGAACTCTGTGCCTCTAATAGTTTGGCTGTAACGGACACTTTTGGAATATTAGGTGTTTAACCACATGGAGCAGTCCAACGCTTAATAAGTGACTATATTAATGCTTTGTGCCTCTGTAAAACGTTGCATATTCGATATGAACTTTGTGCTTCTAATAGTTTGGCTGTAACGGACACTTTTGAAATAAGAGGTGTTCAACCACATGTTGCAGTCCAATGCTTAATATGTGACTAAATTAATGCTTTGGGCCTCTGTATAACGCTGCTTATACAAAATGAACTCTGTGCCTCTGATAGTTTGGCTGTAACTGACATTTTTGGAGTATTAGGTGTTTAACCACATGGGGAAGTCCAACGCTTAATAAGTGACTATATTAATGCTTTGGGCCTCTGTAAAACGCTGCCTATACAAAATGAACTCTGTGCCTCTAATAGTTTGGCTGTAACGGACACATTTGGAATATTAGTTGTTTAACTACATGGAGCAGTCCAACGCTTAATAAGTGACTATATAAATGCTTGGGGCCTCTGTATAACGCTGCATATACAATATGAGCAATGTGCCTCTAATAGTTTGGCTGTAACGGACATTTTTGGAATATTAGGTGTTCAATCATATGGGGAAGTCCAACGCTTAATAAGTGACTATTATAATGCTTTGGGCCTCTGTATATCGCTGCATATACAATATGAACTCTGTGTCTCTAATAGTTTGGCTGTATCGGACACTTTTGGAATATTATGTGTTTAAACACATGTTGCAGTCCAATGCTTAATATGTGACTAAATTAATGCTTTGGGCCTCTGTATAACGCTGCTTATACAAAATGAACTCTGTGCCTCTAATAGTTTGGCTGTAACGGACACATTTGGAATATTAGTTGTTTAACTACATGGAGCAGTCCAACGCTTAATAAGTGACTATATTAATGTTTTGGGCCTCTGTAAAACGCTGCATATTCGATATGAACTTTGTGCCTCTAATAGTTTAGCTGTAACGGACATTTTTGGAATATTAGGTGTTCAACCACATGGGGCAGTCCAACGCTTAATAAGTGACTATATTAATGCTTTGGGCCTCTGTAAAACGCTGCATATTCGATATGAACTTTGTGCCTCTAATAGTTTGGCTGTAACGGACACTTTTGGAATAAGAGGTGTTCAACCACATGCTGCAGTCTAACAATATGTGACTATATTAATGCTTAGGGACTCTGTATAACGCTGCATATTCGATATGATCTTTGTGCCTCTAATAGTTTGGCTGTAACGGACAGTTTTGGAATATTAGGTGTTCAACCACATGGGGCAGTCCAACGCTTAATAAGTGACTGTATTAATGCTTTGGGCCTCTGTATAACGCTACTTATACAAAATGAATTCTGTGCCTCTAATAGTTTGGCTGTAACGGACACATTTGGAATATTAGGTGTTTAACCACATGGAGCAGTCCAACGCTTAATAAGTGACTATATTAATGCTTTGTGCCTCTGTAAAACGTTGCATATTCGATATGAACTTTGTGCCTCTAATAGTTTGGCTGTAACGGACACTTTTGGAATAAGAGGTGTTCAACCACATGCTGCAGTCTAACAATATGTGACTATATTTATGCTTAGGGACTCTGTATAACGCTGCATATTCGATATGATCTTTGTGCCTCTAATAGTTTGGCTGTAACGGACAGTTTTGGAATATTAGGTGTTCAACCACATGGGGCAGTCTAACGCTTAATAAGTGACTATATTAATGCTTTGGGCCTCTGTATAACGCTACTTATACAAAATGAATTCTGTGCCTCTTATAGTTTGGCTGTAACAGACACTTTTGGAATATTAGGTGTTCAACCACATGGGGCAGTCCAACGCTTAATATGTGGTTATATTAATGCTTCGGGACTCTGTATAACGCTGCATATACAGTATGAACTCTGTGCCTCTTATAGTTTGGCTGTAACTGACACTTTTGGAATATTATGTGTTCAACCACAGTTTCAGTCCAACGCTTAATAAGTGACTATATAAATGCTTGGGGCCTCTGTATAACGCTGCATATACAATATGAGCAATGTGCCTCTAATAGTTTGGCTGTAACGGACATTTTTGGAATATTAGGTGTTCAATCATATGGGGAAGTCCAACGGTTAATAAGTGACTATTATAATGCTTTGGGCCTCTGTATATCGCTGCATATACAATATGAACTCTGAGTCTCTAATAGTTTGGCTGTAACGGACACTTTTGGAATATTATGTGTTCAAACACATGTTGCAGTCCAATGCTTAATATGTGACTAAATTAATGCTTTGGGCCTCTGTATAACGCTGCTTATACAAAATGAACTCTGTGCCTCTGATAGTTTGGCTGTAACTGACATTTTTGGAGTATTAGGTGTTTAACCACATGGGGAAGTCCAACGCTTAATAAGTGAGTATATTAATGCTTTGGGCCTCTGTATAACGCTGCTTATACAAAATGAACTCTGTGCCTCTGATAGTTTGGCTGTAACGGACACTTTTGGAATATTAGGTGTTTAAACACATGTTGCAGTCCAATGCTTAATATGTGACTAAATTAATGCTTTGGGCCTCTGTATAACGCTGCTTATACAAAATGAACTCTGTGCCTCTGATAGTTTGGCTGTAACGGACACTTTTGGAATAAGAGGTGTTCAAACACATGCTGCAGTCCAACGCTTAATATGTGATTACATTAATGCTTTGGGACTCTGTATAAAGCTGCATATACAATATGAACCATGCGTCTTTAACAGTTTGGCTGTAACTCACATTTTTGGAATATTAGGTGTTCAACAACATGGGGCAGTCTAACGCTTAATATGTGATTATATTATTGCTTTGGGACTCTGTATAACGCTGCATATACAATATGAACCATGTGTCTTTAACAGTTTGGCGGTAACTCACATTTTTGGAATATTAGGTGTTCAACCACATGGGGCAGTCCAACGCCTAATATGTGCATATAGTGATGCATTGGGACTCTGCTGAACGCCTCATATTCAATATGAACTGTGTGCCTACGATAGTATGGCTGTAACTGACATTTTTGGAATATTAGGTGTTCAACCACATGGGGCAGTCCAACGCTTAATATGTGAGTATAGTGATGTTTTGGGACTCTGTTAAACGCCTCATATTCAATATGAACTGCGTGCCTACCATAGTTTGGCTGTAGCTGATATTTTTGGAATATTAGGTGTTCAACATTATGGGGCGGTCCAACGCTTAATATGTGATTATATTATTGCTTTAGGACTCTGTATAAAGCTGCATATACAATATGAACCATGAGTCTCTAACAGTTTGGCTGTAACTGACATTTTTGGAATATTAGGTGTTCAACCACATGGGGCAGTCCAACGCCTAATATGTGATTATATTATTGCTTTGGGACTCTGTATAAAGCTGCATATACAATATGAACCATGTGTCTTTAACAGATTGGCTGTAACTCACATTTTTGGAATATTAGGTGTTCAACAACATGGGGCAGTCTAACGCTTAATATGTGATTATATTATTGCTTTGGGACTCTGTATAACGCTGCATATACAATATGAACCATGTGTCTTTAACAGTTTGGCGGTAACTCACATTTTTGGAATATTAGGTGTTCAACCACATGGAGCAGTCCAACGCCTAATATGTGCATATAGTGATGCATTGGGACTCTGTTGAACGCCTCATATTCAATATGAACTGTGTGCCTACGATAGTATGGCTGTAACTGACATTTTTGGAATATTAGGTGTTCAACCACATGGGGCAGTCCAACGCTTAATATGTGAGTATAGTGATGTTTTGGGACTCTGTTAAACGCCTCATATTCAATATGAACTGCGTGCCTACCATAGTTTGGCTGTAGCTGATATTTTTGGAATATTAGGTGTTCAACATTATGGGGCGGTCCAACGCTTAATATGTGATTATATTATTGCTTTAGGACTCTGTATAAAGCTGCATATACAATATGAACCATGAGTCTCTAACAGTTTGGCTGTAACTGACATTTTTGGAATATTAGGTGTTCAACCACATGGGGCAGTCCAACGCCTAATATGTGATTATATTATTGCTTTGGGACTCTGTATAAAGCTGCATATACAATATGAACCATGTGTCTTTAACAGTTTGGCTGTAACTCACATTTTTGGAATATTAGGTGTTCAACAACATGGGGCAGTCTAACGCTTAATATGTGATTATATTATTGCTTTGGGACTCTGTATAACGCTGCATATACAATATGAACCATGTGTCTTTAACAGTTTGGCTGTAACTCACATTTTTGGAATATTAGGTGTTCAACCACATGGGGCAGTCCAACGCATAATATGTGCATATAGTGATGCATTGGGGCTCTGTTGAACGCCTCATATTCCATATGAACTGTGTGAGTACGATAGTATGGCTGTAACTGACATTTTTGAAATATTGGGTGTTTAACCATATGGGGCAGTCGATCGCTTAATATGTGCATATAGTAATGCTTTGGGACTCTGTATAGCACCTCATATTCAATATGAACTGCGTGTCTACCATAGTTTGGCTGTAGCTGACATTTTTGAAATATTATGTGTTCAACATTATAGGGCCGTCCAACGCTTAATATGTGATTATATTAATGCTTTGGGACTCTGTATAAAGCTGCATATACAATATGAAACATGCGTCTTTAACAGTATGGCTGTAACTCACAATTTTGGAATATTAGGTGTTCAACCACATGGGGCAGTCCAACGCTTAATATATGATTATATTATTGCTTTGGGACTCTGTATAACACTACATATTCAATATGAACTGCGTGCCTACCATAGTTTGGCTGTAGCTGACATTTTTGGAATATTAGGTGTTCAACATTATGGGGCGGTCCAACGCTTAATATGTGATTATATTATTGCTTTGGGACTCTGTATAACACTACATATTCAATATGAACTGCGTGCCTACCATAGTTTGGCTGTAGCTGACATTTTTGGAATATTAGATGTTTAACATTATGGGGCGTTCCTACGCTTAATATGTGATTATATTAATGCTATAGGACTCTGTATAAAGCTGCATATACAATATGAACCATGAGTCTCTAACAGTTTGGCTGTAACTGACATTTTTGGAATATTAGGTGTTCAACCACATGGGGCAGTCCAACGCTTAATATGTGCATATAGTGATGCTTTGGGACTCGGTTGAACGCCTCATATTCCATATGAACTGTGTGAGTCCGATAGTTTGGCTGTAACTGACATTTTTGGAATTTTAGGTGTTCAACCACATGGGGCAGTTCAACGCTTAATATGAGATATTATTGCTTTGGGACTCTGTTGAACTCCTCATATTCAATATGAACTGCGTGCCTACCATAGTTTGGCTGTAGCTGACATTTTTGGAATATTAGGTGTTCAACATTATAGGGCCGTCCAACGCTTAATATGTGATTATATTAATGCTTTGGGACTCTGTATAAAGCTGCATATACAATATGAAACATGCGTCTTTAACAGTATGGCTGTAACTCACAATTTTGGAATATTAGGTGTTCAACCACATGGGGCAGTCCAACACTTAATATATGATTATATTATTGCTTTGGGACTCTGTATAACACTACATATTCAATATGAACTGCGTGCCTACCATAGTTTGGCTGTAGCTGACATTTTTGGAATATTAGGTGTTCAACATTATGGGGCGGTCCAACGCTTAATATGTGATTATATTATTGCTTTGGGACTCTGTATAACACTACATATTCAATATGAACTGCGTGCCTACCATAGTTTGGCTGTAGCTGACATTTTTGGAATATTAGATGTTTAACATTATGGGGCGTTCCTACGCTTAATATGTGATTATATTAATGCTATAGGACTCTGTATAAAGCTGCATATACAATATGAACCATGAGTCTCTAACAGTTTGGCTGTAACTGACATTTTTGGAATATTAGGTGTTCAACCACATGGGGCAGTCCAACGCTTAATATGTGCATATAGTGATGCTTTGGGACTCGGTTGAACGCCTCATATTCCATATGAACTGTGTGAGTCCGATAGTTTGGCTGTAACTGACATTTTTGGAATTTTAGGTGTTCAACCACATGGGGCAGTCCAACGCTTAATATGAGATATTATTGCTTTGGGACTCTGTTGAACTCCTCATATTCAATATGAACTGCGTGCCTACCATAGTTTGGCTGTAGCTGACATTTTTGGAATATTAGGTGTTCAACATTACAGGGCGGTCCAACGCTTAACATGTGAATATATTAATGCTTTGGGACTCTGTATAATGCTGCATATACAAATAGTAATGCTTTAAGACTCTGTATAGCGCCTCATATTCAATATGAACTGTGTGCATACGATAGTTTGGCTGTAACTGACATTTTTGAAATATTAGGTGTTCAAAATTATGGGGCTGTCTAACGCTTAATATGTAAGTATAGTGATGTTTTGGGACTCTGTTGAACGCCTCATATTCAATATGAACTGTGTACCTACGATAGTATGGCTGTAACTGACATTTTTGGACTATTAGGTGTTCAACCACATGAGGCAGTCCAACGCCTAATATGTGCATATAGTAATGCTTTAAGACTCTGTATAGCGCCTCATATTCAATATGAACTGTGTGCATACGATAGTTTGGCTGTAACTGACATTTTTGGAATATTAGGTGTTCAACCACATGGGGCAGTCCAACGCTTAATTAGTGTCTATATTAATGCTTTGGGCCTCTGTATAACGCTGCATATACAATATGAGAAATGTGCCTCTAATAGTTTGGCTGTAACGGACATTTTTGGAATATTAGATGTTCAACCACATGAAGCAGTCCAACGCTTAATAAGTGACTATATTAATGCTTTGGGCCCCTGTATAACGCTGCATATACAATATGAACTCTGTGTCTCTAATAGTTTGGCTGTAACGGACACTTTTGGAATATTAGGTGTTCAACAACATGGGGCAGTCCAACGCTTAATAAGTGACTATATTAATGCTTTGGGCCTCTGTATAACGCTACTTATACAAAATGAATTCTGTGCCTCTTATAGTTTGGCTGTAACAGACACTTTTGGAATATTAGGTGTTCAACCACATGGGGCAGTCCAACGCTTAATATGTGGTTATATTAATGCTTCGGGACTCTGTATAACGCTGCATATACAGTATGAACTCTGTGCCTCTTATAGATTGGCTGTAACTGACACTTTTGGAATATTATGTGTTCAACCACAGTTTCAGTCCAACGCTTAATAAGTGACTATATAAATGCTTGGGGCCTCTGTATAACGCTGCATATACAATATGAGCAATGTGTTTCTAATAGTTTGGCTGTAACGGACATTTTTGGAATATTAGGTGTTTAATCATATGGGGAAGTCCAACGCTTAATAAGTGACTATTATAATGCTTTGGGCCTCTGTATAACGCTGCATATACAATATGAACTCTGTGTCTCTAATAGTTTGGCTGTAACGGACATTTTTAGAATATTAGGTGTTCAATCATATGGGGAAGTCCAACGCCTAATATGTGATTATATTACTGCTTTGGGACTCTGTATAAAGCTGCATATACAATATGAACCATGTGTCTTTAACAGTTTAGCTGTAACTCACATTTTTGGAATATTAGGTGTTCAACAACATTGGGCAGTCTAACGCTTAATATGTGATTATATTATTGCTTTAGGACTCTGTATAAAGCTGCATATACAATATGAACCATGAGTCTCTAACAGTTTGGCTGTAACTGACATTTTTGGAATATTAGGTGTTCAACCACATGGGGCAGTCCAACGCCTAATATGTGATTATATTATTGCTTTGGGACTCTGTATAAAGCTGCATATACAATATGAACCATGTGTCTTTAACAGTTTGGCTGTAACTCACATTTTTGGAATATTAGGTGTTCAACAACATGGGGCAGTCTAACGCTTAATATGTGATTATATTATTGCTTTGGGACTCTGTATAACGCTGCATATACAAAATGAACTCTGTGCCTCTAATAGTTTGGCTGTAACGGACACTTTTGGAATATTAGGTGTTTAACCACATGGAGCAGTCCAACGCTTAATAAGTGACTATATTAATGCTTTGTGCCTCTGTAAAACGTTGCATATTCGATATGAACTTTGTGCTTCTAATAGTTTGGCTGTAACGGACACTTTTGAAATAAGTGGTGTTCAACCACATGCTGCAGTCCAATGCTTAATATGTGACTAAATTAATGCTTTGGGCCTCTGTATAACGCTGCTTATACAAAATGAACTCTGTGCCTCTGATAGTTTGGCTGTAACTGACATTTTTGGAGTATTAGGTGTTTAACCACATGGGGAAGTCCAACGCTTAATAAGTGACTATATTAATGCTTTGGGCCTCTGTAAAACGCTGCTTATACAAAATGAACTCTGTGCCTCTAATAGTTTGGCTGTAACGGACACATTTGGAATATTAGTTGTTTAACTACATGGAGCAGTCCAACGCTTAATAAGTGACTATATTAATGTTTTGGGCCTCTGTAAAACGCTGCATATTCGATATGAACTTTGTGCCTCTAATAGTTTAGCTGTAACGGACATTTTTGGAATATTAGGTGTTCAACCACATGGGGCAGTCCAACGCTTAATAAGTGACTATATTAATGCTTTGGGCCTCTGTAAAACGCTGCATATTCGATATGAACTTTGTGCCTCTAATAGTTTGGCTGTAACGGACACTTTTGGAATAAGAGGTGTTCAACCACATGCTGCAGTCTAACAATATGTGACTATATTAATGCTTAGGGACTCTGTATAACGCTGCATATTCGATATGATCTTTGTGCCTCTAATAGTTTGGCTGTAACGGACAGTTTTGGAATATTAGGTGTTCAACCACATGGGGCAGTCCAACGCTTAATAAGTGACTGTATTATTGCTTTGGGCCTCTGTATAACGCTACTTATACAAAATGAATTCTGTGCCTCTAATAGTTTGGCTGTAACGGACACATTTGGAATATTAGGTGTTTAACCACATGGAGCAGTCCAACGCTTAATAAGTGACTATATTAATGCTTTGTGCCTCTGTGAAACGTTGCATATTCGATATGAACTTTGTGCCTCTAATAGTTTGGCTGTAACGGACACTTTTGGAATAAGAGGTGTTCAACCACATGCTGCAGTCTAACAATATGTGACTATATTTATGCTTAGGGACTCTGTATAACGCTGCATATTCGATATGATCTTTGTGCCTCTAATAGTTTGGCTGTAACGGACAGTTTTGGAATATTAGGTGTTCAACCACATGGGGCAGTCCAACGCTTAATAAGTGACTATATTAATGCTTTGGGCCTCTGTATAACGCTACTTATACAAAATGAATTCTGTGCCTCTTATAGTTTGGCTGTAACAGACACTTTTGGAATATTAGGTGTTCAACCACATGGGGCAGTCCAACGCTTAATATGTGGTTATATTAATGCTTCGGGACTCTGTATAACGCTGCATATACAGTATGAACTCTGTGCCTCTTATAGTTTGGCTGTAACTGACACTTTTGGAATATTATGTGTTCAACCAGTTTCAGTCCAACGCTTAATAAGTGACTATATAAATGCTTGGGGCCTCTGTATAACGCTGCATATACAATATGAGCAATGTGCCTCTAATAGTTTGGCTGTAACGGACATTTTTGGAATATTAGGTGTTCAATCATATGGGGAAGTCCAACGCTTAATAAGTGACTATTATAATGCTTTGTGCCTCTGTAAAACGTTGCATATTCGATATGAACTTTGTGCCTCTAATAGTTTAGCTGTAACGGACATTTTTGGAATATTAGGTGTTCAACCACATGGGGCAGTCCAACGCTTAATAAGTGACTATATTAATGCTTTGGGCCACTGTAAAACGCTGCATATTCGATATGAACTTTGTGCCTCTAATAGTTTGGCTGTAACGGACACATTTGGAATATTAGGGATTTAAGCACATGGAGCAGTCCAACGCTTAATAAGTGACTATATTAATGCTTTGTGCCTCTGTAAAACGTTGCATATTCGATATGAACTTTGTGCCTCTAATAGTTTGGCTGTAACGGACACTTTTGGAATAAGAGGTGTTCAACCACATGCTGCAGTCTAACAATATGTGACTATATTATTGCTTAGGGACTCTGTATAACGCTGCATATACAGTATGAACTCTGTGATTCTTATAGTTTGGCTGTTACTGACATATTTGGAATATTAGGTGTTCAACCACATGTTGCAGTTCAACGCTTAATATGTGATTATATTAATGCTTTGGGCCTCTGTATAACGCTGCTTATACAAAATGAACTCTGTGCCTCTAATAGTTTGGCTGTAACGGACATTTTTGGAATATTAGGTGTTCAGCAACATGGGGCAGTCCAACGCTTAATAAGTGTCTATATTAATGCTTTGGGCCTCTGTATAACGCTGCTTATACAAAATGAACTCTGTGCCTCTAATAGTTTGGCTGTAACGGACACTTTTGGAATATTAGGTGTTTAACCACATGGAGCAGTCCAACGCTTAATAAGTGACTATATTAATGCTTTGTGCCTCTGTAAAACGTTGCATATTCGATATGAACTTTGTGCTTCTAATAGTTTGGCTGTAACGGACACTTTTGAAATAAGTGGTGTTCAACCACATGCTGCAGTCCAATGCTTAATATGTGACTAAATTAATGCTTTGGGCCTCTGTATAACGCTGCTTATACAAAATGAACTCTGTGCCTCTGATAGTTTGGCTGTAACTGACATTTTTGGAGTATTAGGTGTTTAACCACATGGGGAAGTCCAACGCTTAATAAGTGACTATATTAATGCTTTGGGCCTCTGTAAAACGCTGCTTATACAAAATGAACTCTGTGCCTCTAATAGTTTGGCTGTAACGGACACATTTGGAATATTAGTTGTTTAACTACATGGAGCAGTCCAACGCTTAATAAGTGACTATATTAATGTTTTGGGCCTCTGTAAAACGCTGCATATTCGATATGAACTTTGTGCCTCTAATAGTTTAGCTGTAACGGACATTTTTGGAATATTAGGTGTTCAACCACATGGGGCAGTCCAACGCTTAATAAGTGACTATATTAATGCTTTGGGCCTCTGTAAAACGCTGCATATTCGATATGAACTTTGTGCCTCTAATAGTTTGGCTGTAACGGACACTTTTGGAATAAGAGGTGTTCAACCACATGCTGCAGTCTAACAATATGTGACTATATTAATGCTTAGGGACTCTGTATAACGCTGCATATTCGATATGATCTTTGTGCCTCTAATAGTTTGGCTGTAACGGACAGTTTTGGAATATTAGGTGTTCAACCACATGGGGCAGTCCAACGCTTAATAAGTGACTGTATTATTGCTTTGGGCCTCTGTATAACGCTACTTATACAAAATGAATTCTGTGCCTCTAATAGTTTGGCTGTAACGGACACATTTGGAATATTAGGTGTTTAACCACATGGAGCAGTCCAACGCTTAATAAGTGACTATATTAATGCTTTGTGCCTCTGTGAAACGTTGCATATTCGATATGAACTTTGTGCCTCTAATAGTTTGGCTGTAACGGACACTTTTGGAATAAGAGGTGTTCAACCACATGCTGCAGTCTAACAATATGTGACTATATTTATGCTTAGGGACTCTGTATAACGCTGCATATTCGATATGATCTTTGTGCCTCTAATAGTTTGGCTGTAACGGACAGTTTTGGAATATTAGGTGTTCAACCACATGGGGCAGTCCAACGCTTAATAAGTGACTATATTAATGCTTTGGGCCTCTGTATAACGCTACTTATACAAAATGAATTCTGTGCCTCTTATAGTTTGGCTGTAACAGACACTTTTGGAATATTAGGTGTTCAACCACATGGGGCAGTCCAACGCTTAATATGTGGTTATATTAATGCTTCGGGACTCTGTATAACGCTGCATATACAGTATGAACTCTGTGCCTCTTATAGTTTGGCTGTAACTGACACTTTTGGAATATTATGTGTTCAACCACAGTTTCAGTCCAACGCTTAATAAGTGACTATATAAATGCTTGGGGCCTCTGTATAACGCTGCATATACAATATGAGCAATGTGCCTCTAATAGTTTGGCTGTAACGGACATTTTTGGAATATTAGGTGTTCAATCATATGGGGAAGTCCAACGCTTAATAAGTGACTATTATAATGCTTTGGGCCTCTGTATATCGCTGCATATACAATATGAACTCTGTGTCTCTAATAGTTTGGCTGTAACGGACACTTTTGGAATATTATGTGTTCAAACACATGTTGCAGTCCAATGCTTAATATGTGACTAAATTAATGCTTTGGGCCTCTGTATAACGCTGCTTATACAAAATGAACTCTGTGCCTCTGATAGTTTGGCTGTAACTGACATTTTTGGAGTATTAGGTGTTTAACCACATGGGGAAGTCCAACGCTTAATAAGTGAGTATATTAATGCTTTGGGCCTCTGTATAACGCTGCTTATACAAAATGAACTCTGTGCCTCTGATAGTTTGGCTGTAACGGACACTTTTGGAATATTAGGTGTTTAAACACATGGAGCAGTCCAACGCTTAATAAGTGACTATATTAATGTTTTGGGCCTCTGTATAACGCTGCATATACAATATGAACTCTGTGTCTCTAATAGTTTGGCTGTAACGGACACTTTTGGAATATTATGTGTTCAAACACATGTTGCAGTCCAATGCTTAATATGTGACTAAATTAATGCTTTGGGCCTCTGTATAACGCTGCTTATACAAAATGAACTCTGTGCCTCTGATAGTTTGGCTGTAACGGACACTTTTGGAATAAGAGGTGTTCAAACACATGCTGCAGTCCAACGCTTAATATGTGATTACATTAATGCTTTGGGACTCTGTATAAAGCTGCATATACAATATGAACCATGCGTCTTTAACAGTTTGGCTGTAACTCACATTTTTGGAATAATAGGTGTTCAACCACATGGGGCAGTCCAACGCTTAATATGTGATTATATTATTGCTTTGGGACTCTGTATAACACTACATATTCAATATGAACCGCGTGCCTACCATAGTTTGGCTGTAGCTGACATTTTTGGAATATTAGGTGTTCAACATTATGGGGCGGTCCAACGCTTAATATGTGATTATATTAATGCTTTAGGACTCTGTATAAAGCTGCATATACAATATGAACCATAAGTCTCTAACAGTTTGGCTGTAACTGACATTTTTGGAATATTAGGTGTTCAACTACATGGGGCAGTCCAACGCTTAATATGTGTTTATATTATTGCTTTGGGACTCTGTATAAAGCTGCATATACAATATGAACCATGCGTCTTTAACAGTTTGTCTGTAACTCACATTTTTGGAATATTAGGTGTTCAACCACATGGGGCAGTCCAACGCCTAATATGTGCATATAGTGATGCTTTGGGACTCTGTTGAACGCCTCATATTCAATATGAACTGTGTGCCTCCGATAGTATGGCTGTAACTGACATTTTTGTAATATTAGGTGTTTAACCATATGGGGCAGTCCAACGCTTAATATGTGCATATAGTAATGCTTAAAGACTCTGTATAGCGCCTCATATTCAATATGAACTGTGTGCCTACGATAGTTTGGCTGTAACTGACATTTTTGGAATATTAGGTGTTCTACATTATAGGGCTGTCTAACGCTTAATATGTAAGTATAGTGATGTTTTGGGACTCTGTTGAACGCCTCATATTCAATATGAACTGTGTGCCTACGATAGTATGGCTGTAACTGACATTTTTGGAATATTAGGTGTTCAACCACATGGGGCAGTCCAACGCTTAATATGTGAGTATAGTGATGTTTTGGGACTCTGTTAAACGCCTCATATTCAATATGAACTGCGTGCCTACCATAGTTTGGCTGTAGCTGACATTTTTGGAATATTA
Source organism: Silvanus unidentatus (assembly GCA_963930825.1). Classification (NCBI taxonomy): domain Eukaryota; kingdom Metazoa; phylum Arthropoda; class Insecta; order Coleoptera; family Silvanidae; genus Silvanus; species Silvanus unidentatus. The sequence continues at coordinate 10,338,894 of OZ005760.1, read as the reverse complement.
GGTGTTCAACATTATGGGGCGGTCCAACGCTTAATATGTGATTATATTATTGCTTTAGGACTCTGTATAAAGCTGCATATTCAATATGAACCATGAGTCTCTAACAGTTTGGCTGTAGCTGACATTTTTGGAATATTAGGTGTTCAACATTATGGGGCGGTCCAACGCTTAATATGTGATTATATTATTGCTTTAGGACTCTGTATAAAGCTGCATATACAATATGAACCATGAGTCTCTAACAGTTTGGCTGTAACTGACATTTTTGGAATATTAGGTGTTCAACCACATGGGGCAGTCCAACGCCTAATATGTGATTATATTATTGCTTTGGGACTCTGTATAAAGCTGCATATACAATATGAACCATGTGTCTTTAACAGTTTGGCGGTAACTCACATTTTTGGAATATTAGGTGTTCAACAACATGGGGCAGTCTAACGCTTAATATGTGATTATATTATTGCTTTGGGACTCTGTATAACGCAGCATATACAATATGAACCATGTGTCTTTAACAGTTTGGCGGTAACTCACATTTTTGGAATATTAGGTGTTCAACCACATGGAGCAGTCCAACGCCTAATATGTGCATATAGTGATGCATTGGGACTCTGTTGAACGCCTCATATTCAATATGAACTGTGTGCCTACGATAGTATGGCTGTAACTGACATTTTTGGAATATTAGGTGTTCAACCACATGGGGCAGTCCAACGCTTAATATGTGAGTATAGTGATGTTTTGGGACTCTGTTAAACGCCTCATATTCAATATGAACTGCGTGCCTACCATAGTTTGGCTGTAGCTGATATTTTTGGAATATTAGGTGTTCAACATTATGGGGCGGTCCAACGCTTAATATGTGATTATATTATTGCTTTAGGACTCTGTATAAAGCTGCATATACAATATGAACCATGAGTCTCTAACAGTTTGGCTGTAACTGACATTTTTGGAATATTAGGTGTTCAACCACATGGGGCAGTCCAACGCCTAATATGTGATTATATTATTGCTTTGGGACTCTGTATAAAGCTGCATATACAATATGAACCATGTGTCTTTAACAGTTTGGCTGTAACTCACATTTTTGGAATATTAGGTGTTCAACAACATGGGGCAGTCTAACGCTTAATATGTGATTATATTATTGCTTTGGGACTCTGTATAACGCTGCATATACAATATGAACCATGTGTCTTTAACAGTTTGGCTGTAACTCACATTTTTGGAATATTAGGTGTTCAACCACATGGGGCAGTCCAACGCCTAATATGTGCATATAGTGATGCATTGGGGCTCTGTTGAACGCCTCATATTCCATATGAACTGTGTGAGTACGATAGTATGGCTGTAACTGACATTTTTGAAATATTGGGTGTTTAACCATATGGGGCAGTCGATCGCTTAATATGTGCATATAGTAATGCTTTGGGACTCTGTATAGCGCCTCATATTCAATATGAACTGCGTGTCTACCATAGTTTGGCTGTAGCTGACATTTTTGGAATATTAGGTGTTCAACATTATAGGGCCGTCCAACGCTTAATATGTGATTATATTAATGCTTTGGGACTCTGTATAAAGCTGCATATACAATATGAAACATGCGTCTTTAACAGTATGGCTGTAACTCACAATTTTGGAATATTAGGTGTTCAACCACATGGGGCAGTCCAACGCTTAATATATGATTATATTATTGCTTTAGGACTCTGTATAACACTACATATTCAATATGAACTGCGTGCCTACCATAGTTTGGCTGTAGCTGACATTTTTGGAATATTAGGTGTTCAACATTATGGGGCGGTCCAACGCTTAATATGTGATTATATTATTGCTTTGGGACTCTGTATAACACTACATATTCAATATGAACTGCGTGCCTACCATAGTTTGGCTGTAGCTGACATTTTTGGAATATTAGATGTTTAACATTATGGGGCGTTCCTACGCTTAATATGTGATTATATTAATGCTATAGGACTCTGTATAAAGCTGCATATACAATATGAACCATGAGTCTCTAACAGTTTGGCTGTAACTGACATTTTTGGAATATTAGGTGTTCAACCACATGGGGCAGTCCAACGCTTAATATGTGCATATAGTGATGCTTTGGGACTCGGTTGAATGCCTCATATTCCATATGAACTGTGTGCCTCCGATAGTATGGCTGTAACTGACATTTTTGTAATATTAGGTGTTTAACCATATGGGGCAGTCCAACGCTTAATATGTGCATATAGTGATGCTTTGGGGCTCTGTTGAACGCCTCATATTCAATATGAACTGTATGCCTCCGATAGTATGGCTGTAACTGACATTTTTGTAATATTAGGTGTTTAACCATATGGGGCAGTCCAACGCTTAATATGTGCATATAGTAATGCTTAAAAAATCTGTATAGCGCCTCATATTCAATATGTACTGTGTGCCTACGATAGTTTGGCTGTAACTGACATTTTTGGAATATTAGGTGTTCAACCACATGGGGCAGTCCAACGCTTAATATGTGAGTATAGTGATGTTTTGGGACTCTGTTAAACGCCTCATATTCAATATGAACTGCGTGCCTACCATAGTTTGGCTGTAGCTGACATTTTTGGAATATTAGGTGTTCAACATTATGGGGCGGTCCAACGCTTAATATGTGATTATATTATTGCTTTAGGACTCTGTATAAAGCTGCATATACAATATGAACCATGAGTCTCTAACAGTTTGGCTGTAACTGACATTTTTGGAATATTAGGTGTTCAACCACATGGGGCAGTCCAACGCCTAATATGTGATTATATTATTGCTTTGGGACTCTGTATAAAGCTGCATATACAATATGAACCATGTGTCTTTAACAGTTTGGCGGTAACTCACATTTTTGGAATATTAGGTGTTCAACAACATGGGGCAGTCTAACGCTTAATATGTGATTATATTATTGCTTTGGGACTCTGTATAACGCTGCATATACAATATGAACCATGTGTCTTTAACAGTTTGGCGGTAACTCACATTTTTGGAATATTAGGTGTTCAACCACATGGGGCAGTCCAACGCCTAATATGTGCATATAGTGATGCATTGGGACTCTGTTGAACGCCTCATATTCAATATGAACTGTGTGCCTACGATAGTATGGCTGTAACTGACATTTTTGGAATATTAGGTGTTCAACCACATGGGGCAGTCCAACGCTTAATATGTGAGTATAGTGATGTTTTGGGACTCTGTTAAACGCCTCATATTCAATATGAACTGCGTGCCTACCATAGTTTGGCTGTAGCTGATATTTTTGGAATATTAGGTGTTCAACATTATGGGGCGGTCCAACGCTTAATATGTGATTATATTATTGCTTTAGGACTCTGTATAAAGCTGCATATACAATATGAACCATGAGTCTCTAACAGTTTGGCTGTAACTGACATTTTTGGAATATTAGGTGTTCAACCACATGGGGCAGTCCAACGCCTAATATGTGATTATATTATTGCTTTGGGACTCTGTATAAAGCTGCATATACAATATGAACCATGTGTCTTTAACAGTTTGGCTGTAACTCACATTTTTGGAATATTAGGTGTTCAACAACATGGGGCAGTCTAACGCTTAATATGTGATTATATTATTGCTTTGGGACTCTGTATAACGCTGCATATACAATATGAACCATGTGTCTTTAACAGTTTGGCTGTAACTGACATTTTTGGAATATTAGGTGTTCAACCACATGGGGCAGTCCAACGCTTAATATGAGATATTATTGCTTTGGGACTCTGTTGAACTCCTCATATTCAATATGAACTGCGTGCCTACCATAGTTTGGCTGTAGCTGACATTTTTGGAATATTAGGTGTTAAACATTATAGGGCGGTCCAACGCTTAACATGTGAATATATTAATGCTTTGGGACTCTGTATAAAGCTGCATATACAAATAGTAATGCTTTAAGACTCTGTATAGCGCCTCATATTCAATATGAACTGTGTGCATACGATAGTTTGGCTGTAACTGACATTTTTGAAATATTAGGTGTTCAACATTATGGGGCTGTCTAACGCTTAATATGTAAGTATAGTGATGTTTTGAGACTCTGTTGAAGGCCTCATATTCAATATGAACTGTGTGCCTACGATAGTATGGCTGTAACTGACATTTTTGGTCTATTAGGTGTTCAACCACATGAGGCAGTCCAACGCCTAATATGTGCATATAGTAATGCTTTAAGACTCTGTATAGCGCCTCATATTCAATATGAACTGTGTGCATACGATAGTTTGGCTGTAACTGACATTTTTGGAATATTAGGTGTTCAACATTATGGAGCTGTCTAACGCTTAATATGTAAGTATAGTGATGTTTTGGGACTCTGTTGAACGCCTCATATTCAATATGAACTGTGTGCCTACGATAGTATGGCTGTAACTGACATTTTTGGAATATTAGGTGTTCAACCACATGGGGCAGTCCAACGCTTAATATGTGCATATAGTGATGCTTTGGGACTCTGTTGAACGCCTCATATTCCATATGAACGGTGTGAGTAATATAGTTTGGCTGTAATTGACATTTTTGAAATATTCGGTGTTCAACCACATGGGGCAGTCCAACGCTTAATATGTGATTATATTATTGCTTCGGGACTCTGTATAACGCTGCATATACAATATGAACCATGTGTCTTTAACAGTTTGGCGGTAACTCACATTTTTGGAATATTAGGTGTTCAACAACATGGGGCAGTCTAACGCTTAATATGTGATTATATTATTGCTTTGGGACTCTGTATAACGCTGCATATACAATATGAACCATGTGTCTTTAACAGTTTGGCGGTAACTCACATTTTTGGAATATTAGGTGTTCAACCACATGGGGCAGTCCAACGCCTAATATGTGCATATAGTGATGCATTGGGACTCTGTTGAACGCCTCATATTCAATATGAACTGTGTGCCTACGATAGTATGGCTGTTACTGACATTTTTGGAATATTAGGTGTTCAACCACATGGGGCAGTCCAACGCTTAATATGTGAGTATAGTGATGTTTTGGGACTCTGTTAAACGCCTCATATTCAATATGAACTGCGTGCCTACCATAGTTTGGCTGTAGCTGATATTTTTGGAATATTAGGTGTTCAACATTATGGGGCGGTCCAACGCTTAATATGTGATTATATTATTGCTTTAGGACTCTGTATAAAGCTGCATATACAATATGAACCATGAGTCTCTAACAGTTTGGCTGTAACTGACATTTTTGGAATATTAGGTGTTCAACCACATGGGGCAGTCCAACGCCTAATATGTGATTATATTATTGCTTTGGGACTCTGTATAAAGCTGCATATACAATATGAACCATGTGTCTTTAACAGTTTGGCTGTAACTCACATTTTTGGAATATTAGGTGTTCAACAACATGGGGCAGTCTAACGCTTAATATGTGATTATATTATTGCTTTGGGACTCTGTATAACGCTGCATATACAATATGAACCATGTGTCTTTAACAGTTTGGCGGTAACTCACATTTTTGGAATATTAGGTGTTCAACCACATGGGGCAGTCCAACGCCTAATATGTGCATATAGTGATGCATTGGGACTCTGTTGAACGCCTCATATTCAATATGAACTGTGTGCCTACGATAGTATGGCTGTAACTGACATTTTTGGAATATTAGGTGTTCAACCACATGGGGCAGTCCAACGCTTAATATGTGAGTATAGTGATGTTTTGGGACTCTGTTAAACGCCTCATATTCAATATGAACTGCGTGCCTACCATAGTTTGGCTGTAGCTGATATTTTTGGAATATTAGGTGTTCAACATTATGGGGCGGTCCAACGCTTAATATGTGATTATATTATTGCTTTAGGACTCTGTATAATGCTGCATATACAATATGAACCATGAGTCTCTAACAGTTTGGCTGTAACTGACATTTTTGGAATATTAGGTGTTCAACCACATGGGGCAGTCCAACGCCTAATATGTGATTATATTATTGCTTTGGGACTCTGTATAAAGCTGCATATACAATATGAACCATGTGTCTTTAACAGTTTGGCTGTAACTCACATTTTTGGAATATTAGGTGTTCAACAACATGGGGCAGTCTAACGCTTAATATGTGATTATATTATTGCTTTGGGACTCTGTATAACGCTGCATATACAATATGAACCATGTGTCTTTAACAGTTTGGCTGTAACTCACATTTTTGGAATATTAGGTGTTCAACCACATGGGGCAGTCCAACGCCTAATATGTGCATATAGTGATGCATTGGGGCTCTGTTGAACGCCTCATATTCCATATGAACTGTGTGAGTACGATAGTATGGCTGTAACTGACATTTTTGAAATATTGGGTGTTTAACCATATGGGGCAGTCGATCGCTTAATATGTGCATATAGTAATGCTTTGGGACTCTGTATAGCGCCTCATATTCAATATGAACTGCGTGTCTACCATAGTTTGGCTGTAGCTGACATTTTTGGAATATTAGGTGTTCAACATTATAGGGCCGTCCAACGCTTAATATGTGATTATATTAATGCTTTGGGACTCTGTATAAAGCTGCATATACAATATGAAACATGCGTCTTTAACAGTATGGCTGTAACTCACAATTTTGGAATATTAGGTGTTCAACCACATGGGGCAGTCCAACGCTTAATATATGATTATATTATTGCTTTAGGACTCTGTATAACACTACATATTCAATATGAACTGCGTGCCTACCATAGTTTGGCTGTAGCTGACATTTTTGGAATATTAGGTGTTCAACATTATGGGGCGGTCCAACGCTTAATATGTGATTATATTATTGCTTTGGGACTCTGTATAACACTACATATTCAATATGAACTGCGTGCCTACCATAGTTTGGCTGTAGCTGACATTTTTGGAATATTAGATGTTTAACATTATGGGGCGTTCCTACGCTTAATATGTGATTATATTAATGCTATAGGACTCTGTATAAAGCTGCATATACAATATGAACCATGAGTCTCTAACAGTTTAGCTGTAACTGACATTTTTGGAATATTAGGTGTTCAACCACATGGGGCATTCCAACGCTTAATATGTGCATATAGTGATGCTTTGGGACTCGGTCGAACGCCTCATATTCCATATGAACTGTGTGAGTCCGATAGTTTGGCTGTAACTGACATTTTTGGAATATTAGGTGTTCAACCACATGGGGCAGTCCAACGCTTAATATGAGATATTATTGCTTTGGGACTCTGTTGAACTCCTCATATTCAATATGAACTGCGTGCCTACCATAGTTTGGCTGTAGCTGACATTTTTGGAATATTAGGTGTTAAACATTATAGGGCGGTCCAACGCTTAACATGTGAATATATTAATGCTTTGGGACTCTGTATAAAGCTGCATATACAAATAGTAATGCTTTAAGACTCTGTATAGCGCCTCATATTCAATATGAACTGTGTGCATACGATAGTTTGGCTGTAACTGACATTTTTGAAATATTAGGTGTTCAACATTATGGGGCTGTCTAACGCTTAATATGTAAGTATAGTGATGTTTTGGGACTCTGTTGAAGGCCTCATATTCAATATGAACTGTGTGCCTACGATAGTATGGCTGTAATTGACATTTTTGGACTATTAGGTGTTCAACCACATGAGGCAGTCCAACGCCTAATATGTGCATATAGTAATGCTTTAAGACTCTGTATAGCGCCTCATATTCAATATGAACTGTGTGCATACGATAATTTGGCTGTAACTGACATTTTTGGAATATTAGGTGTTCAACATTATGGGGCTGTCTAACGCTTAATATGTAAGTATAGTGATGTTTTGGGACTCTGTTGAACGCCTCATATTCAATATGAACTGTGTGCCTACGATAGTATGGCTGTAACTGACATTTTTGGAATATTAGGTGTTCAACCACATGGGGCAGTCCAACGCTTAATATGTGCATATAGTGATGCTTTGGGACTCTGTTGAACGCCTCATATTCCATATGAACGGTGTGAGTAATATAGTTTGGCTGTAATTGACATTATTGGAATATTAGGTGTTCAACCACATGGGGCAGTCCAACGCTTAATATGTGCATATAGTAATGCTTTGGGACACTGTTGAACGCCTCATATGCCATATGAACTGTGTGCCTACGATAGTATGGCTGTAACTGACATTTTTGGAATATTAGGTGTTCAACCACATGGGGCAGTCCAACGCCTAATATGTGATTATATTATTGCTTTAGGACTCTGTATAAAGCTGCATATACAATATGAACCATGAGTCTCTAACAGTTTGGCTGTAACTGACATTTTTGGAATATTAGGTGTTCAACAACATGGGGCAGTCTAACGCTTAATATGTGATTATATTATTGCTTTGGGACTCTGTATAACGCTGCATATACAATATGAACCATGTGTCTTTAACAGTTTGGCTGTAACTCACATTTTTGGAATATTAGGTGTTCAACAACATGGGGCAGTCTAACGCTTAATATGTGATTATATTATTGCTTTGGGACTCTGTATAACACTACATATTCAATATGAACCGCGTACCTACCATAGTTTGGCTGTAGCTGACATTTTTGGAATATTAGGTGTTCAACATTATGGGGCGGTCCAACGCTTAATATGTGATTATATTAATGCTTTAGGACTCTGTATAAAGCTGCATATACAATATGAACCATGAGTCTCTAACAGTTTGGCTGTAACTGACATTTTTGGAATATTAGGTGTTCAACCACATGGGGCAGTCCAACGCTTAATATATGATTATACTATTGCTTTGAGACTCTGTATAACACTACATATTCAATATGAACTGCGTGCCTACCATAGTTTGGCTGTAGCTGACATTTTTGGAATATTAGGTGTTCAACATTATGGGGCGGTCCAACGCTTAATATGTGATTATATTATTGCTTTGGGACTCTGTATAACACTACATATTCAATATGAACTGCGTGCCTACCATAGTTTGGCTGTAGCTGACATTTTTGGAATATTAGATGTTTAACATTATGGGGCGTTCCTACGCTTAATATGTGATTATATTAATGCTATAGGACTCTGTATAAAGCTGCATATACAATATGAACCATGAGTCTCTAACAGTTTGGCTGTAACTGACATTTTTGGAATATTAGGTGTTCAACCACATGGGGCAGTCCAACGCTTAATATGTGCATATCGTGATGCTTTGGGACTCGGTTGAACGCCTCATATTCCATATGAACTGTGTGAGTCCGATAGTTTGGCTGTAACTGACATTTTTGGAATATTAGGTGTTCAACCACATGGGGCAGTCCAACGCTTAATATGAGATATTATTGCTTTGGGACTCTGTTGAACTCCTCATATTCAATATGAACTGCGTGCCTACCATAGTTTGGCTGTAGCTGACATTTTTGGAATATTAGGTGTTAAACATTATAGGGCGGTCCAACGCTTAACATGTGAATATATTAATGCTTTGGGACTCTGTATAAAGCTGCATATACAAATAGTAATGCTTTAAGACTCTGTATAGCGCCTCATATTTAATATGAACTGTGTGCATACGATAGTTTGGCTGTAACTGACATTTTTGAAATATTAGGTGTTCAACATTATGGGGCTGTCTAACGCTTAATATGTAAGTATAGTGATGTTTTGGGACTCTGTTGAAGGCCTCATATTCAATATGAACTGTGTGCCTACGATAGTATGGCTGTAACTGACATTTTTGGACTATTAGGTGTTCAACCACATGAGGCAGTCCAACGCCTAATATGTGCATATAGTAATGCTTTAAGACTCTGTATAGCGCCTCATATTCAATATGAACTGTGTGCATACGATAGTTTGGCTGTAACCGACATTTTTGGAATATTAGGTGTTCAACATTATGGGGCTGTCTAACGCTTAATATGTAAGTATAGTGATGTTTTGGGACTCTGTTGAACGCCTCATATTCAATATGAACTGTGTGCCTACGATAGTATGGCTGTAACAGACATTTTTGGAATATTAGGTGTTCAACCACATGGGGCAGTCCAACGCTTAATATGTGCATATAGTGATGCTTTGGGACTCTGTTGAACGCCTCATATTCCATATGAACGGTGTGAGTAATATAGTTTGGCTGTAATTGACATTTTTGAAATATTCGGTGTTCAACCACATGGGGCAGTCAAACGCTTAATATGTGATTATAGTATGGCTTTGGGACTCTGTATAACACTATGTATTCAATATGAACTGTGTGCCTACGATAGTATGGCTATAACTGACATTTTTGGAATATAAGGTGTTCAACCACATGGGGCAGTCCAACGCTTAATATGTGATTATAGTATGGCTTTGGGACTCAGTATAACACTACATATTCAATATGAACTGCGTGCTTATTATAGTTTGGCTGTGGCTGACATTTTTGGAATATTAGGTGTTCAACCACATGGGGCAGTCCAACGCTTAATATGTGCATATAGTGATGCTTTGGGACACTGTTGAACGCCTCATATGCCATATGAACTGTGTGCCTACGATAGTATGGCTGTAACTGACATTTTTGGAATATTAGGTGTTCAACCACATGGGGCAGTCCAACGCCTAATATGTGATTATATTATTGCTTTAGGACTCTGTATAAAGCTGCATATACAATATGAACCATGAGTCTCTAACAGTTTGGCTGTAACTGACATTTTTGGAATATTAGGTGTTCAACAACATTGGGCAGTCTAACGCTTAATATGTGATTATATTATTGCTTTGGGACTCTGTATAACGCTGGATATACAATATGAACCATGTGTCTTTAACAGTTTGGCTGTAACTCACATTTTTGGAATATTAGGTGTTCAACAACATGGGGCAGTCTAACGCTTAATATGTGATTATATTATTGCTTTGGGACTCTGTATAACGCTGCATATACAATATGAACCATGTGTCTTTAACAGTTTAACTGTAACACACATTTTTGGAATATTAGGTGTTCAACCACATGGGGCAGTCCAACGCTTAATATGTGATTATATTATTGCTTTGGGACTCTGTATAACACTACATATTCAATATGAACCGCGTGCCTACCATAGTTTGGCTGTAGCTGACATTTTTGGAATATTAGGTGTTCAACATTATGGGGCGGTCCAACGCTTAATATGTGATTATATTAATGTTTTAGGACTCTGTATAAAGCTGCATATACAATATGAACCATGAGTCTCTAACAGTTTGGCTGTAACTGACATTTTTGGAATATTAGGTGTTCAACCACATGGGGCAGTCCAACGCTTAATATATGATTATATTATTGCTTTGGGACTCTGTATAACACTACATATTCAATATGAACTGCGTGCCTACCATAGTTTGGCTGTAGCTGACATTTTTGGAATATTAGGTGTTCAACATTATGGGGCGGTCCAACGCTTAATATGTGATTATATTATTGCTTTGGGACTCTGTATAACACTACATATTCAATATGTACTGCGTGCCTACCATAGTTTGGCTGTAGCTGACATTTTTGGAATATTAGATGTTTAACATTATGGGGCGTTCCTACGCTTAATATGTGATTATATTAATGCTATAGGACTCTGTATAAAGCTGCATATACAATATGAACCATGAGTCTCTAACAGTTTGGCTGTAACTGACATTTTTGGAATATTAGGTGTTCAACCACATGGGGCAGTCCAACGCTTAATATGTGCATATAGTGATGCTTTGGGATTCGGTTGAACGCCTCATATTCCATATGAACTGTGTGAGTCCGATAGTTTGGCTGTAACTGACATTTTTGGAATATTAGGTGTTCAACCACATGGGGCAGTCCAACGCTTAATATGAGATATTATTGCTTTGGGACTCTGTTGAACTCCTCATATTCAATATGAACTGCGTGCCTACCATAGTTTGGCTGTAGCTGACATTTTTGGAATATTAGGTGTTAAACATTATAGGGCGGTCCAACGCTTAACATGTGAATATATTAATGCTTTGGGACTCTGTATAAAGCTGCATATACAAATAGTAATGCTTTAAGACTCTGTATAGCGCCTCATATTCAATATGAACTGTGTGCATACGATAGTTTGGCTGTAACTGACATTTTTGAAATATTAGGTGTTCAACATTATGGGGCTGTCTAACGCTTAATATGTAAGTATAGTGATGTTTTGGGACTCTGTTGAAGGCCTCATATTCAATATGAACTGTGTGCCTACGATAGTATGGCTGTAACTGACATTTTTGGACTATTAGGTGTTCAACCACATGAGGCAGTCCAACGCCTAATATGTGCATATAGTAATGCTTTAAGACTCTGTATAGCGCCTCATATTCAATATGAACTGTGTGCATACGATAGTTTGGCTGTAACTGACATTTTTGGAATATTAGGTGTTCAACATTATGGGGCTGTCTAACGCTTAATATGTAAGTATAGTGATGTTTTGGGACTCTGTTGAACGCCTCATATTCAATATGAACTGTGTGCCTACGATAGTATGGCTGTAACTGACATTTTTGGAATATTAGGTGTTCAACCACATGGGGCAGTCCAACGCTTAATATGTGCATATAGTGATGCTTTGGGACTCTGTTGAACGCCTCATATTCCATATGAACGGTGTGAGTAATATAGTTTGGCTGTAATTGACATTTTTGAAATATTCGGTGTTCAACCACATGGGGCAGTCCAACGCTTAATATGTGATTATAGTATGGCTTTGGGACTCTGTATAACACTATGTATTCAATATGAACTGTGTGCCTACGATAGTATGGCTATAACTGACATTTTTGGAATATAAGGTGTTCAACCACATGGGGCAGTCCAACGCTTAATATTTGATTATAGTATGGCTTTGGGACTCAGTATAACACTACATATTCAATATGAACTGCGTGCTTATTATAGTTTGGCTGTGGCTGACATTTTTGGAATATTAGGTGTTCAACCACATGGGGCAGTCCAACGCTTAATATGTGCATATAGTGATGCTTTGGGACACTGTTGAACGCCTCATATGCCATATGAACTGTGTGCCTACGATAGTATGGCTGTAACTGACATTTTTGGAATATTAGGTGTTCAACCACATGGGGCAGTCCAACGCCTAATATGTGATTATATTATTGCTTTAGGACTCTGTATAAAGCTGCATATACAATATGAACCATGAGTCTCTAACAGTTTGGCTGTAACTGACATTTTTGGAATATTAGGTGTTCAACAACATGGGGCAGTCTAACGCTTAATATGTGATTATATTATTGCTTTGGGACTCTGTATAACGCTGCATATACAATATGAACCATGTGTCTTTAACAGTTTGGCTGTAACTCACATTTTTGGAATATTAGGTGTTCAACAACATGGGGCAGTCTAACGCTTAATATGTGATTATATTATTGCTTTGGGACTCTGTATAACGCTGCATATACAATATGAACCATGTGTCTTTAACAGTTTAACTGTAACACACATCTTTGGAATATTAGGTGTTCAACCACATGGGGCAGTCCAACGCTTAATATGTGATTATATTATTGCTTTGGGACTCTGTATAACACTACATATTCAATATGAACCGCGTGCCTACCATAGTTTGGCTGTAGCTGACATTTTTGGAATATTAGGTGTTCAACATTATGGGGCGGTCCAACGCTTAATATGTGATTATATTAATGCTTTAGGACTCTGTATAAAGCTGCATATACAATATGAACCATGAGTCTCTAACAGTTTGGCTGTAACTGACATTTTTGGAATATTAGGTGTTCAACCACATGGGGCAGTCCAACGCTTAATATGTGCATATGGTGATGCTTTGGGACTCGGTTGAACGCCTCATATTCCATATGAACTGTGTGAGTCCGATAGTTTGGCTGTAACTGACATTTTTGAAATATTAGGTGTTTAACCATATGGGGCAGTCCAACGCTTAATATGTGCATATAGTAATGCTTTAAGACTCTGTATAGCGCCTCATATTCAATATGAACTGCGTGTCTACCATAGTTTGGCTGTAGCTGACATTTTTGGAATATTAGGTGTTCAACATTATAGGGCCGTCCAACGCTTAATATGTGATTACATTAATGCTTTGGGACTCTGTATAAAGCTGCATATACAATATGAACCATGCGTCATTAACAGTTTGGCTGTAACTCACATTTTTGGAATAATAGGTGTTCAACCACATGGGGCAGTCCAACGCTTAATATGTGATTATATTATTGCTTTGGGACTCTGTATAACACTACATATTCAATATGAACCGCGTGCCTACCATAGTTTGGCTGTAGCTGATATTTTTGGAATATTAGGTGTTCAACATTATGGGGCGGTCCAACGCTTAATATGTGATTATATTAATGCTTTAGGACTCTGTATAAAGCTGCATATACAATATGAACCATGAGTCTCTAACAGTTTGGCTGTAACTGACATTTTTGGAATATTAGGTGTTCAACCACATGGGGCAGTCCAACGCTTAATATGTGCATATAGTGATGCTTTGGGACTCGGTTGAACGCCTCATATTCCATATGAACTGTGTGAGTCCGATAGTTTGGCTGTAACTGACATTTTTGGAATATTAGGTGTTCAACCACATGGGGCAGTCCAACGCTTAATATGAGATATTATTGCTTTGGGACTCTGTATAAAGCTGCATATACAATATGAACCATGCGTCTTTAACAGTTTGGCTGTAATTCACATTTTTGGAATATTAGGTGTTCAACTACATGGGGCAGTCCAACGCTTAATATGTGTTTATATTATTGCTTTGGGACTCTGTATAAAGCTGCATATACAATATGAACCATGCGTCTTTAACAGTTTGTCTGTAACTCACATTTTTGGAATATTAGGTGTTCAACCACATGGGACAGTCCAACGCCTAATATGTGCATATAGTGATGCTTTGGGACTCTGTTGAACGCCTCATATTCAATATGAACTGTGTGCCTACGATAGTATGGCTGTAACTGACATTTTTGGAATATTAGGTGTTCAACCACATGGGGCAGTCCAACGCTTAATATGTGAGTATAGTGATGTTTTGGGACTCTGTTAAACGCCTCATATTCAATATGAACTGCGTGCCTACCATAGTTTGGCTGTAGCTGACATTTTTCGAATATTAGGTGTTCAACATTATGGGGCGGTCCAACGCTTAATATGCGATTATATTATTGCTTTAGGACTCTGTATAAAGCTGCATATACAATATGAACCATGAGTCTCTAACAGTTTGGCTGTAACTGACATTTTTGGAATATTAGGTGTTCAACCACATGGGGCAGTCCAACGCCTAATATGTGATTATATTATTGCTTTGGGACTCTGTATAAAGCTGCATATACAATATGAACCATGTGTCTTTAACAGTTTGGCTGTAACTCACATTTTTTGAGTATTAGGTGTTCAACAACATGGGGCAGTCTAACGCTTAATATGTGATTATATTATTGCGTTGGGACTCTGTATAACGCTGCATATACAATATGAACCATGTGTCTTTAACAGTTTGGCTGTAACTCACATTTTTGGAATATTAGGTGTTCAACCACATGGGGCAGTCCAACGCCTAATATGTACATATAGTGATGCATTGGGGCTCTGTTGAACGCCTCATATTCCATATGAACTGTGTGAGTACGATAGTATGGCTGTAACTGACATTTTTGAAATATTAGGTGTTTAACCATAGAGGCAGTCGATCGCTTAATATGTGCATATAGTAATGCTTTGGGACTCTGTATAGCGCCTCATATTCAATATGAACTGCGTGTCTACCATAGTTTGGCTGTAGCTGACATTTTTGGAATATTAGGTGTTCAACATTATAGGGCCGTCCAACTCTTAATATGTGATTATATTAATGCTTTAGGACTCTGTATAAAGCTGCATATACAATATGAAACATGCGTCTTTAACAGTATGGCTGTAACTCACATTTTTGGAATATTAGGTGTTCAACCACATGGGGCAGTCCAACGCTTAATATATGATTATATTATTGCTTTGGGACTCTGTATAACACTACATATTCAATATGAACCGCGTGCCTACCATAGTTTGGCTGTAGCTGACATTTTTGGAATATTAGGTGTTCAACATTATGGGGCGGTCCAACGCTTAATATGTGATTATATTAATGCTTTAGGACTCTGTATAAAGCTGCATATACAATATGAACCATGAGTCTCTAACAGTTTGGCTGTAACTGACATTTTTGGAATATTAGGTGTTCATCCACATGGGGCAGTCCAACGCTTAATATGTGCATATAGTGATGCTTTGGGACTCGGTTGAACGCCTCATATTCCATATGAACTGTGTGCCTTCGATAGTATGGCTGTAACTGACATTTTTGTAATATTAGGTGTTTAACCATATGGGGCAGTCCAACGCTTAATATGTGCATATAGTAATGCTTAAAGACTCTGTATAGCGCCTCATATTCAATATGTACTGTGTGCCTACGATAGTTTGGCTGTAACTGACATTTTTGGAATATTAGGTGTTCTACATTATAGGGCTGTCTAACGCTTAATATGTAAGTATAGTGATGTTTTGGGACTCTGTTGAACGCCTCATATTCAATATGAACTGTGTGCCTACGATAGTATGGCTGTAATTGACATTTTTGGAATATTAGGTGTTCAACCACATGGGGCAGTCCAACGCTTAATATGTGAGTATAGTGATGTTTTGGGACTCTGTTAAACGCCTCATATTCAATATGAACTGCGTGCCTACCATAGTTTGGCTGTAGCTGATATTTTTGGAATATTAGGTGTTCAACATTATGGGGCGGTCCAACGCTTAATACGTGATTATATTATTGCTTTAGGACTCTGTATAAAGCTGCATATACAATATGAACCATGTGTCTCTAACAGTTTGGCTGTAACTGACATTTTTGGAATATTAGGTGTTCAACCACATGGGGCAGTCCAACGCCTAATATGTGATTATATTATTGCTTTGGGACTCTGTATAAAGCTGCATATACAATATGAACCATGTGTCTTTAACAGTTTGGCTGTAACTCACATTTTTGGAATATTAGGTGTTCAACTACATGGGGCAGTCCAACGCTTAATATGTGTTTATATTATTGCTTTGGGACTCTGTATAAAGCTGCATATACAATATGAACCATGCGTCTTTAACAGTTTGTCTGTAACTCACATTTTTGGAATATTAGGTGTTCAACCACATGGGGCAGTCCAACGCCTAATATGTGCATATAGTGATGCTTTGGGACTCTGTTGAACGCCTCATATTCAATATGAACTGTGTGCCTCCGATAGTATGGCTGTAACTGACATTTTTGGAATATTTGGTGTTCAACATTATGGGGCAGTCCAACGCTTAATATGTGATTATATTATTGCTTTGGGACTCTGTATAAAGCTGCATATACAATATGAACCATGCGTCTTTAACAGTTTGGCTGTAATTCACATTTTTGGAATATTAGGTGTTCAACTACATGGGGCAGTCCAACGCTTAATATGTGTTTATATTATTGCTTTGGGACTCTGTATAAAGCTGCATATACAATATGAACCATGCGTCTTTAACAGTTTGTCTGTAACTCACATTTTTGGAATATTAGGTGTTCAACCACATGGGGCAGTCCAACGCCTAATATGTGCATATAGTGATGCTTTGGGACTCTGTTGAACGCCTCATATTCAATATGAACTGTGTGCCTCCGATAGTATGGCTGTAACTGACATTTTTGTAATATTAGGTGTTTAACCATATGGGGCAGTCCAACGCTTAATATGTGCATATAGTAATGCTTAAAGACTCTGTATAGCGCCTCATATTCAATATGAACTGTGTGCCTACGATAGTTTGGCTGTAACTGACATTTTTGGAATATTAGGTGTTCTACATTATAGGGCTGTCTAACGCTTAATATGTAAGTATAGTGATGTTTTGGGACTCTGTTGAACGCCTCATATTCAATATGAACTGTGTGCCTACGATAGTATGGCTGTAACTGACATTTTTGGAATATTAGGTGTTCAACCACATGGGGCAGTCCAACGCTTAATATGTGAGTATAGTGATGTTTTGGGACTCTGTTAAACGCCTCATATTCCATATGAACTGTGTGAGTCCGATAGTTTGGCTGTAACTGACATTTTTGGAATATTAGGTGTTCAACCACATGGGGCAGTCCAACGCTTAATATGAGATATTATTGCTTTGGGACTCTGTATAAAGCTGCATATACAATATGAACCATGCGTCTTTAACAGTTTGGCTGTAATTCACATTTTTGGAATATTAGGTGTTCAACTACATGGGGCTGTCCAACGCTTAATATGTGTTTATATTATTGCTTTGGGACTCTGTATAAAGCTGCATATACAATATGAACCATGCGTCTTTAACAGTTTGTCTGTAACTCACATTTTTGGAATATTAGGTGTTCAACCACATGGGGCAGTCCAACGCCTAATATGTGCATATAGTGATGCTTTGGGACTCTGTTGAACGCCTCATATTCAATATGAACTGTGTGCCTCCGATAGTATGGCTGTAACTGACATTTTTGTAATATTAGGTGTTTAACCATATGGGGCAGTCCAACGCTTAATATGTGCATATAGTAATGCTTAAAGACTCTGTATAGCGCCTCATATTCAATATGAACTGTGTGCCTACGATAGTTTGGCTGTAACTGACATTTTTGGAATATTAGGTGTTCTACATTATAGGGCTGTCTAACGCTTAATATGTAAGTATAGTGATGTTTTGGGACTCTGTTAAACGCCTCATATTCAATATGAACTGCGTGCCTACCATAGTTTGGCTGTAGCTGACATTTTTGGAATATTAGGTGTTCAACATTATGGGGCGGTCCAACGCGTAATATGCGATTGTATTATTGCTTTAGGACTCTGTATAAAGCTGCATATACAATATGAACCATGAGTCTCTAACAGTTTGGCTGTAACTGACATTTTTGGAATATTGGGTGTTCAACCACATGGGGCAGTCCAACGCCTAATATGTGATTATATTATTGCTTTGGGACTCTGTATAAAGCTGCATATACAATATGAACCATGTGTCTTTAACAGTTTGGCTGTAACTCACATTTTTGGAATATTAGGTGTTCAACAACATGGGGCAGTCTAACGCTTAATATGTGATTATATTATTGCTTTGGGACTCTGTATAACGCTGCATATACAATATGAACCATGTGTCTTTAACAGTTTGGCTGTAACTCACATTTTTGGAATATTAGGTGTTCAACCACATGGGGCAGTCCAACGCCTAATATGTGCATATAGTGATGCATTGGGGCTCTGTTGAACGCCTCATATTCCATATGAACTGTGTGAGTACGATAGTATGGCTGTAACTGACATTTTTGAAATATTAGGTGTTTAACCATAGGGGCAGTCGATCGCTTAATATGTGCATATACTAATGCTTTGGGACTCTGTATAGCGCCTCATATTCAATATGAACTGCGTGTCTACCATAGTTTGGCTGTAGCTGACATTTTTGGAATATTAGGTGTTCAACATTATAGGGCCGTCCAACGCTTAATATGTGATTATATTAATGCTTTAGGACTCTGTATAAAGCTGCATATACAATATGAAACATGCGTCTTTAACAGTATGGCTGTAACTCACATTTTTGGAATATTAGGTGTTCAACCACATGGGGCAGTCCAACGCTTAATATATGATTATATTATTGCTTTGGGACTCTGTATAACACTACATATTCAATATGAACCGCGTGCCTACCATAGTTTGGCTGTAGCTGACATTTTTGGAATATTAGGTGTTCAACATTATGGGGCGGTCCAACGCTTAATATGTGATTATATTAATGCTTTAGGACTCTGTATAAAGCTGCATATACAATATGAACCATGAGTCTCTAACAGTTTGGCTGTAACTGACATTTTTGGAATATTAGGTGTTCATCCACATGGGGCAGTCCAACGCTTAATAAGTGCATATAGTGATGCTTTGGGACTCGGTTGAACGCCTCATATTCCATATGAACTGTGTGCCTTCGATAGTATGGCTGTAACTGACATTTTTGTAATATTAGGTGTTTAACCATATGGGGCAGTTTAACGCTTAATATGTGCATATAGTAATGCTTAAAGACTCTGTATAGCGCCTCATATTCAATATGTACTGTGTGCCTACGATAGTTTGGCTGTAACTGACATTTTTGGAATATTAGGTGTTCTACATTATAGGGCTGTCTAACGCTTAATATGTAAGTATAGTGATGTTTTGGGACTCTGTTGAACGCCTCATATTCAATATGAACTGTGTGCCTACGATAGTATGGCTGTAATTGACATTTTTGGAATATTAGGTGTTCAACCACATGGGGCAGTCCAACGCTTAATATGTGAGTATAGTGATGTTTTGGGACTCTGTTAAACGCCTCATATTCAATATGAACTGCGTGCCTACCATAGTTTGGCTGTAGCTGATATTTTTGGAATATTAGGTGTTCAACATTATGGGGCGGTCCAACGCTTAATATGTGATTATATTATTGCTTTAGGACTCTGTATAAAGCTGCATATACAATATGAACCATGTGTCTCTAACAGTTTGGCTGTAACTGACATTTTTGGAATATTAGGTGTTCAACCACATGGGGCAGTCCAACGCCTAATATGTGATTATATTATTGCTTTGGGACTCTGTATAAAGCTGCATATACAATATGAACCATGTGTCTTTAACAGTTTGGCTGTAACTCACATTTTTGGAATATTAGGTGTTCAACTACATGGGGCAGTCCAACGCTTAATATGTGTTTATATTATTGCTTTGGGACTCTGTATAAAGCTGCATATACAATATGAACCATGCGTCTTTAACAGTTTGTCTGTAACTCACATTTTTGGAATATTAGGTGTTCAACCACATGGGGCAGTCCAACGCCTAATATGTGCATATAGTGATGCTTTGGGACTCTGTTGAACGCCTCATATTCAATATGAACTGTGTGCCTCCGATAGTATGGCTGTAACTGACATTTTTGTAATATTAGGTGTTTAACCATATGGGGCAGTCCAACGCTTAATATGTGCATATAGTAATGCTTAAAGACTCTGTATAGCGCCTCATATTCAATATGAACTGTGTGCCTACGATAGTTTGGCTGTAACTGACATTTTTGGAATATTAGGTGTTCTACATTATAGGGCTGTCTAACGCTTAATATGTAAGTATAATGATGTTTTGGGACTCTGTTGAACGCCTCATATTCAATATGAACTGTGTGCCTCCGATAGTATGGCTGTAACTGACATTTTTGTAATATTAGGTGTTTAACCATATGGGGCAGTCCAACGCTTAATATGTGCATATAGTAATGCTTAAAGACTCTGTATAGCGCCTCATATTCAATATGAACTGTGTGCCTACGATAGTTTGGCTGTAACTGACATTTTTGGAATATTAGGTGTTCTACATTATAGGGCTGTCTAACGCTTAATATGTAAGTATAGTGATGTTTTGGGACTCTGTTAAACGCCTCATATTCAATATGAACTGCGTGCCTACCATAGTTTGGCTGTAGCTGACATTTTTGGAATATTAGGTGTTCAACATTATGGGGCGGTCCAACGCGTAATATGCGATTGTATTATTGCTTTAGGACTCTGTATAAAGCTGCATATACAATATGAACCATGAGTCTCTAACAGTTTGGCTGTAACTGACATTTTTGGAATATTGGGTGTTCAACCACATGGGGCAGTCCAACGCCTAATATGTGATTATATTATTGCTTTGGGACTCTGTATAAAGCTGCATATACAATATGAACCATGTGTCTTTAACAGTTTGGCTGTAACTCACATTTTTGGAATATTAGGTGTTCAACAACATGGGGCAGTCTAACGCTTAATATGTGATTATATTATTGCTTTGGGACTCTGTATAACGCTGCATATACAATATGAACCATGTGTCTTTAACAGTTTGGCTGTAACTCACATTTTTGGAATATTAGGTGTTCAACCACATGGGGCAGTCCAACGCCTAATATGTGCATATAGTGATGCATTGGGGCTCTGTTGAACGCCTCATATTCCATATGAACTGTGTGAGTACGATAGTATGGCTGTAACTGACATTTTTGAAATATTAGGTGTTTAACCATAGGGGCAGTCGATCGCTTAATATGTGCATATACTAATGCTTTGGGACTCTGTATAGCGCCTCATATTCAATATGAACTGCGTGTCTACCATAGTTTGGCTGTAGCTGACATTTTTGGAATATTAGGTGTTCAACATTATAGGGCCGTCCAACGCTTAATATGTGATTATATTAATGCTTTAGGACTCTGTATAAAGCTGCATATACAATATGAAACATGCGTCTTTAACAGTATGGCTGTAACTCACATTTTTGGAATATTAGGTGTTCAACCACATGGGGCAGTCCAACGCTTAATATATGATTATATTATTGCTTTGGGACTCTGTATAACACTACATATTCAATATGAACCGCGTGCCTACCATAGTTTGGCTGTAGCTGACATTTTTGGAATATTAGGTGTTCAACATTATGGGGCGGTCCAACGCTTAATATGTGATTATATTAATGCTTTAGGACTCTGTATAAAGCTGCATATACAATATGAACCATGAGTCTCTAACAGTTTGGCTGTAACTGACATTTTTGGAATATTAGGTGTTCATCCACATGGGGCAGTCCAACGCTTAATAAGTGCATATAGTGATGCTTTGGGACTCGGTTGAACGCCTCATATTCCATATGAACTGTGTGCCTTCGATAGTATGGCTGTAACTGACATTTTTGTAATATTAGGTGTTTAACCATATGGGGCAGTTTAACGCTTAATATGTGCATATAGTAATGCTTAAAGACTCTGTATAGCGCCTCATATTCAATATGTACTGTGTGCCTACGATAGTTTGGCTGTAACTGACATTTTTGGAATATTAGGTGTTCTACATTATAGGGCTGTCTAACGCTTAATATGTAAGTATAGTGATGTTTTGGGACTCTGTTGAACGCCTCATATTCAATATGAACTGTGTGCCTACGATAGAATGGCTGTAATTGACATTTTTGGAATATTAGGTGTTCAACCACATGGGGCAGTCCAACGCTTAATATGTGAGTATAGTGATGTTTTGGGACTCTGTTAAACGCCTCATATTCAATATGAACTGCGTGCCTACCATAGTTTGGCTGTAGCTGATATTTTTGGAATATTAGGTGTTCAACATTATGGGGCGGTCCAACGCTTAATATGTGATTATATTATTGCTTTAGGACTCTGTATAAAGCTGCATATACAATATGAACCATGTGTCTCTAACAGTTTGGCTGTAACTGACATTTTTGGAATATTAGGTGTTCAACCACATGGGGCAGTCCAACGCCTAATATGTGATTATATTATTGCTTTGGGACTCTGTATAAAGCTGCATATACAATATGAACCATGTGTCTTTAACAGTTTGGCTGTAACTCACATTTTTGGAATATTAGGTGTTCAACTACATGGGGCAGTCCAACGCTTAATATGTGTTTATATTATTGCTTTGGGACTCTGTATAAAGCTGCATATACAATATGAACCATGCGTCTTTAACAGTTTGTCTGTAACTCACATTTTTGGAATATTAGGTGTTCAACCACATGGGGCAGTCCAACGCCTAATATGTGCATATAGTGATGCTTTGGGACTCTGTTGAACGCCTCATATTCAATATGAACTGTGTGCCTCCGATAGTATGGCTGTAACTGACATTTTTGTAATATTAGGTGTTTAACCATATGGGGCAGTCCAACGCTTAATATGTGCATATAGTAATGCTTAAAGACTCTGTATAGCGCCTCATATTCAATATGAACTGTGTGCCTACGATAGTTTGGCTGTAACTGACATTTTTGGAATATTAGGTGTTCTACATTATAGGGCTGTCTAACGCTTAATATGTAAGTATAATGATGTTTTGGGACTCTGTTGAACGCCTCATATTCAATATGAACTGTGTGCCTACGATAGTATGGCTGTAACTGACATTTTTGGAATATTAGGTGTTCAACCACATGGGGCAGTCCAACGCTTAATATGTGAGTATAGTGATGTTTTGGGACTCTGTTAAACGCCTCATATTCAATATGAACTGCGTGCCTACCATAGTTTGGCTGTAGCTGACATTTTTGGAATATTAGGTGTTCAACATTATGGGGCGGTCCAACGCTTAATATGTGATTATATTAATGCTTTAGGACTCTGTTTAAAGCTGCATATACAATATGAACCATGTGTCTTTAACAGTTTGGCTGTAACTCACATTTTTTGTATATTAGGTGTTCAACAACATGGGGCAGTCTAACGCTTAATATGTGATTATATTATTGCTTTGGGACTCTGTATAACGCTGCATATACAATATGAACCATGTGTCTTTAACAGTTTGGCTGTAACTCACATTTTTTGTATATTAGGTGTTCAACAACATGGGGCAGTCTAACGCTTAATATGTGATTATATTATTGCTTTGGGACTCTGTATAAAGCTGCATATACAATATGAACCATGTGTCTTTAACAGTTTGGCTGTAACTCACATTTTTTGTATATTAGGTGTTCAACAACATGGGGCAGTCTAACGCTTAATATGTGATTATATTATTGCTTTGGGACTCTGTATAACGCTGCATATACAATATGAACCATGTGTCTTTAACAGTTTAACTGTAACTCACATTTTTGGAATATTAGGTGTTCAACCACATGGGGCAGTCCAACGCCTAATATGTGATTATATTATTGCTTTGGGACTCTGTATAAAGCTGCATATACAATATGAACCATGTGTCTTTAACAGTTTGGCTGTAACTCACATTTTTTGTATATTAGGTGTTCAACAACATGGGTCAGTCTAACGCTTAATATGTGATTATATTATTGCTTTCGGACTCTGTATAACGCTGCATATACAATATGAACCATGTGTCTTTAACAGTTTAACTGTAACTCACATTTTTGGAATATTAGGTGTTCAACCACATGGGGCAGTCCAACGCTTAATATGTGATTATATTATTGCTTTGGGACTCTGTATAACACTACATATTCAATAAGAACCGCGTGCCTACCATAGTTTGGCTGTAGCTGACATTTTTGGAATATTAGGTGTTCAACATTATGGGGCGGTCCAACGCTTAATATGTGATTATATTAATGCTTTAGGACTCTGTATAAAGCTGCATATACAATATGAACCATGAGTCTCTAACAGTTTGGCTGTAACTGACATTTTTGGAATATTAGGTGTTCAACCACATGGGGCAGTCCAACGCTTAATATGTGCATATAGTGATGCTTTGGGACTCGGTTGAACGCCTCATATTCCATATGAACTGTGTGAGTCCGATAGTTTGGCTGTAACTGACATTTTTTGTATATTAGGTGTTCAACCACATGGGGCAGTCCAACGCTTAATATGTGCATATAGTGATGCTTTGGGACTCGGTTGAACGCCTCATATTCCATATGAACTGTGTGAGTCCGATAGTTTGGCTGTAACTGACATTTTTGGAATATTTGGTGTTCAACATTATGGGGCAGTCCAACGCTTAATATGTGATTATATTATTGCTTTGGGACTCTGTATAAAGCTGCATATACAATATGAACCATGCGTCTTTAACAGTTTGGCTGTAATTCACATTTTTGGAATATTAGGTGTTCAACTGCATGGGGCAGTCCAACGCTTAATATGTGTTTATATTATTGCTTTGGGACTCTGTATAAAGCTGCATATACAATATGAACCATGCGTCTTTAACAGTTTGTCTGTAACTCACATTTTTGGAATATTAGGTGTTCAACCACATGGGGCAGTCCAACGCCTAATGTGTGCATATAGTGATGCTTTGGGACTCTGTTGAACGCCTCATATTCAATATGAACTGTGTGCCTCCGATAGTATGGCTGTAACTGACATTTTTGTAATATTAGGTGTTTAACCATATGGGGCAGTCCAACGCTTAATATGTGCATATAGTAATGCTTAAGGACTCTGTATAGCGCCTCATATTCAATATGAACTGTGTGCCTACGATAGTTTGGCTGTAACTGACATTTTTGGAATATTAGGTGTTCTACATTATAGGGCTGTCTAACGCTTAATATGTAAGTATAGTGATGTTTTGGGACTCTGTTGAACGCCTCATATTCAATATGAACTGTGTGCCTACGATAGTATGGCTGTAACTGACATTTTTGGAATATTAGGTGTTCAACCACATAGGGCAGTCCAACGCTTAATATGTGAGTATAGTGATGTTTTGGGACTATGTTAAACGCCTCATATTCAATATGAACTGCGTGCCTACCATAGTTTGGCTGTAGCTGACATTTTTGGAATATTAGGTGTTCAACATTATGGGGCGGTCCAACGCTTAATATGTGATTATATTATTGCTTTAGGACTCTGTATAAAGCTGCATATACAATATGAACCATGAGTCTCTAACAGTTTGGCTGTAACTGACATTTTTGGAATATTAGGTGTTCAACCACATGGGGCAGTCCAACGCCTAATATGTGATTATATTATTGCTTTGGGACTCTGTATAAAGCTGCATATACAATATGAACCATGTGTCTTAAACAGTTTGGCTGTAACTCACATTTTTGGAATATTAGGTGTTCAACAACATGGGGCAGTCTAACGCTTAAAATGTGATTATATTATTGCTTTGGAACTCTGTATAACGCTGCATATACAATATGAACCATGTGTCTTTAACAGTTTGGCGGTAACTCACATTTTTGGAATATTAGGTGTTCAACCACATGGGGCAGTCCAACGCCTAATATGTGCATATAGTGATGCATTGGGGCTCTGTTGAACACCTCATATTCAATATGAACTGTGTGCCTCCGATAGTATGGCTGTAACTGACATTTTTGTAATATTAGGTGTTTAACCATATGGGGCAGTCCAACGCTTAATATGTGCATATAGTAATGCTTAAAGACTCTGTATAGCGCCTCATATTCAATATGTACTGTGTGCCTACGATAGTTTGGCTGTAACTGACATTTTTGGAATATTAGGTGTTCTACATTATAGGGCTGTCTAACGCTTAATATGTAAGTATAGTGATGTTTTGGGACTCTGTTGAACGCCTCATATTTAATATGAACTGTGTGCCTACGATAGTATGGCTGTAACTGACATTTTTGGAATATTAGGTGTTCAACCACATGGGGCAGTCCAACGCTTAATATGTGAGTATAGTGATGTTTTGGGACTCTGTTAAACGCCACATATTCAATATGAACTGCGTGCCTACCATAGTTTGGCTGTAGCTGATATTTTTGGAATATTAGGTGTTCAACATTATGGGGCGGTCCAACGCTTAATATGTGATTATATTATTGCTTTAGGACTCTGTATAAAGCTGCATATACAATATGAACCATGAGTCTCTAACAGTTTGGCTGTAACTGACATTTTTGGAATATTAGGTGTTCAACCACATGGGGCAGTCCAACGCTTAATATGTGAGTATAGTGATGTTTTGGGACTCTGTTAAACGCCACTTATTCAATATGAACTGCGTGCATACCATAGTTTGGCTGTAGCTGATATTTTTGGAATATTAGGTGTTCAACATTATGGGGCGGTCCAACGCTTAATATGTGATTATATTATTGCTTTAGGACTCTGTATAAAGCTGCATATACAATATGAACCATGAGTCTCTAACAGTTTGGCTGTAACTGACATTTTTGGAATATTAGGTGTTCAACCACATGGGGCAGTCCAACGCCTAATATGTGATTATATTATTGCTTTGGGACTCTGTATAAAGCTGCATATACAATATGAACCATGTGTCTTTAACAGTTTGGCTGTAACTCACATTTTTGGAATATTAGGTGTTCAACAACATGGGGCAGTCTAACGCTTAATATGTGATTATATTATTGCTTTGGGACTCTGTATAACGCTGCATATACAATATGAACCATGTGTCTTTAACAGTTTGGCTGTAACTCACATTTTTGGAATATTAGGTGTTCAACCACATGGGGCAGTCCAACGCCTAATATGTGCATATAGTGATGCATTGGGGCTCTGTTGAACGCCTCATATTCCATATGAACTGTGTGAGTACGATAGTATGGCTGTAACTGACATTTTTGAAATATTAGGTGTTTAACCATAGGGGCAGTCGATCGCTTAATATGTGCATATAGTAATGCTTTGGGACTCTGTATAGCGCCTCATATTCAATATGAACTGCGTGTCTACCATAGTTTGGCTGTAGCTGACATTTTTGGAATATTAGGTGTTCAACATTATAGGGCCGTCCAACGCTTAATATGTGATTATATTAATGCTTTGGGACTCTGTATAAAGCTGCATATACAATATGAAACATGCGTCTTTAACAGTATGGCTGTAACTCACATTTTTGGAATATTAGGTGTTCAACCACGTGGGGCAGTCCAACGGTTAATATATGATTATATTATTGCATTGGGACTCTGTATAACACTACATATTCAATATGAACCGCGTGCCTACCATAGTTTGGCTGTAGCTGACATTTTTGGAATATTAGGTGTTCAACATTATGGGGCGGTCCAACGCTTAATATGTGATTATATTAATGCTTTAGGACTCTGTATAAAGCTGCATATTCAATATGAACCATGAGTCTCTAACAGTTTGGCTGTAACTGACATTTTTGGAATATTAGGTGTTCATCCACATGGGGCAGTCCAACGCTTAATATGTGCATATAGTGATGCTTTGGGACTCGGTTGAACGCCTCATATTCCATATGAACTGTGTGCCTCCGATAGTATGGCTGTAACTGACATTTTTGTAATATTAGGTGTTTAACCATATGGGGCAGTCCAACGCTTAATATGTGCATATAGTAATGCTTAAAGACTCTGTATAGCGCCTCATATTCAATATGTATTGTGTGCCTACGATAGTTTGGCTGTAACTGACATTTTTGGAATATTAGGTGTTCTACATTATAGGGCTGTCTAACGCTTAATATGTAAGTATAGTGATGTTTTGGGACTCTGTTGAACGCCTCATATTCAATATGAACTGTGTGCCTACGATAGTATGGCTGTAACTGACATTTTTGGAATATTAGGTGTTCAACCACATGGGGCAGTCCAACGCTTAATATGTGCATATTGTGATGCTTTGGGACTCTGTTGAACGCCTCATATTCCATATGAACTGTGTGCGTACGATAGTATGTCTGTAACTGACATTTTTGAAATATTAGGTGTTTAACCATATGGGGCAGTCCAACGCTTAATATGTGATTATATTATTTCTTTGGGACTCTATAACGCTGCATATACAATATGAAACATGTGTCTCTAACAGTTTGGCTGTAACTCACATTTTTGGAATATTAGGTGTTCAACCGCATAGGGCAGTCCAACGCTTAATATGTGCATATTGTGATGCTTTGGGACTCTGTTGAACGCCTCATATTCCATATGAACTGTGTGCGTACGATAGTATGCCTGTAACTGACATTTTTGAAATATTAGGTGTTTAACCATATGGGGCAGTCCAACGCTTAATATGTGATTATATTATTTCTTTGGGACTCTATAACGCTGCATATACAATATGAACCATGTGCCTCTAACAGTTTGGCTGTAACTGACATTTTCGGAATATTAGGTGTTCAACCACATGGGGCAGTTCAACGCATAATATGTGCATATAGTGATGCTTTGGGACTCTGTTGAACGCCTCATATTCCATATGAACTGTGTGAGTACGATAGTTTGGCAGTAATTGACATTTTTGAAATATTAGGTGTTCAACCACATGGGGCAGTCCAACGCTTAATATGTGATTATATTATTTCTTTGGGACTTTGTATAACGCTGCATATACAATATAAACCATGTGCCTCTAATAGTTTAGCTGTAATTCACATTTTTGAAATATTAGGTGTTTAACCATATTTGGCAGTCCAACGCTTAATATGTGAGTATAGTGATGTTTTGGGACTCTGTTTAACTCCTCCTATTCAATATGAACTGTGTGCCTAAGATAGTATGGCTGACATTTTTGGAATATTAGGTGTTCAACCACATGGGGCAGTCCAACGCTTAATATGTGATTATATTATTGCTTTGGGACTCTGTATAACACTACATATTCAATATGAACTGCGTGCCTACCATAGTTTGGCTGTAGCAGACATTTTTGGAATATTAAGTGTTCAACAATATGGGGCGGTCCAACGCTTAATATGTGATTATATTAATGCTTTAGGACTCTGTATAATGCTGCATATACAATATGAACCATGTGTCTCTAACAGTTTGGCTGTGACTCACATTTTTAAAATATTAGGTGTTCAACCACATGGGGCAGTCCAACGCTTAATATGTGCATATTGTGATGCTTTGGGACTCTGTTAAACGCCTCATATTCCATATGAACTGTGCGAGTACGATAGTTTGGCTGTATCTGACATTTTTGAAATATTAGGTGTTCTACATTATAGGGCTGTCTAACGCTTAATATGTAAGTATAGTGATGTTTTGGGACTCTGTTGAACGCCTCATATTCAATATGAACTGTGTGCCTACGATAGTATGGCTGTAACTGACATTTTTGGAATATTAGGTGTTCAACCACATGGGGCAGTCCAACGCTTAATATGTGAGTATTGTGATGTTTTGGGACTCTGTTAAACGCCTCATATTCAATATGAACTGCGTGCCTACCATAGTTTGGCTGTAGCTGACATTTTTGGAATATTAGGTGTTCAACATTATGGGGCGGTCCAACGCTTAATATGTGATTATATTATTGCTTTAGGACTCTGTATAAAGCTGCATATACAATATGAACCATGAGTCTTTAACAGTTTGGCTGTAACTCACATTTTTGGAATATTAGGTGTTCAACAACATGGGGCAGTCTAACGCTTAATATGTGAATATATTATTGCTTTGGGACTCTGTATAACGCTGCATATACAATATGAACCATGTGTCTTTAACAGTTTGGCTGTAACTCACATTTTTGGAATATTAGGTGTTCAACCACATGGGCAGTCCAACGCCTAATATGTGCATATAGTGATGCATTGGGGCTCTGTTGAACGCCTCATATTCCATATGAACTGTGTGAGTACGACAGTATGGCTGTAACTGACATTTTTGAAATATTAGTTGTTTAACCATATGGGGCAGTCGATCGCTTAATATGTGCATATAGTAATGCTTTGGGACTCTGTATAGCGCCTCATATTCAATATGAACTGCGTGTCTACCATAGTTTGGCTGTAGCTGACATTTTTGGAATATTAGGTGTTCAACATTATTGGGCCGTCCAACGCTTAATATGTGATTATATTAATGCTTTGGGACTCTGTATAAAGCTGCATATACAATATGAAACATGCGTCTTTATCAGTATGGCTGTAACTCACATTTTTGGAATATTAGGTGTTCAACCACATGGGGCAGTCCAACGCTTAATATATGATTATATTATTGCTTTGGGACTCTGTATAACACTACATATTCAATATGAACCGCGTGCCTACCATAGTTTGGCTGTAGCTGACATTTTTGGAATATTAGGTGTTTAACATTATGGGGCGGTCCAACGCTTAATATGTGATTATATTAATGCTTTAGGACTCTGTATAAAGCTGCATATACAATATGAACCATGAGTCTCTAACAGTTTGGCTGTAACTGACATTTTTGGAATATTAGGTGTTCAACCACATGGGGCAGTCCAACGCTTAATATGTGCATATAGTGATGCTTTGGGACTCGGTTGAACGCCTCATATTCCATATGAACTGTGTGAGTCCGATAGTTTGGCTGTAACTGACATTTTTGAAATATTAGGTGTTTAACCATATGGGGCAGTCCAACGCTTAATATGTGCATATAGTAATGCTTTAAGACTCTGTATAGCGCCTCATATTCAATATGAACTGCGTGTCTACCATAGTTTGGCTGTAGCAGACATTTTTGGAATATTAAGTGTTCAACAATATGGGGCGGTCCAACGCTTAATATGTGATTATATTAATGCTTAAGGACTCTGTATAAAGCTGCATATACAATATGAACCATGTGCCTCTAACAGTTTGGCTGTAACTGACATTTTCGGAATATTAGGTGTTCAACCACATGGGGCAGTTCAACGCATAATATGTGCATATAGTGATGTTTTGGGACTCTGTTGAACGCCTCATATTCAATATGAACTGTGTGCCTACGATAGTATGGCTGTAACTGACATTTTTGTAATATTAGGTGTTTAACCATATGGGGCAGTCCAACGCTTAATATGTGATTATATTATTGCTTTGGAGCTCTGTATAAAGCTGCACATACAATATGAAACATGTGTCTCTAACAGTTTGGCTGTAACTCACATTTTTGGAATATTAGGTGTTCAACCGCATAGGGCAGTCCAACGCTTAATATGTGCATATTGTGATGCTTTGGGACTCTGTTGAACGCCTCATATTCCATATGAACTGTGTGCGTACGATAGTATGTCTGTAACTGACATTTTTGAAATATTAGGTGTTTAACCATATGGGGCAGTCCAACGCTTAATATGTGATTATATTATTTCTTTGGGACTCTATAACGCTGCATATACAATATGAACCATGTGCCTCTAACAGTTTGGCTGTAACTGACATTTTCGGAATATTAGGTGTTCAACCACATGGGGCAGTTCAACGCATAATATGTGCATATAGTGATGCTTTGGGACTCTGTTGAACGCCTCATATTCCATATGAACTGTGTGAGTACGATAGTTTGGCTGTAATTGACATTTTTGAAATATTAGGTGTTCAACCACATGGGGCAGTCCAACGCTTAATATGTGATTATATTATTTCTTTGGCACTTTGTATAACGCTGCATATACAATATAAACCATGTGCCTCTAATAGTTTAGCTGTAATTCACATTTTTGAAATATTAGGTGTTTAACCATATGGGGCAGTCCAACGCTTAATATGTGAGTATAGTGATGTTTTGGGACTCTGTTTAACTCCTCCTATTCAATATGAACTGTGTGCCTAAGATAGTATGGCTGACATTTTTGGAATATTAGGTGTTCAACCACATGGGGCAGTCCAACGCTTAATATGTGATTATATTATTGCTTTGGGACTCTGTTAAACGCCTCATATTCCATATGAACTGTGTGAGTACGATAGTTTGGCTGTATCTGACATTTTTGAAATATTAGGTGTTTAACCTTATGGGGCAGTCCAACGCTTAATATGTGATTATATTATTGCTTTGGGACCCTGTATAACACTACATATTCAATATGAACTGCGTGCCTACCATAGTTTGGCTGTAGCAGACATTTTTGGAATATTAAGTGTTCAACAATATGGGGCGGTCCAACGCTTAATATGTGATAATATTAACGCTTTAGGACTCTGTATAATGCTGCATATACAATATGAACCATGTGTCTCTAACAGTTTGGCTGTGACTTACATTTTTAAAATATTAGGTGTTCAACCACATGGGGCAGTCCAACGCTTAATATGTGCATATTGTGATGCTTTGGGACTCTGTTAAACGCCTCATATTCCATATGAACTGTGTGAGTACGATAGTTTGGCTGTAATTGACATTTTTGAAATATTAGGTGTTCAACAACATGGGGCTGTCCAACGCTTAATATGTGATTATATTATTTCTTTGGGACTCTGTATAACGCTGCATATACAATATAAACCATGTGCCTCTAATAGTTTAGCTGTAATTCACATTTTTGAAATATTAGGTGTTTAACCATATGGGGCAGTCCAACGCTTAATATGTGCATATAGTGATGCTTTGGGACTCTGTTGAACGCCTTATATTCTATATGAACTGTGTAAGTACGATAGTTTGGCTGTAACTGACATTTTTGGAATATTAGGTGTTCAACCACATGGGGCAGTCCAACGCTTAATATGTGATTATATTATTGCTTTGGGACTCTGTATAACACTACATATTCAATATGAACTGCGTGCCTACCATAGTTTGGCTGTAGCTGACATTTTTGGAATATTAAGTGTTCAACAATATGGGGCGGTCCAACGCTTAATATGTGATTATATTAATGCTTTAGGACTCTTTATAAAGCTGCATATACAATATGAACCATGTGTCTCTAACAGTTTGGCTGTAACTCACATTTTTAAAATATTAGGTGTTCAACCACATGGGGCAGTCCAACGCTTAATATGTGCATATAGTAATGCTTTGGGACTCTGTATAGCGCCTCATATTCAATATGAACTGCATGCCTACCATAGTTTGGCTGTAGCTGACATTTTTGGAATATTAGGTGTTCAACATTATAGGGCGTTCCAACGCTTAATATGTGATTATATTAATGCTTTGGGACTCTGTATAAAGCTGCATATACAATATGAACCATGAGTCTTTAACAGTTTGGCTGTGACTCACATTTTTAAAATATTAGGTGTTCAACCACATGGGGCAGTCCAACGCTTAATATGTGCATATTGTGATGCTTTGGGACTCTGTTAAACGCCTCATATTCCATATGAACTGTGTGAGTACGATAGTTTGGCTGTAACTGACATTTTTGAAATATTAGGTGTTTAACCTTATGGGGCAGTCCAACGCTTAATATGTGATTATATTATTGCTTTGGGACTCTGTATAACACTACATATTCAATATGAACTGCGTGCCTACCATAGTTTGGCTGTAGCAGACATTTTTGGAATATTAAGTGTTCAACAATATGGACCGGTCCAACGCTTAATATGTGATTATATTAATGCTTTAGGACTCTGTATAATGCTGCATATACAATATGAACCATGTGTCTCTAACAGTTTGGCTGTGACTCACATTTTTAAAATATTAGGTGTTCAACCACATGGGGCAGTCCAACTTATATTGTTAAAAATGAGCGTTTTATAGGTTTCTAAAAACTGATGTGCCGATGTCCAGCCAACGGATCTAATTTATTGCCCAGTTGAAAAACCAATTACATATTTGAAATCTGCAACAAAAACTATATTAAAATCGCACAATATAAAATCTGTCCGTCAATTAGGAAAATTGTTATAAGCTTAGATTTTTAGAAATGAGCGTTTTAGAGGTTTCTAAAAACTGATGTGCCGGTGTCCAGCCAACGGATGTAATTTATTGTCCAGTGGAAAAACCAATTACATATTTAAAAACTGCAACAAAAACTATATTAAAATTGCACAATATAAACTGTGTCCGTCAATTAGGAAAATTGTTATAAGCTTAGATTGTTAGAAGTGAGCGTTTTAGAGGTTTCAAAAAACTGATGTGCCGGTGTCCAGCCAATGAATTTAATTTATTGCCCAGTGAAAAAACCAATTACATATTTAAAAACTGAAACAAAAACTATATTAAAATATACAATATAAATTGTGTCCGTCAATTAGGAAAATTGTTATAAGCTTAGATTGTTAGAAATGAGCGTTTTAGAGGTTTCTAAAAACTGATGTGCCGATGTCCAGCCAACGGATCTAATTTATTGCCCAGTGGAAAAACTAATTACTTAATTGAAATCTGCAGTTGAAACTGTATTAAAATTGCATGATATAAAATCTGTCCGTCAATTAGGAAAATTGTTATAAGCATAGATTGTTAGAAATGAGCGTTTTAGAGGTTTCAAAAAACTGATATTCCGATGTCCAGCCGATGAATCTAATTTATTGCCCAGTAAAAAAACCAATTACATATTTGAAAACTGCAACAAAAACTATATTAAAATTGCACAATATGAACTGTTTCCCTCAATTAGGAAAATTGTTATAAGCTGAGATTGTTAGAAATGAGCGTTTTAGAGGTTTCTAAAAACTGATGTGCCGGTGTCCAGCCAATGAATCTAATTTATTGCCCAGTGAAAAAACCAATAACATATTTGAAAACTGCAACAAAAACTATATTAAAATTGCACAATATAAAATCTGTCCCTCAATTTGGAAAATTGTTATAAGCTTAGATTGTTAGAAATGAGCGTTTTAGAGGTTTCAAAAAACTGATGTGCCGGTGTCCAGCCAACGGATCTAATTTATTGCCCAGTGGAAAAACCAATTACATATTTGAAAACTGCAACAAAAACTATATTAAAATTGCACAATATAAACTGTTTCCCTCAATTAGGAAAATTGTTATAAGCTTATATTGTTAAAAATGAGCGTTTTAGAGTTTCTAAAAACTGATGTGCCGATGTCCAGCCAACGGATCTAATTTATTGCCCAGTTGAAAAACCAATTACATATTTAAAAACTGCAACAAAAACTATATTAAAATCGCACAATATAAAATCTGTCCGTCAATTAGGAAAATTGTTATATGCTTAGATTTTTAGAAATGAGCGTTTTAGAGGTTTCTAAAAACTGATGTGCCGGTGTCCAGCCAACGGATGTAATTTATTGTCCAGTGGAAAAACCAATTACATATTTGAAAACTGCAACAAAAACTATATTAAAATTGCACAATATAAACTGTTTCCCTCAATTAGGAAAATTGTTATAAGCTTATATTGTTAAATATGAGCGTTTTAGAGGTTTCTAAAAACTGATGTGCCGGTGTCCAGCCAATGAATCTAATTTATTGCCCAGTGAAAAAACCAATAACATATTTGAAAACTGCAACAAAAACTATATTAAAATCGCACAATATAAAATCTGTCCGTCAATTAGGAAAATTGTTATAAGCTTAGATTTTTAGAAATGAGCGTTTTAGAGGTTTCTAAAAACTGATGTGCCGGTGTCCAGCCAACGGATGTAATTTATTGTCCAGTGGAAAAACCAATTACATATTTGAAAACTGCAACAAAAACTTTATTAAAATTGCACAATATAAACTGTTTCCCTCAATGAGGAAAATTGTTATAAGCTTAGATTGTTAGAAATGAGCGTTTTAGAGGTTTCTAAAAACTGATGTGCCGATGTCCAGCCAACGGATCTAATTTATTGCCCAGTGGAAAAACTAATTACTTAATTGAAATC
The DNA here is from genome assembly GCA_963930825.1 of Silvanus unidentatus. Taxonomy (NCBI): domain Eukaryota; kingdom Metazoa; phylum Arthropoda; class Insecta; order Coleoptera; family Silvanidae; genus Silvanus; species Silvanus unidentatus. The sequence goes on along the minus strand of OZ005760.1, from coordinate 10,301,728 downwards.
TGCAGTTGAAACTGTATTAAAATTGCACAATATAAACTGTGTCCGTCAATTAGGAAAATTGTTATAAGCTTAGATTGTTAGAAATGAGCGTTTTAGAGGTTTCAAAAAACTGATGTGCCGGTGTCCAGTCAACGGATCTAATTTATTGCCCAGTGGAAAAACCAATTGCATATTTGAAAACTGCAACAAAAACTATATTAAAATTGCACAATATAAACTGTTTCCCTCAATTAGGAAAATTGTTATAAGCATAGATTGTTAGAAATGAGCGTTTTAGAGGTTTCTAAAAACTGATGTGCCGGTGTCCAGCCAATGAATCTAATTTATTGCCCAGTGAAAAAACCAATTACATATTTGAAAACTGCAACAAAAACTATATTAAAATTGCACAATATAAACTGTTTCCCTCAATTAGGAAATTTGTTATAAGCATAGATTATTAGAAATGAGCGTTTTAGAGGTTTCTAAAAACTGATGTGCCGATGTCCAGCCAACGGATCTAATTTATTGCCCAGTTGAAAAACCAATTACATATTTAAAAACTGCAACAAAAACTATATTAAAATCGCACAATATAAAATCTGTCCGTCAATTAGGAAAATTGTTATAAGCTTAGAGTTTTAGAAATTAGCGTTTTAGAGGTTTCTAAAAACTGATGTGCCGGTGTCCAGCCAACGGATGTAATTTATTGTCCTGTGGAAAAACCAATTACATATTTGAAAACTGCAACAAAAACTATATTAAAATTGCACAATATAAACTGTTTCCCTCAATTAGGAAAATTGTTATAAGCTTATATTGTTAAAAATGAGCGTTTTAGAGGTTTCTAAAAACTGATGTGCCGGTGTCCAGCCAACGGACCTAATTTATTGCCCAGTTGAAAAACCAATTACATATTTGAAAACAGCAAAAAAACTATATTAAAATTGCACAATATAAAATCTGTCCGTCAATTAGGAAAATTGTTATAAGCTTAGATTGTTAGAAATGAGCGTTTTAGAGGTTTCAAAAAACTGATGTGCCGGTGTCCAGCCAACGGATCTAATTTATTGCCCAGTGGAAAAACCAATTACATATTTGAAAACTGCAACAAAAACTATATTAAAATTGCACAATATAAAATCTGTCCCTCAATTAGGAAAATTATTATAAGCTTAGATTGTTAGAAATGAGCGTTTTAGAGGTTTCAAAAAACTGATGTGCCGGTGTCCAGCCAATGAATCTAACTTATTGCCCAGTGGAAAAACTAATTACTTAATTGAAATCTGCAGTTGAAACTGTATTAAAATTGCACAATATAAGCTGTGTCCGTCAATTACGAAAAGTGTTATAGGCTTAGATTGTTAGAAATGAGCGTTTTAGAGGTTTCTAAAAACTGATGTGCCGATGTCCAGCCAACGGATCTAATTTATTGCCCAGTGGAAAAACCAATTGCATATTTGAAAACTGCAACAAAAACTATATTAAAATTGCACAATATAAACTGTTTCCCTCAATTAGGAAAATTGTTAAAAGCTTAGATTTTTAGAAATGAGCGTTTTAGAGGTTTCTACAAACTGATGTGCCGGTGTCCAGCCAATGAATCTAATTTATTGCCCAGTGAAAAAACCAATAACATATTTGAAAACTGCATCAAAAACTATATTAAAATTGCACAATATAAAATCTGTCCCTCAATTTGGAAAATTGTTATAAGCTTAGATTGTTTGAAATGAGCGTTTTAGAGGTTTCAAAAAACTGATGTGCCGGTGTCCTGCCAATGAATCTAATTTATTGCCCAGTGGAAAAACCAATTACATATTTGGAAACTGCAACAAAAACTATATTAAAATTGCACAATATAAACTGTTTCCCTCAATTAGGAAAATTGTTATAAGCTTATATTGTTAAAAATGAGCGTTTTAGAGGTTTCTAAAAACTGATGTGCCGATGTCCAGCCAACGGATCAAATTTATTGCCCAGTTGAAAAACCAATTACATATTTGAAAACTGCAACAAAAACTATATTAAAATCGCACAATATAAGATCTGTCCGTCAATTAGGAAAATTGTTATAAGCTTAGATTTTTAGAAATGAGCGTTTTAGAGGTTTCTAAAAACTGATGTGCCGGTGTCCAGCCAACGGATGTAATTTATTGTCCAGTGGAAAAACCAATTACATATTTGAAAACTGCAACAAAAACTATATTAAAATTGCACAATATAAACTGTTTCCCTCAATTAGGAAAATTGTTATAAGCTTAGATTTTTAGAAATGAGCGTTTTAGAGGCTTCTAAAAACTGATGTGCCGGTGTCCAGCCAATGAATCTAATTTATTGCCCAGTGAAAAAACCAATTACATATTTGAAAACTGCAACAAAAACTATATTAAAATTGCACAATATAAACTGTTTCCCTCAATTAGGAAAATTGTTAAAAGCTTAGATTTTTAGAAATGAGCGTTTTAGAGGTTTCTAAAAACTGATGTGCCGGTGTCCAGCCAATGAATCTAATTTATTGCCCAGTGAAAAAACCAATTACATATTTGAAAACTGCAACAAAAACTATATTAAAATTGCACAATATGAAATCTGTCCGTCAATTAGGAAAATTGTTATAAGCTTAGATTGTTAGAAATGAGCGTTTTAGAGGTTTCAAAAAACTGATGTGCCGGTGTCCAGCCAATGAATCTAATTTATTGCCCAGTGAAAAAACCAATTACATATTTGAAATCTGCAACAAAAACTATATTAAAATTGCACAATATAAACTGTTTCCCTCAATTAGGAAAATTGTTATAAGCTTAGATTTTTAGAAATGAGCGTTTTAGAGGTTTCTAAAAACTGATGTGCCGGTGTCCAGCCAATGAATCTAATTTATTGCCCAGTGAAAAAACCAATTACATATTTGAAAACTGCAACAAAAACTATATTAAAATTGCACAATATAAACTGTTTCCCTCAATTAGGAAAATTGTTAAAAGCTTAGATTTTTAGAAATGAGCGTTTTAGAGGTTTCTAAAAACTGATGTGCCGGTGTCCAGCAAATGAATCTAATTTATTGCCCAGTGAAAAAACCAATTACATATTTGAAAACTGCAACAAAAACTATATTAAAATTGCACAATATAAAATCTGTCCGTCAATTAGGAAAATTGTTATAAGCTTAGATTGTTAGAAATGAGCGTTTTAGAGGTTTCTAAAAACTGATGTGCCGGTGTCCAGCCAACGGATCTAATTTATTGCCCAGTTGAAAAACCAATTACATATTTGAAAACTGCAACAGAAACTATATTAAAATTTACAATATAAATTGTGTCCGTCAATTAGGAAAATTGTTATAAGCTTAGATTGTTAGAAATGAGCGTCTTAGAGGTTTCAAAAGTCTGATGTGCCGGTGTCCAGCCAAAGGATCTAATTTATTGCCCAGTGAAAAAACTAATTACTTAATTGAAATCTGCAGTTGAAACTGTATTAAAATTGCACAATATAAACTGTGTCCGTTAATTAGGAAAATTGTTATAAGCTTAGATTTTTAGAAATGAGCGTTTTAGAGGTTTCTAAAAACTGATGTGCCGATGTCCAGCCAACGGATCTAATTTATTGCCCAGTGGAAAAACCAATTGCATATTTGAAAACTGCAACAAAAACTATATTAAAATTGCACAATATAAACTGTTTCCCTCAATTAGGAAAATTGTTATAAGCTTATATTGTTAAAAATGAGCGTTTTAGAGGTTTCTAAAAACTGATGTGCCGGTGTCCAGCCAACGGACCTAATTTATTGCCCAGTTGAAAAACCAATTACATATTTGAAAACAGCAAAAAAACTATATTAAAATTGCACAATATAAAATCTGTCCGTCAATTAGGAAAATTGTTATAAGCTTAGATTGTTAGAAATGAGCGTTTTAGAGGTTTCAAAAAACTGATGTGCCGGTGTCCAGCCAACGGATCTAATTTATTGCCCAGTGGAAAAACCAATTACATATTTGAAAACTGCAACAAAAACTATATTAAAATTGCACAATATAAAATCTGTCCCTCAATTAGGAAAATTATTATAAGCTTAGATTGTTAGAAATGAGCGTTTTAGAGGTTTCAAAAAACTGATGTGCTGGTGTCCAGCCAATGAATCTAACTTATTGCCCAGTGAAAAAACCAATTACATATTTGAAATCTGCAACAAAAACTATATTAAAATTGCACAATATAAACTGTTTCCCTCAATTAGGAAAATTGTTATAAGCTTAGATTTCTAGAAATAAGCGTTTTAGAGGTTTCTAAAAACTGATGTGCCGATGTCCAGCCAATGAATCTAATTTATTGCCCAGTGAAAAAACCAATTACATATTTGAAAACTGCAACAAAAACTATATTAAAATTGCACAATATAAACTGTTTCCCTCAATTAGGAAAATTGTTAAAAGCTTAGATTTTTAGAAATGAGCGTTTTAGAGGTTTCTAAAAACTGATGTGCCGGTGTCCAGCCAATGAATCTAATTTATTGCCCAGTGGAAAAACTAATTACTTAATTGAAATCTGCAGTTGAAACTGTATTAAAATTGCACAATATAAGCTGTGTCCGTCAATTACGAAAAGTGTTATAGGCTTAGATTGTTAGAAATGAGCGTTTTAGAGGTTTCTAAAAACTGATGTGCCGATGTCCAGCCAACGGATCTAATTTATTGCCCAGTGGAAAAACCAATTGCATATTTGAAAACTGCAACAAAAACTATATTAAAATTGCACAATATAAACTGTTTCCCTCAATTAGGAAAATTGTTAAAAGCTTAGATTTTTAGAAATGAGCGTTTTAGAGGTTTCTAAAAACTGATGTGCCGGTGTCCAGCCAATGAATCTAATTTATTGCCCAGTGAAAAAACCAATTACATATTTGAAAACTGCAACAAAAACTATATTAAAATTGCACAATATGAAATCTGTCCGTCAATTAGGAAAATTGTTATAAGCTTAGATTGTTAGAAATGAGCGTTTTAGAGGTTTCAAAAAACTGATGTGCCGGTGTCCAGCCAATGAATCTAATTTATTGCCCAGTGAAAAAACCAATTACATATTTGAAATCTGCAACAAAAACTATATTAAAATTGCACAATATAAACTGTTTCCCTCAATTAGGAAAATTGTTATAAGCTTAGATTTTTAGAAATGAGCGTTTTAGAGGTTTCTAAAAACTGATGTGCCGGTGTCCAGCCAATGAATCTAATTTATTGCCCAGTGAAAAAACCAATTACATATTTGAAAACTGCAACAAAAACTATATTAAAATTGCACAATATAAACTGTTTCCCTCAATTAGGAAAATTGTTAAAAGCTTAGATTTTTAGAAATGAGCGTTTTAGAGGTTTCTAAAAACTGATGTGCCGGTGTCCAGCCAATGAATCTAATTTATTGCCCAGTGAAAAAACCAATTACATATTTGAAAACTGCAACAAAAACTATATTAAAATTGCACAATATAAAATCTGTCCGTCAATTAGGAAAATTGTTATAAGCTTAGATTGTTAGAAATGAGCGTTTTAGAGGTTTCTAAAAACTGATGTGCCGGTGTCCAGCCAACGGATCTAATTTATTGCCCAGTTGAAAAACCAATTACATATTTGAAAACTGCAACAAAAACTATATTAAAATTTACAATATAAATTGTGTCCGTCAATTAGGAAAATTGTTATAAGCTTAGATTGTTAGAAATGAGCGTCTTAGAGGTTTCAAAAGTCTGATGTGCCGGTGTCCAGCCAAAGGATCTAATTTATTGCCCAGTGAAAAAACTAATTACTTAATTGAAATCTGCAGTTGAAACTGTATTAAAATTGCACAATATAAACTGTGTCCGTTAATTAGGAAAATTGTTATAAGCTTAGATTTTTAGAAATGAGCGTTTTAGAGGTTTCTAAAAACTGATGTGTCAATGTCCAGCCAACGGATCTAATTTATTGCCCAGTTGAAAAACCAATTACATACTTGAAAACTGCAAAAAAACTATATTAAAATTGCACAATATAAAATCTGTCCGTCAATTAGCAAAATTGTTATATGCTTAGATTTTTAGAAATGAGCGTTTTAGAGGTATCAAAAAACTGATGTGCCGGTGTCCAGCCAACGGATCTAATTTATTGCCCAGTGGAAAAACCAATTACATATTTGAAAACTGCAACAAAAACTTTATTAAAATTGCACAATATAAACTGTTTCCCTCAATGAGGAAAATTGTTATAAGCTTAGATTGTTAGAAATGAGCGTTTTAGAGGTTTCTAAAAACTGATGTGCCGATGTCCAGCCAACGGATCTAATTTATTGCCCAGTGGAAAAACTAATTACTTAATTGAAATCTGCAGTTAAAACTGTATTAAAATTGCACAATATAAACTGTGTCCGTCAATTAGGAAAATTGTTATAAGCTTAGATTGTTAGAAATGAGCGTTTTAGAGGTTTCAAAAAACTGATGTGCCGGTGTCCAGTCAACGGATCTAATTTATTGCCCAGTGGAAAAACCAATTGCATATTTGAAAACTGCAACAAAAACTATATTAAAATTGCACAATATAAACTGTTTCCCTCAATTAGGAAAATTGTTATAAGCATAGATTGTTAGAAATGAGCGTTTTAGAGGTTTCTAAAAACTGATGTACCGGTGTCCAGCCAATGAATCTAATTTATTGCCCAGTGAAAAAACCAATTACATATTTGAAAACTGCAACAAAAACTATATTAAAATTGCACAATATAAACTGTTTCCCTCAATTAGGAAATTTGTTATAAGCATAGATTGTTAGAAATGAGCGTTTTAGAGGTTTCTAAAAACTGATGTGCCGATGTCCAGCCAACGGATCTAATTTATTGCCCAGTTGAAAAACCAATTACATATTTAAAAACTGCAACAAAAACTATATTAAAATCGCACAATATAAAATCTGTCCGTCAATTAGGAAAATTGTTATAAGCTTAGAGTTTTAGAAATTAGCGTTTTAGAGGTTTCTAAAAACTGATGTGCCGGTGTCCAGCCAACGGATGTAATTTATTGTCCTGTGGAAAAACCAATTACATATTTGAAAACTGCAACAAAAACTATATTAAAATTGCACAATATAAACTGTTTCCCTCAATTAGGAAAATTGTTATAAGCTTATATTGTTAAAAATGAGCGTTTTAGAGGTTTCTAAAAACTGATGTGCCGGTGTCCAGCCAACGGACCTAATTTATTGCCCAGTTGAAAAACCAATTACATATTTGAAAACAGCAAAAAAACTTTATTAAAATTGCACAATATAAAATCTGTCCGTCAATTAGGAAAATTGTTATAAGCTTAGATAGTTAGAAATGAGCGTTTTAGAGGTTTCAAAAAACTGATGTGCCGGTGTCCAGCCAACGGATCTAATTTATTGCCCAGTGGAAAAACCAATTACATATTTGAAAACTGCAACAAAAACTATATTAAAATTGCACAATATAAAATCTGTCCCTCAATTTGGAAAATTGTTATAAGCTTAGATTGTTTGAAATGAGCGTTTTAGAGGTTTCAAAAAACTGATGTGCCGGTGTCCAGCCAACGGATCTAATTTATTGCCCAGTGGAAAAACCAATTACATATTTGGAAACTGCAACAAAAACTATATTAAAATTGCACAATATAAACTGTTTCCCTCAATTAGGAAAATTGTTATAAGCTTATATTGTTAAAAATGAGCGTTTTAGAGGTTTCTAAAAACTGATGTGCCGATGTCCAGCCAACGGATCAAATTTATTGCCCAGTTGAAAAACCAATTACATATTTGAAAACTGCAAAAAAACTATATTAAAATTGCACAATATAAACTGTTTCCCTCAATTAGGAAAATTGTTATAAGCTTAGATTGTTAGAAATGAGCGTTTTAGAGGTTTCTAAAAACTGATGTGCAGATGTCCAGCCAACGGATCTAATTTATTGCCCAGTGGAAAAACTAATTACTTAATTGAAATCTGCAGTTGAAACTGTATTAAAATTGCACAATATAAACTGTGTCCGTTAATTATGAAAATTGTTATAGGCTTAGATTGTTAGAAATGAGCGTTTTAGAGGTTTCTAAAAACTGATGTGCCGATGTCCAGCCAATGAATCTAATTTATTGCCCAGTGAAAAAACCAATTACATATTTGAAAACTGCAACAAAAACTATATTAAAATCGCACAATATAAGATCTGTCCGTCAATTAGGAAAATTGTTATAAGCTTATATTGTTAAAAATGAGCGTTTTAGAGGTTTCTAAAAACTGATGTGCCGATGTCCAGCCAACGGATCAAATTTATTGCCCAGTTGAAAAACCAATTACATATTTGAAAACTGCAACAAAAACTATATTAAAATCGCACAATATAAGATCTGTCCGTCAATTAGGAAAATTGTTATAAGCTTAGATTTTTAGAAATGAGCGTTTTAGAGGTTTCTAAAAACTGATGTGCCGGTGTCCAGCCAACGGATGTAATTTATTGTCCAGTGGAAAAACCAATTACATATTTGAAAACTGCAACAAAAACTATATTAAAATTGCACAATATAAACTGTTTCCCTCAATTAGGAAAATTGTTATAAGCTTAGATTTTTAGAAATGAGCGTTTTAGAGGCTTCTAAAAACTGATGTGCCGGTGTCCAGCCAATGAATCTAATTTATTGCCCAGTGAAAAAACCAATTACATATTTGAAAACTGCAACAAAAACTATATTAAAATTGCACAATATAAACTGTTTCCCTCAATTAGGAAAATTGTTAAAAGCTTAGATTTTTAGAAATGAGCGTTTTAGAGGTTTCTAAAAACTGATGTGCCGGTGTCCAGCCAATGAATCTAATTTATTGCCCAGTGAAAAAACCAATTACATATTTGAAAACTGCAACAAAAACTATATTAAAATTGCACAATATGAAATCTGTCCGTCAATTAGGAAAATTGTTATAAGCTTAGATTTTTAGAAATGAGCGTTTTAGAGGTTTCTAAAAACTGATGTGCCGATGTCCAGCCAACGGATCAAATTTATTGCCCAGTTGAAAAACCAATTACATATTTGAAAACTGCAACAAAAACTATATTAAAATTTACAATATAAATTGTGTCCGTCAATTAGGAAAATTGTTATAAGCTTAGATTGTTAGAAATGAGCGTCTTAGAGGTTTCAAAAGTCTGATGTGCCGGTGTCCAGCCAAAGGATCTAATTTATTGCCCAGTGAAAAAACTAATTACTTAATTGAAATCTGCAGTTAAAACTGTATTAAAATTGCACAATATAAACTGTGTCCGTTAATTAGGAAAATTGTTATAGGCTTAGATTGTTAGAAATGAGCGTTTTAGAGGTTTCTAAAAACTGATGTGCCGATGTCCAGCCAACGGATCTAATTTATTGCCCAGTTGAAAAACCAATTACATATTTGAAAACTGCAAAAAAACTATATTAAAATTGCACAATATAAACTGTTTCCCTCAATTAGGAAAACTGTTATAAGCTTAGATTGTTAGAAATGAGCGTTTTAGAGGTTTCTAAAAACTGATGTGCCGATGTCCAGCCAACGGATCTAATTTATTGCCCAGTGGAAAAACTAATTACTTAATTGAAATCTGCAGTTGAAACTGTATTAAAATTGCACAATATAAACTGTGTCCGTTAATTATGAAAATTGTTATAGGCTTAGATTTTTAGAAATGAGCGTTTTAGAGGTTTCTAAAAACTGATGTGCCGATGTCCAGCCAACGGATCTAATTTATTGCCCAGTTGAAAAACCAATTACATATTTGAAAACTGCAAAAAAACTATATTAAAATTGCACAATATAAACTGTTTCCCTCAATTAGGAAAATTGTTATAAGCTTAGATTGTTAGAAATGAGCGGTTTTAGAGGTTTCAAAAAACTGATATTCCGATATCCAGCCGATGAATCTAATTTATTGCCCAGTAAAAAAACCAATTACATATTTGAAAACTGCAACAAAAACTATATTAAAATTGCACAATATAAACTGTTTCCCTCAATTAGGAAATTTGTTATAAGCATAGATTGTTAGAAATGAGCGTTTTAGAGGTTTCAAAAAACTGTTATGCCGATGTCCAACCAACGGATCTAATTTATTGCCCAGTGGAAAAACTAATTACTTAATTGAAATCTGCAGTTAAAACTGTATTAAAATTGCACAATATAAACTGTGTCCGTTAATTAGGAAAATTGTTATAGGCTTAGATTGTTAGAAATGAACGTTTTAGAGGTTTAAAAAATCTGATGTGCCGGTGTCCAGCCAAAGGATCTAATTTATTGCCCAGTGGAAAAACTAATTACATATTTAAAAACTGCAACAAAAACTATATTAAAACTGCACATTATAAGCTGTGTCCGTCAATTACGAAAATTGTTATAGGCTTAGATTGTTAGAAATGAGCGTTTTAGAGGTTTCTAAAAACTGATGTGACGATGTCCAGCCAACGGATCTAATTTATTGCCCAGTTGAAAAACCAATTACATATTTGAAAACTGCAAAAAAACTATATTAAAATTGCACAATATAAAATCTGTCCGTCAATTAGCAAAATTGTTATATGCTTAGATTTTTAGAAATGAGCGTTTTAGAGGTATCAAAAAACTGATGTGACGGTGTCCAGCCAACGGATCTAATTTATTGCCCAGTGGAAAAACCAATTACATATTTGAAAACTGCAACAAAAACTTTATTAAAATTGCACAATATAAACTGTTTCCCTCAATTAGGAAAATTGTTATAAGCTTAGATTGTTAGAAATGAGCGTTTTAGAGGTTTCTAAAAACTGATGTGCCGATGTCCAGCCAACGGATCTAATTTATTGCCCAGTGGAAAAACTAATTACTTAATTGAAATCTGCAGTTGAAACTGTATTAAAATTGCACAATATAAACTGTGTCCGTTAATTAGGAAAATTGTTATAGGCTTAGATTGTTAGAAATGAGCGTTTTAGAGGTTTCTAAAAACTGATGTGCCGATGTCCAGCCAACGGATCTAATTTATTGCTCAGTGGAAAAACCAATTACATATTTGAAAACTGCAACAAAAACTATATTAAAATTGCACAATATAAACTGTTTCCCTCAATTAGGAAAATTGTTATAAGCATAGATTGTTAGAAATGAGCGTTTTAGAGGTTTCAAAAAACTGATATTCCGATGTCCAGCCGATGAATCTAATTTATTGCCCAGTAAAAAAACCAATTACATATTTGAAAACTGCAACAAAAACTATATTAAAATTGCACAATATAAACTGTTTCCCTCAATTAGGAAATTTGTTATAAGCATAGATTGTTAGAAATGAGCGTTTTAGAGGTTTCAAAAAACTGTTATGCCGATGTCCAGCCAACGGATCTAATTTATTGCCCAGTGGAAAAACCAATTACATATTTGAAAACTGCAACAAAAACTATAGTAAAATTGCACAATATGAACTGTTTCCCTCAATTAGGAAAATTGTTATAAGCTGAGATTGTTAGAAATGAGCGTTTTAGAGGTTTCTAAAAACTGATGTGCCGGTGTCCAGCCAATGAATCTAATTTATTGCCCAGTGAAAAAACCAATAACATATTTAAAACTGCAACAAAAACTATATTAAAATTGCACAATATGAACTGTTTCCCTCAATTAGGAAAATTGTTATAAGCTGAGATTGTTAGAAATGAGCGTTTTAGAGGTTTCTAAAAACTGATGTGCCGGTGTCCAGCCAATGAATCTAATTTATTGCCCAGTGAAAAAACCAATAACATATTTGAAAACTGCAACAAAAACTATATTAAAATTGCACAATATAAAATCTGTCCGTCAATTAGGAAAATTGTTATAAGCTTAGATTGTTAGAAATGAGCGTTTTAGAGGTTTCTAAAAACTCATGTGCCGATGTCCAGCCAACGGATCTAATTTATTGCCCAGTGGAAAAACTAATTACTTAATTAAAATCTGCAGTTGAAACTGTATTAAAATTGCACAATATAAACTGTGTCCGTTAATTAGGAAAATTGTTATAGGCTTAGATTGTTAGAAATGAGCGTTTTAGAGGTTTCTAAAAACTGATGTGCCGATGTCTAGCCAACGGATCTAATTTATTGCCCAGTTGAAAAACCAATTACATATTTGAAAACTGCAAAAAAACTATATTAAAATTGCACAATATAAAATCTGTCCGTCAATTAGGAAAATTGTTATATGCTTAGATTTTTAGAAATGAGCGTTTTAGAGGTTTCAAAAAACTGATGTGCCGGTGTCCAGTCAACGGATCTAATTTATTGCCCAGTGGAAAAACCAATTGCATATTTGAAAACTGCAACAAAAACTATATTAAAATTGCACAATATAAACTGTTTCCCTCAATTAGGAAAATTGTTATAAGCTTAGATTGTTAGAAATGAGCGGTTTTAGAGGTTTTAAAAAACTGATATTCCGATGTCCAGCCGATGAATCTAATTTATTGTCCAGTAAAAAAACCAATTACATATTTGAAAACTGCAACAAAAACTATATTAAAATTGCACAATATAAACTGTTTCCCTCAATTAGGAAATTTATTATAAGCATAGATTGTTAGAAATGAGCGTTTTAGAGGTTTCAAAAAACTGTTATGCCGATGTCCAACCAACGGATCTAATTTATTGCCCAGTGGAAAAACTAATTACTTAATTGAAATCTGCAGTTAAAACTGTATTAAAATTGCACAATATAAACTGTGTCCGTTAATTAGGAAAATTGTTATAGGCTTAGATTGTTAGAAATGAGCGTTTTAGAGGTTTAAAAAATCTGATGTGCCGGTGTCCAGCCAAAGGATATAATTTATTGCCCAGTGGAAAAACTAATTACATATTTAAAAACTGCAACAAAAACTATATTAAAACTGCACATTATAAGCTGTGTCCGTCAATTACGAAAATTGTTATAGGCTTAGATTGTTAGAAATGAGCGTTTTAGAGGTTTCTAAAAACTGATGTGACGATGTCCAGCCAACGGATCTAATCTATTGCCCAGTTGAAAAACCAATTACATATTTGAAAACTGCAAAAAAACTATATTAAAATTGCACAATATAAATTCTGTCCGTCAATTAGCAAAATTGTTATATGCTTAGATTGTTAGAAATGAGCGTTTTAGAGGTTTCAAAAAACTGTTATGCCGATGTCCAGCCGATGAATCTAATTTATTGCCCAGTAAAAAAACCAATTACATATTTGAAAACTGCAACAAAAACTATATTAAAATTGCACAATATGAACTGTTTCCCTCAATTAGGAAAATTGTTATAAGCTGAGATTGATAGAAATGAGCGTTTTAGAGGTTTCTAAAAACTGATGTGCCGGTGTCCAGCCAATGAATCTAATTTATTGCCCAGTGAAAAAACCAATAACATATTTGAAAACTGCAACAAAAACTATATTAAAATTGCACAATATAAAATCTGTCCCTCAATTTGGAAAATTGTTATAAGCTTAGATTGTTAGAAATGAGCGTTTTAGAGGTTTCAAAAAACTGATGTGCCGGTGTCCAGCCAACGGATCTAATTTATTGCCCAGTGGAAAAACCAATTACATATTTAAAAACTGCAACAAAAACTATATTAAAATCGCACAATATAAAATCTGTCCGTCAATTAGGAAAATTGTTATAAGCTTAGAGTTTTAGAAATTAGCGTTTTAGAGGTTTCTAAAAACTGATGTGCCGGTGTCCAGCCAACGGATGTAATTTATTGTCCTGTGGAAAAACCAATTACATATTTGAAAACTGCAACAAAAACTATATTAAAATTGCAAAATATAAACTGTTTCCCTCAATTAGGAAAATTGTTATAAGCTTATATTGTTAAAAATGAGCGTTTTAGAGGTTTCTAAAAACTGATGTGCCGGTGTCCAGCCAACGGACCTAATTTATTGCCCAGTTGAAAAACCAATTACATATTTGAAAACAGCAAAAAAACTATATTAAAATTGCACAATATAAAATCTGTCCGTCAATTAGGAAAATTGTTATAAGCTTAGATTGTTAGAAATGAGCGTTTTAGAGGTTTCAAAAAACTGATGTGCCGATGTCCAGCCAACGGATCTAATTTATTGCCCAGTGGAAAAACCAATTGCATATTTGAAAACTGCAACAAAAACTATATTAAAATTGCACAATATAAAATCTGTCCCTCAATTTGGAAAATTCTTATAAGCTTAGATTGTTTGAAATGAGCGTTTTAGAGGTTTCAAAAAACTGATGTGCCGGTGTCCAGCCAATGAATCTAATTTATTGCCCAGTGAAAAAACCAATAACATATTTGAAAACTGCAACAAAAACTATATTAAAATTGCACAATATAAAATCTGTCCCTCAATTTGGAAAATTGTTATAAGCTTAGATTGTTTGAAATGAGCGTTTTAGAGGTTTCAAAAAACTGATGTGCCGGTGTCCAGCCAACGGATCTAATTTATTGCCCAGTGGAAAAACCAATTACATATTTGGAAACTGCAACAAAAACTATATTAAAATTGCACAATATAAACTGTTTCCCTCAATTAGGAAAATTGTTATAAGCTTATATTGTTAAAAATGAGCGTTTTAGAGGTTTCTAAAAACTGATGTGCCGATGTCCAGCCAACGGATCAAATTTATTGCCCAGTTGAAAAACCAATTACATATTTGAAAACTGCAACAAAAACTATATTAAAATCGCACAATATAAGATCTGTCCGTCAATTAGGAAAATTGTTATAAGCTTAGATTTTTAGAAATGAGCGTTTTAGAGGTTTCTAAAAACTGATGTGCCGGTGTCCAGCCAACGGATGTAATTTATTGTCCAGTGGAAAAACCAATTACATATTTGAAAACTGCAACAAAAACTATATTAAAATTGCACAATATAAACTGTTTCCCTCAATTAGGAAAATTGTTATAAGCTTAGATTTTTAGAAATGAGCGTTTTAGAGGCTTCTAAAAACTGATGTGCCGGTGTCCAGCCAATGAATCTAATTTATTGCCCAGTGAAAAAACCAATTACATATTTGAAAACTGCAACAAAAACTATATTAAAATTGCACAATATGAAATCTGTCCGTCAATTAGGAAAATTGTTATAAGCTTAGATTGTTAGAAATGAGCGTTTTAGAGGTTTCAAAAAACTGATGTGCCGGTGTCCAGCCAATGAATATAATTTATTGCCCAGTGAAAAAACCAATTACATATTTGAAAACTGCAACAAAAACTATATTAAAATTGCACAATATAAACTGTTTCCCTCAATTAGGAAAATTGTTAAAAGCTTAGATTTTTAGAAATGAGCGTTTTAGAGGTTTCTAAAAACTGATGTGCCGGTGTCCAGCCAATGAATCTAATTTATTGCCCAGTGAAAAAACCAATTACATATTTGAAAACTGCAACAAAAACTATATTAAAATTGCACAATATAAAATCTGTCCGTCAATTAGGAAAATTGTTATAAGCTTAGATTGTTAGAAATGAGCGTTTTAGAGGTTTCAAAAAACTGTTATGCCGATGTCCAACCAACGGATCTAATTTATTGCCCAGTGGAAAAACTAATTACTTAATTGAAATCTGCAGTTGAAACTGAATTAAAATTGCACAATATAAACTGTGTCCGTTAATTAGGAAAATTGTTATAGTCTTAGATTGTTAGAAATGAGCGTTTTAGAGGTTTCAAAAAACTGATATTCCGATGTCCAGCCAACGGATCTAATTTATTGCTTAGTGGAAAAACCAATTACATATTTGAAAACTGCAAAAAAAACTATATTAAAATTGCACAATATAAACTGTGTCCGTTAATTAGGAAAATTGTTATAAGCTTAGATTTTTAGAAATGAGCGTTTTAGAGGTTTCTAAAAACTGATGTGCCGGTGTCCAGCCAATGAATCTAATTTATTGCCCAGTGAAAAAACCAATTACATATTTGAAAACTGCAACAAAAACTATATTAAAATTGCACAATATAAAATCTGTCCGTCACTTTTGGAATATTATGTGTTCAAACACATGTTGCAGTCCAATGCTTAATATGTGACTAAATTAATGCTTTGGGCCTCTGTATAACGCTGCTTATACAAAATGAACTCTGTGCCTCTGACAGTTAGGCTGTAACGGATACTTTTGGAATAAGAGGTGTTCAAACACATGCTGCAGTCTAACAATATGTGACTATATTATTGCTTAGGGACTCTGTATAACGCTGCATATACAGTATGAACTCTGTGATTCTTATAGTTTGGCTGTTACTGACATATTTGGAATATTAGGTGTTCAACCACATGTTGCAGTTCAACGCTTAATATGTGATTATATTAATGTTTTGGGCCTCTGTATAACGCTGCTTATACAAAATGAACTCTGTGCCTCTAATAGTTTGGCTGTAACGGACATTTTTGGAATATTAGGTGTTCAGCAACATGGGGCAGTCCAACGCTTAATAAGTGTCTATATTAATGCTTTGGGCCTCTGTATAACGCTGCTTATACAAAATGAACTCTGTGCCTCTAATAGTTTGGCTGTAACGGACACTTTTGGAATATTAGGTGTTTAACCACATGGAGCAGTCCAACGCTTAATAAGTGACTATATTAATGCTTTGTGCCTTTGTAAAACGTTGCATATTCGATATGAACTTTGTGCTTCTAATAGTTTGGCTGTAACGGACACTTTTGAAATAAGAGGTGTTCAACCACATGCTGCAGTCCAATGCTTAATATGTGACTAAATTAATGCTTTGGGCCTCTGTATAACGCTGCTTATACAAAATGAACTCTGTGCCTCTGATAGTTTGGCTGTAACTGACATTTTTGGAGTATTAGGTGTTCAACCACAGTTTCAGTCCAACGCTTAATAAGTGACTATATAAATGCTTGGGGCCTCTGTATAACGCTGCATATACAATATGAGCAATGTGCCTCTAATAGTTTGGCTGTAACGGACATTTTTGGAATATTAGGTGTTCAATCATATGGGGAAGTCCAACGCTTAATAAGTGACTATTATAATGCTTTGGGCCTCTGTATATCGCTGCATATACAATATGAACTCTGTGTCTCTAATAGTTTGGCTGTAACGGACACTTTTGGAATATTATGTGTTCAAACACATGTTGCAGTCCAATGCTTAATATGTGACTAAATTAATGCTTTGGGCCTCTGTATAACGCTGCTTATACAAAATGAACTCTGTGCCTCTGATAGTTTGGCTGTAACTGACATTTTTGGAGTATTAGGTGTTTAACCACATGGGGAAGTCCAACGCTTAATAAGTGAGTATATTAATGCTTTGGGCCTCTGTATAACGCTGCTTATACAAAATGAACTCTGTGCCTCTGATAGTTTGGCTGTAACGGACACTTTTGGAATATTAGGTGTTTAAACACATGGAGCAGTCCAACGCCTAATAAGTGACTATATTAATGTTTTGGGCCTCTGTATAACGCTGCATATACAATATGAACTCTGTGACTCTAATAGTTTGGCTGTAACGGACACTTTTGGAATATTATGTGTTCAAACACATGTTGCAGTCCAATGCTTAATATGTGACTAAATTAATGCTTTGGGCCTCTGTATAACGCTGCTTATACAAAATGAACTCTGTGCCTCTGATAGTTTGGCTGTAACGGACACTTTTGGAATAAGAGGTGTTCAAACACATGCTGCAGTCCAACGCTTAATATGTGATTACATTAATGCTTTGGGACTCTGTATAACACTACATATTCAATATGAACCGCGTGCCTACCATAGTTTGGCTGTAGCTGACATTTTTGGAATATTAGGTGTTCAACATTATGGGGCGGTCCAACGCTTAATATGTGATTATATTAATGCTTTAGGACTCTGTATAAAGCTGCATATACAATATGAACCATGAGTCTCTAACAGTTTGGCTGTAACTGACATTTTTGGAATATTAGGTGTTCAACCACATGGGGCAGTCCAACGCTTAATATGTGATTATATTATTGCTTTGGGACTCTGTATAACACTACATATTCAATATGAACCGCGTGCCTACCATAGTTTGGCTGTAGCTGACATTTTTGGAATATTAGGTGTTCAACATTATGGGGCGGTCCAACGCTTAATATGTGATTATATTAATGCTTTAGGACTCTGTATAAAGCTGCATATACAATATGAACCATGAGTCTCTAACAGTTTGGCTGTAACTCACATTTTTGGAATAATAGGTGTTCAACCACATGGGGCAGTCCAACGCTTAATATGTGATTATATTATTGCTTTGGGACTCTGTATAACACTACATATTCAATATGAACCGCGTGCCTACCATAGTTTGGCTGTAGCTGACATTTTTGGAATATTAGGTGTTCAACATTATGGGGCGGTCCAACGCTTAATATGTGTTTATATTATTGCTTTGGGACTCTGTATAAAGCTGCATATACAATATGAACCATGCGTCTTTAACAGTTTGTCTGTAACTCACATTTTTGGAATATTAGGTGTTCAACCACATGGGGCAGTCCAACGCCTAATATGTGCATATAGTGATGCTTTGGGACTCTGTTGAACGCCTCATATTCAATATGAACTGTGTGCCTCCGATAGTATGGCTGTAACTGACATTTTTGTAATATTAGGTGTTTAACCATATGGGGCAGTCCAACGCTTAATATGTGCATATAGTAATGCTTAAAGACTCTGTATAGCGCCTCATATTCAATATGAACTGTGTGCCTACGATAGTTTGGCTGTAACTGACATTTTTGGAATATTAGGTGTTCAACCACATGGGGCAGTCCAACGCTTAATAAGTGACTGTATTAATGCTTTGGGCCTCTGTATAACGCTACTTATACAAAATGAATTCTGTGCCTCTAATAGTTTGGCTGTAACGGACACATTTGGAATATTAGGTGTTTAACCACATGGAGCAGTCCAACGCTTAATAAGTGACTATATTAATGCTTTGTGCCTCTGTAAAACGTTGCATATTCGATATGAACTTTGTGCCTCTAATAGTTTGGCTGTAACGGACAGTTTTGGAATATTAGGTGTTCAACCACATGGGGCAGTCCAACGCTTAATAAGTGACTATATTAATGCTTTGGGCCTCTGTATAACGCTACTTATACAAAATGAATTCTGTGCCTCTTATAGTTTGGCTGTAACAGACACTTTTGGAATATTAGGTGTTCAACCACATGGGGCAGACCAACGCTTAATATGTGGTTATATTAATGCTTCGGGACTCTGTATAACGCTGCATATACAGTATGAACTTTGTGCCTCTTATAGTTTGGCTGTAACTGACACTTTTGGAATATTATGTGTTCAACCACAGTTTCAGTCCAACGCTTAATAAGTGACTATATAAATGCTTGGGGCCTCTGTATAACGCTGCATATACAATATGAGCAATGTGCCTCTAATAGTTTGGCTGTAACGGACATTTTTGGAATATTAGGTGTTTAACCATATGGGGCAGTCCAACGCTTAATATGTGCATATAGTAATGCTTAAAGACTCTGTATAGCGCCTCATATTCAATATGAACTGCGTGCCTACCATAGTTTGGCTGTAGCTGACATTTTTGGAATATTAGGTGTTCAACATTATGGGGCGGTCCAACGCTTAATATGTGATTATATTATTGCTTTAGTTCAACAACATGGGGCAGTCTAACGCTTAATATGTGATTATATTATTGCTTTGGGACTCTGTATAACGCTGCATATACAATATGAACCATGTGTCTTTAACAGTTTGGCGGTAACTCACATTTTTGGAATATTAGGTGTTCAACCACATGGGGCAGTCCAACGCCTAATATGTGCATATAGCGATGCATTGGGGCTCTGTTGAACGCCTCATATTCAATATGAACTGTGTGCCTCCGATAGTATGGCTGTAACTGACATTTTTGTAATATTAGGTGTTTAACCATATGGGGCAGTCCAACGCTTAATATGTGCATATAGTAATGCTTAAAGACTCTGTATAGCGCCTCATATTCAATATGAACTGCGTGTCTACCATAGTTTGGCTGTAGCTGACATTTTTGGAATATTAGGTGTTCAACATTATAGGGCCGTCCAACGCTTAATATGTGATTATATTAATGCTTTGGGACTCTGTATAAAGCTGCATATACAATATGAAACATGCGTCTTTAACAGTATGGCTGTAACTCACATTTTTGGAATATTAGGTGTTCAACCACATGGGGCAGTCCAACGCTTAATATATGATTATATTATTGCTTTGGGACTCTGTATAACACTACATATTCAATATGAACCGCGTGCCTACCATAGTTTGGCTGTAGCTGACATTTTTGGAATATTAGGTGTTCAACATTATGGGGCGGTCCAACGCTTAATATGTGATTATATTAATGCTTTAGGACTCTGTATAAAGCTGCATATACAATATGAAACATGCGTCTTTAACAGTATGGCTGTAACTCACATTTTTGGAATATTAGGTGTTCAACCACATGGAGCAGTCCAACGCTTAATAAGTGACTATATTAATGCTTTGTGCCTCTGTAAAACGTTGCATATTCGATATGAACTTTGTGCCTCTAATAGTTTGGCTGTAACGGACACTTTTGGAATAAGAGGTGTTCAACCACATGCTGCAGTCTAACAATATGTGACTATATTATTGCTTAGGGACTCTGTATAACGCTGCATATACAGTATGAACTCTGTGATTCTTATAGTTTGGCTGTTACTGACATATTTGGAATATTAGGTGTTCAACCACATGTTGCAGTTCAACGCTTAATATGTGATTATATTAATGTTTTGGGCCTCTGTATAACGCTGCTTATACAAAATGAACTCTGTGCCTCTAATAGTTTGGCAGTAACGGACATTTTTGGAATATTAGGTGTTCAACCACATGGGGCAGTCCAACGCTTAATAAGTGTCTATATTAATGCTTTGGGCCTCTGTATAACGCTGCTTATACAAAATGAACTCTGTGCCTCTAATAGTTTGGCTGTAACGGACACTTTTGGAATATTAGGTGTTTAACCACATGGAGCAGTCCAACGCTTAATAAGTGACTATATTAATGCTTTGTGCCTCTGTAAAACGTTGCATATTCGATATGAACTTTGTGCTTCTAATAGTTTGGCTGTAACGGACACTTTTGAAATAAGAGGTGTTCAACCACATGCTGCAGTCCAATGCTTAATATGTGACTAAATTAATGCTTTGGGCGTCTGTATAACGCTGCTTATACAAAATGAACTCTGTGCCTCTGATAGTTTGGCTGTAACTGACATTTTTGGAGTATTAGGTGTTTAACCACATGGGGAAGTCCAACGCTTAATAAGTGACTATATTAATGCTTTGGGCCTCTGTAAAACGCTGCTTATACAAAATGAACTCTGTGCCTCTAATAGTTTGGCTGTAACGGACACATTTGGAATATTAGTTTTTTAACTACATGGAGCAGTCCAACGCTTAATAAGTGACTATATAAATGCTTGGGGCCTCTGTATAACGCTGCATATACAATATGAGCAATGTGCCTCTAATAGTTTGGCTGTAACGGACATTTTTGGAATATTAGGTGTTCAATCATATGGGGAAGTCCAACGCTTAATAAGTGACTATTATAATGCTTTGGGCCTCTGTATATCGCTGCATATACAATATGAACTCTGTGTCTCTAATAGTTTGGCTGTAACGGACACTTTTGGAATATTATGTGTTCAAACACATGTTGCAGTCCAATGCTTAATATGTGACTAAATTAATGCTTTGGGCCTCTGAATAACGCTGCTGATACAAAATGAACTCTGTGCCTCTAATAGTTTGGCTGTAACGGACACATTTGGAATATTAGTTGTTTAACTACATGGAGCAGTCCAACGCTTAATAAGTGACTATATTAATGTTTTGGGCCTCTGTAAAACGCTGCATATTCGATATGAACTTTGTGCCTCTAATAGTTTAGCTGTAACGGACATTTTTGGAATATTAGGTGTTCAACCACATGGGGCAGTCTAACAATATGTGACTATATTAATGCTTAGGGTCTCTGTATAACGCTGCATATTCGATATGATCTTTGTGCCTCTAATAGTTTGGCTGTAACGGACAGTTTTGGAATATTAGGTGTTCAACCACATGGGGCAGTCCAACGCTTAATAAGTGACTGTATTAATGCTTTGGGCCTCTGTATAACGCTACTTATACAAAATGAATTCTGTGCCTCTAATAGTTTGGCTGTAACGGACACATTTGGAATATTAGGTGTTTAACCACATGGAGCAGTCCAACGCTTAATAAGTGACTATATTAATGCTTTGTGCCTCTGTAAAACGTTGCATATTTGATATGAACTTTGTGCCTCTAATAGTTAGGCTGTAACGGACACTTTTGGAATAAGAGGTGTTCAACCACATGCTGCAGTCTAACAATATGTGACTATATTTATGCTTAGGGACTCTGTATAACGCTGCATATTCGATATGATCTTTGTGCCTCTAATAGTTTGGCTGTAACGGACAGTTTTGGAATATTAGGTGTTCAACCACATGGGGCAGTCCAACGCTTAATAAGTGACTATATTAATGCTTTGGGCCTCTGTATAACGCTACTTATACAAAATGAATTCTGTGCCTCTTATAGTTTGGCTGTAACAGACACTTTTGGAATATTAGGTGTTCAACCACATGGGGCAGTCCAACGCTTAATATGTGGTTATATTAATGCTTCGGGACTCTGTATAACGCTGCATATACAGTATGAACTCTGTGCCTCTTATAGTTTGGCTGTAACTGACACTTTTGGAATATTATGTGTTCAACCACAGTTTCAGTCCAACGCTTAATAAGTGACTATATAAATGCTTGGGGCCTCTGTATAACGCTGCATATACAATATGAGCAATGTGCCTCTAATAGTTTGGCTGTAACGGACATTTTTGGAATATTAGGTGTTCAATCATATGGGGAAGTCCAACGCTTAATAAGTGACTATTATAATGCTTTGGGCCTCTGTATATCGCTGCATATACAATATGAACTCTGTGTCTCTAATAGTTTGGCTGTAACGGACACTTTTGGAATATTATGTGTTCAAACACATGTTGCAGTCCAATGCTTAATATGTGACTAAATTAATGCTTTGGGCCTCTGTATAACGCTGCTTATACAAAATGAACTCTGTGCCTCTGATAGTTTGGCTGTAACTGACATTTTTGGAGTATTAGGTGTTTAACCACATGGGGAAGTCCAACGCTTAATAAGTGAGTATATTAATGCTTTGGGCCTCTGTATAACGCTGCTTATACAAAATGAACTCTGTGCCTCTGATAGTTTGGCTGTAACGGACACTTTTGGAATATTAGGTGTTTAAACACATGGAGCAGTCCAACGCCTAATAAGTGACTATATTAATGTTTTGGGCCTCTGTATAACGCTGCATATACAATATGAACTCTGTGTCTCTAATAGTTTGGGTGTAACGGACACTTTTGGAATATTATGTGTTCAAACACATGTTGCAGTCCAATGCTTAATATGTGACTAAATTAATGCTTTGGGCCTCTGTATAACGCTGCTTATACAAAATGAACTCTGTGCCTCTGATAGTTTGGCTGTAACGGACACTTTTGGAATAAGAGGTGTTCAAACACATGCTGCAGTCCAACGCTTAATATGTGATTACATTAATGCTTTGGGACTCTGTATAACACCACATATTCAATATGAACCGCGTGCCTACCATAGTTTGGCTGTAGCTGACATTTTTGGAATATTAGGTGTTCAACATTATGGGGCGGTCCAACGCTTAATATGTGATTATATTAATGCTTTAGGACTCTGTATAAAGCTGCATATACAATATGAACCATGAGTCTCTAACAGTTTGGCTGTAACTGACATTTTTGGAATATTAGGTGTTCAACCACATGGGGCAGTCCAACGCTTAATATGTGATTACATTAATGCTTTGGGACTCTGTATAACACCACATATTCAATATGAACCGCGTGCCTACCATAGTTTGGCTGTAGCTGACATTTTTGGAATATTAGGTGTTCAACATTATGGGGCGGTCCAACGCTTAATATGTGATTATATTAATGCTTTAGGACTCTGTATAAAGCTGCATATACAATATGAACCATGAGTCTCTAACAGTTTGGCTGTAACTGACATTTTTGGAATATTAGGTGTTCAACCACATGGGGCAGTCCAACGCTTAATATGTGATTATATTATTGCTTTGGGACTCTGTATAACACTACATATTCAATATGAACCGCGTGCCTACCATAGTTTGGCTGTAGCTGACATTTTTGGAATATTAGGTGTTCAACATTATGGGGCGGTCCAACGCTTAATATGTGATTATATTAATGCTTTAGGACTCTGTATAAAGCTGCATATACAATATGAACCATGAGTCTCTAACAGTTTGGCTGTAACTCACATTTTTGGAATAATAGGTGTTCAACCACATGGGGCAGTCCAACGCTTAATATGTGATTATATTATTGCTTTGGGACTCTGTATAACACTACATATTCAATATGAACCGCGTGCCTACCATAGTTTGGCTGTAGCTGACATTTTTGGAATATTAGGTGTTCAACATTATGGGGCGGTCCAACGCTTAATATGTGATTATATTAATGCTTTAGGACTCTGTATAAAGCTGCATATACAATATGAACCATGAGTCTCTAACAGTTTGGCTGTAACTGACATTTTTGGAATATTTGGTGTTCAACATTATGGGGCAGTCCAACGCTTAATATGTGATTATATTATTGCTTTGGGACTCTGTATAAAGCTGCATATACAATATGAACCATGGGTCTTTAACAGTTTGGCTGTAATTCACATTTTTGGAATATTAGGTGTTCAACTACATGGGGCAGTCCAACGCTTAATATGTGTTTATATTATTGCTTTGGGACTCTGTATAAAGCTGCATATACAATATGAACCATGCGTCTTTAACTGTTTGTCTGTAACTCACATTTTTGGAATATTAGGTGTTCAACCACATGGGGCAGTCCAACGCCTAATATGTGCATATAGTGATGCTTTGGGACTCTGTTGAACGCCTCATATTCAATATGAACTGTGTGCCTCCGATAGTATGGCTGTAACTGACATTTTTGTAATATTAGGTGTTTAACCATATGGGGCAGTCCAACGCTTAATATGTGCATATAGTAATGCTTAAAGACTCTGTATAGCGCCTCATATTCAATATGAACTGTGTGCCTACGATAGTTTGGCTGTAACTGACATTTTTGGAATATTAGGTGTTCTACATTATAGGGCTGTCTAACGCTTAATATGTAAGTATAGTGATGTTTTGGGACTCTGTTGAACGCCTCATATTCAATATGAACTGTGTGCCTACGATAGTATGGCTGTAACTGACATTTTTGGAATATTAGGTGTTCAACCACATGGGGCAGTCCAACGCTTAATATGTGAGTATAGTGATGTTTTGGGACTCTGTTAAATGCCTCATATTCAATACGAACTGCGTGCCTACCATAGTTTGGCTGTAGCTGACATTTTTGGAATATTAGGTGTTCAACATTATGGGGCGGTCCAACGCTTAATATGTGATTATATTATTGCTTTAGGACTCTGTATAAAGCTGCATATACAATATGAACCATGAGTCTCTAACAGTTTGGCTGTAACTGACATTTTTGGAATATTAGGTGTTCAACCACATGGGGCAGACCAACGCCTAATATGTGATTATATTATTGCTTTGGGACTCTGTATAAAGCTGCATATACAATATGAACCATGTGTCTTTAACAGTTTGGCTGTAACTCACATTTTTGGAATATTAGGTGTTCAACAACATGGGGCAGTCTAACGTTTAATATGTGATTATATTATTGCTTTGGGACTCTATAACGCTGCATATACAATATGAACCATGTGTCTTTAACAGTTTGGCGGTAACTCACATTTTTGGAATATTAGGTGTTCAACCACATGGGGCAGTCCAACGCCTAATATGTGCATATAGTGATGCATTGGGGCTCTGTTGAACGCCTCATATTCAATATGAACTGTGTGCCTCCGATAGTATGGCTGTAACTGACATTTTTGTAATATTAGGTGTTTAACCATATGGGGCAGTCCAACGCTTAATATGTGCATATAGTAATGCTTAAAGACTCTGTATAGCGCCTCATATTCAATATGTACTGTGTGCCTACGATAGTTTGGCTGTAACTGACATTTTTGGAATATTAGGTGTTCAACATTATAGGGCCGTCCAACGCTTAATATGTGATTATATTAATGCTTTGGGACTCTGTATAAAGCTGCATATACAATATGAAACATGCGTCTCTAACAGTATGGCTGTAACTCACATTTTTGGAATATTAGGTGTTCAACCACATGGGGCAGTCCAACGCTTAATATATGATTATATTATTGCTTTGGGACTCTGTATAACACTACATATTCAATATGAACCGCGTGCCTACCATAGTTTGGCTGTAGCTGACATTTTTGGAATATTAGGTGTTCAACATTATGGGGCGGTCCAACGCTTAATATGTGATTATATTAATGCTTTAGGACTCTGTATAAAGCTGCATATACAATATGAACCATGAGTCTCTAACAGTTTGGCTGTAACTGACATTTTTGGAATATTAGGTGTTCATCCACATGGGGCAGTCCAACGCTTAATATGTGCATATAGTGATGCTTTGGGACTCGGTTGAACGCCTCATATTCCATATGAACTGTGTGCCTACGATAGTTTGGCTGTAACTGACATTTTTGGAATATTAGGTGTTCTACATTATAGGGCTGTCTAACGCTTAATATGTAAGTATAGTGATGTTTTGGGACTCTGTTGAACGCCTCATATTCAATATGAACTGTGTGCCTACGATAGTATGGCTGTAACTGACATTTTTGGAATATTAGGTGTTCAACCATATGGGGCAGTCCAACGCTTAATATGTGAGTATAGTGATGTTTTGGGACTCTGTTAAACGCCTCATATTCAATATGAACTGCGTGCCTACCATAGTTTGGCTGTAGCTGACATTTTTGGAATATTAGGTGTTCAACATTATGGGGCGGTCCAACGCTTAATATGCGATTATATTATTGCTTTAGGACTCTGTATAAAGCTGCATATACAATATGAACCATGAGTCTCTAACAGTTTGGCTGTAACTGACATTTTTGGAATATTAGGTGTTCAACCACATGGGGCAGTCCAACGCCTAATATGTGATTATATTATTGCTTTGGGACTCTGTATAAAGCTGCATATACAATATGAACCATGTGTCTTTAACAGTTTGGCTGTAACTCACATTTTTGGAATATTAGGTGTTCAACAACATGGGGCAGTCTAACGCTTAATATGTGATTATATTATTGCTTTGGGACTCTGTATAACGCTGCATATACAATATGAACCATGTGTCTTTAACAGTTTGGCTGTAACTCACATTTTTGGATAATTATGTGTTCAAACACATGTTGCAGTCCAATGCTTAATATGTGACTAAATTAATGCTTTGGGCCTCTGTATAACGCTGCTTATACAAAATGAACTCTGTGCCTCTGATAGTTTGGCTGTAACTGACATTTTTGGAGTATTAGGTGTTTAACCACATGGGGAAGTTCAACGCTTAATAAGTGAGTATATTAATGCTTTGGGCCTCTGTATAACGCTGCTTATACAAAATGAACTCTGTGCCTCTGATAGTTTGGCTGTAACGGACACTTTTGGAATATTAGGTGTTTAAACACATGGAGCAGTCCAACGCCTAATAAGTGACTATATTAATGTTTTGGGCCTCTGTATAACGCTGCATATACAATATGAACTCTGTGTCTCTAATAGTTTGGGTGTAACGGACACTTTTGGAATATTATGTGTTCAAACACATGTTGCAGTCCAATGCTTAATATGTGACTAAATTAATGCTTTGGGCCTCTGTATAACGCTGCTTATACAAAATGAACTCTGTGCCTCTGATAGTTTGGCTGTAACGGACACTTTTGGAATAAGAGGTGTTCAAACACATGCTGCAGTCCAACGCTTAATATGTGATTACATTAATGCTTTGGGACTCTGTATAACACCACATATTCAATATGAACCGCGTGCCTACCATAGTTTGACTGTAGCTGACATTTTTGGAATATTAGGTGTTCAACATTATGGGGCGGTCCAACGCTTAATATGTGATTATATTAATGCTTTAGGACTCTGTATAAAGCTGCATATACAATATGAACCATGAGTCTCTAACAGTTTGGCTGTAACTGACATTTTTGGAATATTAGGTGTTCAACCACATGGGGCAGTCCAACGCTTAATATGTGATTATATTATTGCTTTGGGACTCTGTATAACACTACATATTCAATATGAACCGCGTGCCTACCATAGTTTGGCTGTAGCTGACATTTTTGGAATATTAGGTGTTCAACATTATGGGGCGGTCCAACGCTTAATATGTGATTATATTAATGCTTTAGGACTCTGTATAAAGCTGCATATACAATATGAACCATGAGTCTCTAACAGTTTGGCTGTAACTCACATTTTTGGAATAATAGGTGTTCAACCACATGGGGCAGTCCAACGCTTAATATGTGATTATATTATTGCTTTGGGACTCTGTATAACACTACATATTCAATATGAACCGCGTGCCTACCATAGTTTGGCTGTAGCTGACATTTTTGGAATATTAGGTGTTCAACATTATGGGGCGGTCCAACGCTTAATATGTGATTATATTAATGCTTTAGGACTCTGTATAAAGCTGCATATACAATATGAACCATGAGTCTCTAACAGTTTGGCTGTAACTGACATTTTTGGAATATTTGGTGTTCAACATTATGGGGCAGTCCAACGCTTAATATGTGATTATATTATTGCTTTGGGACTCTGTATAAAGCTGCATATACAATATGAACCATGGGTCTTTAACAGTTTGGCTGTAATTCACATTTTTGGAATATTAGGTGTTCAACTACATGGGGCAGTCCAACGCTTAATATGTGTTTATATTATTGCTTTGGGACTCTGTATAAAGCTGCATATACAATATGAACCATGCGTCTTTAACTGTTTGTCTGTAACTCACATTTTTGGAATATTAGGTGTTCAACCACATGGGGCAGTCCAACGCCTAATATGTGCATATAGTGATGCTTTGGGACTCTGTTGAACGCCTCATATTCAATATGAACTGTGTGCCTCCGATAATATGGCTGTAACTGACATTTTTGTAATATTAGGTGTTTAACCATATGGGGCAGTCCAACGCTTAATATGTGCATATAGTAATGCTTAAAGACTCTGTATAGCGCCTCATATTCAATATGAACTGTGTGCCTACGATAGTTTGGCTGTAACTGACATTTTTGGAATATTAGGTGTTCTACATTATAGGGCTGTCTAACGCTTAATATGTAAGTATAGTGATGTTTTGGGACTCTGTTGAACGCCTCATATTCAATATGAACTGTGTGCCTACGATAGTATGGCTGTAACTGACATTTTTGGAATATTAGGTGTTCAACCACATGGGGCAGTCCAACGCTTAATATGTGAGTATAGTGATGTTTTGGGACTCTGTTAAATGCCTCATATTCAATATGAACTGCGTGCCTACCATAGTTTGGCTGTAGCTGACATTTTTGGAATATTAGGTGTTCAACATTATGGGGCGGTCCAACGCTTAATATGTGATTATATTATTGCTTTAGGACTCTGTATAAAGCTGCATATACAATATGAACCATGAGTCTCTAACAGTTTGGCTGTAACTGACATTTTTGGAATATTAGGTGTTCAACCACATGGGGCAGTCCAACGCCTAATATGTGATTATATTATTGCTTTGGGACTCTGTATAAAGCTGCATATACAATATGAACCATGTGTCTTTAACAGTTTGGCTGTAACTCACATTTTTGGAATATTAGGTGTTCAACAACATGGGGCAGTCTAACGTTTAATATGTGATTATATTATTGCTTTGGGACTCTGTATAACGCTGCATATACAATATGAACCATGTGTCTTTAACAGTTTGGCGGTAACTCACATTTTTGGAATATTAGGTGTTCAA
Source organism: Silvanus unidentatus (assembly GCA_963930825.1). NCBI lineage: Eukaryota > Metazoa > Arthropoda > Insecta > Coleoptera > Silvanidae > Silvanus > Silvanus unidentatus. The sequence continues at coordinate 10,271,633 of OZ005760.1, read as the reverse complement.
CCACATGGGGCAGTCCAACGCCTAATATGTGCATATAGTGATGCATTGGGGCTCTGTTGAACGCCTCATATTCAATATGAACTGTGTGCCTCCGATAGTATGGCTGTAACTGACATTTTTGTAATATTAGGTGTTTAACCATATGGGGCAGTCCAACGCTTAATATGTGCATATAGTAATGCTTAAAGACTCTGTATAGCGCCTCATATTCAATATGTACTGTGTGCCTACGATAGTTTGGCTGTAACTGACATTTTTGGAATATTAGGTGTTCAACCACATGGGGCAGTCCAACGCTTAATATGTGAGTATAGTGATGTTTTGGGACTCTGTTAAACGCCTCATATTCAATATGAACTGCGTGCCTACCATAGTTTGGCTGTAGCTGACATTTTTGGAATATTAGGTGTTCAACATTATGGGGCGGTCCAACGCTTAATATGTGATTATATTATTGCTTTAGGACTCTGTATAAAGCTGCATATACAATATGAACCATGAGTCTCTAACAGTTTGGCTGTAACTGACATTTTTGGAATATTAGGTGTTCAACCACATGGGGCAGTCCAACGCTTAATATGTGCATATAGTGATGCTTTGGGACTCTGTATAAAGCTGCATATACAATATGAAACATGCGTCTTTAACAGTATGGCTGTAACTCACATTTTTGGAATATTAGGTGTTCAACCACATGGGGCAGTCCAACGCTTAATATGTGCATATAGTGATGCTTTGGGACTCGGTTGAACGCCTCATATTCCATATGAACTGTGTGCCTCCGATAGTATGGCTGTAACTGACATTTTTGTAATATTAGGTGTTTAACCATATGGGGCAGTCCAACGCTTAATATGTGCATATAGTAATGCTTAAAGACTCTGTATAGCGCCTCATATTCAATATGTACTGTGTGCCTACGATAGTTTGGCTGTAACTGACATTTTTGGAATATTAGGTGTTCTACATTATAGGGCTGTCTAACGCTTAATATGTAAGTATAGTGATGTTTTGGGACTCTGTTGAACGCCTCATATTCAATATGAACTGTGTGCCTACGATAGTATGGCTGTAACTGACATTTTTGGAATATTAGGTGTTCAACCATATGGGGCAGTCCAACGCTTAATATGTGAGTATAGTGATGTTTTGGGACTCTGTTAAACGCCTCATATTCAATATGAACTGCGTGTCTACCATAGTTTGGCTGTAGCTGACATTTTTGGAATATTAGGTGTTCAACAACATGGGGCAGTCTAACGCCTAATATGTGATTATATTATTGCTTTGGGACTCTGTATAAAGCTGCATATACAATATGAACCATGTGTCTTTAACAGTTTGGCTGTAACTCACATTTTTGGAATATTAGGTGTTCAACAACATGGGGCAGTCTAACGCTTAATATGTGATTATATTATTGCTTTGGGACTCTGTATAACGCTGCATATACAATATGAACCATGTGTCTTTAACAGTTTGGCTGTAACTCACATTTTTGGAATATTATGTGTTCAAACACATGTTGCAGTCCAATGCTTAATATGTGACTAAATTATTGCTTTGGGCCTCTGTATAACGCTGCTTATACAAAATGAACTCTGTGCCTCTGATAGTTTGGCTGTAACTGACATTTTTGGAGTATTAGGTGTTTAACCACATGGGGAAGTCCAACGCTTAATAAGTGAGTATATTAATGCTTTGGGCCTCTGTATAACGCTGCTTATACAAAATGAACTCTGTGCCTCTGATAGTTTGGCTGTAACGGACACTTTTGGAATATTAGGTGTTTAAACACATGGAGCAGTCCAACGCCTAATAAGTGACTATATTAATGTTTTGGGCCTCTGTATAACGCTGCATATACAATATGAACTCTGTGTCTCTAATAGTTTGGGTGTAACGGACACTTTTGGAATATTATGTGTTCAAACACATGTTGCAGTCCAATGCTTAATATGTGACTAAATTAATGCTTTGGGCCTCTGTATAACGCTGCTTATACAAAATGAACTCTGTGCCTCTGATAGTTTGGCTGTAACGGACACTTTTGGAATAAGAGGTGTTCAAACACATGCTGCAGTCCAACGCTTAATATGTGATTACATTAATGCTTTGGGACTCTGTATAACACCACATATTCAATATGAACCGCGTGCCTACCATAGTTTGGCTGTAGCTGACATTTTTGGAATATTAGGTGTTCAACATTATGGGGCGGTCCAACGCTTAATATGTGATTATATTAATGCTTTAGGACTCTGTATAAAGCTGCATATACAATATGAACCATGAGTCTCTAACAGTTTGGCTGTAACTGACATTTTTGGAATATTAGGTGTTCAACCACATGGGGCAGTCCAACGCTTAATATGTGATTATATTATTGCTTTGGGACTCTGTATAACACTACATATTCAATATGAACCGCGTGCCTACCATAGTTTGGCTGTAGCTGACATTTTTGGAATATTAGGTGTTCAACATTATGGGGCGGTCCAACGCTTAATATGTGATTATATTAATGCTTTAGGACTCTGTATAAAGCTGCATATACAATATGAACCATGAGTCTCTAACAGTTTGGCTGTAACTCACATTTTTGGAATAATAGGTGTTCAACCACATGGGGCAGTCCAACGCTTAATATGTGATTATATTATTGCTTTGGGACTCTGTATAACACTACATATTCAATATGAACCGCGTGCCTACCATAGTTTGGCTGTAGCTGACATTTTTGGAATATTAGGTGTTCAACATTATGGGGCGGTCCAACGCTTAATATGTGATTATATTATTGCTTTGGGACTCTGTATAAAGCTGCATATACAATATGAACCATGTGTCTTTAACAGTTTGGCTGTAACTCACATTTTTGGAATATTAGGTGTTCAACAACATGGGGCAGTCTAACGTTTAATATGTGATTATATTATTGCTTTGGGACTCTGTATAACGCTGCATATACAATATGAACCATGTGTCTTTAACAGTTTGGCGGTAACTCACATTTTTGGAATATTAGGTGTTCAACCACATGGGGCAGTCCAACGCCTAATATGTGCATATAGTGATGCATTGGGGCTCTGTTGAACGCCTCATATTCAATATGAACTGTGTGCCTCCGATAGTATGGCTGTAACTGACATTTTTGTAATATTAGGTGTTTAACCATATGGGGCAGTCCAACGCTTAATATGTGCATATAGTAATGCTTAAAGACTCTGTATAGCGCCTCATATTCAATATGTACTGTGTGCCTACGATAGTTTGGCTGTAACTGACATTTTTGGAATATTAGGTGTTCAACCACATGGGGCAGTCCAACGCTTAATATGTGAGTATAGTGATGTTTTGGGACTCTGTTAAACGCCTCATATTCAATATGAACTGCGTGCCTACCATAGTTTGGCTGTAGCTGACATTTTTGGAATATTAGGTGTTCAACCACATGGGGCAGTCCAACGCCTAATATGTGCATATAGTGATGCATTGGGGCTCTGTTGAACGCCTCATATTCAATATGAACTGTGTGCCTCCGATAGTATGGCTGTAACTGACATTTTTGTAATATTAGGTGTTTAACCATATGGGGCAGTCCAACGCTTAATATGTGCATATAGTAATGCTTAAAGACTCTGTATAGCGCCTCATATTCAATATGAACTGCGTGTCTACCATAGTTTGGCTGTAGCTGACATTTTTGGAATATTAGGTGTTCAACATTATAGGGCCGTCCAACGCTTAATATGTGATTATATTAATGCTTTGGGACTCTGTATAAAGCTGCATATACAATATGAAACATGCGTCTTTAACAGTATGGCTGTAACTCACATTTTTGGAATATTAGGTGTTCAACCACATGGGGCAGTCCAACGCTTAATATATGATTATATTATTGCTTTGGGACTCTGTATAACACTACATATTCAATATGAACCGCGTGCCTACCATAGTTTGGCTGTAGCTGACATTTTTGGAATATTAGGTGTTCAACATTATGGGGCGGTCCAACGCTTAATATGTGATTATATTAATGCTTTAGGACTCTGTATAAAGCTGCATATACAATATGAACCATGAGTCTCTAACAGTTTGGCTGTAACTGACATTTTTGGAATATTAGGTGTTCATCCACATGGGGCAGTCCAACGCTTAATATGTGCATATAGTGATGCTTTGGGACTCGGTTGAACGCCTCATATTCCATATGAACTGTGTGCCTCCGATAGTATGGCTGTAACTGACATTTTTGTAATATTAGGTGTTTAACCATATGGGGCAGTCCAACGCTTAATATGTGCATATAGTAATGCTTAAAGACTCTGTATAGCGCCTCATATTCAATATGTACTGTGTGCCTACGATAGTTTGGCTGTAACTGACATTTTTGGAATATTAGGTGTTCTACATTATAGGGCAGTCTAACGCTTAATATGTAAGTATAGTGATGTTTTGGGACTCTGTTGAACGCCTCATATTCAATATGAACTGTGTGCCTACGATAGTATGGCTGTAACTGACATTTTTGGAATATTAGGTGTTCAACCATATGGGGCAGTCCAACGCTTAATATGTGAGTATAGTGATGTTTTGGGACTCTGTTAAACGCCTCATATTCAATATGAACTGCGTGCCTACCATAGTTTGGCTGTAGCTGACATTTTTGGAATATTAGGTGTTCAACATTATGGGGCGGTCCAACGCTTAATATGCGATTATATTATTGCTTTAGGACTCTGTATAAAGCTGCATATACAATATGAACCATGAGTCTCTAACAGTTTGGCTGTAACTGACATTTTTGGAATATTAGGTGTTCAACCACATGGGGCAGTCCAACGCCTAATATGTGATTATATTATTGCTTTGGGACTCTGTATAAAGCTGCATATACAATATGAACCATGTGTCTTTAACAGTTTGGCTGTAACTCACATTTTTGGAATATTAGGTGTTCAACAACATGGGGCAGTCTAACGCTTAATATGTGATTATATTATTGCTTTGGGACTCTGTATAACGCTGCATATACAATATGAACCATGTGTCTTTAACAGTTTGGCTGTAACTCACATTTTTGGAATATTAGGTGTTCAACCACATGGGGCAGTCCAACGCCTAATATGTGCATATAGTGATGCTTTGGGACTCGGTTGAACGCCTCATATTCCATATGAACTGTGTGCCTCCGATAGTATGGCTGTAACTGACATTTTTGTAATATTAGGTGTTTAACCATATGGGGCAGTCCAACGCTTAATATGTGCATATAGTAATGCTTAAAGACTCTGTATAGCGCCTCATATTCAATATGTACTGTGTGCCTACGATAGTTTGGCTGTAACTGACATTTTTGGAATATTAGGTGTTCTACATTATAGGGCTGTCTAACGCTTAATATGTAAGTATAGTGATGTTTTGGGACTCTGTTGAACGCCTCATATTCAATATGAACTGTGTGCCTACGATAGTATGGCTGTAACTGACATTTTTGGAATATTAGGTGTTCAACCACATGGGGCAGTCCAACGCTTAATATGTGATTATATTATTTCTTTGGGACTTTGTATAACGCTGCATATACAATATAAACCATGTGCCTCTAATAGTTTAGCTGTAATTCACATTTTTGAAATATTAGGTGTTTAACCATATGGGGCAGTCCAACGCTTAATATGTGAGTATAGTGATGTTTTGGGACTCTGTTTAACTCCTCCTATTCAATATGAACTGTGTGCCTAAGATAGTATGGCTGACATTTTTGGAATATTAGGTGTTCAACCACATGGGGCAGTCCAACGCTTAATATGTGATTATATTATTGCTTTGGGACTCTGTATAACACTACATATTCAATATGAACTGCGTGCCTACCATAGTTTGGCTGTAGCAGACATTTTTGGAATATTAAGTGTTCAACAATATGGGGCGGTCCAACGCTTAATATGTGATTATATTAATGCTTTAGGACTCTGTATAATGCTGCATATACAATATGAACCATGTGTCTCTAACAGTTTGGCTGTGACTCACATTTTTAAAATATTAGGTGTTCAACCACATGGGGCAGTCCAACGCTTAATATGTGCATATTGTGATGCTTTGGGACTCTGTTAAACGCCTCATATTCCATATGAACTGTGTGAGTACGATAGTTTGGCTGTATCTGACATTTTTGAAATATTAGGTGTTTAACCTTATGGGGCAGTCCAACGCTTAATATGTGATTATATTATTGCTTTGGGACTCTGTATAACACTACATATTCAATATGAACTGCGTGCCTACCATAGTTTGGCTCTAGCAGACATTTTTGGAATATTAAGTGTTCAACAATATGGGGCGGTCCAACGCTTAATATGTGATTATATTAATGCTTTAGGACTCTGTATAATGCTGCATATACAATATGAACCATGTGTCTCTAACAGTTTGGCTGTGACTCACATTTTTAAAATATTAGGTGTTCAACCACATGGGGCAGTCCAACGCTTAATATGTGCATATTGTGATGCTTTGGGACTCTGTTAAACGCCTCATATTCCATATGAACTGTGCGAGTACGATAGTTTGGCTGTATCTGACATTTTTGAAATATTAGGTGTTCTACATTATAGGGCTGTCTAACGCTTAATATGTAAGTATAGTGATGTTTTGGGACTCTGTTGAACGCCTCATATTCAATATGAACTGTGTGCCTACGATAGTATGGCTGTAACTGACATTTTTGGAATATTAGGTGTTCAACCACATGGGGCAGTCCAACGCTTAATATGTGAGTATAGTGATGTTTTGGGACTCTGTTAAACGCCTCATATTCCATATGAACTGTGCGAGTACGATAGTTTGGCTGTATCTGACATTTTTGAAATATTAGGTGTTCTACATTATAGGGCTGTCTAACGCTTAATATGTAAGTATAGTGATGTTTTGGGACTCTGTTGAACGCCTCATATTCAATATGAACTGTGTGCCTCCGATAGTATGGCTGTAACTGACATTTTTGTAATATTAGGTGTTTAACCACATGGGGCAGTCCAACGCTTAATATGTGAGTATAGTGATGTTTTGGGACTCTGTTAAACGCCACATATTCAATATGAACTGCGTGCCTACCATAGTTTGGCTGTAGCTGATATTTTTGGAATATTAGGTGTTCAACATTATGGGGCGGTCCAACGCTTAATATGTGATTATATTATTGCTTTAGGACTCTGTATAAAGCTGCATATACAATATGAACCATGAGTCTCTAACAGTTTGGCTGTAACTGACATTTTTGGAATATTAGGTGTTCAACCACATGGGGCAGTCCAACGCCTAATATGTGATTATATTATTGCTTTGGGACTCTGTATGAAGCTGCATATACAATATGAACCATGTGTCTTTAACAGTTTGGCTGTAACTCACATTTTTGGAATATTAGGTGTTCAACAACATGGGGCAGTCTAACGCTTAATATGTGATTATATTATTGCTTTGGAACTCTGTATAACGCTGCATATACAATATGAACCATGTGTCTTTAACAGTTTGGCTGTAACTCACATTTTTGGAATATTAGGTGTTCAACCACATGGGGCAGTCCAACGCCTAATATGTGCATATAGTGATGCATTGGGGCTCTGTTGAACGCCTCATATTCCATATGAACTGTGTGAGTACGATAGTATGGCTGTAACTGACATTTTTGAAATATTAGGTGTTTAACCATAGGGGCAGTCGATCGCTTAATATGTGCATATAGTAATGCTTTGGGACTCTGTATAGCGCCTCATATTCAATATGAACTGCGTGTCTACCATAGTTTGGCTGTAGCTGACATTTTTGGAATATTAGGTGTTCAACATTATAATGCCGTCCAACGCTTAATATGTGATTATATTAATGCTTTGGGACTCTGTATAAAGCTGCATATACAATATGAAACATGCGTCTTTAACAGTATGGCTGTAACTCACATTTTTGGAATATTAGGTGTTCAACCACATGGGGCAGTCCAACGCTTAATATATGATTATATTATTGCTTTGGGACTCTGTATAACACTACATATTCAATATGAACCGCGTGCCTACCATAGTTTGGCTGTAGCTGACATTTTTGGAATATTAGGTGTTCAACATTATGGGGCGGTCCAACGCTTAATATGTGATTATATTAATGCTTTAGGACTCTGTATAAAGCTGCATATACAATATGAACCATGAGTCTCTAACAGTTTGGCTGTAACTGACATTTTTGGAATATTAGGTGTTCATCCACATGGGGCAGTCCAACGCTTAATATGTGCATATAGTGATGCTTTGGGACTCGGTTGAACGCCTCATATTCCATATGAACTGTGTGCCTTCGATAGTATGGCTGTAACTGACATTTTTGTAATATTAGGTGTTTAACCATATGGGGCAGTCCAACGCTTAATATGTGCATATAGTAATGCTTAAAGACTCTGTATAGCGCCTCATATTCAATATGTACTGTGTGCCTACGATAGTTTGGCTGTAACTGACATTTTTGGAATATTAGGTGTTCTACATTATAGGGCTGTCTAACGCTTAATATGTAAGTATAGTGATGTTTTCGGACTCTGTTGAACGCCTCATATTCAATATGAACTGTGTGCCTACGATAGTATGGCTGTAACTGACATTTTTGGAATATTAGGTGTTCAACCACATGGGGCAGTCCAACGCTTAATATGTGAGTATAGTGATGTTTTGGGACTCTGTTAAACGCCTCATATTCAATATGAACTGCGTGCCTACCATAGTTTGGCTGTAGCTGATATTTTTGGAATATTAGGTGTTCAACATTATGGGGCGGTCCAACGCTTAATATGTGATTATATTATTGCTTTAGGACTCTGTATAAAGCTGCATATACAATATGAACCATGAGTCTCTAACAGTTTGGCTGTAACTGACATTTTTGGAATATTAGGTGTTCAACCACATGGGGCAGTCCAACGCCTAATATGTGATTATATTATTGCTTTGGGACTCTGTATAAAGCTGCATATACAATATGAACCATGTGTCTTTAACAGTTTGGCTGTAACTCACATTTTTGGAATATTAGGTGTTCAACAACATGGGGCAGTCTAACGCTTAATATGTGATTATATTATTGCTTTGGGACTCTGTATAACGCTGCATATACAATATGAACCATGTGTCTTTAACAGTTTGGCTGTAACTCACATTTTTGGAATATTAGGTGTTCAACCACATGGGGCAGTCCAACGCCTAATATGTGCATATAGTGATGCATTGGGGCTCTGTTGAACGCCTCATATTCCATATGAACTGTGTGCGTACGATAGTATGTCTGTAACTGACATTTTTGGAATATTAGGTGTTTAACCATATGGGGCAGTCCAACGCTTAATATGTGATTATATTATTTCTTTGGGACTCTATATCGCTGCATATACAATATGAACCATGTGCCTCTAACAGTTTGGCTGTAACTGACATTTTCGGAATATTAGGTGTTCAACCACATGGGGCAGTTCAACGCATAATATGTGCATATAGTGATGCTTTGGGACTCTGTTGAACGCCTCATATTCCATATGAACTGTGTGAGTACGATAGTTTGGCTGTAATTGACATTTTTGAAATATTAGGTGTTCAACCACATGGGGCAGTCCAACGCTTAATATGTGATTATATTATTTCTTTGGGACTTTGTATAACGCTGCATATACAATATAAACCATGTGCCTCTAATAGTTTAGCTGTAATTCACATTTTTGAAATATTAGGTGTTTAACCATATGGGGCAGTCCAACGCTTAATATGTGAGTATAGTGATGTTTTGGGACTCTGTTTAACTCCTCCTATTCAATATGAACTGTGTGCCTAAGATAGTATGGCTGACATTTTTGGAATATTAGGTGTTCAACCACATGGGGCAGTCCAACGTTTAATATGTGATTATATTATTGCTTTGGGACTCTGTATAACACTACATATTCAATATGAACTGCGTGCCTACCATAGTTTGGCTGTAGCAGACATTTTTGGAATATTAAGTGTTCAACAATATGGGGCGGTCCAACGCTTAATATGTGATTATATTAATGCTTTAGGACTCTGTATAATGCTGCATATACAATATGAACCATGTGTCTCTAACAGTTTGGCTGTAACTGACATTTTTGGAATATTAGGTGTTCAACCACATGGGGCAGTCCAACGCCTAATATGTGATTATATTATTGCTTTGGGACTCTGTATAAAGCTGCATATACAATATGAACCATGTGTCTTTAACAGTTTGGCTGTAACTCACATTTTTGGAATATTAGGTGTTCAACCACATGGGGCAGTCCAACGCCTAATATGTGCATATAGTGATGCATTGGGGCTCTGTTGAACGCCTCATATTCCATATGAACTGTGTGCGTACGATAGTATGTCTGTAACTGACATTTTTGGAATATTAGGTGTTTAACCATATGGGGCAGTCCAACGCTTAATATGTGATTATATTATTTCTTTGGGACTCTATAACGCTGCATATACAATATGAACCATGTGCCTCTAACAGTTTGGCTGTAACTGACATTTTCGGAATATTAGGTGTTCAACCACATGGGGCAGTTCAACGCATAATATGTGCATATAGTGATGCTTTGGGACTCTGTTGAACGCCTCATATTCCATATGAACTGTGTGAGTACGATAGTTTGGCTGTAATTGACATTTTTGAAATATTAGGTGTTCAACCACATGGGGCAGTCCAACGCTTAATATGTGATTATATTATTTCTTTGGGACTTTGTATAACGCTGCATATACAATATAAACCATGTGCCTCTAATAGTTTAGCTGTAATTCACATTTTTGAAATATTAGATGTTTAACCATATGGGGCAGTCCAACGCTTAATATGTGAGTATAGTGATGTTTTGGGACTCTGTTTAACTCCTCCTATTCAATATGAACTGTGTGCCTAAGATAGTATGGCTGACATTTTTGGAATATTAGGTGTTCAACCACATGGGGCAGTCCAACGTTTAATATGTGATTATATTATTGCTTTGGGACTCTGTATAACACTACATATTCAATATGAACTGCGTGCCTACCATAGTTTGGCTGTAGCAGACATGTTTGGAATATTAAGTGTTCAACAATATGGGGCGGTCCAACGCTTAATATGTGATTATATTAATGCTTTAGGACTCTGTATAATGCTGCATATACAATATGAACCATGTGTCTCTAACAGTTTGGCTGTAACTGACATTTTTGGAATATTAGGTGTTCAACCACATGGGGCAGTCCAACGCCTAATATGTGATTATATTATTGCTTTGGGACTCTGTATAAAGCTGCATATACAATATGAACCATGTGTCTTTAACAGTTTGGCTGTAACTCACATTTTTGGAATATTAGGTGTTCAACAACATGGGGCAGTCTAACGCTTAATATGTGATTATATTATTGCTTTGGGACTCTGTATAACGCTGCATATACAATATGAACCATGTGTCTTTAACAGTTTGGCTGTAACTCACATTTTTGGAATATTAGGTGTTCAACCTCATGGGGCAGTCCAACGCCTAATATGTGCATATAGTGATGCATTGGGGCTCTGTTGAACGCCTCATATTCCATATGAACTGTGTGCGTACGATAGTATGTCTGTAACTGACATTTTTGAAATATTAGGTGTTTAACCATAGGGGCAGTCTATCGCTTAATATGTGCATATAGTAATGCTTTGGGACTCTGTATAGCGCCTCATATTCAATATGAACTGCGTGTCTACCATAGTTTGGCTGTAGCTGACATTTTTGGAATATTAGGTGTTCAACATTATGGGGCGGTCCAACGCTTAATATGTGATTATATTATTGCTTTAGGACTCTGTTTAAAGCTGCATATACAATATGAACCATGAGTCTCTAACAGTTTGGCTGTAACTGACATTTTTGGAATATTAGGTGTTCAACCACATGGGGCAGTCCAACGCCTAATATGTGATTATATTATTGCTTTGGGACTCTGTATAAAGCTGCATATACAATATGAACCATGTGTCTTTAACAGATTGGCTGTAACTCACATTTTTGGAATATTAGGTGTTCAACAACATGGGGCAGTCTAACGCTTAATATGTGATTATATTATTGCTTTGGGACTCTGGATAACGCTGCATATACAATATGAACCATGTGTCTTTAACAGTTTGGCGGTAACTCACATTTTTGGAATATTAGGTGTTCAACCACATGGGGCAGTCCAACGTCTAATATGTGCATATATTGATGCATTGGGGCTCTGTTGAACGCCTCATATTCAATATGAACTGTGTGCCTCCGATAGTATGGCTGTAACTGACATTTTTGTAATATTAGGTGTTTAACCATATGGGGCAGTCCAACGCTTAATATGTGCATATAGTAATGCTTAAAGACTCTGTATAGCGCCTCATATTCAATATGTACTGTGTGCCTAGGATAGTTTGGCTGTAACTGACATTTTTGGAATATTAGGTGTTCTACATTATAGGGCTGTCTAACGCTTAATATGTAAGTATAGTGATGTTTTGGGACTCTGTTGAACGCCTCATATTCAATATGAACTGTGTGCCTACGTTAGTATGGCTGTAACTGACATTTTTGGAATATTAGGTGTTCAACCACATGGGGCAGTCCAACGCCTAATATGTGATTATATTATTGCTTTGGGACTCTGTATAAAGCTGCATATACAATATGAACCATGTGTCTTTAACAGTTTGGCTGTAACTCACATTTTTGGAATATTAGGTGTTCAACAACATGGGGCAGTCTAACGCTTAATATGTGATTATATTATTGCTTTGGGACTCTGTATAACGCTGCATATACAATATGAACCATGTGTCTTTAACAGTTTGGCTGTAACTCACATTTTTGGAATATTAGGTGTTCAACCACATGGGGCAGTCCAACGCCTAATATGTGCATATAGTGATGCATTGGGGCTCTGTTGAACGCCTCATATTCCATATGAACTGTGTGAGTACGATAGTATGGCTGTAACTGACATTTTTGAAATATTAGGTGTTTAACCATAGGGGCAGTCGATCGCTTAATATGTGCATATAGTAATGCTTTGGGACTCTGTATAGCGCCTCATATTCAATATGAACTGCGTGTCTACCATAGTTTGGCTGTAGCTGACATTTTTGGAATATTAGGTGTTCAACATTATAGGGCCGTCCAACGCTTAATATGTGATTATATTAATGCTTTGGGACTCTGTATAAAGCTGCATATACAATATGAAACATGCGTCTTTACCTGTATGGCTGTAACTCACATTTTTGGAATATTAGGTGTTCAACCACATGGGGCAGTCCAACGCTTAATATATGATTATATTATTGCTTTGGGACTCTGTATAACACTACATATTCAATATGAACCGCGTGCCTACCATAGTTTGGCTGTAGCTGACATTTTTGGAATATTAGGTGTTCAACATTATGGGGCGGTCCAACGCTTAATATGTGATTATATTAATGCTTTAGGACTCTGTATAAAGCTGCATATACAATATGAACCATGAGTCTCTAACAGTTTGGCTGTAACTGACATTTTTGGAATATTAGGTGTTCATCCACATGGGGCAGTCCAACGCTTAATATGTGCATATAGTGATGCTTTGGGACTCGGTTGAACGCCTCATATTCCATATGAACTGTGTGCCTTCGATAGTATGGCTGTAACTGACATTTTTGTAATATTAGGTGTTTAACCATATGGGGCAGTCCAACGCTTAATATGTGCATATAGTAATGCTTAAAGACTCTGTATAGCGCCTCATATTCAATATGTACTGTGTGCCTACGATAGTTTGGCTGTAACTGACATTTTTGGAATATTAGGTGTTCTACATTATAGGGCTGTCTAACGCTTAATATGTAAGTATAGTGATGTTTTGGGACTCTGTTGAACGCCTCATATTCAATATGAACTGTGTGCCTACGATAGTATGGCTGTAACTGACATTTTTGGAATATTAGGTGTTCAACCACATGGGGCAGTCCAACGCTTAATATGTGAGTATAGTGATGTTTTGGGACTCTGTTAAACGCCTCATATTCAATATGAACTGCGTGCCTACCATAGTTTGGCTGTAGCTGATATTTTTGGAATATTAGGTGTTCAACATTATGGGGCGGTCCAACGCTTAGTATGTGATTATATTATTGCTTTAGGACTCTGTATAAAGCTGCATATACAATATGAACCATGAGTCTCTAACAGTTTGGCTGTAACTGACATTTTTGGAATATTAGGTGTTCAACAACATGGGGCAGTCTAACGCTTAATATGTGATTATATTATTGCTTTGGGACTCTGTATAACGCTGCATATACAATATGAACCATGTGTCTTTAACAGTTTGGCTGTAACTCACATTTTTGGAATATTAGGTGTTCAACCACATGGGGCAGTCCAACGCCTAATATGTGCATATAGTGATGCATTGGGGCTCTGTTGAACGCCTCATATTCCATATGAACTGTGTGAGTACGATAGTATGGCTGTAACTGACATTTTTGAAATATTAGTTGTTTAACCATATGGGGCAGTCGATCGCTTAATATGTGCATATAGTAATGCTTTGGGACTCTGTATAGCGCCTCATATTCAATATGAACTGCGTGTCTACCATAGTTTGGCTGTAGCTGACATTTTTGGAATATTAGGTGTTCAACATTATTGGGCCGTCCAACGCTTAATATGTGATTATATTAATGCTTTGGGACTCTGTATAAAGCTGCATATACAATATGAAACATGCGTCTTTAACAGTATGGCTGTAATTCACATTTTTGGAATATTAGGTGTTCAACCACATGGGGCAGTCCAACGCTTAATATATGATTATATTATTGCTTTGGGACTCTGTATAACACTACATATTCAATATGAACCGCGTGCCAACCATAGTTTGGCTGTAGCTGACATTTTTGGAATATTAGGTGTTCAACATTATGGGGCGGTCCAACGCTTAATATGTGATTATATTATTGCTTTGGGACTCTGTATAACGCTGCATATACAATATGAACCATGTGTCTTTAACAGTTTGGCTGTAACTCACATTTTTGGAATATTAGGTGTTCAACCACATGGGGCAGTCCAACGCCTAATATGTGCATATAGTGATGCATTGGGGCTCTGTTGAACGCCTCATATTCCATATGAACTGTGTGAGTACGATAGTATGGCTGTAACTGACATTTTTGAAATATTAGTTGTTTAACCATATGGGGCAGTCGATCGCTTAATATGTGCATATAGTAATGCTTTGGGACTCTGTATAGCGCCTCATATTCAATATGAACTGCGTGTCTACCATAGTTTGGCTGTAGCTGACATTTTTGGAATATTAGGTGTTCAACATTATTGGGCCGTCCAACGCTTAATATGTGATTATATTAATGCTTTGGGACTCTGTATAAAGCTGCATATACAATATGAAACATGCGTCTTTAACAGTATGGCTGTAACTCACATTTTTGGAATATTAGGTGTTCAACCACATGGGGCAGTCCAACGCTTAATATATGATTATATTATTGCTTTGGGACTCTGTATAACACTACATATTCAATATGAACCGCGTGCCAACCATAGTTTGGCTGTAGCTGACATTTTTGGAATATTAGGTGTTCAACATTATGGGGCGGTCCAACGCTTAATATGTGATTATATTAATGCTTTAGGACTCTGTATAAAGCTGCATATACAATATGAATCATGAGTCTCTAACAGTTTGGCTGTAACTGACATTTTTGGAATATTAGGTGTTCAACCACATGGGGCAGTCCAACGCTTAATATGTGCATATAGTGATGCTTTGGGACTCGGTTGAACGCCTCATATTCCATATGAACTGTGTGAGTCCGATAGTTTGGCTGTAACTGACATTTTTGAAATATTAGGTGTTTAACCATATGGGGCAGTCCAACGCTTAATATGTGCATATAGTAATGCTTTAAGACTCTGTATAGCGCCTCATATTCAATATGAACTGCGTGTCTACCATAGTTTGGCTGTAGCAGACATTTTTGGAATATTAAGTGTTCAACAATATGGGGCAGTTCAACGCATATTATGTGCATATAGTGATGTTTTGGGACTCTGTTGAACGCCTCATATTCAATATGAACTGTGTGTCTACGATAGTATGGCTGTAACTGACATTTTTGTAATATTAGGTGTTTAACCATATGGGGCAGTCCAACGCTTAATATGAGATTATATTATTGCTTTGGAGCTCTGTATAAAGCTGCATATACAATATGAAACATGTGTCTCTAACAGTTTGGCTGTAACTCACATTTTTGGGAATATTAGGTGTTCAACCGCATAGGGCAGTCCAACGCTTAATATGTGCAAATTGTGATGCTTTGGGACTCTGTTGAACGCCTCATATTCCATATGAACTGTGTGAGTACGATAGTTTGGCTGTAATTGACATTTTTGAAATATTAGGTGTTCAACCACATGGGGCAGTCCAAAGCTTAATATGTGATTATATTATTTCTTTGGGACTTTGTATAACGCTGCATATACAATATAAACCATGTGCCTCTAATAGTTTAGCTGTAATTCACATTTTTGAAATATTAGGTGTTCAACCACATGGGGCAGTCCAACGCTTAATATGTGATTATATTATTGCTTTGGGACTCTGTATAACACTACTTATTCAATATGAACTGCGTGCCTACCATAGTTTGGCTGTAGCAGACATTTTTGGAATATTAAGTGTTCAACAATATGGGGCGGTCCAACGCTTAATATGTGATTATATTAATGCTTTAGGACTCTGTATAATGCTGCATATACAATATGAACCATGTGTCTCTAACAGTTTGGCTGTGACTCACATTTTTAAAATATTAGGTGTTCAACCACATGGGGCAGTCCAACGCTTAATATGTGCATATTGTGATGCTTTAGGACTCTGTTAAACGCCTCATATTCCATATGAACTGTGTGAGTACGATAGTTTGGCTGTATCTGACATTTTTGAAATATTAGGTGTTTAACCTTATGGGGCAGTCCAACGCTTAATATGTGATTATATTATTGCTTTGGGACTCTTTATAACACTACATATTCAATATGATCTGCGTGCCTACCATAGTTTGGCTGTAGCAGACATTTTTGGAATATTAAGTGTTCAACAATATGGGGCGGTCCAACGCTTAATATGTGATTATATTAATGCTTTAGGACTCTGTATAATGCTGCATATACAATATGAACCATGTGTCTCTAACAGTTTGGCTGTGACTCACATTTTTAAAATATTAGGTGTTCAACCACATGGGGCAGTCCAACGCTTAATATGTGCATATTGTGATGCTTTGGGACTCTGTTAAACGCCTCATATTCCATATGAACTGTGCGAGTACGATAG
This sequence comes from Silvanus unidentatus, assembly GCA_963930825.1. Taxonomy (NCBI): domain Eukaryota; kingdom Metazoa; phylum Arthropoda; class Insecta; order Coleoptera; family Silvanidae; genus Silvanus; species Silvanus unidentatus. The sequence goes on along the minus strand of OZ005760.1, from coordinate 10,254,171 downwards.
TTTGGCTGTATCTGACATTTTTGAAATATTAGGTGTTTAACCTTATGGGGCAGTCCAACGCTTAATATGTGATTATATTATTGCTTTGGGACTCTGTATAACACTACATATTCAATATGAACTGCGTGCCTACCATAGTTTGGCTGTAGCAGACATTTTTGGAATATTAGGTGTTCAACATTATGGGGCGGTCCAACGCTTAATATGTGATTATATTAATGCTTTAGGACTCTGTATAAAGCTGCATATACAATATGAACCATGAGTCTCTAACAGTTTGGCTGTAACTGACATTTTTGGAATATTAGGTGTTCAACCACATGGGGCAGTCCAACGCCTAATATGTGATTATATTATTGCTTTGGGACTCTGTATAAAGCTGCATATACAATATGAACCATGTGTCTTTAACAGTTTGGCTGTAACTCACATTTTTGGAATATTAGGTGTTCAACAACATGGGGCAGTCTAACGCTTAATATGTGATTATATTATTGCTTTGGGACTCTGTATAACGCTGCATATACAATATGAACCATGTGTCTTTAACAGTTTGGCTGTAACTCACATTTTTGGAATATTAGGTGTTCAACCACATGGGGCAGTCCAACGCTTAATATGTGCATATTGTGATGCTTTGGGACTCTGTTAAACGCCTCATATTCCATATGAACTGTGCGAGTACGATAGTTTGGCTGTATCTGACATTTTTGAAATATTAGGTGTTTAACCTTATGGGGCAGTCCAACGCTTAATATGTGATTATATTATTGCTTTGGGACTCTGTATAACACTACATATTCAATATGAACTGCGTGCCTACCATAGTTTGGCTGTAGCAGACATTTTTGGAATATTAGGTGTTCAACATTATGGGGCGGTCCAACGCTTAATATGTGATTATATTAATGCTTTAGGACTCTGTATAAAGCTGCATATACAATATGAACCATGAGTCTCTAACAGTTTGGCTGTAACTGACATTTTTGGAATATTAGGTGTTCAACCACATGGGGCAGTCCAACGCCTAATATGTGATTATATTATTGCTTTGGGACTCTGTATAAAGCTGCATATACAATATGAACCATGTGTCTTTAACAGTTTGGCTGTAACTCACATTTTTGGAATATTAGGTGTTCAACAACATGGGGCAGTCTAACGCTTAATATGTGATTATATTATTGCTTTGGGACTCTGTATAACGCTGCATATACAATATGAACCATGTGTCTTTAACAGTTTGGCTGTAACTCACATTTTTGGAATATTAGGTGTTCAACCACATGGGGCAGTCCAACGCTTAATATGTGCATATTGTGATGCTTTGGGACTCTGTTAAACGCCTCATATTCCATATGAACTGTGCGAGTACGATAGTTTGGCTGTATCTGACATTTTTGAAATATTAGGTGTTTAACCTTATGGGGCAGTCCAACGCTTAATATGTGATTATATTATTGCTTTGGGACTCTGTATAACACTACATATTCAATATGAACTGCGTGCCTACCATAGTTTGGCTGTAGCAGACATTTTTGGAATATTAGGTGTTCAACATTATGGGGCGGTCCAACGCTTAATATGTGATTATATTAATGCTTTAGGACTCTGTATAAAGCTGCATATACAATATGAACCATGAGTCTCTAACAGTTTGGCTGTAACTGACATTTTTGGAATATTAGGTGTTCATCCACATGGGGCAGTCCAACGCTTAATATGTGCATATAGTGATGCTTTGGGACTCGGTTGAACGCCTCATATTCCATATGAACTGTGTGCCTTCGATAGTATGGCTGTAACTGACATTTTTGTAATATTAGGTGTTTAACCATATGGGGCAGTCCAACGCTTAATATGTGCATATAGTAATGCTTAAAGACTCTGTATAGCGCCTCATATTCAATATGTACTGTGTGCCTACGATAGTTTGGCTGTAACTGACATTTTTGGAATATTAGGTGTTCTACATTATAGGGCTGTCTAACGCTTAATATGTAAGTATAGTGATGTTTTGGGACTCTGTTGAAAGCCTCATATTCAATATGAACTGTGTGCCTACGATAGTATGGCTGTAACTGACATTTTTGGAATATTAGGTGTTCAACCACATGGGGCAGTCCAACGCTTAATATGTGAGTATAGTGATGTTTTGGGACTCTGTTAAACGCCTCATATTCAATATGAACTGCGTGCCTACCATAGTTTGGCTGTAGCTGGTATTTTTGGAATATTAGGTGTTCAACATTATGGGGCTGTCCAACGCTTAATATGTGATTATATTATTGCTTTAGGACTCTGTATAAAGCTGCATATACAATATGAACCATGAGTCTCTAACAGTTTGGCTGTAACTGACATTTTTGGAATATTAGGTGTTCAACCACATGGGGCAGTCCAACGCCTAATATGTGATTATATTATTGCTTTGGGACTCTGTATAAAGCTGCATATACAATATGAACCATGTGTCTTTAACAGTTTGGCTGTAACTCACATTTTTGGAATATTAGGTGTTCAACAACATGGGGCAGTCTAACGCTTAATATGTGATTATATTATTGCTTTGGGACTCTGTATAACGCTGCATATACAATATGAACCATGTGTCTTTAACAGTTTGGCTGTAACTCACATTTTTGGAATATTAGGTGTTCAACCACATGGGGCAGTCCAACGCCTAATATGTGCATATAGTGATGCATTGGGGCTCTGTTGAACGCCTCATATTCCATATGAACTGTGTGCGTACGATAGTATGTCTGTAACTGACATTTTTGAAATATTAGGTGTTAAACCATATGGGGCAGTCCAACGCTTAATATGTGATTATATTATTTCTTTAGGACTCTATAACGCTGCATATACAATATGAACCATGTGCCTCTAACAGTTTGGCTGTAACTGACATTTTCGGAATATTAGGTGTTCAACCACATGGGGCAGTTCAACGCATAATATGTGCATATAGTGATGCTTTGGGACTCTGTTGAACGCCTCATATTCCATATGAACTGTGTGAGTACGATAGTTTTGCTGTAATTGACATTTTTGAAATATTAGGTGTTCAACCACATGGGGCAGTCCAACGCTTAATATGTGATTATATTATTTCTTTGGGACTTTGTATAACGCTGCATATACAATATAAACCATGTGCCTCTAATAGTTTAGCTGTAATTCACATTTTTGAAATATTAGGTGTTTAACCATATGGGGCAGTCCAACGCTTAATATGTGAGTATAGTGATGTTTTGGGACTCTGTTTAACTCCTCCTATTCAATATGAACTGTGTGCCTAAGATAGTATGGCTGACATTTTTGGAATATTAGGTGTTCAACCACATGGGGCAGTCCAACGCTTAATATGTGATTATATTATTGCTTTGGGACTCTGTATAACACTACATATTCAATATGAACTGCGTGCCTACCATAGTTTGGCTGTAGCAGACATTTTTGGAATATTAAGTGTTCAACAATATGGGGCGGTCCAACGCTTAATATGTGATTATATTAATGCTTTAGGACTCTGTATAATGCTGCATATACAATATGAACCATGTGTCTCTAACAGTTTGGCTGTGACTCACATTTTTAAAATATTAGGTGTTCAACCACATGGGGCAGTCCAACGCTTAATATGTGCATATTGTGATGCTTTGGGACTCTGTTAAACGCCTCATATTCCATATGAACTGTGCGAGTACGATAGTTTGGCTGTATCTGACATTTTTGAAATATTAGGTGTTCTACATTATAGGGCTGTCTAACGCTTAATATGTAAGTATAGTGATGTTTTGGGACTCTGTTGAACGCCTCATATTCAATATGAACTGTGTGCCTACGATAGTATGGCTGTAACTGACATTTTTGGAATATTAGGTGTTCAACCACATGGGGCAGTCCAACGCTTAATATGTGAGTATAGTGATGTTTTGGGACTCTGTTAAACGCCTCATATTCAATATGAACTGCGTGCCTACCATAGTTTGGCTGTAGCTGACATTTTTGGAATATTAGGTGTTCAACATTATGGGGCGGTCCAACGCTTAATATGTGATTATATTATTGCTTTAGGACTCTGTATAAAGCTGCATATACAATATGAACCATGAGTCTCTAACAGTTTGGCTGTAACTGACATTTTTGGAATATTAGGTGTTCAACCACATGGGGCAGTCCAACGCCTAATATGTGATTATATTATTGCTTTGGGACTCTGTATAAAGCTGCATATACAATATGAACCATGTGTCTTTAACAGTTTGGCTGTAACTCACATTTTTGGAATATTAGGTGTTCAACCACATGGGGCAGTCCAACGCCTAATATGTGCATATAGTGATGCATTGGGGCTCTGTTGAACGCCTCATATTCCATATGAACTGTGTGAGTACGATAGTATGGCTGTAACTGACATTTTTGAAATATTAGGTGTTTAACCATAGGGGCAGTCGATCGCTTAATATGTGCATATAGTAATGCTTTGGGATTCTGTATAGCGCCTCATATTCAATATGAACTGCGTGTCTACCATAGTTTGGCTGTAACTGACATTTTTGTAATATTAGGTGTTTAACCATATGGGGCAGTCCAACGCTTAATATGTGCATATAGTAATGCTTAAAGACTCTGTATAGCGCCTCATATTCAATATGTACTGTGTGCCTACGATAGTTTGGCTGTAACTGACATTTTTGGAATATTAGGTGTTCTACATTATAGGGCTGTCTAACGCTTAATATGTAAGTATAGTGATGTTTTGGGACTCTGTTGAACGCCTCATATTCAATATGAACTGCGTGTCTACCATAGTTTGGCTGTAACTGACATTTTTGGAATATTAGGTGTTCAACCACATGGGGCAGTCCAACGCTTAATATGTGCATATAGTGATGCTTTGGGACTCGGTTGAACGCCTCATATTCCATATGAACTGTGTGAGTCCGATAGTTTGGCTGTAACTGACATTTTTGTAATATTAGGTGTTTAACCATATGGGGCAGTCCAACGCTTAATATGTGCATATAGTAATGCTTTAAGACTCTGTATAGCGCCTCATATTCAATATGAACTGCGTGTCTACCATAGTTTGGCTGTAGCAGACATTTTTGGAATATTAAGTGTTCAACAATATGGGGCAGTTCAACGCATATTATGTGCATATAGTGATGTTTTGGGACTCTGTTAAACGCCTCATATTCCATATGAACTGTGCGAGTACGATAGTTTGGCTGTATCTGACATTTTTGGAATATTAGGTGTTCAACCACATGGGGCAGTCCAACGCTTAATATGTGATTATATTATTTCTTTGGGACTTTGTATAACGCTGCATATACAATATAAACCATGTGCCTCTAATAGTTTAGCTGTAATTCACATTTTTGAAATATTAGGTGTTTAACCATATGGGGCAGTCCAACGCTTAATATGTGAGTATAGTGATGTTTTGGGACTCTGTTTAACTCCTCCTATTCAATATGAACTGTGTGCCTACGATAGTATGGCTGTAACTGACATTTTTGGAATATTAGGTGTTCAACCACATGGGGCAGTCCAACGCTTAATATGTGAGTATAGTGATGTTTTGGGACTCTGTTAAACGCCTCATATTCAATATGAACTGCGTGCCTACCATAGTTTGGCTGTAGCTGATATTTTTGGAATATTAGGTGTTCAACATTATGGGGCGGTCCAACGCTTAATATGTGATTATATTATTGCTTTAGGACTCTGTATAAAGCTGCATATACAATATGAACCATGAGTCTCTAACAGTTTGGCTGTAACTGACATTTTTGGAATATTAGGTGTTCAACCACATGGGGCAGTCCAACGCCTAATATGTGATTATATTATTGCTTTGGGACTCTGTATAAAGCTGCATATACAATATGAACCATGTGTCTTTAACAGTTTGGCTGTAACTCACATTTTTGGAATATTAGGTGTTCAACAACATGGGGCAGTCTAACGCTTAATATGTGATTATATTATTGCTTTGGGACTCTGTATAACGCTGCATATACAATATGAACCATGTGTCTTTAACAGTTTGGCTGTAACTCACATTTTTGGAATATTAGGTGTTCAACCACATGGGGCAGTCCAACGCTTAATATGTGAGTATAGTGATGTTTTGGGACTCTGTTGAACGCCTCATATTCCATATGAACTGTGTGCGTACGATAGTATGTCTGTAACTGACATTTTTGAAATATTAGGTGTTTAACCATATGGGGCAGTCCAACGCTTAATATGTGAATATATTATTTCTTTGGGACTCTATAACGCTGCATATACAATATGAACCATGTGCCTCTAACAGTTTGGCTGTAACTGACATTTTCGGAATATTAGGTGTTCAACCACATGGGGCAGTTCAACGCATAATATGTGCATATAGTGATGCTTTGGGACTCTGTTGAACGCCTCATATTCCATATGAACTGTGTGAGTACGATAGTTTGGCTGTAATTGACATTTTTGAAATATTAGGTGTTCAACCACATGGGGCAGTCCAACGCTTAATATGTGATTATATTATTTCTTTGGGACTTTGTATAACGCTGCATATACAATATAAACCATGTGCCTCTAATAGTTTAGCTGTAATTCACATTTTTGAAATATTAGGTGTTTAACCAAATGGGGCAGTCCAACGCTTAATATGTGAGTATAGTGATGTTTTGGGACTCTGTTTAACTCCTCCTATTCAATATGAACTGTGTGCCAAAGATAGTATGGCTGACATTTTTGGAATATTAGGTGTTCAACCACATGGGGCAGTCCAACGCTTAATATGTGATTATATTATTGCTTTGGGACTCTGTATAACACTACATATTCAATATGAACTGCGTGCCTACCATAGTTTGGCTGTAGCAGACATTTTTGGAATATTAAGTGTTCAACAATATGGGGCGGTCCAACGCTTAATATGTGATTATATTAATGCTTTAGGACTCTGTATAATGCTGCATATACAATATGAACCATGTGTCTCTAACAGTTTGGCTGTGACTCACATTTTTAAAATATTAGGTGTTCAACCACATGGGGCAGTCCAACGCTTAATATGTGCATATTGTGATGCTTTGGGACTCTGTTAAACGCCTCATATTCCATATGAACTGTGTGAGTACGATAGTTTGGCTGTATCTGACATTTTTGAAATATTAGGTGTTTAACCTTATGGGGCAGTCCAACGCTTAATATGTGATTATATTATTGCTTTGGGACTCTGTATAACACTACATATTCAATATGTACTGTGTGCCTACGATAGTTTGGCTGTAACTGACATTTTTGGAATATTAGGTGTTCTACATTATAGGGCTGTCTAACGCTTAATATGTAAGTATAGTGATGTTTTGGGACTCTGTTGAACGCCTCATATTCAATATGAACTGTGTGCCTACGATAGTATGGCTGTAACTGACATTTTTGGAATATTAGGTGTTCAACCACATGGGGCAGTCCAACGCTTAATATGTGAGTATAGTGATGTTTTGGGACTCTGTTAAACGCCTCATATTCAATATGAACTGCGTGCCTACCATAGTTTGGCTGTAGCTGATATTTTTGGAATATTAGGTGTTCAACATTATGGGGCGGTCCAACGCTTAGTATGTGATTATATTATTGCTTTAGGACTCTGTATAAAGCTGCATATACAATATGAACCATGAGTCTCTAACAGTTTGGCTGTAACTGACATTTTTGGAATATTAGGTGTTCAACCACATGGGGCAGTCCAACGCCTAATATGTGATTATATTATTGCTTTGGGACTCTGTATAAAGCTGCATATACAATATGAACCATGTGTCTTTAACAGTTTGGCTGTAACTCACATTTTTGGAATATTAGGTGTTCAACAACATGGGGCAGTCTAACGCTTAATATGTGATTATATTATTGCTTTGGGACTCTGTATAACGCTGCATATACAATATGAACCATGTGTCTTTAACAGTTTGGCTGTAATTCACATTTTTGGAATATTAGGTGTTCAACCACATGGGGCAGTCCAACGCTTAATATATGATTATATTATTGCTTTGGGACTCTGTATAAAGCTGCATATACAATATGAAACATGCGTCTTTAACAGTATGGCTGTAATTCACATTTTTGGAATATTAGGTGTTCAACCACATGGGGCAGTCCAACGCTTAATATATGATTATATTATTGCTTTGGGACTCTGTATAACACTACATATTCAATATGAACCGCGTGCCAACCATAGTTTGGCTGTAGCTGACATTTTTGGAATATTAGGTGTTCAACATTATGGGGCGGTCCAACGCTTAATATGTGGTTATATTATTGCTTTGGGACTCTGTATAACGCTGCATATACAATATGAACCATGTGTCTTTAACAGTTTGGCTGTAACTCACATTTTTGGAATATTAGGTGTTCAACCACATGGGGCAGTCCAACGCCTAATATGTGCATATAGTGATGCATTGGGGCTCTGTTGAACGCCTCATATTCCATATGAACTGTGTGAGTACGATAGTATGGCTGTAACTGACATTTTTGAAATATTAGTTGTTTAACCATATGGGGCAGTCGATCGCTTAATATGTGCATATAGTAATGCTTTGGGACTCTGTATAGCGCCTCATATTCAATATGAACTGCGTGTCTACCATAGTTTGGCTGTAGCAGACATTTTTGGAATATTAAGTGTTCAACAATATGGGGCAGTTCAACGCATATTATGTGCATATAGTGATGTTTTGGGACTCTGTTAAACGCCTCATATTCCATATGAACTGTGCGAGTACGATAGTTTGGCTGTAGCTGACATTTTTGGAATATTAGGTGTTCAACATTATTGGGCCGTCCAACGCTTAATATGTGATTATATTAATGCTTTGGGACTCTGTATAAAGCTGCATATACAATATGAAACATGCGTCTTTAACAGTATGGCTGTAACTCACATTTTTGGAATATTAGGTGTTCAACCACATGGGGCAGTCCAACGCTTAATATATGATTATATTATTGCTTTGGGACTCTGTATAACACTACATATTCAATATGAACCGCGTGCCAACCATAGTTTGGCTGTAGCTGACATTTTTGGAATATTAGGTGTTCAACATTATGGTGCGGTCCAACGCTTAATATGTGATTATATTAATGCTTTAGGACTCTGTATAAAGCTGCATATACAATATGAACCATGAGTCTCTAACAGTTTGGCTGTAACTGACATTTTTGGAATATTAGGTGTTCAACCACATGGGGCAGTCCAACGCTTAATATGTGCATATAGTGATGCTTTGGGACTCGGTTGAACGCCTCATATTCCATATGAACTGTGTGAGTCCGATAGTTTGGCTGTAACTGACATTTTTGAAATATTAGGTGTTTAACCATATGGGGCAGTCCAACGCTTAATATGTGCATATAGTAATGCTTTAAGACTCTGTATAGCGCCTCATATTCAATATGAACTGCGTGTCTACCATAGTTTGGCTGTAGCAGACATTTTTGGAATATTAAGTGTTCAACAATATGGGGCAGTTCAACGCATATTATGTGCATATAGTGATGTTTTGGGACTCTGTTAAACGCCTCATATTCCATATGAACTGTGCGAGTACGATAGTTTGGCTGTATCTGACATTTTTGGAATATTAGGTGTTCTACATTATAGGGCTGTCTAACGCTTAATATGTAAGTATAGTGATGTTTTGGGACTCTGTTGAAAGCCTCATATTCAATATGAACTGTGTGCCTACGATAGTATGGCTGTAACTGACATTTTTGGAATATTAGGTGTTCAACCACATGGGGCAGTCCAACGCTTAATATGTGAGTATAGTGATGTTTTGGGACTCTGTTAAACGCCTCATATTCAATATGAACTGCGTGCCTACCATAGTTTGGCTGTAGCTGATATTTTTGGAATATTAGGTGTTCAACATTATGGGGCGGTCCAACGCTTAATATGTGATTATATTATTGCTTTAGGACTCTGTATAAAGCTGCATATACAATATGAACCATGAGTCTCTAACAGTTTGGCTGTAACTGACATTTTTGGAATATTAGGTGTTCAACCACATGGGGCAGTCCAACGCCTAATATGTGATTATATTATTGCTTTGGGACTCTGTATAAAGCTGCATATACAATATGAACCATGTGTCTTTAACAGTTTGGCTGTAACTCACATTTTTGGAATATTAGGTGTTCAACAACATGGGGCAGTCTAACGCTTAATATGTGATTATATTATTGCTTTGGGACTCTGTATAACGCTGCATATACAATATGAACCATGTGTCTTTAACAGTTTGGCTGTAACTCACATTTTTGGAATATTAGGTGTTCAACCACATGGGGCAGTCCAACGCTTAATATGTGAGTATAGTGATGTTTTGGGACTCTGTTGAACGCCTCATATTCCATATGAACTGTGTGCGTACGATAGTATGTCTGTAACTGACATTTTTGAAATATTAGGTGTTTAACCATGTGGGGCAGTCCAACGCTTAATATGTGATTATATTATTTCTTTGGGACTCTATAACGCTGCATATACAATATGAACCATGTGCCTCTAACAGTTTGGCTGTAACTGACATTTTCGGAATATTAGGTGTTCAACCACATGGGGCAGTTCAACGCATAATATGTGCATATAGTGATGCTTTGGGACTCTGTTGAACGCCTCATATTCCATATGAACTGTGTGAGTACGATAGTTTGGCTGTAATTGACATTTTTGAAATATTAGGTGTTCAACCACATGGGGCAGTCCAACGCTTAATATGTGATTATATTATTTCTTTGGGACTTTGTATAACGCTGCATATACAATATAAACCATGTGCCTCTAATAGTTTAGCTGTAATTCACATTTTTGAAATATTAGGTGTTTAACCATATGGGGCAGTCCAACGCTTAATATGTGAGTATAGTGATGTTTTGGGACTCTGTTTAACTCCTCCTATTCAATATGAACTGTGTGCCAAAGATAGTATGGCTGACATTTTTGGAATATTAGGTGTTCAACCACATGGGGCAGTCCAACGCTTAATATGTGATTATATTATTGCTTTGGGACTCTGTATAACACTACATATTCAATATGAACTGCGTGCCTACCATAGTTTGGCTGTAGCAGACATTTTTGGAATATTAAGTGTTCAACAATATGGGGCGGTCCAACGCTTAATATGTGATTATATTAATGCTTTAGGACTCTGTATAATGCTGCATATACAATATGAACCATGTGTCTCTAACAGTTTGGCTTGGACTCACATTTTTAAAATATTAGGTGTTCAACCACATGGGGCAGTCCAACGCTTAATATGTGCATATTGTGATGCTTTGGGACTCTGTTAAACGCCTCATATTCCATATGAACTGTGTGAGTACGATAGTTTGGCTGTATCTGACATTTTTGAAATATTAGGTGTTTAACCTTATGGGGCAGTCCAACGCTTAATATGTGATTATATTATTGCTTTGGGACTCTGTATAACACTACATATTCAATATGAACTGCGTGCCTACCATAGTTTGGCTGTAGCAGACATTTTTGGAATATTAAGTGTTCAACAATATGGGGCGGTCCAACGCTTAATATGTGATTATATTAATGCTTTAGGACTCTGTATAATGCTGCATATACAATATGAACCATGTGTCTCTAACAGTTTGGCTGTGACTCACATTTTTAAAATATTAGGTGTTCAACCACATGGGGCAGTCCAACGCTTAATATGTGCATATTGTGATGCTTTGGGACTCTGTTAAACGCCTCATATTCCATATGAACTGTGCGAGTACGATAGTTTGGCTGTATCTGACATTTTTGAAATATTAGGTGTTCTACATTATAGGGCTGTCTAACGCTTAATATGTAAGTATAGTGATGTTTTGGGACTCTGTTGAACGCCTCATATTCAATATGAACTGTGTGCCTACGATAGTATGGCTGTAACTGACATTTTTGGAATATTAGGTGTTCAACCACATGGGGCAGTCCAACGCTTAATATGTGAGTATAGTGATGTTTTGGGACTCTGTTAAACGCCTCATATTCAATATGAACTGCGTGCCTACCATAGTTTGGCTGTAGCTGACATTTTTGGAATATTAGGTGTTCAACATTATGGGGCGGTCCAACGCTTAATATGTGATTATATTATTGCTTTAGGACTCTGTATAAAGCTGCATATACAATATGAACCATGAGTCTCTAACAGTTTGGCTGTAACTGACATTTTTGGAATATTAGGTGTTCAACCACATGGGGCAGTCCAACGCCTAATATGTGATTATATTATTGCTTTGGGACTCTGTATAAAGCTGCATATACAATATGAACCATGTGTCTTTAACAGTTTGGCTGTAACTCACATTTTTGGAATATTAGGTGTTCAACAACATGGGGCAGTCTAACGCTTAATATGTGATTATATTATTGCTTTGGGACTCTGTATAACGCTGCATATACAATATGAACCATGTGTCTTTAACAGTTTGGCTGTAACTCACATTTTTGGAATATTAGGTGTTCAACCACATGGGGCAGTCCAACGCCTAATATGTGCATATAGTGATGCATTGGGGCTCTGTTGAACGCCTCATATTCAATATGAACTGTGTGCCTCCGATAGTATGGCTGTAACTGACATTTTTGTAATATTAGGTGTTTAACCATATGGGGCAGTCCAACGCTTAATATGTGCATATAGTAATGCTTAAAGACTCTGTATAGCGCCTCATATTCAATATGTACTGTGTGCCTACGATAGTTTGGCTGTAACTGACATTTTTGGAATATTAGGTGTTCTACATTATAGGGCTGTCTAACGCTTAATATGTAAGTATAGTGATGTTTTGGGACTCTGTTGAACGCCTCATATTCAATATGAACTGTGTGCCTACGATAGTATGGCTGTAACTGACATTTTTGGAATATTAGGTGTTCAACCACATGGGGCAGTCCAAAGCTTAATATGTGAGTATAGTGATGTTTTGGGACTCTGTTAAACGCCACATATTCAATATGAACTGCGTGCCTACCATAGTTTGGCTGTAGCTGATATTTTTGGAATATTAGGTGTTCAACATTATGGGGCCGTCCAACGCTTAATATGTGATTATATTATTGCTTTGGGACTCTGTATAAAGCTGCATATACAATATGAACCACGTGTCTTTAACAGTTTGGCTGTAACTCACATTTTTGGAATATTAGGTGTTCAACAACATGGGGCAGTCTAACGCTTAATATGTGATTATATTATTGCTTTGGGACTCTGTATAACGCTGCATATACAATATGAACCATGTGTCTTTAACAGTTTGGCTGTAACTCACATTTTTGGAATATTAGGTGTTCAACCACATGGGGCAGTCCAACGCTTAATATGTGATTATATTATTGCTTTGGGACTCTGTATAACACTACATATTCAATATGAACTGCGTGCCTACCATAGTTTGGCTGTAGCAGACATTTTTGGAATATTAAGTGTTCAACAATATGGGGCGGTCCAACGCTTAATATGTGATTATATTAATGCTTTAGGACTCTGTATAATGCTGCATATACAATATGAACCATGTGTCTCTAACAGTTTGGCTGTGACTCACATTTTTAAAATATTAGGTGTTTAACCACATGGGGCAGTCCAACGCTTAATATGTGCATATTGTGATGCTTTGGGACTCTGTTAAACGCCTCATATTCCATATGAACTGTGTGAGTACGATAGTTTGGCTGTATCTGACATTTTTGAAATATTAGGTGTTTAACTTTATGGGGCAGTCCAACGCTTAATATGTGATTATATTATTGCTTTGGGACTCTGTATAACACTACATATTCAATATGAACTGCGTGCCTACCATAGTTTGGCTGTAGCAGACATTTTTGGAATATTAAGTGTTCAACAATATGGGGCGGTCCAACGCTTAATATGTGATTATATTAATGCTTTAGGACTCTGTATAATGCTGCATATACAATATGAACCATGTGTCTCTAACAGTTTGGCTGTGACTCACATTTTTAAAATATTAGGTGTTCAACCACATGGGGCAGTCCAACGCTTAATATGTGCATATTGTGATGCTTTGGGACTCTGTTAAACGCCTCATATTCCATATGAACTGTGCGAGTACGATAGTTTGGCTGTATCTGACATTTTTGAAATATTAGGTGTTCTACATTATAGGGCTGTCTAACGCTTAATATGTAAGTATAGTGATGTTTTGGGACTCTGTTGAACGCCTCATATTCAATATGAACTGTGTGCCTACGATAGTATGGCTGTAACTGACATTTTTGGAATATTAGGTGTTCAATTACATGGGGCAGTCCAACGCTTAATATGTGAGTATAGTGATGTTTTGGGACTCTGTTAAACGCCTCATATTCAATATGAACTGCGTGCCTACCATAGTTTGGCTGTAGCTGACATTTTTGGAATATTAGGTGTTCAACATTATGGGGCGTTCCAACGCTTAATATGTGATTATATTATTGCTTTAGGACTCTGTATAAAGCTGCATATACAATATGAACCATGACTCTCTAACAGTTTGGCTGTAACTGACATTTTTGGAATATTAGGTGTTCAACCACATGGGGCAGTCCAACGCCTAATATGTGATTATATTATTGCTTTGGGACTCTGTATAAAGCTGCATATACAATATGAACCATGTGTCTTTAACAGTTTGGCTGTAACTCACATTTTTGGAATATTAGGTGTTCAACAACATGGGGCAGTCTAACGCTTAATATGTGGTTATATTATTGCTTTGGGACTCTGTATAACGCTGCATATACAATATGAACCATGTGTCTTTAACAGTTTGGCTGTAACTCACATTTTTGGAATATTAGGTGTTCAACCACATGGGGCAGTCCAACGCCTAATATGTGCATATAGTGATGCATTGGGGCTCTGTTGAACGCCTCATATTCCATATGAACTGTGTGAGTACGATAGTATGGCTGTAACTGACATTTTTGAAATATTAGTTGTTTAACCATATGGGGCAGTCGATCGCTTAATATGTGCATATAGTAATGCTTTGGGACTCTGTATAGCGCCTCATATTCAATATGAACTGCGTGTCTACCATAGTTTGGCTGTAGCAGACATTTTTGGAATATTAAGTGTTCAACAATATTGGGCAGTTCAACGCATATTATGTGCATATAGTGATGTTTTGGGACTCTGTTAAACGCCTCATATTCCATATGAACTGTGCGAGTACGATAGTTTGGCTGTAGCTGACATTTTTGGAATATTAGGTGTTCAACATTATTGGGCCGTCCAACGCTTAATATGTGATTATATTAATGCTTTGGGACTCTGTATAAAGCTGCATATACAATATGAAACATGCGTCTTTAACAGTATGTCTGTAACTCACATTTTTGGAATATTAGGTGTTCAACCACATGGGGCAGTCCAACGCTTAATATATGATTATACTATTGCTTTGGGACTCTGTATAACACTACATATTCAATATGAACCGCGTGCCAACCATAGTTTGGCTGTAGCTGACATTTTTGGAATATTAGGTGTTCAACATTATGGTGCGGTCCAACGCTTAATATGTGATTATATTAATGCTTTAGGACTCTGTATAAAGCTGCATATACAATATGAACCATGAGTCTCTAACAGTTTGGCTGTAACTGACATTTTTGGAATATTAGGTGTTCAACCACATGGGGCAGTCCAACGCTTAATATGTGCATATAGTGATGCTTTGGGACTCGGTTGAACGCCTCATATTCCATATGAACTGTGTGAGTCCGATAGTTTGGCTGTAACTGACATTTTTGAAATATTAGGTGTTTAACCATATGGGGCAGTCCAACGCTTAATATGTGCATATAGTAATGCTTTAAGACTCTGTATAGCGCCTCATATTCAATATGAACTGCGTGTCTACCATAGTTTGGCTGTAGCAGACATTTTTGGAATATTAAGTGTTCAACAATATGGGGCAGTTCAACGCATATTATGTGCATATAGTGATGTTTTGGGACTCTGTTAAACGCCTCATATTCCATATGAACTGTGCGAGTACGATAGTTTGGCTGTATCTGACATTTTTGGAATATTAGGTGTTCTACATTATAGGGCTGTCTAACGCTTAATATGTAAGTATAGTGATGTTTTGGGACTCTGTTGAAAGCCTCATATTCAATATGAACTGTATGCCTACGATAGTATGGCTGTAACTGACATTTTTGGAATATTAGGTGTTCAACCACATGGGGCAGTCCAACGCTTAATATGTGAGTATAGTGATGTTTTGGGACTCTGTTAAACGCCTCATATTCAATATGAACTGCGTGCCTACCATAGTTTGGCTGTAGCTGATATTTTTGGAATATTAGGTGTTCAACATTATGGGGCGGTCCAACGCTTAATATGTGATTATATTATTGCTTTAGGACTCTGTATAAAGCTGCATATACAATATGAACCATGAGTCTCTAACAGTTTGGCTGTAACTGACATTTTTGGAATATTAGGTGTTCAACCACATGGGGCAGTCCAACGCCTAATATGTGATTATATTATTGCTTTGGGACTCTGTATAAAGCTGCATATACAATATGAACCATGTGCCTCTAACAGTTTGGCTGTAACTGACATTTTTGGAATATTAGGTGTTCAACCACATGGGGCAGTCCAACGCTTAATATGTGATTATATTATTGCTTTGGGACTCTGTATAACACTACATATTCAATATGAACTGCGTGCCTACCATAGTTTGGCTGTAGCAGACATTTTTGGAATATTAAGTGTTCAACAATATGGGGCGGTCCAACGCTTAATATGTGATTATATTAATGCTTTAGGACTCTGTATAATGCTGCATATACAATATGAACCATGTGTCTCTAACAGTTTGGCTGTGACTCACATTTTTAAAATATTAGGTGTTTAACCACATGGGGCAGTCCAACGCTTAATATGTGCATATTGTGATGCTTTGGGACTCTGTTAAACGCCTCATATTCCATATGAACTGTGTGAGTACGATAGTTTGGCTGTATCTGACATTTTTGAAATATTAGGTGTTTAACTTTATGGGGCAGTCCAACGCTTAATATGTGATTATATTATTGCTTTGGGACTCTGTATAACACTACATATTCAATATGAACTGCGTGCCTACCATAGTTTGGCTGTAGCAGACATTTTTGGAATATTAAGTGTTCAACAATATGGGGCGGTCCAACGCTTAATATGTGATTATATTAATGCTTTAGGACTCTGTATAATGCTGCATATACAATATGAACCATGTGTCTCTAACAGTTTGGCTGTGACTCACATTTTTAAAATATTAGGTGTTCAACCACATGGGGCAGTCCAACGCTTAATATGTGCATATTGTGATGCTTTGGGACTCTGTTAAACGCCTCATATTCCATATGAACTGTGCGAGTACGATAGTTTGGCTGTATCTGACATTTTTGAAATATTAGGTGTTCTACATTATAGGGCTGTCTAACGCTTAATATGTAAGTATAGTGATGTTTTGGGACTCTGTTGAACGCCTCATATTCAATATGAACTGTGTGCCTACGATAGTATGGCTGTAACTGACATTTTTGGAATATTAGGTGTTCAACCACATGGGGCAGTCCAACGCTTAATATGTGAGTATAGTGATGTTTTGGGACTCTGTTAAACGCCTCATATTCAATATGAACTGCGTGCCTACCATAGTTTGGCTGTAGCTGACATTTTTGGAATATTAGGTGTTCAACATTATGGGGCGTTCCAACGCTTAATATGTGATTATATTATTGCTTTAGGACTCTGTATAAAGCTGCATATACAATATGAACCATGACTCTCTAACAGTTTGGCTGTAACTGACATTTTTGGAATATTAGGTGTTCAACCACATGGGGCAGTCCAACGCCTAATATGTGATTATATTATTGCTTTGGGACTCTGTATAAAGCTGCATATACAATATGAACCATGTGTCTTTAACAGTTTGGCTGTAACTCACATTTTTGGAATATTAGGTGTTCAACAACATGGGGCAGTCTAACGCTTAATATGTGGTTATATTATTGCTTTGGGACTCTGTATAACGCTGCATATACAATATGAACCATGTGTCTTTAACAGTTTGGCTGTAACTCACATTTTTGGAATATTAGGTGTTCAACCACATGGGGCAGTCCAACGCCTAATATGTGCATATAGTGATGCATTGGGGCTCTGTTGAACGCCTCATATTCCATATGAACTGTGTGAGTACGATAGTATGGCTGTAACTGACATTTTTGAAATATTAGTTGTTTAACCATATGGGGCAGTCGATCGCTTAATATGTGCATATAGTAATGCTTTGGGACTCTGTATAGCGCCTCATATTCAATATGAACTGCGTGTCTACCATAGTTTGGCTGTAGCAGACATTTTTGGAATATTAAGTGTTCAACAATATGGGGCAGTTCAACGCATATTATGTGCATATAGTGATGTTTTGGGACTCTGTTAAACGCCTCATATTCCATATGAACTGTGCGAGTACGATAGTTTGGCTGTAGCTGACATTTTTGGAATATTAGGTGTTCAACATTATTGGGCCGTCCAACGCTTAATATGTGATTATATTAATGCTTTGGGACTCTGTATAAAGCTGCATATACAATATGAAACATGCGTCTTTAACAGTATGGCTGTAACTCACATTTTTGGAATATTAGGTGTTCAACCACATGGGGCAGTCCAACGCTTAATATATGATTATATTATTGCTTTGGGACTCTGTATAACACTACATATTCAATATGAACCGCGTGCCAACCATAGTTTGGCTGTAGCTGACATTTTTGGAATATTAGGTGTTCAACATTATGGGGCGGTCCAACGCTTAATATGTGATTATATTAATGCTTTAGGACTCTGTATAAAACTGCATATACAATATGAACCATGAGTCTCTAACAGTTTGGCTGTAACTGACATTTTGGAATATTAGGTGTTCAACCACATGGGGCAGTCCAACGCTTAATATGTGCATATAGTGATGCTTTGGGACTCGGTTGAACGCCTCATATTCCATATGAACTGTGTGAGTCCGATAGTTTGGCTGTAACTGACATTTTTGAAATATTAGGTGTTTAACCATATGGGGCAGTCCAACGCTTAATATGTGCATATAGTAATGCTTTAAGACTCTGTATAGCGCCTCATATTCAATATGAACTGCGTGTCTACCATAGTTTGGCTGTAGCAGACATTTTTGGAATATTAAGTGTTCAACAATATGGGGCAGTTCAACGCATAATATGTGCATATAGTGATGTTTTGGGACTCTGTTGAACGCCTCATATTCAATATGAACTGTGTGCCTACGATAGTATGGCTGTAACTGACATTTTTGTAATATTAGGTGTTTAACCATATAGGGCAGTCCAACGCTTAATATGTGATTATATTATTGCTTTGGAGCTCTGTATAAAGCTGCATATACAATATGAAACATGTGTCTCTAACAGATTGGCTGTAACTCACATTTTTGGGAATATTAGGTGTTCAACCGCATAGGGCAGTCCAACGCTTAATATGTGCATATTGTGATGCTTTGGGACTCTGTTGAACGCCTCATATTCCATATGAACTGTGTGCGTACGATAGTATGTCTGTAACTGACATTTTTGAAATATTAGGTGTTTAACCATATGGGGCAGTCCAACGCTTAATATGTGATTATATTATTTCTTTGGGACTCTATAACGCTGCATATACAATATGAACCATGTGCCTCTAACAGTTTGGCTGTAACTGACATTTTCGGAATATTAGGTGTTCAACCACATGGGGCAGTTCAACGCATAATATGTGCATATAGTGATGCTTTGGGACTCTGTTGAACGCCTCATATTCCATATGAACTGTGTGAGTACGATAGTTTGGCTGTAATTGACATTTTTGAAATATTAGGTGTTCAACCACATGGGGCAGTCCAACGCTTAATATGTGATTATATTATTTCTTTGGGACTTTGTATAACGCTGCATATACAATATAAACCATGTGCCTCTAATAGTTTAGCTGTAATTCACATTTTTGAAATATTAGGTGTT
Source organism: Silvanus unidentatus (assembly GCA_963930825.1). NCBI lineage: Eukaryota > Metazoa > Arthropoda > Insecta > Coleoptera > Silvanidae > Silvanus > Silvanus unidentatus. The sequence goes on along the minus strand of OZ005760.1, from coordinate 10,234,013 downwards.
TAACCATATGGGGCAGTCCAACGCTTAATATGAGAGTATAGTGATGTTTTGGGACTCTGTTTAACTCCTCCTATTCAATATGAACTGTGTGCCTAAGATAGTATGGCTGACATTTTTGGAATATTAGGTGTTCAACCACATGGGGCAGTCCAACGCTTAATATGTGATTATATTATTGCTTTGGGACTCTGTATACCACTACATATTCAATATGAACTGCGTGCCTACCATAGTTTGGCTGTAGCAGACATTTTTGGAATATTAAGTGTTCAACAATATGGGGCGGTCCATCGCTTAATATGTGATTATATTAATGCTTTAGGACTCTGTATAATGCTGCATATACAATATGAACCATGTGTCTCTAACAGTTTGGCTGTGACTCACATTTTTAAAATATTAGGTGTTCAACCACATGGGGCAGTCCAACGCTTAATATGTGCATATTGTGATGCTTTGGGACTCTGTTAAACGCCTCATATTCCATATGAACTGTGTGAGTACGATAGTTTGGCTGTATCTGACATTTTTGAAATATTAGGTGTTTAACCTTATGGGGCAGTCCAACGCTTAATATGTGATTATATTATTGCTTTGGGACTCTGTATAACACTACATATTCAATATGAACTGCGTGCCTACCATGGTTTGGCTGTAGCAGACATTTTTGGAATATTAAGTGTTCAACAATATGGGGCGGTCCAACGCTTAATATGTGATTATATTAATGCTTTAGGACTCTGTATAATGCTGCATATACAATATGAACCATGTGTCTCTAACAGTTTGGCTGTGACTCACATTTTTAAAATATTAGGTGTTCAACCACATGGGGCAGTCCAACGCTTAATATGTGCATATTGTGATGCTTTGGGACTCTGTTAAACGCCTCATATTCCATATGAACTGTGCGAGTACGATAGTTTGGCTGTATCTGACATTTTTGAAATATTAGGTGTTTAACCTTATGGGGCAGTCCAACGCTTAATATGTGATTATATTATTGCTTTGGGACTCTGTATAACACTACATATTCAATATGAACTGCGTGCCTACCATAGTTTGGCTGTAGCAGACATTTTTGGAATATTAAGTGTTCAACAATATGGGGCGGTCCAACGCTTAATATGTGATAATATTAACGCTTTAGGACTCTGTATAATGCTGCATATACAATATGAACCATGTGTCTCTAACAGTTTGGCTGTGACTTACATTTTTAAAATATTAGGTGTTCAACCACATGGGGCAGTCCAACGCTTAATATGTGCATATAGTGATGCTTTGGGACTCTGTTGAACGCCTTATATTCCATATGAACTGTGTAAGTACGATAGTTTGGCTGTAATTGACATTTTTGAAATATTAGGTGTTCAACCACATGGGGCTGTCCAACGCTTAATATGTGATTATATTATTTCTTTGGGACTCTGTATAACGCTGCATATACAATATAAACCATGTGCCTCTAATAGTTTAGCTGTAATTCACATTTTTGAAATATTAGGTGTTTAACCATATGGGGCAGTCCAACGCTTAATATGTGCATATAGTGATGCTTTGGGACTCAGTTGAACGCCTTATATTCTATATGAACTGTGTAAGTACGATAGTATGGCTGTAACTGACATTTTTGAAATATTAGGTGTTTAACCATAGGGGCAGTCGATCGCTTAATATGTGCATATAGTAATGCTTTGGGACTCTGTATAGCGCCTCATATTCAATATGAACTGCGTGTCTACCATAGTTTGGCTGTAGCTGACATTTTTGGAATATTAGGTGTTCAACCACATGGGGCAGTCCAACGCTTAATATGTGAGTATAGTGATGTTTTGGGACTCTGTTAAACGCCTCATATTCAATATGAACTGCGTGCCTACCATAGTTTGGCTGAAGCTGATATTTTTGGAATATTAGGTGTTCAACATTATGGGGCGGTCCAACGCTTAATATGTGATTATATTATTGCTTTAGGACTCTGTATAAAGCTGCATATACAATATGAACCATGAGTCTCTAACAGTTTGGCTGTAACTGACATTTTTGGAATATTAGGTGTTCAACCACATGGGGCAGTCCAACGCCTAATATGTGATTATATTATTGCTTTGGGACACTGTATAAAGCTGCATATACAATATGAACCATGTGTCTTTAACAGTTTGGCTGTAACTCACATTTTTGGAATATTAGGTGTTCAACAACATGGGACAGTCTAACGCTTAATATGTGATTATATTATTGCTTTGGGACTCTGTATAACGCTGCATATACAATATGAACCATGTGTCTTTAACAGTTTGGCTGTAACTCACATTTTTGGAATATTAGGTGTTCAACCACATGGGGCAGTCCAACGCCTAATATGTGCATATAGTGATGCATTGGGGCTCTGTTGAACGCCTCATATTCCATATGAACTGTGTGAGTACGATAGTATGGCTGTAACTGGCATTTTTGAAATATTAGTTGTTTAACCATATGGGGCAGTCGATCGCTTAATATGTGCATATAGTAATGCTTTGGGACTCTGTATAGCGCCTCATATTCAATATGAACTGCGTGTCTACCATAGTTTGGCTGTAGCTGACATTTTTGGAATATTAGGTGTTCAACATTATGGGGCGGTCCAACGCTTAATATGTGATTATATTAATGCTTTAAGACTCTGTATAAAGCTGCATATACAATATGAACCATGAGTCTCTAACAGTTTGGCTGTAACTGACATTTTTGGAATATTAGGTGTTCAACCACATGGGGCAGTCCAACGCTTAATATGTGCATATAGTGATGCTTTGGGACTCGGTTGAACGCCTCATATTCCATATGAACTGTGTGAGTCCGATAGTTTGGCTGTAACTGACATTTTTGAAATATTAGGTGTTTAACCATATGGGGCAGTCCAACGCTTAATATGTGCATATAGTAATGCTTTAAGACTCTGTATAGCGCCTCATATTCAATATGAACTGCGTGTCTACCATAGTTTGGCTGTAGCAGACATTTTTGGAATATTAAGTGTTCAACAATATGGGGCGGTCCAACGCTTAATATGTGATTATATTAATGCTTAAGGACTCTGTATAAAGCTTTATATACAATATGAACCATGTGCCCCTAACAGTTTGGCTGTAACTGACATTTTCGGAATATTAGGTGTTCAACCACATGGGGCAGTTCAACGCATAATATGTGCATATAGTGATGTTTTGGGACTCTGTTGAACGCCTCATATTCAATATGAACTGTGTGCCTACGATAGTATGGCTGTAACTGACATTTTTGTAATATTAGGTGTTTAACCATATGGGGCAATCCAACGCTTAATATGTGATTATATTATTGCTTTGGAGCTCTGTATAAAGCTGCATATACAATATGAAACATGTGTCTCTAACAGTTTGGCTGTAACTCACATTTTTGGAATATTAGGTGTTCAACCGCATAGGGCAGTCCAACGCTTAATATGTGCATATTGTGATGCTTTGGGACTCTGTTGAACGCCTCATATTCCATATGAACTGTGTGCGTACGATAGTATGTCTGTAACTGACATTTTTGAAATATTAGGTGTTTAACCATATGGGGCAGTCCAACGCTTAATATGTGATTATATTATTTCTTTGGGACTCTATAACGCTGCATATACAATATGAACCATGTGCCTCTAACAGTTTGGCTGTAACTGACATTTTCGGAATATTAGGTGTTCAACCACATGGGGCAGTTCAACGCATAATATGTGCATATAGTGATGCTTTGGGACTCTGTTGAACGCCTCATATTCCATATGAACTGTGTGAGTACGATAGTTTGGCTGTAATTGACATTTTTGAAATATTAGGTGTTCAACCACATGGGGCAGTCCAACGCTTAATATGTGATTATATTATTTCTTTGGGACTTTGTATAACGCTGCATATACAATATAAACCATGTGCCTCTAATAGTTTAGCTGTAATTCACATTTTTGAAATATTAGGTGTTTAACCATATGGGGCAGTCCAACGCTTAATATGTGAGTATAGTGATGTTTTGGGACTCTGTTTAACTCCTCCTATTCAATATGAACTGTGTGCCTAAGATAGTATGGCTGACATTTTTGGAATATTAGGTGTTCAACCACATGGGGCAGTCCAACGCTTAATATGTGATTATATTATTGCTTTGGGACTCTGTATAACACTACATATTCAATATGAACTGCGTGCCTACCATAGTTTGGCTGTAGCAGACATTTTTGGAATATTAAGTGTTCAACAATATGGGGCGGTCCAACGCTTAATATGTGATTATATTAATGCTTTAGGACTCTGTATAATGCTGCATATACAATATGAACCATGTGTCTCTAACAGTTTGGCTGTGACTCACATTTTTAAAATATTAGGTGTTCAACCACATGGGGCAGTTCAACGCTTAATATGTGCATATTGTGATGCTTTGGGACTCTGTTAAACGCCTCATATTCCATATGAACTGTGTGAGTACGATAGTTTGGCTGTATCTGACATTTTTGAAATATTAGGTGTTTAACCTTATGGGGCAGTCCAACGCTTAATATGTGATTATATTATTACTTTGGGACTCTGTATAACACTACATATTCAATATGAACTGCGTGCCTACCATAGTTTGGCTGTAGCAGACATTTTTGGAATATTAAGTGTTCAACAATATGGGGCGGTCCAACGCTTAATATGTGATTATATTAATGCTTTAGGACTCTGTATAATGCTGCATATACAATATGAACCATGTGTCTCTAACAGTTTGGCTGTGACTCACATTTTTAAAATATTAGGTGTTTAACCATATGGGGCAGTCCAACGCTTAATATGTGCATATAGTGATGCTTTGGGACTCAGTTGAACGCCTTATATTCTATATGAACTGTGTAAGTACGATAGTATGGCTGTAACTGACATTTTTGAAATATTAGGTGTTTAACCATAGGGGCAGTCGATCGCTTAATATGTGCATATAGTAATGCTTTGGGACTCTGTATAGCGCCTCATATTCAATATGAACTGCGTGTCTACCATAGTTTGGCTGTAGCTGACATTTTTGGAATATTAGGTGTTCAACATTATAATGCCGTCCAACGCTTAATATGTGCATATAGTAATGCTTAAAGACTCTGTATAGCGCCTCATATTCAATATGTACTGTGTGCCTACGATAGTTTGGCTGTAACTGACATTTTTGGAATATTAGGTGTTCTACATTATAGGGCTGTCTAACGCTTAATATGTAAGTATAGTGATGTTTTGGGACTCTGTTGAACGCCTCATATTCAATATGAACTGTGTGCCTACGATAGTATGGCTGTAACTGACATTTTTGGAATATTAGGTGTTCAACCACATGGGGCAGTCCAACGCTTAATATGTGAGTATAGTGATGTTTTGGGACTCTGTTAAACGCCTCATATTCAATATGAACTGCGTGCCTACCATAGTTTGGCTGAAGCTGATATTTTTGGAATATTAGGTGTTCAACATTATGGGGCGGTCCAACGCTTAATATGTGATTATATTATTGCTTTAGGACTCTGTATAAAGCTGCATATACAATATGAACCATGAGTCTCTAACAGTTTGGCTGTAACTGACATTTTTGGAATATTAGGTGTTCAACCACATGGGGCAGTCCAACGCCTAATATGTGATTATATTATTGCTTTTGGACACTGTATAAAGCTGCATATACAATATGAACCATGTGTCTTTAACAGTTTGGCTGTAACTCACATTTTTGGAATATTAGGTGTTCAACAACATGGGACAGTCTAACGCTTAATATGTGATTATATTATTGCTTTGGGACTCTGTATAACGCTGCATATACAATATGAACCATGTGTCTTTAACAGTTTGGCTGTAACTCACATTTTTGGAATATTAGGTGTTCAACCACATGGGGCAGTCCAACGCCTAATATGTGCATATAGTGATGCATTGGGGCTCTGTTGAACGCCTCATATTCCATATGAACTGTGTGAGTACGATAGTATGGCTGTAACTGGCATTTTTGAAATATTAGTTGTTTAACCATATGGGGCAGTCGATCGCTTAATATGTGCATATAGTAATGCTTTGGGACTCTGTATAGCGCCTCATATTCAATATGAACTGCGTGTCTACCATAGTTTGGCTGTAGCTGACATTTTTGGAATATTAGGTGTTCAACATTATGGGGCGGTCCAACGCTTAATATGTGATTATATTAATGCTTTAAGACTCTGTATAAAGCTGCATATACAATATGAACCATGAGTCTCTAACAGTTTGGCTGTAACTGACATTTTTGGAATATTAGGTGTTCAACCACATGGGGCAGTCCAACGCTTAATATGTGCATATAGTGATGCTTTGGGACTCGGTTGAACGCCTCATATTCCATATGAACTGTGTGAGTCCGATAGTTTGGCTGTAACTGACATTTTTGAAATATTAGGTGTTTAACCATATGGGGCAGTCCAACGCTTAATATGTGCATATAGTAATGCTTTAAGACTCTGTATAGCGCCTCATATTCAATATGAACTGCGTGTCTACCATAGTTTGGCTGTAGCAGACATTTTTGGAATATTAAGTGTTCAACAATATGGGGCGGTCCAACGCTTAATATGTGATTATATTAATGCTTAAGGACTCTGTATAAAGCTTTATATACAATATGAACCATGTGCCCCTAACAGTTTGGCTGTAACTGACATTTTCGGAATATTAGGTGTTCAACCACATGGGGCAGTTCAACGCATAATATGTGCATATAGTGATGTTTTGGGACTCTGTTGAACGCCTCATATTCAATATGAACTGTGTGCCTACGATAGTATGGCTGTAACTGACATTTTTGTAATATTAGGTGTTTAACCATATGGGGCAATCCAACGCTTAATATGTGATTATATTATTGCTTTGGAGCTCTGTATAAAGCTGCATATACAATATGAAACATGTGTCTCTAACAGTTTGGCTGTAACTCACATTTTTGGAATATTAGGTGTTCAACCGCATAGGGCAGTCCAACGCTTAATATGTGCATATTGTGATGCTTTGGGACTCTGTTGAACGCCTCATATTCCATATGAACTGTGTGCGTACGATAGTATGTCTGTAACTGACATTTTTGAAATATTAGGTGTTTAACCATATGGGGCAGTCCAACGCTTAATATGTGATTATATTATTTCTTTGGGACTCTATAACGCTGCATATACAATATGAACCATGTGCCTCTAACAGTTTGGCTGTAACTGACATTTTCGGAATATTAGGTGTTCAACCACATGGGGCAGTTCAACGCATAATATGTGCATATAGTGATGCTTTGGGACTCTGTTGAACGCCTCATATTCCATATGAACTGTGTGAGTACGATAGTTTGGCTGTAATTGACATTTTTGAAATATTAGGTGTTCAACCACATGGGGCAGTCCAACGCTTAATATGTGATTATATTATTTCTTTGGGACTTTGTATAACGCTGCATATACAATATAAACCATGTGCCTCTAATAGTTTAGCTGTAATTCACATTTTTGAAATACTAGGTGTTTAACCATATGGGGCAGTCCAACGCTTAATATGTGAGTATAGTGATGTTTTGGGACTCTGTTTAACTCCTCCTATTCAATATGAACTGTGTGCCTAAGATAGTATGGCTGACATTTTTGGAATATTAGGTGTTCAACCACATGGGGCAGTCCAACGCTTAATATGTGATTATATTATTGCTTTGGGACTCTGTATAACACTACATATTCAATATGAACTGCGTGCCTACCATAGTTTGGCTGTAGCAGACATTTTTGGAATATTAAGTGTTCAACAATATGGGGCGGTCCAACGCTTAATATGTGATTATATTAATGCTTTAGGACTCTGTATAATGCTGCATATACAATATGAACCATGTGTCTCTAACAGTTTGGCTGTGACTCACATTTTTAAAATATTAGGTGTTCAACCACATGGGGCAGTTCAACGCTTAATATGTGCATATTGTGATGCTTTGGGACTCTGTTAAACGCCTCATATTCCATATGAACTGTGTGAGTACGATAGTTTGGCTGTATCTGACATTTTTGAAATATTAGGTGTTTAACCTTATGGGGCAGTCCAACGCTTAATATGTGATTATATTATTGCTTTGGGACTCTGTATAACACTACATATTCAATATGAACTGCGTGCCTACCATAGTTTGGCTGTAGCAGACATTTTTGGAATATTAAGTGTTCAACAATATGGGGCGGTCCAACGCTTAATATGTGATTATATTAATGCTTTAGGACTCTGTATAATGCTGCATATACAATATGAACCATGTGTCTCTAACAGTTTGGCTGTGACTCACATTTTTAAAATATTAGGTGTTCAACCACATGGGGCAGTCCAACGCTTAATATGTGCATATTGTGATGCTTTGGGACTCTGTTAAACGCCTCATATTCCATATGAACTGTGCGAGTACGATAGTTTGGCTGTATCTGACATTTTTGAAATATTAGGTGTTTAACCTTATGGGGCAGTCCAACGCTTAATATGTGATTATATTATTGCTTTATGACTCTGTATAACACTACATATTCAATATGAACTGCGTGCCTACCATAGTTTGGCTGTAGCAGACATTTTTGGAATATTAAGTGTTCAACAATATGGGGCGGTCCAACGCTTAATATGTGATAATATTAACGCTTTAGGACTCTGTATAATGCTGCATATACAATATGAACCATGTGTCTCTAACAGTTTGGCTGTGACTTACATTTGTAAAATATTAGGTGTTCAACCACATGGGGCAGTCCAACGCTTAATATGTGCATATAGTGATGCTTTGGGACTCTGTTGAACGCCTTATATTCCATATGAACTGTGTAAGTACGATAGTTTGGCTGTAACTGACATTTTTGGAATATTAGGTGTTCAACATTATGGGGCAGTCCAACGCTTAATATGTGATTATATTATTTCTTTGGGACTCTGTATAACGCTGCATATACAATATAAACCATGTGTCTCTAACAGTTTGGCTGTGACTCACATTTTTAAAATATTAGGTGTTCAACCACATGGGGCAGTTCAACGCTTAATATGTGCATATTGTGATGCTTTGGGACTCTGTTAAACGCCTCATATTCCATATGAACTGTGTGAGTACGATAGTTTGGCTGTATCTGACATTTTTGAAATATTAGGTGTTTAACCTTATGGGGCAGTCCAACGCTTAATATGTGATTATATTATTGCTTTGGGACTCTGTATAACACTACATATTCAATATGAACTGCGTGCCTACCATAGTTTGGCTGTAGCAGACATTTTTGGAATATTAAGTGTTCAACAATATGGGGCGGTCCAACGCTTAATATGTGATTATATTAATGCTTTAGGACTCTGTATAATGCTGCATATACAATATGAACCATGTGTCTCTAACAGTTTGGCTGTGACTCACATTTTTAAAATATTAGGTGTTCAACCACATGGGGCAGTCCAACGCTTAATATGTGCATATTGTGATGCTTTGGGACTCTGTTAAACGCCTCATATTCCATATGAACTGTGCGAGTACGATAGTTTGGCTGTATCTGACATTTTTGAAATATTAGGTGTTTAACCTTATGGGGCAGTCCAACGCTTAATATGTGATTATATTATTGCTTTATGACTCTGTATAACACTACATATTCAATATGAACTGCGTGCCTACCATAGTTTGGCTGTAGCAGACATTTTTGGAATATTAAGTGTTCAACAATATGGGGCGGTCCAACGCTTAATATGTGATAATATTAACGCTTTAGGACTCTGTATAATGCTGCATATACAATATGAACCATGTGTCTCTAACAGTTTGGCTGTGACTTACATTTTTAAAATATTAGGTGTTCAACCACATGGGGCAGTCCAACGCTTAATATGTGCATATAGTGATGCTTTGGGACTCTGTTGAACGCCTTATATTCCATATGAACTGTGTAAGTACGATAGTTTGGCTGTAACTGACATTTTTGGAATATTAGGTGTTCAACATTATGGGGCAGTCCAACGCTTAATATGTGATTATATTATTTCTTTGGGACTCTGTATAACGCTGCATATACAATATAAACCATGTGCCTCTAATAGTTTAGCTGTAATTCATATTTTTGAAATATTAGGTGTTTAACCATATGGGGCAGTCCAACGCTTAATATGTGATTATATTATTGCTTTGGGACTCTGTATAACACTACATATTCAATATGAACTGCGTGCCTACCATAGTTTGGCTGTAGCAGACATTTTTGGAATATTAAGTATTCAACAATATGGGGCGGTCCAACGCTTAATATGTGATTATATTAATGTATTAGGACTCTGTATAATGCTGCATATACAATATGAACCATGTGTCTCTAACAGTTTGGCTGTGACTCACATTTTTAAAATATTAGGTGTTCAACCACATGGGGCAGTCCAACGCTTAATATGTGCATATTGTGATGCTTTGGGACTCTGTTAAACGCCTCATATTCCATATGAACTGTGTGAGTACGATAGTTTGGCTGTATCTGACATTTTTGAAATATTAGGTGTTTAACCTTATGGGGCAGTCCAACGCTTAATATGTGATTATATTATTGCTTTGGGACTCTGTATAACACTACATATTCAATATGAACTGCGTGCCTACCATAGTTTGGCTGTAGCAGACATTTTTGGAATATTAAGTGTTCAACAATATGGGGCGGTCCAACGCTTAATATGTGATTATATTAATGATTTAGGACTCTGTATAATGCTGCATATACAATATGAACCATGTGTCTCTAACAGTTTGGCTGTGACTCACATTTTTAAAATATTAGGTGTTCAACCACATGGGGCAGTCCAACGCTTAATATGTGCATATTGTGATGCTTTGGGACTCTGTTAAACGCCTCATATTCCATATGAACTGTGCGAGTACGATAGTTTGGCTGTAACTGACATTTTTGAAATATTAGGTGTTTAACCTTATGGGGCAGTCCAACGCTTAATATGTGATTATATTATTGCTTTGGGACTCTGTATAACACTACATATTCAATATGAACTGCGTGCCTACCATAGTTTGGCTGTAGCAGACATTTTTGGAATATTAAGTGTTCAACAATATGGGGCGGTCCAACGCTTAATATGTGATTATATTATTGCTTTGGGACTCTGTATAACACTACATATTCAATATGAACTGCGTGCCTACCATAGTTTGGCTGTAGCTGACATTTTTGGAATATTAGATGTTTAACATTATGGGGCGTTCCTACGCTTAATCTGTGATTATATTATTGCTATAGGACTCTGTATAAAGCTGCATATACAATATGAACCATGAGTCTCTAACAGTTTGGCTGTAACTGACATTTTTGGAATATTAGGTGTTCAACCACATGGGGCAGTCCAACGCTTAATATGTGCATATAGTGATGCTTTGGGACTCGGTTGAACGCCTCATATTCCATATAAACTGTGTGAGTCCGATAGTTTGGCTGTAACTGACATTTTTTGGAATTTTAGGTGTTCAACCACATGGGGCAGTCCAACGCTTAATATGAGATATTATTGCTTTGGGACTCTGTTGAACTCCTCATATTCAATATGAACTGCGTGCCTACCATAGTTTGGCTGTAGCTGACATTTTTGGAATATTAGATGTTTAACATTATGGGGCGTTCCTACGCTTAATATGTGATTATATTAATGCTATAGGACTCTGTATAAAGCTGCATATACAATATGAACCATGAGTCTCTAACAGTTTGGCTGTAACTGACATTTTTGGAATATTAGGTGTTCAACCACATGGGGCAGTCCAACGCTTAATAAGTGACTATATTAATGCTTTGTGCCTCTGTAAAACGTTGCATATTCGATATGAACTTTGTGCCTCTAATAGTTTGGCTGTAACGGACACTTTTGGAATAAGAGTTGTTCAACCACATGCTGCAGTCTAACAATATGTGACTATATTAATGCTTAGGGACTCTGTATAACGCTGCATATACAGTATGAACTCTGTGATCCTTATAGTTTGGCTGTTACTGACATATTTGGAATATTAGGTGTTCAACCACATGTTGCAGTTCAACGCTTAATATGTGATTATATTAATGCTTTGGGCCTCTGTATAACGCTGCTTATACAAAATGAACTCTGTGCCTCTAATAGTTTGGCTGTAACGGACATTTTTGGAATATTAGGTGTTCAGCAACATGGGGCAGTCCAACGCTTAATATGTGTCTATATTAATGCTTTGGGCCTCTGTATAACGCTGCTTATACAAAATGAACTCTGTGCCTCTAATAGTTTGGCTGTAACGGACACTTTTGGAATATAAGGTGTTTAACCACATGGAGCAGTCCAACGCTTAATAAGTGACTATATTAATGCTTTGTGCCTCTGTAAAACGTTGCATATTCGATATGAACTTTGTGCTTCTAATAGTTTGGCTGTAACGGACACTTTTGAAATATGAGGTGTTCAACCACATGCTGCAGTCCAATGCTTAATATGTGACTAAATTAATGCTTTGGGCCTCTGTATAACGCTGCTTATACAAAATGAACTCTGTGCCTCTGATAGTTTGGCTGTAACTGACATTTTTGGAGTATTAGGTGTTTAACCACATGGGGAAGTCCAACGCTTAATAAGTGACTATATTAATGCTTTGGGCCTCTGTAAAACGCTGCTTATACAAAATGAACTCTGTGCCTCTAATAGTTTGGCTGTAACGGACACATTTGGAATATTAGTTGTTTAACTACATGGAGCAGTCCAACGCTTAATAAGTGACTATATAAATGCTTGGGGCCTCTGTATAACGCTGCATATACAATATGAGCAATGTGCCTCTAATAGTTTGGCTGTAACGGACATTTTTGGAATATTAGGTGTTCAATCATATGGGGAAGTCCAACGCTTAATAAGTGACTATTATAATGCTTTGGGCCTCTGTATATCGCTGCATATACAATATGAACTCTGTGTCTCTAATAGTTTGGCTGTAACGGACACTTTTGGAATATTATGTGTTCAAACACATGTTGCAGTCCAATGCTTAATATGTGACTAAATTAATGCTTTGGGCCTCTGTATAACGCTGCTTATACAAAATGAACTCTGTGCCTCTAATAGTTTGGCTGTAACGGACACATTTGGAATATTAGTTGTTTAACTACATGGAGCAGTCCAACGCTTAATAAGTGACTATATTAATGTTTTGGGCCTCTGTAAAACGCTGCATATTCGATATGAACTTTGTGCCTCTAATAGTTTAGCTGTAACGGACATTTTTGGAATATTAGGTGTTCAACCACATGGGGCAGTCCAACGCTTAATAAGTGACTATATTAATGCTTTGGGCCTCTGTAAAACGCTGCATATTCGATATGAACTTTGTGCCTCTAATAGTTTGCTGTAACGGACAATTTTGGAATAAGAGGTGTTCAACCACATGCTGCAGTCTAACAATATGTGACTATATTAATGCTTAGGGACTCTGTTTAACGCTGCATATTCGATATGATCTTTGTGCCTCTAATAGTTTGGCTGTAACGGACAGTTTTGGAATATTAGGTGTTCAACCACATGGGGCAGTCCAACGCTTAATAAGTGACTGTATTAATGCTTTGGGCCTCTGTATAACGCTACTTATACAAAATGAATTCTGTGCCTCTAATAGTTTGGCTGTAACGGACACATTTGGAATATTAGGTGTTTAACCACATGGAGCAGTCCAACGCTTAATAAGTGACTATATTAATGCTTTGTGCCTCTGTAAAACGTTGCATATTCGATATGAACTTTGTGCCTCTAATAGTTTGGCTGTAACGGACACTTTTGGAATAAGAGGTGTTCAACCACATGCTGCAGTCTAACAATATGTGACTATATTTATGCTTAGGGACTCTGTATAACGCTGCATATTCGATATGATCTTTGTGCCTCTAATAGTTTGGCTGTAACGGACAGTTTTGGAATATTAGGTGTTCAACCACATGGGGCAGTCCAACGCTTAATAAGTGACTATATTAATGCTTTGGGCCTCTGTATAACGCTACTTATACAAAATGAATTCTGTGCCTCTTATAGTTTGGCTGTAACAGACACTTTTGGAATATTAGGTGTTCAACCACATGGGGCAGTCCAACGCTTAATATATGATTATATTATTGCATTGGGACTCTGTATAACACTACATATTCAATATGAACTGCATGCCTACCATAGTTTGGCTGTAGCTGACATTTTTGGAATATTAGGTGTTCAACATTATGGGGCGGTCCAACGCTTAATATGTGATTATATTATTGCTTTGGGACTCTGTATAACACTGCATATTCAATATGAACTGCGTGCCTACCATAGTTTGGCTGTAGCTGACATTTTTGGAATATTAGATGTTTAACATTATGGGGCGTTCCTACGCTTAATATGTGATTATATTAATGCTATAGGACTCTGTATAAAGCTGCATATACAATATGAACCATGAGTCTCTAACAGTTTGGCTGTAACTGACATTTTTGGAATATTAGGTGTTCAACCACATGGGGCAGTCCAACGCTTAATATGTGCATATGGTGATGCTTTGGGACTCGGTTGAACGCCTCATATTCCATATGAACTGTGTGAGTCCGATAGTTTGGCTGTAACTGACATTTTTGGAATTTTAGGTGTTCAACCACATGGGGCAGTCCAACGCTTAATATGAGATATTATTGCTTTGGGACTCTGTTGAACTCCTCATATTCAATATGAACTGCGTGCCTACCATAGTTTGGCTGTAGCTGACATTTTTGGAATATTAGGTGTTCAACATTATAGGGCCGTCCAACGCTTAATATGTGATTATATTAATGCTTTGGGACTCTGTATAAAGCTGCATATACAATATGAAACATGCGTCTTTAACAGTATGGCTGTAACTCACAATTTTGGAATATTAGGTGTTCAACCACATGGGGCAGTCCAACGCTTAATAGATGATTATATTATTGCTTTGGGACTCTGTATAACACTACATATTCAATATGAACTGCGTGCCTACCATAGTTTGGCTGTAGCTGACATTTTTGGAATATTAGGTGTTCAACATTATGGGGCGGTCCAACGCTTAATATGTGATTATATTATTGCTTTGGGACTCTGTATAACACTACATATTCAATATGAACTGCGTGCCTACCATAGTTTGGCTGTAGCTGACATTTTTGGAATATTAGATGTTTAACATTATGGGGCGTTCCTACGCTTAATATGTGATTATATTAATGCTATAGGACTCTGTATAAAGCTGCATATACAATATGAACCATGAGTCTCTAACAGTTTGGCTGTAACTGACATTTTTGGAATATTAGGTGTTCAACCACATGGGGCAGTCCAACGCTTAATATGTGCATATAGTGATGCTTTGGGACTCGGTTGAACGCCTCATATTCCATATGAACTGTGTGAGTCCGATAGTTTGGCTGTAACTGACATTTTTGGAATTTTAGGTGTTCAACCACATGGGGCAGTCCAACGCTTAATATGAGATATTATTGCTTTGGGACTCTGTTGAACTCCTCATATTCAATATGAACTGCGTGCCTACCATAGTTTGGCTGTAGCTGACATTTTTGGAATATTAGGTGTTCAACATTATAGGGCGGTCCAACGCTTAACATGTGAATATATTAATGCTTTGGGACTCTGTATAAAGCTGCATATACAAATAGTAATGCTTTAAGACTCTGTATAGCGCCTCATATTCAATATGAACTGTGTGCATACGATAGTTTGGCTGTAACTGACATTTTTGAAATATTAGGTGTTCAACATTATGGGGCTGTCTAACGCTTAATATGTAAGTATAGTGATGTTTTGGGACTCTGTTGAACGCCTCATATTCAATATGAACTGTGTACCTACGATAGTATGGCTGTAACTGACATTTTTGGACTATTAGGTGTTCAACCACATGAGGCAGTCCAACGCCTAATATGTGCATATAGTAATGCTTTAAGACTCTGTATAGCGCCTCATATTCAATATGAACTGTGTGCATACGATAGTTTGGCTGTAACTGACATTTTTGGAATATTAGGTGTTCAACCACATGAGGCAGTCCAACGCTTAATTAGTGTCTATATTAATGCTTTGGGCCTCTGTATAACGCTGCATATACAATATGAGAAATGTGCCTCTAATAGTTTGGCTGTAACGGACATTTTTGGAATATTAGATGTTCAACCACATGAAGCAGTCCAACGCTTAATAAGTGACTATATTAATGCTTTGGGCCCCTGTATAACGCTGCATATACAATATGAACTCTGTGTCTCTAATAGTTTGGCTGTAACGGACACTTTTGGAATATTAGGTGTTCAACAACATGGGGCAGTCCAACGCTTAATAAGGGACTATATTAATGCTTTGGGCCTCTGTATAACGCTACTTATACAAAATGAATTCTGTGCCTCTTATAGTTTGGCTGTAACAGACACTTTTGGAATATTAGGTGTTCAACCTCATGGGGCAGTCCAACGCTTAATATGTGGTTATATTAATGCTTCGGGACTCTGTATAACGCTGCATATACAGTATGAACTCTGTGCCTCTTATAGATTGGCTGTAACTGACACTTTTGGAATATTATGTGTTCAACCACAGTTTCAGTCCAACGCTTAATAAGTGACTATATAAATGCTTGGGGCCTCTGTATAACGCTGCATATACAATATGAGCAATGTGCCTCTAATAGTTTGGCTGTAACGGACATTTTTGGAATATTAGGTGTTCAATCATATGGGGAAGTCCAACGCTTAATAAGTGACTATTATAATGCTTTGGGCCTCTGTATAACGCTGCATATACAATATGAACTCTGTGTCTCTAATAGTTTGGCTGTAACGGACACTTTTGGAATATTATGTGTTCAAACACATGTTGCAGTCCAATGCTTAATATGTGACTAAATTAATGCTTTGGGCCTCTGTATAACGCTGCTTATACAAAATGAACTCTGTGCCTCTGATAGTTTGGCTGTAACTGACATTTTTGGAGTATTAGGTGTTTAACCACATGGGGAAGTCCAACGCTTAATAAGTGACTATATTAATGCTTTGGGCCTCTGTAAAACGCTGCATATTCGATATGAACTTTGTGCCTCTAATAGTTTAGCTGTAACGGACATTTTTGGAATATTAGGTGTTCAACCACATGGGGCAGTCCAACGCTTAATAAGTGACTATATTAATGCTTTGGGCCTCTGTAAAACGCTGCATATTCGATATGAACTTTGTGCCTCTAATAGTTTGGCTGTAACGGACACATTTGGAATATTAGGTGTTTAACCACATGGAGCAGTCCAACGCTTAATAAGTGACTATATTAATGCTTTGTGCCTCTGTAAAACGTTGCATATTCGATATGAACTTTGTGCCTCTAATAGTTTGGCTGTAACTGACACTTTTGAAATATTATGTGTTCAACCACAGTTTCAGTCCAACGCTTAATAAGTGACTATATAAATGCTTGGGGCCTCTGTATAACGCTGCATATACAATATGAGCAATGTGCCTCTAATAGTTTGGCTGTAACGGACATTTTTGGAATATTAGGTGTTCAATCATATGGGGAAGTCCAACGCTTAATAAGTGACTATTATAATGCTTTGGGCCTCTGTATATCGCTGCATATACAATATGAACTCTGTGTCTCTAATAGTTTGGCTGTAACGGACACTTTTGGAATATTATGTGTTCAAACACATGTTGCAGTCCAATGCTTAATATGTGACTAAATTAATGCTTTGGGCCTCTGTATAACGCTGCTTATACAAAATGAACTCTGTGCCTCTAATAGTTTGGCTGTAACGGACACATTTGGAATATTAGTTGTTTAACTACATGGAGCAGTCCAACGTTTAATAAGTGACTATATTAATGTTTTGGGCCTCTGTAAAACGCTGCATATTCGATATGAACTTTGTGCCTCTAATAGTTTAGCTGTAACGGACATTTTTGGAATATTAGGTGTTCAACCACATGGGGCAGTCCAACGCTTAATAAGTGACTATATTAATGCTTTGGGCCTCTTTAAAACGCTGCATATTCGATATGAACTTTGTGCCTCTAATAGTTTGGCTGTAACGGACACTTTTGGAATAAGAGGTGTTCAACCACATGCTGCAGTCTAAAAATATGTGACTATATTAATGCTTAGGGACTCTGTATAACGCTGCATATTCGATATGATCTTTGTGCCTCTAATAGTTTGGCTGTAACGGACAGTTTTGGAATATTAGGTGTTCAACATTATGGGGCGGTCCAACGCTTAATATGTGATTATATTATTGCTTTAGGACTCTGTATAAAGCTGCATATACAATATGAACCATGAGTCTCTAACAGTTTGGCTGTAACGGACAGTTTTGGAATATTAGGTGTTCAACCACATGGGGCAGTCCAACGCTTAATAAGTGACTATATTAATGCTTTGGGCCTCTGTATAACGCTACTTATACAAAATGAATTCTGTGCCTCTTATAGTTTGGCTGTAACAGACACTTTTGGAATATTAGGTGTTCAACCACATGGGGCAGTCCAACGCTTAATATGTGGTTGTAATAATGCTTCGGGACTCTGTATAACGCTGCATATACAGTATGAACTCTGTGCCTCTTATAGTTTGGCTGTAACTGACACTTTTGGAATATTATGTGTTCAAACACATGTTGCAGTCCAATGCTTAATATGTGACTAAATTAATGCTTTGGGCCTCTGTATAACGCTGCTTATACAAAATGAACTCTGTGCCTCTGATAGTTTGGCTGTAACTGACATTTTTGGAGTATTAGGTGTTTAACCACATGGGGAAGTCCAACGCTTAATAAGTGAGTATATTAATGCTTTGGGCCTCTGTATAACGCTGCTTATACAAAATGAACTCTGTGCCTCTGATAGTTTGGCTGTAACGGACACTTTTGGAATATTAGGTGTTTAAACACATGGAGCAGTCCAACGCTTAATAAGTGACTATATTAATGTTTTGGGCCTCTGTATAACGCTGCATATACAATATGAACTCTGTGTCTCTAATAGTTTGGCTGTAACGGACACTTTTGGAATATTATGTGTTCAAACACATGTTGCAGTCCAATGCTTAATATGTGACTAAATTAATGCTTTGGGCCTCTGTATAACGCTGCTTATACAAAATGAACTCTGTGCCTCTGATAGTTTGGCTGTAACGGACACTTTTGGGATAAGAGGTGTTCAAACACATGCTGCAGTCCAACGCTTAATATGTGATTACATTAATGCTTTGGGACTCTGTATAAAGCTGCATATACAATATGAACCATGCGTCTTTAACAGTTTGGCTGTAACTCACATTTTTGGAATAATAGGTGTTCAACCACATGGGGCAGTCCAACGCTTAATATGTGATTATATTATTGCTTTGAGACTCTGTATAACACTACATATTCAATATGAACCGCGTGCCTACCATAGTTTGGCTGTAGCTGACATTTTTGGAATATTAGGTGTTCAACATTATGGGGCGGTCCAACGCTTAATATGTGATTATATTAATGCTTTAGGACTCTGAATAAAGCTGCATATACAATATGAACCATGAGTCTCTAACAGTTTGGCTGTAACTGACATTTTTGGAATATTAGGTGTTCAACCACATGGGGCAGTCCAACGCTTAATATGTGCATATAGTGATGCTTTGGGACTCGGTTGAACGCCTCATATTCCATATGAACTGTGTGAGTCCGATAGTTTGGCTGTAACTGACATTTTTGGAATTTTAGGTGTTCAACCACATGGGGCAGTCCAACGCTTAATATGAGATATTATTGCTTTGGGACTCTGTTGAACTCCTCATATTCAATATGAACTGCGTGCCTACCATAGTTTGGCTGTAGCTGACATTTTTGGAATATTAGGTGTTCAACATTATAGGGCGGTCCAACGCTTAACATGTGAATATATTAATGCTTTGGGACTCTGTATAAAGCTGCATATACAAATAGTAATGCTTTAAGACTCTGTATAGCGCCTCATATTCAATATGAACTGTGTACCTACGATAGTATGGCTGTAACTGACATTTTTGGACTATTAGGTGTTCAACCACATGAGGCAGTCCAACGCCTAATATGTGCATATAGTAATGCTTTAAGACTCTGTATAGCGCCTCATATTCAATATGAACTGTGTGCATACGATAGTTTGGCTGTAACTGACATTTTTGGAATATTAGGTGTTCAACCACATGAGGCAGTCCAACGCTTAATTAGTGTCTATATTAATGCTTTGGGCCTCTGTATAACGCTGCATATACAATATGAGAAATGTGCCTCTAATAGTTTGGCTGTAACGGACATTTTTGGAATATTTGATGTTCAACCACATGAAGCAGTCCAACGCTTAATAAGTGACTATATTAATGCTTTGGGCCCCTGTATAACGCTGCATATACAATATCAACTCTGTGTCTCTAATAGTTTGGCTGTAACGGACACTTTTGGAATATTAGGTGTTCAACAACATGGGGCAGTCCAACGCTTAATAAGGGACTATATTAATGCTTTGGGCCTCTGTATAACGCTACTTATACAAAATGAATTCTGTGCCTCTTATAGTTTGGCTGTAACAGACACTTTTGGAATATTAGGTGTTCAACCTCATGGGGCAGTCCAACGCTTAATATGTGGTTATATTAATGCTTCGGGACTCTGTATAACGCTGCATATACAGTATGAACTCTGTGCCTCTTATAGATTGGCTGTAACTGACACTTTTGGAATATTATGTGTTCAACCACAGTTTCAGTCCAACGCTTAATAAGTGACTATATAAATGCTTGGGGCCTCTGTATAACGCTGCATATACAATATGAGCAATGTGCCTCTAATAGTTTGGCTGTAACGGACATTTTTGGAATATTAGGTGTTCAATCATATGGGGAAGTCCAACGCTTAATAAGTGACTATTATAATGCTTTGGGCCTCTGTATAACGCTGCATATACAATATGAACTCTGTGTCTCTAATAGTTTGGCTGTAACGGACACTTTTGGAATATTATGTGTTCAAACACATGTTGCAGTCCAATGCTTAATATGTGACTAAATTAATGCTTTGGGCCTCTGTATAACGCTGCTTATACAAAATGAACTCTGTGCCTCTGATAGTTTGGCTGTAACTGACATTTTTGGAGTATTAGGTGTTTAACCACATGGGGAAGTCCAACGCTTAATAAGTGACTATATTAATGCTTTGGGCCTCTGTAAAACGCTGCATATTCGATATGAACTTTGTGCCTCTAATAGTTTAGCTGTAACGGACATTTTTGGAATATTAGGTGTTCAACCACATGGGGCAGTCCAACGCTTAATAAGTGACTATATTAATGCTTTGGGCCTCTGTAAAACGCTGCATATTCGATATGAACTTTGTGCCTCTAATAGTTTGGCTGTAACGGACACATTTGGAATATTAGGTGTTTAACCACATGGAGCAGTCCAACGCTTAATAAGTGACTATATTAATGCTTTGTGCCTCTGTAAAACGTTGCATATTCGATATGAACTTTGTGCCTCTAATAGTTTGGCTGTAACTGACACTTTTGAAATATTATGTGTTCAACCACAGTTTCAGTCCAACGCTTAATAAGTGACTATATAAATGCTTGGGGCCTCTGTATAACGCTGCATATACAATATGAGCAATGTGCCTCTAATAGTTTGGCTGTAACGGACATTTTTGGAATATTAGGTGTTCAATCATATGGGGAAGTCCAACGCTTAATAAGTGACTATTATAATGCTTTGGGCCTCTGTATATCGCTGCATATACAATATGAACTCTGTGTCTCTAATAGTTTGGCTGTAACGGACACTTTTGGAATATTATGTGTTCAAACACATGTTGCAGTCCAATGCTTAATATGTGACTAAATTAATGCTTTGGGCCTCTGTATAACGCTGCTTATACAAAATGAACTCTGTGCCTCTAATAGTTTGGCTGTAACGGACACATTTGGAATATTAGTTGTTTAACTACATGGAGCAGTCCAACGTTTAATAAGTGACTATATTAATGTTTTGGGCCTCTGTAAAACGCTGCATATTCGATATGAACTTTGTGCCTCTAATAGTTTAGCTGTAACGGACATTTTTGGAATATTAGGTGTTCAACCACATGGGGCAGTCCAACGCTTAATAAGTGACTATATTAATGCTTTGGGCCTCTTTAAAACGCTGCATATTCGATATGAACTTTGTGCCTCTAATAGTTTGGCTGTAACGGACACTTTTGGAATAAGAGGTGTTCAACCACATGCTGCAGTCTAAAAATATGTGACTATATTAATGCTTAGGGACTCTGTATAACGCTGCATATTCGATATGATCTTTGTGCCTCTAATAGTTTGGCTGTAACGGACAGTTTTGGAATATTAGGTGTTCAACATTATGGGGCGGTCCAACGCTTAATATGTGATTATATTATTGCTTTAGGACTCTGTATAAAGCTGCATATACAATATGAACCATGAGTCTCTAACAGTTTGGCTGTAACGGACAGTTTTGGAATATTAGGTGTTCAACCACATGGGGCAGTCCAACGCTTAATAAGTGACTATATTAATGCTTTGGGCCTCTGTATAACGCTACTTATACAAAATGAATTCTGTGCCTCTTATAGTTTGGCTGTAACAGACACTTTTGGAATATTAGGTGTTCAACCACATGGGGCAGTCCAACGCTTAATATGTGGTTGTAATAATGCTTCGGGACTCTGTATAACGCTGCATATACAGTATGAACTCTGTGCCTCTTATAGTTTGGCTGTAACTGACACTTTTGGAATATTATGTGTTCAAACACATGTTGCAGTCCAATGCTTAATATGTGACTAAATTAATGCTTTGGGCCTCTGTATAACGCTGCTTATACAAAATGAACTCTGTGCCTCTGATAGTTTGGCTGTAACTGACATTTTTGGAGTATTAGGTGTTTAACCACATGGGGAAGTCCAACGCTTAATAAGTGAGTATATTAATGCTTTGGGCCTCTGTATAACGCTGCTTATACAAAATGAACTCTGTGCCTCTGATAGTTTGGCTGTAACGGACACTTTTGGAATATTAGGTGTTTAAACACATGGAGCAGTCCAACGCTTAATAAGTGACTATATTAATGTTTTGGGCCTCTGTATAACGCTGCATATACAATATGAACTCTGTGTCTCTAATAGTTTGGCTGTAACGGACACTTTTGGAATATTATGTGTTCAAACACATGTTGCAGTCCAATGCTTAATATGTGACTAAATTAATGCTTTGGGCCTCTGTATAACGCTGCTTATACAAAATGAACTCTGTGCCTCTGATAGTTTGGCTGTAACGGACACTTTTGGGATAAGAGGTGTTCAAACACATGCTGCAGTCCAACGCTTAATATGTGATTACATTAATGCTTTGGGACTCTGTATAAAGCTGCATATACAATATGAACCATGCGTCTTTAACAGTTTGGCTGTAACTCACATTTTTGGAATAATAGGTGTTCAACCACATGGGGCAGTCCAACGCTTAATATGTGATTATATTATTGCTTTGAGACTCTGTATAACACTACATATTCAATATGAACCGCGTGCCTACCATAGTTTGGCTGTAGCTGACATTTTTGGAATATTAGGTGTTCAACATTATGGGGCGGTCCAACGCTTAATATGTGATTATATTAATGCTTTAGGACTCTGAATAAAGCTGCATATACAATATGAACCATGAGTCTCTAACAGTTTGGCTGTAACTGACATTTTTGGAATATTAGGTGTTCAACCACATGGGGCAGTCCAACGCTTAATATGTGCATATAGTGATGCTTTGGGACTCGGTTGAACGCCTCATATTCCATATGAACTGTGTGAGTCCGATAGTTTGGCTGTAACTGACATTTTTGGAATATTTGGTATTCAACATTATGGGGCAGTCCAACGCTTAATATGTGATTATATTATTGCTTTGGGACTCTGTATAAAGCTGCATATACAATATGAACCATGCGTCTTTAACAGTTTGGCTGTAATTCACATTTTTGGAATATTAGGTGTTCAACTACATGGGGCAGTCCAACGCTTAATATGTGTTTATATTATTGCTTTGGGACTCTGTATAAAGCTGCATATACAATATGAACCATGCGTCTTTAACAGTTTGTCTGTAACTCACATTTTTGGAATATTAGGTGTTCAACCCACATGGGGCAGTCCAACGCCTAATATGTGCATATAGTGATGCTTTCGGACTCTGTTGAACGCCTCATATTCAATATGAACTGTGTGCCTCCGATAGTATGGCTGTAACTGACATTTTTGGAATATTAGGTGTTCAACCACATGGGGCAGTCCAACGCCTAATATGTGATTATATTATTGCTTTGGGACTCTGTATATAGCTGCATATACAATATGAACCATGTGTCTTTAACAGTTTGGCTGTAACTCACATTTTTGGAATATTAGGTGTTCAACAACATGGGGCAGTCTAACGCTTAATATGTGATTATATTATTGCTTTGGGACTCTGTATAACGCTGCATATACAATATGAACCATGTGTCTTTAACAGTTTGGCGGTAACTCACATTTTTGGAATATTAGGTGTTCAACCACATGGGGCAGTCCAACGCCTAATATGTGCATATAGTGAAGCATTGGGGCTCTGTTGAACGCCTCATATTCAATATGAACTGTGTGCCTCCGATAGTATGGCTGTAACTGACATTTTTGTAATATTAGGTGTTTAACCATATGGGGCAGTCCAACGCTTAATATGTGCATATAGTAATGCTTAAAGACTCTGTATAGCGCCTCATATTCAATATGTACTGTGTGCCTACGATAGTTTGGCTGTAACTGACATTTTTGGAATATTAGGTGTTCTACATTATAGGGCTGTCTAACGCTTAATATGTAAGTATAGTGATGTTTTGGGACTCTGTTGAACGCCTCATATTCAATATGAACTGTGTGCCTACGATAGTATGGCTGTAACTGACATTTTTGGAATATTAGGTGTTCAACCACATGGGGCAGTCCAACGCTTAATATGTGAGTATAGTGATGTTTTGGGACTCTGTTAAACGCCACATATTCAATATGAACTGCGTGCCTACCATAGTTTGGCTGTAGCTGATATTTTTGGAATATTAGGTGTTCAACATTATGGGGCGGTCCAACGCTTAATATGTGATTATATTATTGCTTTAGGACTCTGTATAAAGCTGCTTATACAATATGAACCATGAGTCTCTAACAGTTTGGCTGTAACTGACATTTTTGGAATATTAGGTGTTCAACCACATGGGGCAGTCCAACGCCTAATATGTGATTATATTATTGCTTTGGGACTCTGTATAAAGCTGCATATACAATTTGAACCATGTGTCTTTAACAGTTTGGCTGTAACTCACATTTTTGGAATATTAGGTGTTCAATCATATGGGGAAGTCCAACGCTTAATAAGTGACTATTATAATGCTTTGGGCCTCTGTATATCGCTGCATATACAATATGAACTCTGTGTCTCTAATAGTTTGGCTGTAACGGACACTTTTGGAATATTATGTGTTCAACCACATGTTGCAGTTCAACGCTTAATATGTGATTATATTAATGCTTTGGGCCTCTGTATAACGCTGCTTATACAAAATGAACTCTGTGCCTCTAATAGTTTGGCTGTAACGGACATTTTTGGAATATTAGGTGTTCAGCAACATGGGGCAGTCCAACGCTTAATAAGTGACTATATTAATGCTTTGGGCCTCTGTAAAACGCTGCTTATACAAAATGAACTCTGTGCCTCTAATAGTTTGGCTGTAACGGACACATTTGGAATATTAGTTGTTTAACTACATGGAGCAGTCCAACGCTTAATAAGTGACTATATAAATGCTTGGGGCCTCTGTATAACGCTGCATATACAATATGAGCAATGTGCCTCTAATAGTTTGGCTGTAACGGACATTTTTGGAATATTAGGTGTTCAATCATATGGGGAAGTCCAACGCTTAATAAGTGACTATTATAATGCTTTGGGCCTCTGTATATCGCTGCATATACAATATGAACTCTGTGTCTCTAATAGTTTGGCTGTAACGGACACTTTTGGAATATTATGTGTTCAAACACATGTTGCAGTCCAATGCTTAATATGTGACTAAATTAATGCTTTGGGCCTCTGTATAACGCTGCTTATACAAAATGAACTCTGTGCCTCTAATAGTTTGGCTGTAACGGACACATTTGGAATATTAGTTGTTTAACTACATGGAGCAGTCCAACGCTTAATAAGTGACTAGATTAATGTTTTGGGCCTCTGTAAAACGCTGCATATTCGATATGAACTTTGTGCCTCTAATAGTTTAGCTGTAACGGACATTTTTGGAATATTAGGTGTTCAACCACATGGGGCAGTCCAACGCTTAATAAGTGACTGTATTAATGCTTTGGGCCTCTGTATAACGCTACTTATACAAAATGAATTCTGTGCCTCTAATAGTTTGGCTGTAACGGACACATTTGGAATATTAGGTGTTTAACCACATGGAGCAGTCCAACGCTTAATAAGTGACTATATTAATGCTTTGTGCCTCTGTAAAACGTTGCATATTCGATATGAACTTTGTGCCTCTAATAGTTTGGCTGTAACGGACACTTTTGGAATAAGAGGTGTTCAACCACATGCTGCAGTCTAACAATATGTGACTATATTTATGCTTAGGGACTCTGTATAACGCTGCATATTCGATATGATCTTTGTGCCTCTAATAGTTTGGCTGTAACGGACAGTTTTGGAATATTAGGTGTTCAACCACATGGGGCAGTCCAACGCTTAATAAGTGACTATATTAATGCTTTGGGCCTCTGTATAACGCTACTTATACAAAATGAATTCTGTGCCTCTTATAGTTTGGCTGTAACAGACACTTTTGGAATATTAGGTGTTCAACCACATGGGGCAGTCCAACGCTTAATATATGATTATATTATTGCTTTGGGACTCTGTATAACACTACATATTCAATATGAACTGCATGCCTACCATAGTTTGGCTGTAGCTGACATTTTTGGAATATTAGGTGTTCAACATTATGGGGCGGTCCAACGCTTAATATGTGATTATATTATTGCTTTGGGACTCTGTATAACACTGCATATTCAATATGAACTGCGTGCCTACCATAGTTTGGCTGTAGCTGACATTTTTTAATATTAGATGTTTAACATTATGGGGCGTTCCTACGCTTAATATGTGATTATATTAATGCTATAGGACTCTGTATAAAGCTGCATATACAATATGAACCATGAGTCTCTAACAGTTTGGCTGTAACTGACATTTTTGGAATATTAGGTGTTCAACCACATGGGGCAGTCCAACGCTTAATATGTGCATATGGTGATGCTTTGGGACTCGGTTGAACGCCTCATATTCCATATGAACTGTGTGAGTCCGATAGTTTGGCTGTAACTGACATTTTTGGAATTTTAGGTGTTCAACCACATGGGGCAGTCCAACGCTTAATATGAGATATTATTGCTTTGGGACTCTGTTGAACTCCTCATATTCAATATGAACTGCGTGCCTACCATAGTTTGGCTGTAGCTGACATTTTTGGAATATTAGGTGTTCAACATTATAGGGCCGTCCAACGCTTAATATGTGATTATATTAATGCTTTGGGACTCTGTATAAAGCTGCATATACAATATGAAACATGCGTCTTTAACAGTATGGCTGTAACTCACAATTTTGGAATATTAGGTGTTCAACCACATGGGGCAGTCCAACGCTTAATATATGATTATATTATTGCTTTGGGACTCTGTATAACACTACATATTCAATATGAACTGCGTGCCTACCATAGTTTGGCTGTAGCTGACATTTTTGGAATATTAGGTGTTCAACATTATGGGGCGGTCCAACGCTTAATATGTGATTATATTATTGCTTTGGGACTCTGTATAACACTACATATTCAATATGAACTGCGTGCCTACCATAGTTTGGCTGTAGCTGACATTTTTGGAATATTAGATGTTCAACATTATGGGGCGTTCCTACGCTTAATATGTGATTATATTAATGCTATAGGACTCAGTATAAAGCTGCATATACAATATGAACCATGAGTCTCTAACAGTTTGGCTGTAACTGACATTTTTGGAATATTAGGTGTTCAACCACATGGGGCAGTCCAACGCTTAATATGTGCATATAGTGATGCTTTGGGACTCGGTTGAACGCCTCATATTCCATATGAACTGTGTGAGTCCGATAGTTTGGCTGTAACTGACATTTTTGGAATTTTAGGTGTTCAACCACATGGGGCAGTCCAACGCTTAATATGAGATATTATTGCTTTGGGACTCTGTTGAACTCCTCATATTCAATATGAACTGCGTGCCTACCATAGTTTGGCTGTAGCTGACATTTTTGGAATATTAGGTGTTCAACATTATAGGGCGGTCCAACGCTTAACATGTGAATATATTAATGCTTTGGGACTCTGTATAAAGCTGCATATACAAATAGTAATGCTTTAAGACTCTGTATAGCGCCTCATATTCAATATGAACTGTGTGCATACGATAGTTTGGCTGTAACTGACATTTTTGAAATCTTAGGTGTTCAACATTATGGGGCTGTCTAACGCTTAATATGTAAGTATAGTGATGTTTTGGGACTCTGTTGAACGCCTCATATTCAATATGAACTGTGTACCTACGATAGTATGGCTGTAACTGACATTTTTGGACTATTAGGTGTTCAACCACATGAGGCAGTCCAACGCCTAATATGTGCATATAGTAATGCTTTAAGACTCTGTATAGCGCCTCATATTCAATATGAACTGTGTGCATACGATAGTTTGGCTGTAACTGACATTTTTGGAATATTAGGTGTTCAACCACATGAGGCAGTCCAACGCTTAATTAGTGTCTATATTAATGCTTTGGGCCTCTGTATAACGGTGCATATACAATATGAGAAATGTGCCTCTAATAGTTTGGCTGTAACGGACATTTTTGGAATATTAGATGTTCAACCACATGAAGCAGTCCAACGCTTAATAAGTGACTATATTAATGCTTTGGGCCCCTGTATAACGCTGCATATACAATATGAACTCTGTGTCTCTAATAGTTTGGCTGTAACGGACACTTTTGGAATATTAGGTGTTCAACAACATGGGGCAGTCCAACGCTTAATAAGTGACTATATTAATGCTTTGGGCCTCTGTATAACGCTACTTATACAAAATGAATTCTGTGCCTCTTATAGTTTGGCTGTAACAGACACTTTTGGAATATTAGGTGTTCAACCTCATGGGGCAGTCCAACGCTTAATATGTGGTTATATTAATGCTTCGGGACTCTGTATAACGCTGCATATACAGTATGAACTCTGTGCCTCTTATAGATTGGCTGTAACTGACACTTTTGGAATATTATGTGTTCAACCACAGTTTCAGTCCAACGCTTAATAAGTGACTATATAAATGCTTGGGGCCTCTGTATAACGCTGCATATACAATATGAGCAATGTGCCTCTAATAGTTTGGCTGTAACGGACATTTTTGGAATATTAGGTGTTCAATCATATGGGGAAGTCCAACGCTTAATAAGTGACTATTATAATGCTTTGGGCCTCTGTATAACGCTGCATATACAATATGAACTCTGTGTCTCTAATAGTTTGGCTGTAACGGACACTTTTGGAATATTATGTGTTCAAACACATGTTGCAGTCCAATGCTTAATATGTGACTAAATTAATGCTTTGGGCCTCTGTATAACGCTGCTTATACAAAATGAACTCTGTGCCTCTGATAGTTTGGCTGTAACTGACATTTTTGGAGTATTAGGTGTTTAACCACATGGGGAAGTCCAACGCTTAATAAGTGACTATATTAATGCTTTGGGCCTCTGTAAAACGCTGCATATTCGATATGAACTTTGTGCCTCTAATAGTTTAGCTGTAACGGACATTTTTGGAATATTAGGTGTTCAACCACATGGGGCAGTCCAACGCTTAATAAGTGACTATATTAATGCTTTGGGCCTCTGTAAAACGCTGCATATTCGATATGAACTTTGTGCCTCTAATAGTTTGGCTGTAACGGACACATTTGGAATATTAGGTGTTTAACCACATGGAGCAGTCCAACGCTTAATAAGTGACTATATTAATGCTTTGTGCCTCTGTAAAACGTTGCATATTCGATTTGAACTTTGTGCCTCTAATAGTTTGGCTGTAACTGACACTTTTGAAATATTATGTGTTTAACCACAGTTTCAGTCCAACGCTTAATAAGTGACTATATAAATGCTTGGGGCCTCTGTATAACGCTGCATATACAATATGAGCAATGTGCCTCTAATAGTTTGGCTGTAACGGACATTTTTGGAATACTAGGTGTTCAATCATATGGGGAAGTCCAACGCTTAATAAGTGACTATTATAATGCTTTGGGCCTCTGTATATCGCTGCATATACAATATGAACTCTGTGTCTCTAATAGTTTGGCTGTAACGGACACTTTTGGAATATTATGTGTTCAAACACATGTTGCAGTCCAATGCTTAATATGTGACTAAATTAATGCTTTGGGCCTCTGTATAACGCTGCTTATACAAAATGAACTCTGTGCCTCTAATAGTTTGGCTGTAACGGACACATTTGGAATATTAGTTGTTTAACTACATGGAGCAGTCCAACGTTTAATAAGTGACTATATTAATGTTTTGGGCCTCTGTAAAACGCTGCATATTCGATATGAACTTTGTGCCTCTAATAGTTTAGCTGTAACGGACATTTTTGGAATATTAGGTGTTCAACCACATGGGGCAGTCCAACGCTTAATAAGTGACTATATTAATGCTTTGGGCCTCTTTAAAACGCTGCATATTCGATATGAACTTTGTGCCTCTAATAGTTTGGCTGTAACGGACACTTTTGGAATAAGAGGTGTTCAACCACATGCTGCAGTCTAAAAATATGTGACTATATTAATGCTTAGGGACTCTGTATAACGCTGCATATTCGATATGATCTTTGTGCCTCTAATAGTTTGGCTGTAACGGACAGTTTTGGAATATTAGGTGTTCAACATTATGGGGCGGTCCAACGCTTAATATGTGATTATATTATTGCTTTAGGACTCTGTATAAAGCTGCATATACAATATGAACCATGAGTCTCTAACAGTTTGGCTGTAACGGACAGTTTTGGAATATTAGGTGTTCAACCACATGGGGCAGTCCAACGCTTAATAAGTGACTATATTAATGCTTTGGGCCTCTGTATAACGCTACTTATACAAAATGAATTCTGTGCCTCTTATAGTTTGGCTGTAACAGACACTTTTGGAATATTAGGTGTTCAACCACATGGGGCAGTCCAACGCTTAATATGTGGTTGTAATAATGCTTCGGGACTCTGTATAACGCTGCATATACTGTATGAACTCTGTGCCTCTTATAGTTTGGCTGTAACTGACACTTTTGGAATATTATGTGTTCAAACACATGTTGCAGTCCAACGCTTAATATGTGACTAAATTAATGCTTTGGGCCTCTGTATAACGCTGCTTATACAAAATGAACTCTGTGCCTCTGATAGTTTGGCTGTAACTGACATTTTTGGAGTATTAGGTGTTTAACCACATGGGGAAGTCCAACGCTTAATAAGTGAGTATATTAATGCTTTGGGCCTCTGTATAACGCTGCTTATACAAAATGAACTCTGTGCCTCTGATAGTTTGGCTGTAACGGACACTTTTGGAATATTAGGTGTTTAAACACATGGAGCAGTCCAACGCTTAATAAGTGACTATATTAATGTTTTGGGCCTCTGTATAACGCTGCATATACAATATGAACTCTGTGTCTCTAATAGTTTGGCTGTAACGGACACTTTTGGAATATTATGTGTTCAAACACATGTTGCAGTCCAATGCTTAATATGTGACTAAATTAATGCTTTGGGCCTCTGTATAACGCTGCTTATACAAAATGAACTCTGTGCCTCTGATAGTTTGGCTGTAACGGACACTTTTGGGATAAGAGGTGTTCAAACACATGCTGCAGTCCAACGCTTAATATGTGATTACATTAATGCTTTGGGACTCTGTATAAAGCTGCATATACAATATGAACCATGCGTCTTTAACAGTTTGGCTGTAACTCACATTTTTGGAATAATAGGTGTTCAACCACATGGGGCAGTCCAACGCTTAATATGTGATTATATTATTGCTTTGGGACTCTGTATAACACTACATATTCAATATGAACCGCGTGCCTACCATAGTTTGGCTGTAGCTGACATTTTTGGAATATTAGGTGTTCAACATTATGGGGCGGTCCAACGCTTAATATGTGATTATATTAATGCTTTAGGACTCTGAATAAAGCTGCATATACAATATGAACCATGAGTCTCTAACAGTTTGGCTGTAACTGACATTTTTGGAATATTAGGTGTTCAACCACATGGGGCAGTCCAACGCTTAATATGTGCATATAGTGATGCTTTGGGACTCGGTTGAACGCCTCATATTCCATATGAACTGTGTGAGTCCGATAGTTTGGCTGTAACTGACATTTTTGGAATATTTGGTATTCAACATTATGGGGCAGTCCAGCGCTTAATATGTGATTATATTATTGCTTTGGGACTCTGTATAAAGCTGCATATACAATATGAACCATGCGTCTTTAACAGTTTGGCTGTAATTCACATTTTTGGAATATTAGGTGTTCAACTACATGGGGCAGTCCAACGCTTAATATGTGTTTATATTATTGCTTTGGGACTCTGTATAAAGCTGCATATACAATATGAACCATGCGTCTTTAACAGTTTGTCTGTAACTCACATTTTTGGAATATTAGGTGTTCAACCCACATGGGGCAGTCCAACGCCTAATATGTGCATATAGTGATGCTTTCGGACTCTGTTGAACGCCTCATATTCAATATGAACTGTGTGCCTCCGATAGTATGGCTGTAACTGACATTTTTGGAATATTAGGTGTTCAACCACATGGGGCAGTCCAACGCCTAATATGTGATTATATTATTGCTTTGGGACTCTGTATATAGCTGCATATACAATATGAACCATGTGTCTTTAACAGTTTGGCTGTAACTCACATTTTTGGAATATTAGGTGTTCAACAACATGGGGCAGTCTAACGCTTAATATGTGATTATATTATTGCTTTGGGACTCTGTATAACGCTGCATATACAATATGAACCATGTGTCTTTAACAGTTTGGCGGTAACTCACATTTTTGGAATATTAGGTGTTCAACCACATGGGGCAGTCCAACGCCTAATATGTGCATATAGTGATGCATTGGGGCTCTGTTGAACGCCTCATATTCAATATGAACTGTGTGCCTCCGATAGTATGGCTGTAACTGACATTTTTGTAATATTAGGTGTTTAACCATATGGGGCAGTCCAACGCTTAATATGTGCATATAGTAATGCTTAAAGACTCTGTATAGCGCCTCATATTCAATATGTACTGTGTGCCTACGATAGTTTGGCTGTAACTGACATTTTTGGAATATTAGGTGTTCTACATTATAGGGCTGTCTAACGCTTAATATGTAAGTATAGTGATGTTTTGGGACTCTGTTGAACGCCTCATATTCAATATGAACTGTGTGCCTACGATAGTATGGCTGTAACTGACATTTTTGGAATATTAGGTGTTCAACCACATTGGGCCTCTGTATATCGCTGCATATACAATATGAACTCTGTGTCTCTAATAGTTTGGCTGTAACGGACACTTTTGGAATATTATGTGTTCAAACACATGTTGCAGTCCAATGCTTAATATGTGACTAAATTAATGCTTTGGGCCTCTGTATAACGCTGCTTATACAAAATGAACTCTGTGCCTCTAATAGTTTGGCTGTAACGGACACATTTGGAATATTAGTTGTTTAACTACATGGAGCAGTCCAACGCTTAATAAGTGACTATATTAATGTTTTGGGCCTCTGTAAAACGCTGCATATTCGATATGAACTTTGTGCCTCTAATAGTTTAGCTGTAACGGACATTTTTGGAATATTAGGTGTTCAACCACATGGGGCAGTCCAACGCTTAATATGAGATATTATTGCTTTGGGACTCTGTTGAACTCCTCATATTCAATATGAACTGCGTGCCTACCATAGTTTGGCTGTAGCTGACATTTTTGGAATATTAGGTGTTCAACATTATAGGGCCGTCCAACGCTTAATATGTGATTATATTAATGCTTTGGGACTCTGTATAAAGCTGCATATACAATATGAAACATGCGTCTTTAACAGTATGGCTGTAACTCACAATTTTGGAATATTAGGTGTTCAACCACATGGGGCAGTCCAACGCTTAATATATGATTATATTATTGCTTTGGGACTCTGTATAACACTACATATTCAATATGAACTGCGTGCCTACCATAGTTTGGCTGTAGCTGACATTTTTGGAATATTAGGTGTTCAACATTATGGGGCGGTCCAACGCTTAATATGTGATTATATTATTGCTTTGGGACTCTGTATAACACTACATATTCAATATGAACTGCGTGCCTACCATAGTTTGGCTGTAGCTGACATTTTTGGAATATTAGGTGTTCAACCACATGGGGCAGTCCAACGCTTAATAAGTGACTATATTAATGCTTTGTGCCTCTGTAAAACGTTGCATATTCGATATGAACTTTGTGCCTCTAATAGTTTGGCTGTAACGGACACTTTTGGAATAAGAGGTGTTCAACCACATGCTGCAGTCTAACAATATGTGACTATATTAATGCTTAGGGACTCTGTATAACGCTGCATATTCAGTATGAACTCTGTGATTCTTATAGTTTGGCTGTTACTGACATATTTGGAATATTAGGTGTTCAACCACATGTTGCAGTTCAACGCTTAATATGTGATTATATTAATGCTTTGGGCCTCTGTATAACGCTGCTTATACAAAATGAACTCTGTGCCTCTAATAGTTTGGCTGTAACGGACATTTTTGGAATATTAGGTGTTCAGCAACATGGGGCAGTCCAACGCTTAATATGTGCATATAGTGATGCTTTGGGACTCGGTTGAACGCCTCATATTCCATATGAACTGTGTGAGTCCGATAGTTTGGCTGTAACTGACATTTTTGGAATATTTGGTATTCAACATTATGGGGCAGTCCAGCGCTTAATATGTGATTATATTATTGCTTTGGGACTCTGTATAAAGCTGCATATACAATATGAACCATGCGTCTTTAACAGTTTGGCTGTAATTCACATTTTTGGAATATTAGGTGTTCAACTACATGGGGCAGTCCAACGCTTAATATGTGTTTATATTATTGCTTTGGGACTCTGTATAAAGCTGCATATACAATATGAACCATGCGTCTTTAACAGTTTGTCTGTAACTCACATTTTTGGAATATTAGGTGTTCAACCCACATGGGGCAGTCCAACGCCTAATATGTGCATATAGTGATGCTTTCGGACTCTGTTGAACGCCTCATATTCAATATGAACTGTGTGCCTCCGATAGTATGGCTGTAACTGACATTTTTGGAATATTAGGTGTTCAACCACATGGGGCAGTCCAACGCCTAATATGTGATTATATTATTGCTTTGGGACTCTGTATATAGCTGCATATACAATATGAACCATGTGTCTTTAACAGTTTGGCTGTAACTCACATTTTTGGAATATTAGGTGTTCAACAACATGGGGCAGTCTAACGCTTAATATGTGATTATATTATTGCTTTGGGACTCTGTATAACGCTGCATATACAATATGAACCATGTGTCTTTAACAGTTTGGCGGTAACTCACATTTTTGGAATATTAGGTGTTCAACCACATGGGGCAGTCCAACGCCTAATATGTGCATATAGTGATGCATTGGGGCTCTGTTGAACGCCTCATATTCAATATGAACTGTGTGCCTCCGATAGTATGGCTGTAACTGACATTTTTGTAATATTAGGTGTTTAACCATATGGGGCAGTCCAACGCTTAATATGTGCATATAGTAATGCTTAAAGACTCTGTATAGCGCCTCATATTCAATATGTACTGTGTGCCTACGATAGTTTGGCTGTAACTGACATTTTTGGAATGTTAGGTGTTCTACATTATAGGGCTGTCTAACGCTTAATATGTAAGTATAGTGATGTTTTGGGACTCTGTTGAACGCCTCATATTCAATATGAACTGTGTGCCTACGATAGTATGGCTGTAACTGACATTTTTGGAATATTAGGTGTTCAACCACATGGGGCAGTCCAACGCTTAATATGTGAGTATAGTGATGTTTTGGGACTCTGTTAAACGCCACATATTCAATATGAACTGCGTGCCTACCATAGTTTGGCTGTAGCTGATATTTTTGGAATATTAGGTGTTCAACATTATGGGGCGGTCCAACGCTTAATATGTGATTATATTATTGCTTTAGGACTCTGTATAAAGCTGCTTATACAATATGAACCATGAGTCTCTAACAGTTTGGCTGTAACTGACATTTTTGGAATATTAGGTGTTCAACCACATGGGGCAGTCCAACGCCTAATATGTGATTATATTATTGCTTTGGGACTCTGTATAAAGCTGCATATACAATATGAACCATGTGTCTTTAACAGTTTGGCTGTAACTCACATTTTTGGAATATTAGGTGTTCAATCATATGGGGAAGTCCAACGCTTAATAAGTGACTATTATAATGCTTTGGGCCTCTGTATATCGCTGCATATACAATATGAACTCTGTGTCTCTAATAGTTTGGCTGTAACGGACACTTTTGGAATATTATGTGTTCAAACACATGTTGCAGTCCAATGCTTAATATGTGACTAAATTAATGCTTTGGGCCTCTGTATAACGCTGCTTATACAAAATGAACTCTGTGCCTCTAATAGTTTGGCTGTAACGGACACATTTGGAATATTAGTTGTTTAACTACATGGAGCAGTCCAACGCTTAATAAGTGACTATATTAATGTTTTGGGCCTCTGTAAAACGCTGCATATTCGATATGAACTTTGTGCCTCTAATAGTTTAGCTGTAACGGACATTTTTGGAATATTAGGTGTTCAACCACATGGGGCAGTCCAACGCTTAATAAGTGACTATATTAATGCTTTGGGCCTCTGTAAAACGCTGCATATTCGATATGAACTTTGTGCCTCTAATAGTTTGGCTGTAACGGACACTTTTGGAATAAGAGGTGTTCAACCACATGCTGCAGTCTAACAATATGTGACTATATTAATGCTTAGGGACTCTGTATAACGCTGCATATTCGATATGATCTTTGTGCCTCTAATAGTTTGGCTGTAACGGACAGTTTTGGAATATTAGGTGTTCAACCACATGGGGCAGTCCAACGCTTAATATGTGCATATAGTGATGCTTTGGGACTCGGTTGAACGCCTCATATTCCATATGAACTGTGTGAGTCCGATAGTTTGGCTGTAACTGACATTTTTGGAATTTTAGGTGTTCAACCACATGGGGCAGTCCAACGCTTAATATGAGATATTATTGCTTTGGGACTCTGTTGAACTCCTCATATTCAATATGAACTGCGTGCCTACCATAGTTTGGCTGTAGCTGACATTTTTGGAATATTAGGTGTTCAACATTATAGGGCCGTCCAACGCTTAATATGTGATTATATTAATGCTTTGGGACTCTGTATAAAGCTGCATATACAATATGAAACATGCGTCTTTAACAGTATGGCTGTAACTCACAATTTTGGAATATTAGGTGTTCAACCACATGGGGCAGTCCAACGCTTAATATATGATTATATTATTGCTTTGGGACTCTGTATAACACTACATATTCAATATGAACTGCGTGCCTACCATAGTTTGGCTGTAGCTGACATTTTTGGAATATTAGGTGTTCAACATTATGGGGCGGTCCAACGCTTAATATGTGATTATATTATTGCTTTGGGACTCTGTATAACACTACATATTCAATATGAACTGCGTGCCTACCATAGTTTGGCTGTAGCTGACATTTTTGGAATATTAGGTGTTCAACCACATGGGGCAGTCCAACGCTTAATAAGTGACTATATTAATGCTTTGTGCCTCTGTAAAACGTTGCATATTCGATATGAACTTTGTGCCTCTAATAGTTTGGCTGTAACGGACACTTTTGGAATAAGAGGTGTTCAACCACATGCTGCAGTCTAACAATATGTGACTATATTAATGCTTAGGGACTCTGTATAACGCTGCATATTCAGTATGAACTCTGTGATTCTTATAGTTTGGCTGTTACTGACATATTTGGAATATTAGGTGTTCAACCACATGTTGCAGTTCAACGCTTAATATGTGATTATATTAATGCTTTGGGCCTCTGTATAACGCTGCTTATACAAAATGAACTCTGTGCCTCTAATAGTTTGGCTGTAACGGACATTTTTGGAATATTAGGTGTTCAGCAACATGGGGCAGTCCAACGCTTAATAAGTGTCTATATTAATGCTTTGGGCCTCTGTATAACGCTGCTTATACAAAATGAACTCTGTGCCTCTAATAGTTTGGCTGCAACGGACACTTTTGGAATATTAGGTGTTTAACCACATGGAGCATTCCAACGCTTAATAAGTAACTATATTAATGCTTTGTGCCTCTGTAAAACGTTGCATATTCGATATGAACTTTGTGCTTCTAATAGTTTGGCTGTAACGGACACTTTTGAAATATGAGGTGTTCAACCACATGCTGCAGTCCAATGCTTAATATGTGACTAAATTAATGCTTTGGGCCTCTGTATAACGCTGCTTATACAAAATGAACTCTGTGCCTCTGATAGTTTGGCTGTAACTGACATTTTTGGAGTATTAGGTGTTTAACCACATGGGGAAGTCCAACGCTTAATAAGTGACTATATTAATGCTTTGGGCCTCTGTAAAACGCTGCTCATACAAAATGAACTCTGTGCCTCTAATAGTTTGGCTGTAACGGACACATTTGGAATATTAGTTGTTTAACTACATGGAGCAGTCCAACGCTTAATAAGTGACTATATAAATGCTTGGGGCCTCTGTATAACGCTGCATATACAATATGAGCAACGTGCCTCTAATAGTTTGGCTGTAACGGACATTTTTGGAATATTAGGTGTTCAATCATATGGGGAAGTCCAACGCTTAATAAGTGACTATTATAATGCTTTGGGCCTCTGTATATCGCTGCATATACAATATGAACTCTGTGTCTCTAATAGTTTGGCTGTAACGGACACTTTTGGAATATTATGTGTTCAAACACATGTTGCAGTAAAATGCTTAATATGTGACTAAATTAATGCTTTGGGCCTCTGTATAACGCTGCTTATACAAAATGAACTCTGTGCCTCTAATAGTTTGGCTGTAACGGACACATTTGGAATATTAGTTGTTTAACTACATGGAGCAGTCCAACGCTTAATAAGTGACTATATTAATGTTTTGGGCCTTTGTAAAACGCTGCATATTCGATATGAACTTTGTGCCTCTAATAGTTTAGCTGTAACGGACATTTTTGGAATATTAGGTGTTCAACCACATGGAGCAGTCCAACGCTTAATAAGTGACTATATTAATGCTTTGTGCCTCTGTAAAACGTTGCATATTCGATATGAACTTTTTGCCTCTAATAGTTTGGCTGTAACGGACACTTTTGGAATAAGAGGTGTTCAACCACATGCTGCAGTCTAACAATATGTGACTATATTTATGCTTAGGGACTCTATATAACGCTGCATATTCGATATGATCTTTGTGCCTCTAATAGTTTGGCTGTAACGGACAGTTTTGGAATATTAGGTGTTCAACCACATGGGGCAGTCCAACGCTTAATAAGTGACTATATTAATGCTTTGGGCCTCTGTATAACGCTACTTATACAAAATGAATTCTGTGCCTCTTATAGTTTGGCTGTAACAGACACTTTTGGAATATTAGGTGTTCAACCACATGGGGCAGTCCAACGCTTAATATATGATTATATTATTGCTTTGGGACTCTGTATAACACTACATATTCAATATGAACTGCGTGCCTACCATAGTTTGGCTGTAGCTGACATTTTTGGAATATTAGGTGTTCAACATTATGGGGCGGTCCAACGCTTAATATGTGATTATATTATTGCTTTGGGACTCTGTATAACACTACATATTCAATATGAACTGCGTGCCTACCATAGTTTGGCTGTAGCTGACATTTTTGGAATATTAGATGTTTAACATTATGGGGCGTTCCTACGCTTAATATGTGATTATATTAATGCTATAGGACTCTGTATAAAGCTGCATATACAATATGAACCATGAGTCTCTAACAGTTTGGCTGTAACTGACATTTTTGGAATATTAGGTGTTCAACCACATGGGGCAGTCCAACGCTTAATATGTGCATATGGTGATGCTTTGGGACTCGGTTGAACGCCTCATATTCCATATGAACTGTGTGAGTCCGATAGTTTGGCTGTAACTGACATTTTTGGAATTTTAGGTGTTCAACATTATGGGGCGGTCCAACGCTTAATATGTGATTATATTATTGCTTTGGGACTCTGTATAACACTACATATTCAATATGAACCGCGTGCCTACCATAGTTTGGCTGTAGCTGACATTTTTGGAATATTAGGTGTTCAACATTATGGGGCGGTCCAACGCTTAATATGTGATTATATTAATG
The DNA here is from genome assembly GCA_963930825.1 of Silvanus unidentatus. Classification (NCBI taxonomy): domain Eukaryota; kingdom Metazoa; phylum Arthropoda; class Insecta; order Coleoptera; family Silvanidae; genus Silvanus; species Silvanus unidentatus. Next base: position 10,193,132 of record OZ005760.1, on the reverse strand, counting down.
CTTTAGGACTCTGTATAAAGCTGCATATACAATATGAACCATGAGTCTCTAACAGTTTGGCTGTAACTGACATTTTTGGAATATTAGGTGTTCAACATTATGGGGCGGTCCAACGCTTAATATGTGATTATATTAATGCTTTAGGACTCTGTATAAAGCTGCATATACAATATGAACCATGAGTCTCTAACAGTTTGGCTGTAACTGACATTTTTGGAATATTAGGTGTTCAACATTATGGGGCGGTCCAACGCTTAATATGTGATTATATTAATGCTTTAGGACTCTGTATAAAGCTGCATATACAATATGAACCATGAGTCTCTAACAGTTTGGCTGTAACTGACATTTTTGGAATATTAGGTGTTCAACCACATGGGGCAGTCCAACGCTTAATATGTGCATATAGTGATGCTTTGGGACTCGGTTGAACGCCTCATATTCCATATGAACTGTGTGAGTCCGATAGTTTGGCTGTAACTGACATTTTTGGAATATTAGGTGTTCAACCACATGGGGCAGTCCAACGCTTAATATGAGATATTATTGCTTTGGGACTCTGTATAAAGCTGCATATACAATATGAACCATGCGTCTTTAACAGTTTGGCTGTAATTCACATTTTTGGAATATTAGGTGTTCAACTACATGGGGCAGTCCAACGCTTAATATGTGTTTATATTATTGCTTTGGGACTCTGTATAAAGCTGCATATACAATATGAACCATGCGTCTTTAACAGTTTGTCTGTAACTCACATTTTTGGAATATTAGGTGTTCAACCACATGGGGCAGTCCAACGCCTAATGTGTGCATATAGTGATGCTTTGGGACTCTGTTGAACGCCTCATATTCAATATGAACTGTGTGCCTCCGATAGTATGGCTGTAACTGACATTTTTGTAATATTAGGTGTTTAACCATATGGGGCAGTCCAACGCTTAATATGTGCATATAGTAATGCTTAAAGACTCTGTATAGCGCCTCATATTCAATATGAACTGTGTGCCTACGATAGTTTGGCTGTAACTGACATTTTTGGAATATTAGGTGTTCTACATTATAGGGCTGTCTAACGCTTAATATGTAAGTATAGTGATGTTTTGGGACTCTGTTGAACGCCTCATATTCAATATGAACTGTGTGCCTACGATAGTATGGCTGTAACTGACATTTTTGGAATATTAGGTGTTCAACCACATGGGGCAGTCCAACGCTTAATATGTGAGTATAGTGATGTTTTGGGACTCTGTTAAACGCCTCATATTTAATATGAACTGCGTGCCTACCATAGTTTGGCTGTAGCTGACATTTTTGGAATATTAGGTGTTCAACATTATGGGGCGGTCCAACGCTTAATATGTGATTATATTATTGCTTTAGGACTCTGTATAAAGCTGCATATACAATATGAACCATGAGTCTCTAACAGTTTGGCTGTAACTGACATTTTTGGAATATTAGGTGTTCAACCACATGGGGCAGTCCAACGCCTAATATGTGATTATATTATTGCTTTGGGACTCTGTATAAAGCTGCATATACAATATGAACCATGTGTCTTTAACAGTTTGGCTGTAACTCACATTTTTGGAATATTAGGTGTTCAACAACATGGGGCAGTCTAACGCTTAATATGTGATTATATTATTGCTTTGGGACTCTGTATAACGCTGCATATACAATATGAACCATGTGTCTTTAACAGTTTGGCGGTAACTCACATTTTTGGAATATTAGGTGTTCAACCACATGGGGCAGTCCAACGCCTAATATGTGCATATAGTGATGCATTGGGGCTCTGTTGAACGCCTCATATTCAATATGAACTGTGTGCCTCCGATAGTATGGCTGTAACTGACATTTTTGTAATATTAGGTGTTTAACCATATGGGGCAGTCCAACGCTTAATATGTGCATATAGTAATGCTTAAAGACTCTGTATAGCGTCTCATATTCAATATGTACTGTGTGCCTACGATAGTTTGGCTGTAACTGACATTTTTGGAATATTAGGTGTTCTACATTGTAGGGCTGTCTAACGCTTAATATGTAAGTATAGTGAAGTTTTGGGACTCCGTAGGTCGCCTCATATTCAATATGAACTGTGTGCCTACGATAGGATGGCTGTAACTGTCATTTTTGGAATATTAGGTGTTCAACCACATGGGGCAGTCCAACGCTTAATATGTGCATATAGTAATGCTTTAAGACTCTGTGTAGCGCCTCATATTCAATATGAACTGAGTGCCTACGATAGTTTGATGTAACTGACATTTTCGGAATATTAGGTGTTCAACAATATGGGGCAGTCCAACGCTTAATATGTGAGTATAGTGATGTTTTGGGACTCTGTTGAACGCCTCATATTTCATATGAACTGTGCAAGTACGATAGTATGGCTGTAACTGACATTTTTGAAATATTAGGGGTTTAACCATATGGGGCAGTCCAACGCTTAATATGTGCATATAGTAATGCTTTGGGACTCTGTATAGCGCCTCATATTCAATATGAACTGCGTGCCTACCATAGTTTGGCTGTAACTGACATTTTTGGAATATTAGGTGTTCAACATTATAGGGCGTTCCAACGCTTAATATGTGATTATATTAATGCTTTGGGACTCTGTATAAAGCTGCATATACAATATGAACCATGAGTCTTTAACAGTTTGGCTGTAACTCACATTTTTGGAATATTAGGTGTTCAACCACATGGGGCAGTCCAACGCTTAATATGTGATTATATTATTGCTTTGGGACTCTGTATAACACTACATATTCAATATGAACTGCGTGCCTACCATATTTTGGCTGTAGCTGACATTTTTGGAATATTAGGTGTTCAACATTATGGGGCGGTCCATCGCTTAATATGTGATTATATTAATGCTTAAGGACTCTGTATAAAGCTGCATATACAATATGAACTGTGTGCCTACGATAGTATGGCTGTAACTGACATTTTTGTAATATTAGGTGTTTAACCATATGGGGCAGTCCAACGCTTAATATGTGATTATATTATTGCTTTGGGGCTCTGTTGAACGCCTCATATTCCATATGAACTGTGTAAGTACGATAGTTTGACTGTAACTGACATTTTTGGAATATTATTTGTTCAACAATATGGGGCGGTCCAACGCTTAATATGTGATTATATTAATGCTTTAGGACTCTGTATAAAGCTGCATATACAATATGAACCGTGTGTCTCTAACAGTTTGGCTGTAACTCACATTTTTAAAATATTAGGTGTTCAACCACATGGGGCAGTCCAACGCTTAATATGTGCATATAGTGATGCTTTTGGACTCTGTTGAACGCCTTATATTCTATATGAACTGTGTAAGTACGATAGTTTGGCTGTAACTGACATTTTTGGAATATTAGGTGTTCAACCACATGGGGCAGTCCAACGCTTAATATGTGATTATATTATTGCTTTGGGACTCTGTATAACACTACATATTCAATATGAACTGCGTGCCTACCATAGTTTGGCTGTAGCAGACATTTTTGGAATATTAAGTGTTCAACAATATGGGGCGGTCCAACGCTTAATATGTGATTATATTAATGCTTTAGGACTCTTTATAAAGCTGCAAATACAATATGAACCATGTGTCTATAACAGTTTGGCTGTAACTCACATTTTTAAAATATTAGGTGTTCAACCACATGGGGCAGTCCAACGCTTAATATGTGCATATAGTGATGCTTTGGGACTCTGTTGAACGCCTTATATTCTATATGAACTGTGTAAGTACGATAGTTTGGCTGTAACTGACATTTTTGGAATATTAGGTGTTCAACCACATGGGGCAGTCCAACGCTTAATATGTGATTATATTATTGCTTTGGGACTCTGTATAACACTACATATTCAATATGAACTGCGTGCCTACCATAGTTTGGCTGTAGCAGACATTTTTGGAATATTAAGTGTTCAACAATATGGGGCGGTCCAACGCTTAATATGTGATTATATTAATGCTTTAGGACTCTTTATAAAGCTGCAAATAAAATATGAACCATGTGTCTATAACAGTTTGGCTGTAACTCACATTTTTAAAATATTAGGTGTTCAACCACATGGGGCAGTCCAACGCTTAATATGTGCATATAGTGATGCTTTGGGACACTGTTGAACGCCTTATATTCCATTTGAACTGTGTGCCTACGATAGTATGGCTGTAACTGACATTTTTGTAATATTAGGTGTTTAACCATATGGGGCAGTCCAACGCTTAATATGTGATTATATTATTGCTTTGGGGCTCTGTATAAAGCTGCATATACAATATGAAACATGTGTCTCTAACAGTTTGGCTGTAACTCACATTTTTGGAATATTAGGTGTTCAACCGCATAGGGCAGTCCAACGCTTAATATGTGCATATTGTGATGCTTTGGGACTCTGTTGAAGGCCTCATATTCCATATGAACTGTGTGAGTACGATAGTTTGGCTGTATCTGACATTTTTGAAATATTAGGTGTTTAACCTTATGGGGCAGTCCAACGCTTAATATGTGATTATATTATTGCTTTGGGACTCTGTATAACACTACATATTCAATATGAACTGCGTGCCTACCATAGTTTGGCTGTAGCAGACATTTTTGGAATATTAAGTGTTCAACAATATGGGGCGGTCCAACGCTTAATATGTGATTATATTAATGCTTTAGGACTCTGTATAATGCTGCATATACAATATGAACCATGTGCCGCTAACAGTTTGGCTGTAACTGACATTTTTGGAATATTAGGTGTTTAACATTATGGGGCTGTCCAACGCTTAAAATGTGCATATAGTGATGCTTTGGGACTCTGTTGAACGCCTCATATTCCATATGAACTGTGTAAGTACGATAGTTTGGCTGTAACTGACATTTTTGGAATATTAGGTGTTTAACATTATGGGGCAGTCCAACGCCTAATATGTGCATATAGTAATGCTTTAAGACTCTGTGTAGCGCCTCATATTCAATATGAACTGAGTGCCTACGATAGTTTGATGTAACTGACATTTTCGGAATATTAGGTGTTCAACAATATGGGGCAGTCCAACGCTTAATATGTGAGTATAGTGATGTTTTGGGACTCTGTTGAACGCCTCATATTTCATATGAACTGTGCAAGTACGATAGTATGGCTGTAACTGACATTTTTGAAATATTAGGTGTTTAACCATATGGGGCAGTCCAACGCTTAATATGTGCATATAGTAATGCTTTGGGACTCTGTATAGCGCCTCATATTCAATATGAACTGCGTGCCTACCATAGTTTGGCTGTAACTGACATTTTTGGAATATTAGGTGTTCAACATTATAGGGCGTTCCAACGCTTAATATGTGATTATATTAATGCTTTGGGACTCTGTATAAAGCTGCATATACAATATGAACCATGAGTCTTTAACAGTTTGGCTGTAACTCACATTTTTGGAATATTAGGTGTTCAACCACATGGGGCAGTCCAACGCTTAATATGTGATTATATTATTGCTTTGGGACTCTGTATAACACTACATATTCAATATGAACTGCGTGCCTACCATATTTTGGCTGTAGCTGACATTTTTGGAATATTAGGTGTTCAACATTATGGGGCGGTCCATCGCTTAATATGTGATTATATTAATGCTTAAGGACTCTGTATAAAGCTGCATATACAATATGAACTGTGTGCCTACGATAGTATGGCTGTAACTGACATTTTTGTAATATTAGGTGTTTAACCATATGGGGCAGTCCAACGCTTAATATGTGATTATATTATTGCTTTGGGGCTCTGTATAAAGCTGCATATACAATATGAAACATGTGTCTCTAACAGTTTGGCTGTAACTCACATTTTTGGAATATTAGGTGTTCAACCGCATAGGGCAGTCCAACGCTTAATATGTGCATATTGTGATGCTTTGGGACTCTGTTGAAGGCCTCATATTCCATATGAACTGTGTGAGTACGATAGTTTGGCTGTATCTGACATTTTTGAAATATTAGGTGTTTAACCTTATGGGGCAGTCCAACGCTTAATATGTGATTATATTATTGCTTTGGGACTCTGTATAACACTACATATTCAATATGAACTGCGTGCCTACCATAGTTTGGCTGTAGCAGACATTTTTGGAATATTAAGTGTTCAACAATATGGGGCGGTCCAACGCTTAATATGTGATTGTATTAATGCTTTAGGACTCTGTATAATGCTGCATATACAATATGAACCATGTGTCTCTAACAGTTTGGCTGTGACTCACATTTTTAAAATATTAGGTGTTCAACCACATGGGGCAGTCCAACGCTTAATATGTGCATATTGTGATGCTTTGGGACTCTGTTAAACGCCTCATATTCCATATGAACTGTGCGAGTACGATAGTTTGGCTGTATCTGACATTTTTGAAATATTAGGTGTTTAACCTTATGGGGCAGTCCAACGCTTAATATATGATTATATTATTGCTTTGGGACTCTGTATAACACTACATATTCAATATGAACTGCGTGCCTACCATAGTTTGGCTGTAGCAGACATTTTTGGAATATTAAGTGTTCAACAATATGGGGCGGTCCAACGCTTAATATGTGATTATATTAACGCTTTAGGACTCTGTATAATGCTGCATATACAATATGAACCATGTGTCTCTAACAGTTTGGCTGTGACTCACATTTTTAAAATATTAGGTGTTCAACCACATGGGGCAGTCCAACGCTTAATATGTGCATATAGTGATGCTTTGGGACTCTGTTAAACGCCTTATATTCCATATGAACTGTGTAAGTACGATAGTTTGGCTGTAACTGACATTTTTGGAATATTAGGTGTTCAACATTATGGGGCGGTCCAACGCTTAATATGTGATTATATTAATGCTTTAGGACTCTGTATAACGCTGCATATACAATATGAACCATGTGCCGCTAACAGTTTGGCTGTAACTGAGATTTTTGGAATATTAGGTGTTTAACATTATGGGGCTGTCCAACGCTTAATATGTGCATATAGTGATGATTTGGGACTCTGTTGAACGCCTCATATTCCATATGAACTGTGTAAGTACGATAGTTTGGCTGTAACTGACATTTTTGGAATATTAGGTGTTCAACCACATGGGGCAGTCCAACGCTTAATATGTGATTATATTATTGCTTTGGGACTCTGTATAACACTACATATTCAATATGAACTGCGTGCCTACCATAGTTTGGCTGTAGCAGACATTTTTGGAATATTAAGTGTTCAACAATATGGGGCGGTCCAACGCTTAATATGTGATTATATTAATGCTTTAGGACTCTTTATAAAGCTGCAAATAAAATATGAACCATGTGTCTATAACAGTTTGGCTGTAACTCACATTTTTAAAATATTAGGTGTTCAACCACATGGGGCAGTCCAACGCTTAATATGTGCATATAGTGATGCTTTGGGACACTGTTGAACGCCTTATATTCCATTTGAACTGTGTGCCTACGATAGTATGGCTGTAACTGACATTTTTGTAATATTAGGTGTTTAACCATATGGGGCAGTCCAACGCTTAATATGTGATTATATTATTGCTTTGGGGCTCTGTATAAAGCTGCATATACAATATGAAACATGTGTCTCTAACAGTTTGGCTGTAACTCACATTTTTGGAATATTAGGTGTTCAACCGCATAGGGCAGTCCAACGCTTAATATGTGCATATTGTGATGCTTTGGGACTCTGTTGAAGGCCTCATATTCCATATGAACTGTGTGAGTACGATAGTTTGGCTGCATCTGACATTTTTGAAATATTAGGTGTTTAACCTTATGGGGCAGTCCAACGCTTAATATGTGATTATATTATTGCTTTGGGACTCTGTATAACACTACATATTCAATATGAACTGCGTGCCTACCATAGTTTGGCTGTAGCAGACATTTTTGGAATATTAAGTGTTCAATAATATGGGGCGGTCCAACGCTTAATATGTGATTATATTAACGCTTTAGGACTCTGTATAATGCTGCATATACAATATGAACCATGTGTCTCTAACAGTTTGGCTGTGACTCACATTTTTAAAATATTAGGTGTTCAACCACATGGGGCAGTCCAACGCTTAATATGTGCATATAGTGATGCTTTGGGACTCTGTTAAACGCCTTATATTCCATATGAACTGTGTAAGTACGATAGTTTGGCTGTAACTGACATTTTTGGAATATTAGGTGTTCAACATTATGGGGCGGTCCAACGCTTAATATGTGATTATATTAATGCTTTAGGACTCTGTATAACGCTGCATATACAATATGAACCATGTGCCGCTAACAGTTTGGCTGTAACTGAGATTTTTGGAATATTAGGTGTTTAACATTATGGGGCTGTCCAACGCTTAATATGTGCATATAGTGATGATTTGGGACTCTGTTGAACGCCTCATATTCCATATGAACTGTGTAAGTACGATAGTTTGGCTGTAACTGACATTTTTGGAATATTAGGTGTTCAACCACATGGGGCAGTCCAACGCTTAATATGTGATTATATTATTGCTTTGGGACTCTGTATAACACTACATATTCAATATGAACTGCGTGCCTACCATAGTTTGGCTGTAGCAGACATTTTTGGAATATTAAGTGTTCAACAATATGGGGCGGTCCAACGCTTAATATGTGATTATATTAATGCTTTAGGACTCTTTATAAAGCTGCAAATAAAATATGAACCATGTGTCTATAACAGTTTGGCTGTAACTCACATTTTTAAAATATTAGGTGTTCAACCACATGGGGCAGTCCAACGCTTAATATGTGCATATAGTGATGCTTTGGGACACTGTTGAACGCCTTATATTCCATTTGAACTGTGTGCCTACGATAGTATGGCTGTAACTGACATTTTTGTAATATTAGGTGTTTAACCATATGGGGCAGTCCAACGCTTAATATGTGATTATATTATTGCTTTGGGGCTCTGTATAAAGCTGCATATACAATATGAAACATGTGTCTCTAACAGTTTGGCTGTAACTCACATTTTTGGAATATTAGGTGTTCAACCGCATAGGGCAGTCCAACGCTTAATATGTGCATATTGTGATGCTTTGGGACTCTGTTGAAGGCCTCATATTCCATATGAACTGTGTGAGTACGATAGTTTGGCTGCATCTGACATTTTTGAAATATTAGGTGTTTAACCTTATGGGGCAGTCCAACGCTTAATATGTGATTATATTATTGCTTTGGGACTCTGTATAACACTACATATTCAATATGAACTGCGTGCCTACCATAGTTTGGCTGTAGCAGACATTTTTGGAATATTAAGTGTTCAATAATATGGGGCGGTCCAACGCTTAATATGTGATTATATTAACGCTTTAGGACTCTGTATAATGCTGCATATACAATATGAACCATGTGTCTCTAACAGTTTGGCTGTGACTCACATTTTTAAAATATTAGGTGTTCAACCACATGGGGCAGTCCAACGCTTAATATGTGCATATAGTGATGCTTTGGGACTCTGTTAAACGCCTTATATTCCATATGAACTGTGTAAGTACGATAGTTTGGCTGTAACTGACATTTTTGGAATATTAGGTGTTCAACATTATGGGGCGGTCCAACGCTTAATATGTGATTATATTAATGCTTTAGGACTCTGTATAACGCTGCATATACAATATGAACCATGTGCCGCTAACAGTTTGGCTGTAACTGAGATTTTTGGAATATTAGGTGTTTAACATTATGGGGCTGTCCAACGCTTAATATGTGCATATAGTGATGCTTTGGGACTCTGTTGAACGCCTCATATTCCATATGAACTGTGTAAGTACGATAGTTTGGCTGTAACTGACATTTTTGGAATATTAGGTGTTCAACCACATGGGGCAGTCCAACGCTTAATATGTGATTATATTATTGCTTTGGGACTCTGTATAACACTACATATTCAATATGAACTGCGTGCCTACCATAGTTTGGCTGTAGCAGACATTTTTGGAATATTAAGTGTTCAACAATATGGGGCGGTCCAACGCTTAATATGTGATTATATTAATGCTTTAGGACTCTTTATAAAGCTGCAAATAAAATATGAACCATGTGTCTATAACAGTTTGGCTGTAACTCACATTTTTAAAATATTAGGTGTTCAACCACATGGGGCAGTCCAACGCTTAATATGTGCATATAGTGATGCTTTGGGACACTGTTGAACGCCTTATATTCCATTTGAACTGTGTGCCTACGATAGTATGGCTGTAACTGACATTTTTGTAATATTAGGTGTTTAACCATATGGGGCAGTCCAACGCTTAATATGTGATTATATTATTGCTTTGGGGCTCTGTATAAAGCTGCATATACAATATGAAACATGTGTCTCTAACAGTTTGGCTGTAACTCACATTTTTGGAATATTAGGTGTTCAACCGCATAGGGCAGTCCAACGCTTAATATGTGCATATTGTGATGCTTTGGGACTCTGTTGAAGGCCTCATATTCCATATGAACTGTGTGAGTACGATAGTTTGGCTGTATCTGACATTTTTGAAATATTAGGTGTTTAACCTTATGGGGCAGTCCAACGCTTAATATGTGATTATATTATTGCTTTGGGACTCTGTATAACACTACATATTCAATATGAACTGCGTGCCTACCATAGTTTGGCTGTAGCAGACATTTTTGGAATATTAAGTGTTCAACAATATGGGGCGGTCCAACGCTTAATATGTGATTATATTAATGCTTTAGGACTCTGTATAATGCTGCATATACAATATGAACCATGTGCCGCTAACAGTTTGGCTGTAACTGACATTTTTGGAATATTAGGTGTTTAACATTATGGGGCTGTCCAACGCTTAATATGTGCATATAGTGATGCTTTGGGACTCTGTTGAACGCCTCATATTCCATATGAACTGTGTAAGTACGATAGTTTGGCTGTAACTGACATTTTTGGAATATTAGGTGTTTAACATTATGGGGCAGTCCAACGCCTAATATGTGCATATAGTAATGCTTTAAGACTCTGTGTAGCGCCTCATATTCAATATGAACTGAGTGCCTACGATAGTTTGATGTAACTGACATTTTCGGAATATTAGGTGTTCAACAATATGGGGCAGTCCAACGCTTAATATGTGAGTATAGTGATGTTTTGGGACTCTGTTGAACGCCTCATATTTCATATGAACTGTGCAAGTACGATAGTATGGCTGTAACTGACATTTTTGAAATATTAGGTGTTTAACCATATGGGGCAGTCCAACGCTTAATATGTGCATATAGTAATGCTTTGGGACTCTGTATAGCGCCTCATATTCAATATGAACTGCGTGCCTACCATAGTTTGGCTGTAACTGACATTTTTGGAATATTAGGTGTTCAACATTATAGGGCGTTCCAACGCTTAATATGTGATTATATTAATGCTTTGGGACTCTGTATAAAGCTGCATATACAATATGAACCATGAGTCTTTAACAGTTTGGCTGTAACTCACATTTTTGGAATATTAGGTGTTCAACCACATGGGGCAGTCCAACGCTTAATATGTGATTATATTATTGCTTTGGGACTCTGTATAACACTACATATTCAATATGAACTGCGTGCCTACCATATTTTGGCTGTAGCTGACATTTTTGGAATATTAGGTGTTCAACATTATGGGGCGGTCCATCGCTTAATATGTGATTATATTAATGCTTAAGGACTCTGTATAAAGCTGCATATACAATATGAACTGTGTGCCTACGATAGTATGGCTGTAACTGACATTTTTGTAATATTAGGTGTTTAACCATATGGGGCAGTCCAACGCTTAATATGTGATTATATTATTGCTTTGGGGCTCTGTTGAACGCCTCATATTCCATATGAACTGTGTAAGTACGATAGTTTGACTGTAACTGACATTTTTGGAATATTATTTGTTCAACAATATGGGGCGGTCCAACGCTTAATATGTGATTATATTAATGCTTTAGGACTCTGTATAAAGCTGCATATACAATATGAACCGTGTGTCTCTAACAGTTTGGCTGTACCTCACATTTTTAAAATATTAGGTGTTCAACCACATGGGGCAGTCCAACGCTTAATATGTGCATATAGTGATGCTTTGAGACTCTGTTGAACGCCTTATATTCTATATGAACTGTGTAAGTACGATAGTTTGGCTGTAACTGACATTTTTGGAATATTAGGTGTTCAACCACATGGGGCAGTCCAACGCTTAATATGTGATTATATTATTGCTTTGGGACTCTGTATAACACTACATATTCAATATGAACTGCGTGCCTACCATAGTTTGGCTGTAGCAGACATTTTTGGAATATTAAGTGTTCAACAATATGGGGCGGTCCAACGCTTAATATGTGATTATATTAATGCTTTAGGACTCTTTATAAAGCTGCAAATACAATATGAACCATGTGTCTATAACAGTTTGGCTATTAACTCACATTTTTAAAACATTAGGTGTTCAACCACATGGGGCAGTCCAACGCTTAATATGTGCATATAGTGATGCTTTGGGACACTGTTGAACGCCTTATATTCCATATGAACTGTGTGCCTACGATAGTATGGCTGTAACTGACATTTTTGTAATATTAGGTGTTTAACCATATGGGGCAGTCCAACGCTTAATATGTGATTATATTATTGCTTTGGGGCTCTGTATAAAGCTGCATATACAATATGAAACATGTGTCTCTAACAGTTTGGCTGTAACTCACATTTTTGGAATATTAGGTGTTCAACCGCATAGGGCAGTCCAACGCTTAATATGTGCATATTGTGATGCTTTGGGACTCTGTTGAAGGCCTCATATTCCATATGAACTGTGTGAGTACGATAGTTTGGCTGCATCTGACATTTTTGAAATATTAGGTGTTTAACCTTATGGGGCAGTCCAACGCTTAATATGTGATTATATTATTGCTTTGGGACTCTGTATAACACTACATATTCAATATGAACTGCGTGCCTACCATAGTTTGGCTGTAGCAGACATTTTTGGAATATTAAGTGTTCAACAATATGGGGCGGTCCAACGCTTAATATGTGATTATATTAATGCTTTAGGACTCTTTATAAAGCTGCAAATACAATATGAACCATGTGTCTCTAACAGTTTGGCTGTAACTCACATTTTTAAAATATTAGGTGTTCAACCACATGGGGCAGTCCAACGCTTAATATGTGCATATAGTGATGCTTTGGGACACTGTTGAACGCCTTATATTCCATATGAACTGTGTAAGTACGATAGTTTGGCTGTAACTGACATTTTTGGAATATTAGGTGTTCAACATTATGGGGCGGTCCAACGCTTAATATGTGATTATATTAATGCTTTAGGACTCTGTATAAAGCTGCATATACAATATGAACCATGTGTCTCTAACAGTTTGGCTGTAACTCACATTTTTGGAATATTAGGTGATCAACCGCATGGGGCAGTCCAACGCATAATATGTGCATATTGTGATGCTTTGGGACTCTGTTGAACGCCTCATATTCCATATGAACTGTGTGAGTACGATAGTTTGGCTATAATTGACATTTCTGAAATATTAGGTGTTTTACCATATGGGGCAGTCCAACGCTTAATATGTGCATATAGTAATGCTTTTTTTTTTTTTTTTTAAAAGTGTAGGAAATCCGTTAAGGACACCTCCCTGCTGGGAAGTAGTGTGGGAGTCTCCCAATGGCATACCCACTAAAACCTTCACTATTTCCGATGCCCAAGGTCAATCTGGAACCGTCAGTCGACATTACTTCAAATCAACAGCATCTACTTTTATTTTTATTATTCCTTATTATTTTAGGCCTGTGCCTTCTTTATTTTCTCTTTCATTATTTTCGTCACAAAATTATCAAACGCATGCCAGTTTTCTTCGTTTAATATTATTAGACCTGCTATATTATTTTCATCCATTCTTACTTTGAGGGTTCGATTAAGTTCTTCTCTCTGTTTAGCCCAAGCCTCACATTCGAGAAGTGTGTGCTTAGGAGTGTCAACTTCTGCTTTACATGTCCAACAAATATCCGTTTCAGTTTTTCCGATTCTCTTAAGGTACGTGCCAAATGAACCGTGTCCTGTCATCAATTGTGTCATGTAGAAATTTAGTTCACCGTACTCTCTTTCACACCATTTCTTCACATTTTTAATAAATACTTTTGTCCATGAAATGTGCTTATTCCATTGTTCTTGCCATTCATCATATTTCTGGGTGGTGAGCAGTTGTTTGTTTTGTTTTTCGTATATTCCGTTTCGTTCCTTGGCCTGAATTGCTATTGGTGGAAGTCCTGCAATTGTAAGAATCGACAAAGTATTGACAGTGCAGTATCCGCGGGTTATTTTGATGGCCAGTTTTCTGTTGATAGATTCAAGCATGTGTTCATACTTTTTGTATCGAAGAGCTTTAAACCAAGCTTTGGTACCGTATAGAATAACCGAGGTTACCACACTTGTTAGAATCTTTCTTTTAGTTGTTTCAGGCCCGCTCATATTTGGCATTAGACAAAGTATGTTTTTTAAGCTCTTAAGTGCCTTCTCTTGGATTCTTTTGATGTGCGTTCTCATAGATGCATTTGTATCAAAAAACACTCCCATGTACTTCATTTCTTGGCTTGGTGTGATCTCGTGGTTTCCTGATAGGATCTTTATATTTCTGATAACATTATTCCCGGCGATTACGATCATTTGTGTTTTATGCTGAGCCAGTTGAAGGTCCGTTTCCCTGAATTTATAGTCTAGGACTTTTAATATATGATTTGCTTTAACTTCAAGATCAGTTAGATTTTCTCCCTCTATCAGGATGGCAATGTCGTCAACATATGCAATGATGTGAACGCCTTCTTCTGTATGGGTACTGACTATATTGTCATAGAAAAGGTTCCATAGAGTAGGTCCTAACACGGAGCCTTGTGGTACTCCGCAAGACACTTTGATATGTTTACCGTGGTCTGTTATAATGTGTCTATCTTGTAGGTATGAAATCAGCATATTTATGATGTATTTACTGAGACCTTTATGAATCGCTGCCTTTATTATTAGATCCCATCTGGCCGAGTTAAATGCGTTTTTTATATCTAGCGCTATTAATATGCTTGGTTTATGGTGTGATCTTGCTTTGTTCTTGTTTATAATAGAATTAACTGTATTGAGAGCTTGGATTGTTGATCTTCCTGGTCTCGCACCATACTGATGTGTATATAATAGGTCGCCGTTTCTAATTTCCTCTTCAATTCTTTCCTTCATTAATGTTTCCAGAAGTTTTCCTATCACATCTAATAAGCATATTGGTCTGTATTGCTTGGTGTTTGCATTTTCTTTGGTGGGCTTTTCAATTAAAACTATTCTTGCCTTTTTCCATATTTTTGGGAATCTTCCACTTATTAGGCAAGCGTTCATAACTCGTCTCATTATTTCTGGTTGTGTTTTTATAAAAAATTTAATGACTTCGGGGGGTATGCCATCGGGTCCTGGGGCTTTTTTGGTTTTTATTTTTTCGCCTGCCTTAAGTAGCTCCATTTGTGTAAATTTAGGGATCTCATTTTCCGATATGTGGAATTTACCTAACTTCATTGTGTTTTTCTTAGGAAACAGTTTTTTAATCTGATTAATTGTTTCTTCTTCACTTAGGTAGCAACTTTGCTTTCTGCCGAACTTCTTAGTCACGATTTTGTAGGCAGTTCCCCATATGTCGTTGTTGAGTTCTTCTACAAGGCCATCCCAGGCTCTGCATTTAGCTTTCAGTATCATCTTGCTTAAATGTGACTTCGAATCTTTATATTCTTTATAGACCAGTTCCCAATTTTCGCAAATGCTTTGCCGTTTTCTTGTACGAGTAAGTTTACGTCGAGCCTGGATGCATTTCCTACGTGCTGACTCGATGTCACCTGACCACCAGTAAACCTCCTGTTTGTCTTTGGGTTTTGTGATTTTCATAGAGTGGTTGCAAGTATCTTTTATAATTTTTGTTAGGTTTTCGGCGGTATCACATCGCTTAAAATACTCCTTGTTTGATATATTTTGCAAGTAATTATCCATTTTTTTGATGTTCTTGTCATTACATTTATATTTTCTTGTTTTTACTGGATAGTATTTGTCTTCATTGTGGCTGTGTATTTCGTAATATATAATTTTATGCGGACTGAAACTTTCTATATCATCTTTGGCTTCCCACTTTCTAATATTCTTAAATGCTCGTTCTGTTGCCATTGTTATATCAATCACTGAGCTGCCAATTTTATTAGAAAACGTGGGCGTGTTGCCTTTGTTGCATGGTATTAGTTTGTTTTGCATAACCCATTCTTCCAAAATTCTCCCTCTTGTGTCAGTTTTTTTATCTCCGAATAAAATACTATGCGCATTCAGGTCTCCTCCTATTATTTTTTGTTTCCTATTACTTTTTAGGTGTACGGATAAATTTGCAAGATATAATTGAAATTCCTCAAGGGTTTTGCTTGGAGATATGTAACACGAATATATTACAAGATTGCCAAAATTTATGCAGCAAAATCCGTTTCCAGCATATGAATTTGTTGCATTAATTTTCTTTTCAGTCCATATAAATGAGCCATTGTTTAAGTCTGTTATTTTAGCTTGTGAATACTTTTTGTTTTGTTCCTGTCCAAGAATTATATCTATATTTAACTCCTTAACTGTTTGAGAGAGCAAATCATGTGTTATTTTACTTCTATTTGTATTTAGCTGGACTATTTTTACTGTTTGGTTTTTAATTGGCATTTGACTTGACATTTATATGTTATACATTTGTTGGCTCCCTCCCAGCCTGTTTTGTATTGATATCCTTTTGTAACCTTTTTTCTTTTTCTGCTCTTTGCGCTAACGAGAGGCTTCTTCTAAAACTTTTACATTGCCCCGTCCCGACACGATGTCCCTTTTCGTCACATACCGGGCAATATGCTTCATTCGTGCACTCTTTGCGGCCATGCCCTGATTCGCCACAACTGAAACAGCACTTACTTCTATCGGGCCCCTTACAAAGGGCTGCATTATGTTCATAGGACCAGCATTTATAACAGCGATTAATATTCTGCCGTCGAGACATCTTACATTCTACCAATCCAATTCTAATTGTATTATTTTCCAGTAGTCTCTCTGCATCTTCTTTGGCGCATGTACATGTGATTGCCAGTGTGTTTCGAGCATTTGGTCTGAGTTCGCTCAACCTATAGTTTTTGTTATTAATAATCTTAGTTATCGCCATCTCTACATCCTCCTTTGATGTGTCACATTCTAGGCCCCTAATGTGTAGGGCTTCTTCGTTTGTATGTTTTTCAGTACTTCTCATTTTGATGTTGGTTAGTTTAGATCTTATCGCCGTTTCAATATTCATTAATTTAGTGTCATCCCTATCCATAGTGATAATAAGATTGCATTCCTTTGTTCCTCTCATACTTTTAATAGCCTCATTAGCAGGGATATCTTTTACTGCGTTCTTTATTGTTTGTAAAGTTTCCTTGAAATTTTCCCCTTTAGTGTTCACGACCAAAGCATATGTTTTCCTTTCTACTGTCATATTTTTTGTAGGCTCATCCTTTTCCACTTTATCTGTATAGATGGCAACTTTTGTTGAGCTACCACTAAAAATGCACTCTACCATCTTTCTTAGTCTATCAGTTTTCATATGTTTCACTTTGTGAATAGCTGCCCATTCATCTCCATGGACTTCTTTCTGGAGCTGCATGAGCTTGCTAAAGGTGTCTGTTTCGTTCCCATCTAATGCAACCTTTATAATTTTTTTTCTCGTGATGGCTCCGTCCGGAGTTTTTTTGGTTGTGGTGTTTATTGTTTGTTCAATAACTTCAAAGTCATCACATTCTAGTAGCTCCGGGAAGTTTTCTCTAAATTGTCTCTCAATTCCCGTTTCCATTTTTTTATCTTCCACTAAGGCCACCTTTGTTACCGAGTCTTTGCAGAAGATAGGATTTCCTTTTATTACCTCAGTGTTTTGGTATATTGCGTCATTCCATCTTTTATTCGAAATCTCCAAGAATTGTTGATAGTTTGTCACCTTAACGATTTCGTTAACCGAGGCCTCATTATTTGGAGCTTCATATGCTTTTTGTTCGTTTTTAAGCAAAGCGTGTTCTCTCAAGTCCAAGTTTTCTTCTTTTCTTTTAAGCATTTCAGCTTTTTCTCTCAGTTTATTTTCTAATAATAACAACTCTATTTCCTTTTCTTTAACTTGATTTTCACGTATATCCGTTTTTCGTTTTTTGCTAGCCACATAGGAATCCTCATCTATGTCCCCGTTTAGTAAGACTTCATTTACATAGGTGTCGACGTCATACTTTGGGATTTCCGGCTCATCCCATTTTTTCGATTCTAGCCATTCTTTAATAGATTGACGATTAAGAGTATCATTTAACCTTACCATTTTTTTTATTTGAAGTTTTAATTCTGTTTTAGTAGTTCTTTCTATTTGCTTCTCTAGTTTTCCTATTTCAGTTTTAATGTTCTCTAAAACTTCTATCAATGTATCAGCTGTAGAATTTATCGATTTGTTGGTTAGCTTTGTTTGAGCTTCCGGTGATCTTTTTCTCTTAGTGTCTATTAGTCTGGTCAATGAGTTGCAACGTAGAACCTCACCGCTCGCTGGATTTAAGCGACTGAATCTTAGTGGTGTTTTTTTGGATGTTAAAGTTAAAGAGTTGTTGCTATCATATGTTAGATCGAATGTTCCTACATTGGGCTGAGCTATTGATGGATATTTGTTTGTAATAGCAGATGTTGGGTTATTTTCTTGCCTTGATATTGAGGCACTATCTATATTTTCAGATTTTTTCCAGTAGTTTGTACACTTATCTTCAGCCTGGTGTCCCACTGAAGAGGTGTGGCAGTTGTTGAATGACGACCTAGGACATCCTGCCATGCCCTCTGCCGACTCTGGGGGGTCCGTCCCCCCTGAAGTAGTAAGTTTATTTTCGTTAATCTTGTCTCCCATAATACTGTATTAAATTGTCCGTGTGCGAAGCCAGTGTCGTCATCGATAAGCCAAACTCCGCGTCCCCCTTCCCGCTCAAAGTTCGGGTCCCTAACTGTGGCGCCTTACATTAGCGGGGTCAGAGGCCTTAATCCAATACAACTTACATCATGTCCGTGTTCATAGCGGTTTCATTATCATATGTGTCAGTTCAGGGATGGGCTGGAAAGTTTAGGTTAGGTGTAGTAAGACTATGGTGATGCTATTGTTTTTCTGGAGGAACAGGGGAAAAGGGTTTAAAGGTTTCAGTAAGGCTAGGAGTGGCCAAACTGAAGTGAAATGAGTCACTCTTAGTTTTCGCTGCTCTCCGAAGACCAGTCCAGCATGGGCGACCCTACCTGGAACCGAAGTTCCAGCTGGCATAGCTCTTAGGATCACTGCAGCTACTTAAGCTCTCCCACCAGCGACAAGGTGGTGACTCCTCGGGAGAGATATAGTAATGCTTTAAGACTCTGTATAGCGCCTCATATTCAATATGAACTGAGTGCCTACGACAGTTTGGCTGTAACTGACATTTTTGGAATATTAGGTGTTCAACCACATGGGGCAGTCCAACGCTTAATATGTGATTATATTATTGCTTTGGGACTCTGTATAACACTACATATTCAATATGAACTGCGTGCCTACCATAGTTTGGCTGTAGCAGACATTTTTGGAATATTAAGTGTTCAACAATATGGGGCGGTCCAACGCTTAATATGTGATTATATTAATGCTTTAGGACTCTTTATAAAGCTGCAAATACAATATGAACCATGTGTCTATAACAGTTTGGCTATTAACTCACATTTTTAAAACATTAGGTGTTCAACCACATGGGGCAGTCCAACGCTTAATATGTGCATATAGTGATGCTTTGGGACACTGTTGAACGCCTTATATTCCATATGAACTGTGTGCCTACGATAGTATGGCTGTAACTGACATTTTTGTAATATTAGGTGTTTAACCATATGGGGCAGTCCAACGCTTAATATGTGATTATATTATTGCTTTGGGGCTCTGTATAAAGCTGCATATACAATTTGAACCATGTGCCTCTAACAGTTTGGCTGTAACTGACATTTTCGGAATATTAGTTGTTCAACCACATGGGGCAGTTCAACGCATAATATGTGCATATAGTGATGTTTTGGGACTCTGTTGAACGCCTCATATTCAATATGAACTGTGTGCCTACGATAGTATGGCTGTAACTGACATTTTTGTAATATTAGGTGTTTAACCATATGGGGCAGTCCAACGCTTAATATGTGATTATATTATTGCTTTGGGGCTCTGTATAAAGCTGCATATACAATATGAAACATGTGTCTCTAACAGTTTGGCTGTAACTCACATTTTTGGAATATTAGGTGTTCAACCGCATAGGGCAGTCCAACGCTTAATATGTGCATATTGTGATGCTTTGGGACTCTGTTGAAGGCCTCATATTCCATATGAACTGTGTGAGTACGATAGTATGTCTGTAACTGACATTTTTGAAATATTAGGTGTTTAACCATATGGGTAGTCCAACGCTTAATATGTGATTATATTATTTCTTTGGGACTCTGTAACGCTGCATATACAATATGAACCATGTGCCTCTAACAGTTTGGCTGTAACTCACATTTTCGGAATATTAGGTGTTCAACCACATGGGGCAGTTCAACACATAATATGTGCATATAGTGATGCTTTGGGACTCTGTTGAACGCCTCATATTCCATATGAACTGTGTGAGTTCGATAGTTTGGCTGTAATTGACATTTTTGAAATATTAGGTGTTCAACCACATGGGGCAGTCCAACGCTTAATATGTGATTATATTATTTCTTTGGGACTCTGTATAACGCTGCATATACAATATAAACCATGTGCCTCTAATAGTTTAGCTGTAATTCACATTTCTGAAATATTAGGTGTTTAACCATATGGGGCAGTCCAACGCTTAATATGTGCATATAGTGATGCTTTGGGACTCTGTTGAACGCCTCATATTCCATATGAACTGTGTAAGTACGATAGTTTGGCTGTAACTGACATTATTGGAATATTAGGTGTTTAACATTATGGGGCAGTCCAACGCCTAATATGTGCATATAGTGATGTTTTGGGACTTTGTTGAACGCCTCATATTCAATATGAACTGTGTGCCTACGATAGTATGGCTGTAACTGACATTTTTGTAATATTAGGTGTTTAACCATATGGGGCAGTCCAACGCTTAATATGTGATTATATTATTGCTTTGGGGCTCTGTTGAACGCCTCATATTCCATATGAACTGTGTAAGTACGATAGTTTGACTGTAACTGACATTTTTGGAATATTATTTGTTCAACAATATGGGGCGGTCCAACGCTTAATATGTGATTATATTAATACTTTAGGACTCCGTATAAAGCTGCATATACAATATGAACCGTGTGTTTCTAACAGTTTGGCTGTAACTCACATTTCTAAATTTTAGGTGTTCAACCGCATGGGGCAGTCCAACGCTTAATATGTGCATATAGTGATGCTTTGGGACACTGTTGAACGCCTTATATTCCATATGAACTGTGTAAGTACGATAGTTTGGCTGTAACTGACATTTTTGGAATATTAGGTGTTCAACATTATGGGGCGGTCCAACGCTTAATATGTGATTATATTAATGCTTTAGGACTCTGTATAAAGCTGCATATACAACATGAACCATGTGTCTCTAACAGTTTGGCTGTAACTCACATTTTTGGAATATTAGGTGATCAACCGCATGGGGCAGTCCAACGCATAATATGTGCATATTGTGATGCTTTGGGACTCTGTTGAACGCCTCATATTCCATATGAACTGTGTGAGTACGATAGTTTGGCTATAATTGACATTTTTGAAATATTAGGTGTTTAACCATATGGGTAGTCCAACGCTTAATATGTGATTATATTATTTCTTTGGGACTCTATAACGCTGCATATACAATATGAACCATGTGCCTCTAACAGTTTGGCTGTAACTGACATTTTCGGAATATTAGGTGTTCAACAATATGGGGCAGTCCAACGCTTAATATGTGAGTATAGTGATGTTTTGGGACTCTGTTGAACGCCTCATATTTCATATGAACTGTGCAAGTACGATAGTATGGCTGTAACTGACATTTTTGAAATATTAGGTGTTTAACCATATGGGGCAGTCCAACGCTTAATATGTGCATATAGTAATGCTTTGGGACTCTGTATAGCGCCTCATATTCAATATGAACTGCGTGCCTACCATAGTTTGGCTGTAACTGACATTTTTGGAATATTAGGTGTTCAACATTATAGGGCGTTCCAACGCTTAATATGTGATTATATTAATGCTTTGGGACTCTGTATAAAGCTGCATATACAATATGAACCATGAGTCTTTAACAGTTTGGCTGTAACTCACATTTTTGGAATATTAGGTGTTCAACCACATGGGGCAGTCCAACGCTTAATATGTGATTATATTATTGCTTTGGGACTCTGTATAACACTACATATTCAATATGAACTGCGTGCCTACCATATTTTGACTGTAGCTGACATTTTTGGAATATTAGGTGTTCAACATTATGGGGCGGTCCATCGCTTAATATGTGATTATATTAATGCTTAAGGACTCTGTATAAAGCTGCATATACAATTTGAACCATGTGCCTCTAACAGTTTGGCTGTAACTGACATTTTCGGAATATTAGGTGTTCTACCACATGGGGCAGTTCAACGCATAATATGTGCATATAGTGATGTTTTGGGACTCTGTTGAACGCCTCATATTCAATATGAACTGTGTGCCTACGATAGTATGGCTGTAACTGACATTTTTGAAATATTAGGTGTTTAACCATATGGGGCAGTCCAACGCTTAATATGTGATTATATTATTGCTTTGGGGCTCTGTATAAAGCTGCATATACAATATGAAACATGTGTCTCTAACAGTTTGGCAGTAACTCACATTTTTGGAATATTAGGTGTTCAACCGCATAGGGCAGTCCAACGCTTAATATGTGCATATTGTGATGCTTTGGGACTCTGTTGAAGGCCTCATATTCCATATGAACTGTGTGAGTACGATAGTATGTCTGTAACTGACATTTTTGAAATATTAGGTGCTTAACCATATGGGGCAGTCCAACGCTTAATATGTGATTATATTATTTCTTTGGGACTCTATAACGCTGCATATACAATATGAACCATGTGCCTCTAACAGTTTGGCTGTAACTGACATTTTTGGAATATTAGGTGTTCAACCACATGGGGCAGTCCAACGCTTAATATGTGATTATATTATTGCTTTGGGACTCTGTATAACACTACATATTCAATATGAACTGCGTGCCTACCATAGTTTGGCTGTAGCAGACATTTTTGGAATATTAAGTGTTCAACAATATGGGGCGGGCCAACGCTTAATATGTGATTATATTAATGCTTTAGGACTCTGTATAATGCTGCATATACAATATGAACCATGTGTCTCTAACAGTTTGGCTGTGACTCACATTTTTAAAATATTAGGTGTTCAACATTATGGGGCAGTCCAACGCTTAATATGTGCATATAGTGATGCTTTGGGACTCTGTTGAACGTCTCATATTCCATATGAACTGTGTAAGTACGATAGTTTGACTGTAACTGACATTTTTGGAATATTAGGTGTTCAACAATATGGGGCGGTGCAACGCTTAATATGTGATTATATTAATGCTTTAGGACTCTGTATAAAGCTGCATATACAATATGAACCGTGTGTCTCTAACAGTTTGGCTGTAACTCACATTTTTAAAATATTAGGTGTTCAACCACATGGGGCAGTCCAACGCTTAATATGTGCATATAGTGATGCTTTGGGACTCTGTTGAACGCCTTATATTCTATATGAACTGTGTAAGTACGATAGTTTGGCTGTAACTGACATTTTTGGAATATTAGGTGTTCAACCACATGGGGCAGTCCAACGCTTAATATGTGATTATATTATTGCTTTGGGACTCTGTATAACACTACATATTCAATATGAACTGCGTGCCTACCATAGTTTGGCTGTAGCTGACATTTTTGGAATATTAAGTGTTCAACAATATGGGGCGGTCCAACGCTTAATATGTGATTATATTAATGCTTTAGGACTCTTTATAAAGCTGCATATACAATATGAACCATGTGTCTCTAACAGTTTGGCTGTAACTCACATTTTTAAAATATTAGGTGTTCAACCACATGGGGCAGTCCAACGCTTAATATGTGCATATAGTGATGCTTTGGGACACTGTTGAACGCTTTATATTCCATATGAACTGTGCAAGTACGATAGTTTGGCTGTAACTGAAATTTTTGGAATATTAGGTGTTCAACATTATGGGGCGGTCCAACGCTTAATATGTGATTATATTAATGCTTTAGGACTCTGTATAAAGCTGCATATACAATATGAACCATGTGTCTCTAACAGTTTGGCTGTAACTCACATTTTTGGAATATTAGGTGTTCAACCGCATAGGGCAGTCCAACGCTTAATATGTGCATATTGTGATGCTTTGGGACTCTGTTGAAGGCCTCATATTCCATATGAACTGTGTGAGTACGATAGTTTGGCTATAATTGACATTTTTGAAATATTAGGTGTTTAACCATATGGGTAGTCCAACGCTTAATATGTGATTATATTATTTCTTTGGGACTCTATAACGCTGCATATACAATATGAACCATGTGCCTCTAACAGTTTGGCTGTAACTGACATTTTCGGAATATTAGGTGTTCAACAATATGGGGCAGTCCAACGCTTAATATGTGAGTATAGTGATGTTTTGGGACTCTGTTGAACGCCTCATATTTCATATGAACTGTGCAAGTACGATAGTATGGCTGTAACTGACATTTTTGAAATATTAGGTGTTTAACCATATGGGGCAGTCCAACGCTTAATATGTGCATATAGTAATGCTTTGGGACTCTGTATAGCGCCTCATATTCAATATGAACTGCGTGCCTACCATAGTTTGGCTGTAACTGACATTTTTGGAATATTAGGTGTTCAACATTATAGGGCGTTCCAACGCTTAATATGTGATTATATTAATGCTTTGGGACTCTGTATAAAGCTGCATATACAATATGAACCATGAGTCTTTAACAGTTTGGCTGTAACTCACATTTTTGGAATATTAGGTGTTCAACCACATGGGGCAGTCCAACGCTTAATATGTGATTATATTATTGCTTTGGGACTCTGTATAACACTACATATTCAATATGAACTGCGTGCCTACCATATTTTGACTGTAGCTGACATTTTTGGAATATTAGGTGTTCAACATTATGGGGCGGTCCATCGCTTAATATGTGATTATATTAATGCTTAAGGACTCTGTATAAAGCTGCATATACAATTTGAACCATGTGCCTCTAACAGTTTGGCTGTAACTGACATTTTCGGAATATTAGGTGTTCTACCACATGGGGCAGTTCAACGCATAATATGTGCATATAGTGATGTTTTGGGACTCTGTTGAACGCCTCATATTCAATATGAACTGTGTGCCTACGATAGTATGGCTGTAACTGACATTTTTGAAATATTAGGTGTTTAACCATATGGGGCAGTCCAACGCTTAATATGTGATTATATTATTGCTTTGGGGCTCTGTATAAAGCTGCATATACAATATGAAACATGTGTCTCTAACAGTTTGGCAGTAACTCACATTTTTGGAATATTAGGTGTTCAACCGCATAGGGCAGTCCAACGCTTAATATGTGCATATTGTGATGCTTTGGGACTCTGTTGAAGGCCTCATATTCCATATGAACTGTGTGAGTACGATAGTATGTCTGTAACTGACATTTTTGAAATATTAGGTGCTTAACCATATGGGGCAGTCCAACGCTTAATATGTGATTATATTATTTCTTTGGGACTCTATAACGCTGCATATACAATATGAACCATGTGCCTCTAACAGTTTGGCTGTAACTGACATTTTCGGAATATTAGGTGTTCAACCACATGGGGCAGTTCAACGCATAATATGTGCATATAGTGATGCTTTGGGACTCTGTTAAACGCCTCATATTCCATATGAACTGTGTGAGTACGATAGTTTGGCTGTAATTGACATTTTTGAAATATTAGGTGTTCAACCACATGGGGCAGTCCAACGCTTAATATGTGATTTCATTATTTCTTTGGGACTCTGTATAACGCTGCATATACAATATAAACCATGTGCCTCTAATAGTTTAGCTGTAATTCACATTTTTGAAATATTAGGTGTTTAACCATATGGGGCAGTCCAACGCTTAATATGTGAGTATAGTGATGTTTTGGGACTCTGTTTAACTCCTCCTATTCAATATGAACTGTGTGCCTAAGATAGTATGGCTGACATTTTTGGAATATTAGGTGTTCAACCACATGGGGCAGTCCAACGCTTAATATGTGATTATATTATTGCTTTGGGACTCTGTATAACACTACATATTCAATATGAACTGCGTGCCTACCATAGTTTGGCTGTAGCAGACATTTTTGGAATATTAAGTGTTCAACAATATGGGGCGGGCCAACGCTTAATATGTGATTATATTAATGCTTTAGGACTCTGTATAATGCTGCATATACAATATGAACCATGTGTCTCTAACAGTTTGGCTGTGACTCACATTTTTAAAATATTAGGTGTTCAACATTATGGGGCAGTCCAACGCTTAATATGTGCATATAGTGATGCTTTGGGACTCTGTTGAACGTCTCATATTCCATATGAACTGTGTAAGTACGATAGTTTGACTGTAACTGACATTTTTGGAATATTAGGTGTTCAACAATATGGGGCGGTGCAACGCTTAATATGTGATTATATTAATGCTTTAGGACTCTGTATAAAGCTGCATATACAATATGAACCGTGTGTCTCTAACAGTTTGGCTGTAACTCACATTTTTAAAATATTAGGTGTTCAACCACATGGGGCAGTCCAACGCTTAATATGTGCATATAGTGATGCTTTGGGACTCTGTTGAACGCCTTATATTCTATATGAACTGTGTAAGTACGATAGTTTGGCTGTAACTGACATTTTTGGAATATTAGGTGTTCAACCACATGGGGCAGTCCAACGCTTAATATGTGATTATATTATTGCTTTGGGACTCTGTATAACACTACATATTCAATATGAACTGCGTGCCTACCATAGTTTGGCTGTAGCTGACATTTTTGGAATATTAAGTGTTCAACAATATGGGGCGGTCCAACGCTTAATATGTGATTATATTAATGCTTTAGGACTCTTTATAAAGCTGCATATACAATATGAACCATGTGTCTCTAACAGTTTGGCTGTAACTCACATTTTTAAAATATTAGGTGTTCAACCACATGGGGCAGTCCAACGCTTAATATGTGCATATAGTGATGCTTTGGGACACTGTTGAACGCTTTATATTCCATATGAACTGTGCAAGTACGATAGTTTGGCTGTAACTGAAATTTTTGGAATATTAGGTGTTCAACATTATGGGGCGGTCCAACGCTTAATATGTGATTATATTAATGCTTTAGGACTCTGTATAAAGCTGCATATACAATATGAACCATGTGTCTCTAACAGTTTGGCTGTAACTCACATTTTTGGAATATTAGGTGTTCAACCGCATAGGGCAGTCCAACGCTTAATATGTGCATATTGTGATGCTTTGGGACTCTGTTGAAGGCCTCATATTCCATATGAACTGTGTGAGTACGATAGTTTGGCTATAATTGACATTTTTGAAATATTAGGTGTTTAACCATATGGGTAGTCCAACGCTTAATATGTGATTATATTATTTCTTTGGGACTCTATAACGCTGCATATACAATATGAACCATGTGCCTCTAACAGTTTGGCTGTAACTGACATTTTCGGAATATTAGGTGTTCAACAATATGGGGCAGTCCAACGCTTAATATGTGAGTATAGTGATGTTTTGGGACTCTGTTGAACGCCTCATATTTCATATGAACTGTGCAAGTACGATAGTATGGCTGTAACTGACATTTTTGAAATATTAGGTGTTTAACCATATGGGGCAGTCCAACGCTTAATATGTGCATATAGTAATGCTTTGGGACTCTGTATAGCGCCTCATATTCAATATGAACTGCGTGCCTACCATAGTTTGGCTGTAACTGACATTTTTGGAATATTAGGTGTTCAACATTATAGGGCGTTCCAACGCTTAATATGTGATTATATTAATGCTTTGGGACTCTGTATAAAGCTGCATATACAATATGAACCATGAGTCTTTAACAGTTTGGCTGTAACTCACATTTTTGGAATATTAGGTGTTCAACCACATGGGGCAGTCCAACGCTTAATATGTGATTATATTATTGCTTTGGGACTCTGTATAACACTACATATTCAATATGAACTGCGTGCCTACCATAGTTTGGCTGTAGCTGACATTTTTGGAATATTAAGTGTTCAACAATATGGGGCGGTCCAACGCTTAATATGTGATTATATTAATGCTTTAGGACTCTGTATAAAGCTGCATATACAATATGAACCATGTGTCTCTAACAGTTTGGCTGTAACTCACATTTTTGGAATATTAGGTGTTCAACCGCATAGGGCAGTCCAACGCTTAATATGTGCATATTGTGATGCTTTGGGACTCTGTTGAAGGCCTCATATTCCATATGAACTGTGTGAGTACGATAGTTTGGCTATAATTGACATTTTTGAAATATTAGGTGTTTAACCATATGGGTAGTCCAACGCTTAATATGTGATTATATTATTTCTTTGGGACTCTATAACGCTGCATATACAATATGAACCATGTGCCTCTAACAGTTTGGCTGTAACTGACATTTTCGGAATATTAGGTGTTCAACATTATAGGGCGTTCCAACGCTTAATATGTGATTATATTAATGCTTTGGGACTCTGTATAAAGCTGCATATACAATATGAACCATGAGTCTTTAACAGTTTGGCTGTAACTCACATTTTTGGAATATTAGGTGTTCAACCACATGGGGCAGTCCAACGCTTAATATGTGATTATATTATTGCTTTGGGACTCTGTATAACACTACATATTCAATATGAACTGCGTGCCTACCATAGTTTGGCTGTAGCTGACATTTTTGGAATATTAAGTGTTCAACAATATGGGGCGGTCCAACGCTTAATATGTGATTATATTAATGCTTTAGGACTCTTTATAAAGCTGCATATACAATATGAACCATGTGTCTCTAACAGTTTGGCTGTAACTCACATTTTTAAAATATTAGGTGTTCAACCACATGGGGCAGTCCAACGCTTAATATGTGCATATAGTGATGCTTTGGGACACTGTTGAACGCTTTATATTCCATATGAACTGTGCAAGTACGATAGTTTGGCTGTAACTGAAATTTTTGGAATATTATGTGTTCAACATTATGGGGCGGTCCAACGCTTAATATGTGATTATATTAATGCTTTAGGACTCTGTATAAAGCTGCATATACAATATGAACCATGTGTCTCTAACAGTTTGGCTGTAACTCACATTTTTGGAATATTAGGTGTTCAACCGCATAGGGCAGTCCAACGCTTAATATATGCATATTGTGATGCTTTGGGACTCTGTTGAAGGCCTCATATTCCATATGAACTGTGTGAGTACGATAGTTTGGCTATAATTGACATTTTTGAAATATTAGGTGTTTAACCATATGGGTAGTCCAACGCTTAATATGTGATTATATTATTTCTTTGGGACTCTATAACGCTGCATATACAATATGAACCATGTGCCTCTAACAGTTTGGCTGTAACTGACATTTTCGGAATATTAGGTGTTCAACAATATGGGGCAGTCCAACGCTTAATATGTGAGTATAGTGATGTTTTGGGACTCTGTTGAACGCCTCATATTTCATATGAACTGTGCAAGTACGATAGTATGGCTGTAACTGACATTTTTGAAATATTAGGTGTTTAACCATATGGGGCAGTCCAACGCTTAATATGTGCATATAGTAATGCTTTGGGACTCTGTATAGCGCCTCATATTCAATATGAACTGCGTGCCTACCATAGTTTGGCTGTAACTGACATTTTTGGAATATTAGGTGTTCAACATTATAGGGCGTTCCAACGCTTAATATGTGATTATATTAATGCTTTGGGACTCTGTATAAAGCTGCATATACAATATGAACCATGAGTCTTTAACAGTTTGGCTGTAACTCACATTTTTGGAATATTAGGTGTTCAACCACATGGGGCAGTCCAACGCTTAATATGTGATTATATTATTGCTTTGGGACTCTGTATAACACTACATATTCAATATGAACTGCGTGCCTACCATATTTTGACTGTAGCTGACATTTTTGGAATATTAGGTGTTCAACATTATGGGGCGGTCCATCGCTTAATATGTGATTATATTAATGCTTAAGGACTCTGTATAAAGCTGCATATACAATTTGAACCATGTGCCTCTAACAGTTTGGCTGTAACTGACATTTTCGGAATATTAGGTGTTCAACCGCATAGGGCAGTCCAACGCTTAATATGTGCATATTGTGATGCTTTGGGACTCTGTTGAAGGCCTCATATTCCATATGAACTGTGTGAGTACGATAGTATGTCTGTAACTGACATTTTTGAAATATTAGGTGCTTAACCATATGGGGCAGTCCAACGCTTAATATGTGATTATATTATTTCTTTGGGACTCTATAACGCTGCATATACAATATGAACCATGTGCCTCTAACAGTTTGGCTGTAACTGACATTTTCGGAATATTAGGTGTTCAACCACATGGGGCAGTTCAACGCATAATATGTGCATATAGTGATGCTTTGGGACTCTGTTAAACGCCTCATATTCCATATGAACTGTGTGAGTACGATAGTTTGGCTGTAATTGACATTTTTGAAATATTAGGTGTTCAACCACATGGGGCAGTCCAACGCTTAATATGTGCATATAGTGATGCTTTGGGACTCTGTTGAACGCCTTATATTCTATATGAACTGTGTAAGTACGATAGTTTGGCTGTAACTGACATTTTTGGAATATTAGGTGTTCAACCACATGGGGCAGTCCAACGCTTAATATGTGATTATATTATTGCTTTGGGACTCTGTATAACACTACATATTCAATATGAACTGCGTGCCTACTATAGTTTGGCTGTAGCAGACATTTTTGGAATATTAAGTGTTCAACAATATGGGGCGGTCCAACGCTTAATATGTGAATATATTAATGCTTTAGGACTCTGTATAATGCTGCATATACAATATGAACCATGTGTCTCTAACAGTTTGGCTGTGACTCACATTTTTAAAATATTAGGTGTTCAACCACATGGGGCAGTCCAACGCTTAAAATGTGCATATTGTGATGCTTTGGGACTCTGTTAAACTCCTCATATTCCATATGAACTGTGCGAGTACGATAGTTTGGCTGTATCTGACATTTTTGAAATATTAGGTGTTTAACCTTATGGGGCAGTCCAACGCTTAATATGTGATTATATTATTGCTTTGGGACTCTGTATAACACTACATATTCAATATGAACTGCGTGCCTACCATAGTTTGGCTGTAGCAGACAATTTTTGGAATATTAAGTGTTCAACAATATGGGGCGGTCCAACGCTTAATATGTGTTTATATTAACGCTTTAGGACTCTGTATAATGCTGCATATACAATATAAACCATGTGTCTCTAACAGTTTGGCTGTGACTCACATTTTTAAAATATTAGGTGTTCAACCACATGGGGCAGTCCAACGCTTAATATGTGCATATAGTGATGCTTTGGGACTCTGTTGAACGCCTTATATTCCATATGAACTGTGTAAGTACGATAGTTTGGCTGTCACTGACATTTTTGGAATATTAGGTGTTCAACATTATGGGGCGGTCCAACGCTTAATATGTGATTATATTAATGCTTTAGGACTCTGTATAACGCTGCATATACAATATGAACCATGTGTCTCTAACAGTTTGGCTGTGACTCACATTTTTAAAATATTAGGTGTTCAACCACATGGGGCAGTCCAACGCTTAATATGTGCATATAGTGATGCTTTGGGACTCTGTTGAACGCCTTATATTCCATATGAACTGTGTAAGTACGATAGTTTGGCTGTAACTGACATTTTTGGAATATTAGGTGTTCAACCACATGGGGCAGTCCAACGCTTAATATGTGCATATAGTGATGCTTTGGGACTCTGTTGAACGCCTTATATTCCATATGAACTGTGTAAGTACGATAGTTTGGCTGTAACTGACATTTTTGGAATATTAGGTGTTCAACATTATGGGGCGGTCCAACGCTTCATATGTGATTATATTAATGCTTTAGGACTCTGTTTAACGCTGCATATACAATATGAACCATGTGCTGCTAACAGTTTTGCTGTAACTGACATTTTTGGAATATTAGGAGTTTAACATTATGGGGCAGTCCAACGCCTAATATGTGCATATAGTGATGCTTTGGGACTCTGTTGAACGCCTTATATTCCATATGAACTGTGTAAGTACGATAGTTTGGCTGTAACTGACATTTTTGGAATATTAGGTGTTCAACATTATGGGGCGGTCCAACGCTTAATATGTGATTATATTAATGCTTTAGGACTCTGTATAAAGCTGCATATACAATATAAACCATGTGTCTCTAACAGTTTGGCTGTGACTCACATTTTTAAAATATTAGGTGTTCAACCACATGGGGCAGTCCAACGCTTAATATGTGCATATAGTGATGCTTTGGGACTCTGTTGAACGCCTTATATTCCATATGAACTGTGTAAGTACGATAGTTTGGCTGTAACTGACATTTTTGGAATATTAGGTGTTCAACCACATGGGGCAGTCCAACGCTTAATATGTGCATATAGTGATGCTTTGGGACTCTGTTGAACGCCTTATATTCCATATGAACTGTGTAAGTACGATAGTTTGGCTGTAACTGACATTTTTGGAATATTAGGTGTTCAACATTATGGGGCGGTCCAACGCTTCATATGTGATTATATTAATGCTTTAGGACTCTGTTTAACGCTGCATATACAATATGAACCATGTGCTGCTAACAGTTTTGCTGTAACTGACATTTTTGGAATATTAGGAGTTTAACATTATGGGGCAGTCCAACGCCTAATATGTGCATATAGTGATGCTTTGGGACTCTGTTGAACGCCTTATATTCCATATGAACTGTGTAAGTACGATAGTTTGGCTGTAACTGACATTTTTGGAATATTAGGTGTTCAACATTATGGGGCGGTCCAACGCTTAATATGTGATTATATTAATGCTTTAGGACTCTGTATAAAGCTGCATATACAATATAAACCATGTGTCTCTAACAGTTTGGCTGTAACTGACATTTTCGGAATATTAGGTGTTCAACCACATGGGGCAGTTCAACGCATAATATGTGCATATATGATGTTTTGGGACTCTGTTGAACGCCTCATATTCAATATGAACTGTGTGCCTACGATAGTATGGCTGTAACTGACATTTTTGTAATATTAGGTGTTTAACCATATGGGGCAGTCCAACGCTTAATATGTGATTATATTATTGCTTTGGGGCTCTGTATAAAGCTGCATATACAATATGAAACATGTGTCTCTAACAGTTTGGCTGTAACTCACATTTTTGGAATATTAGGTGTTCAACCGCATAGGGCAGTCCAACGCTTAATATGTGCATATTGTGATGCTTTGGGACTCTGTTGAAGGCCTCATATTCCATATGAACTGTGTGAGTACGATAGTATGTCTGTAACTGACATTTTTGAAATATTCGGTGCTTAACCATATGGGGCAGTCCAACGCTTAATATGTGATTATATTATTTCTTTGGGACTCTATAACGCTGCATATACAATATGAACCATGTGCCTCTAACAGTTTGGCTGTAACTGACATTTTCGGAATATTAGGTGTTCAACCACATGGGGCAGTTCAACGCATAATATGTGCATATAGTGATGCTTTGGGACTCTGTTAAACGCCTCATATTCCATATGAACTGTGTGAGTACGATAGTTTGGCTGTAATTGACATTTTTGAAATATTAGGTGTTCAACCACATGGGGCAGTCCAACGCTTAATATGTGCATATAGTGATGCTTTGGGACACTGTTGAACGCCTTATATTCCATATGAACTGTGCGAGTACGATAGTTTGGCTGTATCTGACATTTTTGAAATATTAGGTGTTTAACCTTATGGGGCAGTCCAACGCTTAATATGTGATTATATTATTGCTTTGGGACTCTGTATAACACTACATATTCAATATGAACTGCGTGCCTACCATAGTTTGGCTGTAGCAGACATTTTTGGAATATTAAGTGTTCAACAATATGGGGCGGTCCAACGCTTAATATGTGATTATATTAACGCTTTAGGACTCTGTATAATGCTGCATATACAATATGAACCATGTGTCTCTAACAGTTTGGCTGTGACTCACATTTTTAAAATATTAGGTGTTCAACCACATGGGGCAGTCCAACGCTTAATATGTGCATATAGTGATGCTTTGGGACTCTGTTGAACGCCTTATATTCCATATGAACTGTGTAAGTACGATAGTTTGGCTGTAACTGACATTTTTGGAATATTAGGTGTTCAACATTATGGGGCTGTCCAACGCTTAATATGTGATTATATTAATGCTTTAGGACTCTGTATAACGCTGCATATACAATATGAACCATGTGCCGCTAACAGTTTGGCTGTAACTGACATTTTTGGAATATTAGGTGTTTAACATTATGGGGCAGTCCAACGCCTAATATGTGCATATAGTGATGCTTTGGGACTCTGTTGAACGCCTCATATTCCATATGAACTGTGTAAGTACGATAGTTTGGCTGTAACTGACATTTTTGGAATATTAGGTGTTCAACATTATGGGGCAGTCCAACGCTTAATATGTGCATATAGTGATGCTTTGGGACTCTGTTGAACGCCTCATATTCCATATGAACTGTGTAAGTACGATGGTTTGACTGTAACTGACATTTTTGGAATATTAGGTGTTCAACCACATGGGGCAGTCCAACGCTTAATATGTGATTATATTATTGCTTTGGGACTCTGTATAACACTACATAATCAATATGAACTGCGTGCCTACCATAGTTTGGCTGTAGCTGACATTTTTGGAATATTAAGTGTTCAACAATATGGGGCGGTCCAACGCTTAATATGTGATTATATTAATGCTTTAGGACTCTTTATAAAGCTGCCTATACAATATGAACCATGTGTCTCTAACAGTTTGGCTGTAACTCACATTTTTAAAATATTAGGTGTTTAACCACATGGGGCAGTCCAACGCTTAATATGTGCATATAGTGATGCTTTGGGACACTGTTGAACGCCTTATATTCCATATGAACTGTGTAAGTACGATAGTTTGGCTGTAACTGACATTTTTGGAATATTAGGTGTTCAACATTATGGGGCGGTCCAACGCTTAATATGTGATTATATTAATGCTTTAGGACTCTGTATAAAGCTGCATATACAATATGAACCATGTGTCTCTAACAGTTTGGCTGTAACTCACATTTTTGGAATATTAGGAGATCAACCGCATGGGGCAGTCCAACGCATAATATGTGCATATTGTGATGCTTTGGGACTCTGTTGAACGCCTCATATTCCATATGAACTGTGTGAGTACGATAGTTTGGCTATAATTGACATTTTTGAAATATTAGGTGTTTAACCATATGGGGCAGTCCAACGCTTAATATGTTCATATAGTGATATTTTGGGACTCTGTTGAACGCCTCATATTCAATATGAACTGTGTGCCTACGATAGGACGGCTGTAACTGACACTTTTGAAATATTAGGTGTTTAACCATATGGGGCAGTCCAACGCTTAATATGTGAATATAGTAATGCTTTGGGACTCTGTATAGCGCCTCATATTCAATATGAACTGCGTGCCTACCATAGTTTGGCTGTAGCTGACATTTTTGGAATATTAGGTGTTCAACATTATGGGGCGGTCCATCGCTTAATATGTGATTATATTATTGCTTTGGGACTCTGTATAACACTACATATTCAATATGAACTGCGTGCCTACCATAGTTTGGCTGTAGCTGACATTTTTGGAATATTAGGTGTTCAACATTATAGGGCGTTCCAACGCTTAATATGTGATTATATTATTGCTTTGGGACTCTGTATAACACTACATATTCAATATGAACTGCGTGCCTACCATATTTTGGCTGTAGCTGACATTTTTGGAATATTAGGTGTTCAACATTATGGGGCGGTCCATCGCTTAATATGTGATTATATTAATGCTTAAGGACTCTGTATAAAGCTGCATATACAATATGAACCATGTGCCTCTAACAGTTTGGCTGTAACTGACATTTTCGGAATATTAGGTGTTCAACCACATGGGGCAGTTCAACGCATAATATGTGCATATAGTGATATTTTGGGACTCTGTTGAACGCCTCATATTCAATATGAACTGTGTGCCTACGATAGTATGGCTGTAACTGACATTTTTGTAATATTAGGTGTTTAACCATATGGAGCAGTCCAACGCTTAATATGTGATTATATTATTGCTTTGGGGCTCTGTATAAAGCTGCATATACAATATGAAACATGTGTCTAACAGTTTGGCTGTAACTCACATTTTTGGAATATTAGGTGTTCAACCGCATAGGGCAGTCCAACGCTTAATATGTGCATATTGTGATGCTTTGGGACTCTGTTGAAGGCCTCATATTCCATATGAACTGTGTGAGTACGATAGTATGTCTGTAACTGACATTTTTGAAATATTAGGTGCTTAACCATATGGGGCAGTCCAACGCTTAATATGTGATTATATTATTTCTTTGGGACTCTATAACGCTGCATATACAATATGAACCATGTGCCTCTAACAGTTTGGCTGTAACTGACATTTTCGGAATATTAGGTGTTCAACCACATGGGGCAGTTCAACGCATAATATGTGCATATAGTGGTGCTTTGGGACTCTGTTGAACGCCTCATATTCCATATGAACTGTGTGAGTACGATAGTTTGGCTGTAATTGACATTTTTGAAATATTAGGTGTTCAACCACATGGGGCAGTCCAACGGTTAATATGTGCATATAGTGATGCTTTGGGACTCTGTTGAACGCCTTATATTCTATATGCACTGTGTAAGTACGATAGTTTGGCTGTAACTGTCATTTTTGGAATATTAGGTGTTCAACCACATGGGGCAGTCCAACGCTTAATATGTGATTATATTATTGCTTTGGGACTCTGTATAACGCTGCATATACAATATGAACCATGTGCCTCTAACAGTTTGGCTGTATCTGACATTTTTGGAATATTAGGTGTTCAACCACATGGGGCAGTCCAACGCTTAATATGTGAGTATAGTGATGTTTTGGGACTCTGTTGAACGCCTCATATTTCGTTTGAACTGTGTGAGTACGATAGTATGGCTGAAGCTGACATTTTTGGAATATTAGGTGTTCAACCACAAGGGGCAGTCCAACGCTTAATATCAGATTACATTATTGCTTTGGGACTCTGTTGAACTCCTCATATTCAATTTGAACTGCGTGCCTACCATAGTTTGGCTGTAGCTGACATTTTTGGAATATTAGGTGTTCAACATTATAGGGCGGTCCAACGCTTAACATGTGAATATATTAATTCTTTGGGACTCTGTATAAAGCTGCATAAACAATATGAACCATGTGTCTTTAACAGTTTGGCTGTAACTCACATTTTTGGAATATTAGGTGTTCAACCACATGGGGCAGTCCAACGCTTAATATGAGATTATATTATTGCTTTGGGACTCTGTTGAACACCTCATATTCAATATGAACTGCGTGCCTACCATAGTTTGGCTGTAGCTGACATTTTTGGAATATTAGGTGTTCAACATTATAGGGCAGTCCAACGCTTAACATGTGAATATATTAATGCTTTGGGACTCCGTATAACACTACATATTCAATATGAACTGCGTGCCTTCCATAGTTTGGCTGTAGCTGAGATTTTTGGAATATTAAGTGTTCAACATTATGGGGCGGTCCAACGCTTAACATGTGATTATATTAATGCTTTAGGACTCTGTATAATGCTGCATATACAATATGAACCATGTGTCTCTAACAGTTTGGCTGTGACTCACATTTTTAAAATATTAGGTGTTCAACCACATGGGGCAGTCCAACGCTTAATATGTGCATATAGTGATGCTTTGGGACTCTGTTAAACGCCTTATATTCCATATGAACTGTGTAAGTACGATAGTTTGGCTGTAACTGACATTTTTGGAATATTAGGTGTTCAACATTATGGGGCGGTCCAACGCTTAATATGTGATTATATTAATGCTTTAGGACTCTGTATAACGCTGCATATACAATATGAACCATGTGCCGCTAACAGTTTGGCTGTAACTGAGATTTTTGGAATATTAGGTGTTTAACATTATGGGGCTGTCCAACGCTTAATATGTGCATATAGTGATGCTTTGGGACTCTGTTGAACGCCTCATATTCCATATGAACTGTGTAAGTACGATAGTTTGGCTGTAACTGACATTTTTGGAATATTAGGTGTTCAACCACATGGGGCAGTCCAACGCTTAATATGTGATTATATTATTGCTTTGGGACTCTGTATAACACTACATATTCAATATGAACTGCGTGCCTACCATAGTTTGGCTGTAGCAGACATTTTTGGAATATTAAGTGTTCAACAATATGGGGCGGTCCAACGCTTAATATGTGATTATATTAATGCTTTAGGACTCTTTATAAAGCTGCAAATAAAATATGAACCATGTGTCTATAACAGTTTGGCTGTAACTCACATTTTTAAAATATTAGGTGTTCAACCACATGGGGCAGTCCAACGCTTAATATGTGCATATAGTGATGCTTTGGGACACTGTTGAACGCCTTATATTCCATTTGAACTGTGTGCCTACGATAGTATGGCTGTAACTGACATTTTTGTAATATTAGGTGTTTAACCATATGGGGCAGTCCAACGCTTAATATGTGATTATATTATTGCTTTGGGGCTCTGTATAAAGCTGCATATACAATATGAAACATGTGTCTCTAACAGTTTGGCTGTAACTCACATTTTTGGAATATTAGGTGTTCAACCGCATAGGGCAGTCCAACGCTTAATATGTGCATATTGTGATGCTTTGGGACTCTGTTGAAGGCCTCATATTCCATATGAACTGTGTGAGTACGATAGTTTGGCTGTATCTGACATTTTTGAAATATTAGGTGTTTAACCTTATGGGGCAGTCCAACGCTTAATATGTGATTATATTATTGCTTTGGGACTCTGTATAACACTACATATTCAATATGAACTGCGTGCCTACCATAGTTTGGCTGTAGCAGACATTTTTGGAATATTAAGTGTTCAACAATATGGGGCGGTCCAACGCTTAATATGTGATTATATTAATGCTTTAGGACTCTGTATAATGCTGCATATACAATATGAACCATGTGCCGCTAACAGTTTGGCTGTAACTGACATTTTTGGAATATTAGGTGTTTAACATTATGGGGCTGTCCAACGCTTAATATGTGCATATAGTGATGCTTTGGGACTCTGTTGAACGCCTCATATTCCATATGAACTGTGTAAGTACGATAGTTTGGCTGTAACTGACATTTTTGGAATATTAGGTGTTTAACATTATGGGGCAGTCCAACGCCTAATATGTGCATATAGTAATGCTTTAAGACTCTGTGTAGCGCCTCATATTCAATATGAACTGAGTGCCTACGATAGTTTGATGTAACTGACATTTTCGGAATATTAGGTGTTCAACAATAAGGGGCAGTCCAACGCTTAATATGTGAGTATAGTGATGTTTTGGGACTCTGTTGAACGCCTCATATTTCATATGAACTGTGCAAGTACGATAGTATGGCTGTAACTGACATTTTTGAAATATTAGGTGTTTAACCATATGGGGCAGTCCAACGCTTAATATGTGCATATAGTAATGCTTTGGGACTCTGTATAGCGCCTCATATTCAATATGAACTGCGTGCCTACCATAGTTTGGCTGTAACTGACATTTTTGGAATATTAGGTGTTCAACATTATAGGGCGTTCCAACGCTTAATATGTGATTATATTAATGCTTTGGGACTCTGTATAAAGCTGCATATACAATATGAACCATGAGTCTTTAACAGTTTGGCTGTAACTCACATTTTTGGAATATTAGGTGTTCAACCACATGGGG
Organism: Silvanus unidentatus; assembly: GCA_963930825.1. Taxonomy (NCBI): domain Eukaryota; kingdom Metazoa; phylum Arthropoda; class Insecta; order Coleoptera; family Silvanidae; genus Silvanus; species Silvanus unidentatus. The sequence goes on along the minus strand of OZ005760.1, from coordinate 10,152,737 downwards.
CAGTCCAACGCTTAATATGTGATTATATTATTGCTTTGGGACTCTGTATAACACTACATATTCAATATGAACTGCGTGCCTACCATATTTTGGCTGTAGCTGACATTTTTGGAATATTAGGTGTTCAACATTATGGGGCGGTCCATCGCTTAATATGTGATTATATTAATGCTTAAGGACTCTGTATAAAGCTGCATATACAATATGAACTGTGTGCCTACGATAGTATGGCTGTAACTGACATTTTTGTAATATTAGGTGTTTAACCATATGGGGCAGTCCAACGCTTAATATGTGATTATATTATTGCTTTGGGGCTCTGTTGAACGCCTCATATTCCATATGAACTGTGTAAGTACGATAGTTTGACTGTAACTGACATTTTTGGAATATTATTTGTTCAACAATATGGGGCGGTCCAACGCTTAATATGTGATTATATTAATGCTTTAGGACTCTGTATAAAGCTGCATATACAATATGAACCGTGTGTCTCTAACAGTTTGGCTGTACCTCACATTTTTAAAATATTAGGTGTTCAACCACATGGGGCAGTCCAACGCTTAATATGTGCATATAGTGATGCTTTGGGACTCTGTTGAACGCCTTATATTCTATATGAACTGTGTAAGTACGATAGTTTGGCTGTAACTGACATTTTTGGAATATTAGGTGTTCAACCACATGGGGCAGTCCAACGCTTAATATGTGATTATATTATTGCTTTGGGACTCTGTATAACACTACATATTCAATATGAACTGCGTGCCTACCATAGTTTGGCTGTAGCAGACATTTTTGGAATATTAAGTGTTCAACAATATGGGGCGGTCCAACGCTTAATATGTGATTATATTAATGCTTTAGGACTCTTTATAAAGCTGCAAATACAATATGAACCATGTGTCTATAACAGTTTGGCTATTAACTCACATTTTTAAAACATTAGGTGTTCAACCACATGGGGCAGTCCAACGCTTAATATGTGCATATAGTGATGCTTTGGGACACTGTTGAACGCCTTATATTCCATATGAACTGTGTGCCTACGATAGTATGGCTGTAACTGACATTTTTGTAATATTAGGTGTTTAACCATATGGGGCAGTCCAACGCTTAATATGTGATTATATTATTGCTTTGGGGCTCTGTATAAAGCTGCATATACAATATGAAACATGTGTCTCTAACAGTTTGGCTGTAACTCACATTTTTGGAATATTAGGTGTTCAACCGCATAGGGCAGTCCAACGCTTAATATGTGCATATTGTGATGCTTTGGGACTCTGTTGAAGGCCTCATATTCCATATGAACTGTGTGAGTACGATAGTTTGGCTGCATCTGACATTTTTGAAATATTAGGTGTTTAACCTTATGGGGCAGTCCAACGCTTAATATGTGATTATATTATTGCTTTGGGACTCTGTATAACACTACATATTCAATATGAACTGCGTGCCTACCATAGTTTGGCTGTAGCAGACATTTTTGGAATATTAAGTGTTCAACAATATGGGGAGGTCCAACGCTTAATATGTGATTATATTAATGCTTTAGGACTCTGTATAATGCTGCATATACAATATGAACCATGTGTCTCTAACAGTTTGGCTGTGACTCACATTTTTAAAATATTAGGTGTTCAACCACATGGGGCAGTCCAACGCTTAATATGTGCATATTGTGATGCTTTGGGACTCTGTTAAACGCCTCATATTCCATATGAACTGTGCGAGTACGATAGTTTGGCTGTATCTGACATTTTTGAAATATTAGGTGTTTAACCTTATGGGGCAGTCCAACGCTTAATATGTGATTATATTATTGCTTTGGGACTCTGTATAACACTACATATTCAATATGAACTGCGTGCCTACCATAGTTTGGCTGTAGCAGACATTTTTGGAATATTAAGTGTTCAACAATATGGGGCGGTCCAACGCTTAATATGTGATTATATTAACGCTTTAGGACTCTGTATAATGCTGCATATACAATATGAACCATGTGTCTCTAACAGTTTGGCTGTGACTCACATTTTTAAAATATTAGGTGTTCAACCACATGGGGCAGTCCAACGCTTAATATGTGCATATAGTGATGCTTTGGGACTCTGTTAAACGCCTTATATTCCATATGAACTGTGTAAGTACGATAGTTTGGCTGTAACTGACATTTTTGGAATATTAGGTGTTCAACATTATGGGGCGGTCCAACGCTTAATATGTGATTATATTAATGCTTTAGGACTCTGTATAACGCTGCATATACAATATGAACCATGTGCCGCTAACAGTTTGGCTGTAACTGAGATTTTTGGAATATTAGGTGTTTAACATTATGGGGCTGTCCAACGCTTAATATGTGCATATAGTGATGCTTTGGGACTCTGTTGAACGCCTCATATTCCATATGAACTGTGTAAGTACGATAGTTTGGCTGTAACTGACATTTTTGGAATATTAGGTGTTTAACATTATGGGGCAGTCCAACGCCTAATATGTGCATATAGTGATGCTTTGGGACTCTGTTGAACGCCTTATATTCCATATGAACTGTGTAAGTACGATAGTTTGGCTGTAACTGCCATTTTTGGAATATTAGGTGTTCAACATTATGGGGCAGTCCAACGCTTAATATGTGCATATAGTGATGCTTTGGGACTCTGTTGAACGCCTCATATTCCATATGAACTGTGTAAGTACGATAGTTTGACTGTAACTGACATTTTTGGAATATTATTTGTTCAACAATATGGGGCGGTCCAACGCTTAATATGTGATTATATTAATGCTTTAGGACTTTGTATAAAGCTGCATATACAATATGAACCGTGTGTCTCTAACAGTTTGGCTGTAACTCACATTTTTAAAATATTAGGTGTTCAACCACATGGGGCAGTCCAACGCTTAATATGTGCATATAGTGATGCTTTGGGACACTGTTGAACGCTTTATATTCCATATGAACTGTGCAAGTACGATAGTTTGGCTGTAACTGAAATTTTTGGAATATTAGGTGTTCAACATTATGGGGCGGTCCAACGCTTAATATGTGATTATATTAATGCTTTAGGACTCTGTATAAAGCTGCATATACAATATGAACCATGTGTCTCTAACAGTTTGGCTGTAACTCACATTTTTGGAATATTAGGTGTTCAACCGCATAGGGCAGTCCAACGCTTAATATGTGCATATTGTGATGCTTTGGGACTCTGTTGAAGGCCTCATATTCCATATGAACTGTGTGAGTACGATAGTTTGGCTATAATTGACATTTTTGAAATATTAGGTGTTTAACCATATGGGTAGTCCAACGCTTAATATGTGATTATATTATTTCTTTGGGACTCTATAACGCTGCATATACAATATGAACCATGTGCCTCTAACAGTTTGGCTGTAACTGACATTTTCGGAATATTAGGTGTTCAACAATATGGGGCAGTCCAACGCTTAATATGTGAGTATAGTGATGTTTTGGGACTCTGTTGAACGCCTCATATTTCATATGAACTGTGCAAGTACGATAGTATGGCTGTAACTGACATTTTTGAAATATTAGGTGTTTAACCATATGGGGCAGTCCAACGCTTAATATGTGCATATAGTAATGCTTTGGGACTCTGTATAGCGCCTCATATTCAATATGAACTGCGTGCCTACCATAGTTTGGCTGTAACTGACATTTTTGGAATATTAGGTGTTCAACATTATAGGGCGTTCCAACGCTTAATATGTGATTATATTAATGCTTTGGGACTCTGTATAAAGCTGCATATACAATATGAACCATGAGTCTTTAACAGTTTGGCTGTAACTCACATTTTTGGAATATTAGGTGTTCAACCACATGGGGCAGTCCAACGCTTAATATGTGATTATATTATTGCTTTGGGACTCTGTATAACACTACATATTCAATATGAACTGCGTGCCTACCATATTTTGACTGTAGCTGACATTTTTGGAATATTAGGTGTTCAACATTATGGGGCGGTCCATCGCTTAATATGTGATTATATTAATGCTTAAGGACTCTGTATAAAGCTGCATATACAATTTGAACCATGTGCCTCTAACAGTTTGGCTGTAACTGACATTTTCGGAATATTAGGTGTTCTACCACATGGGGCAGTTCAACGCATAATATGTGCATATAGTGATGTTTTGGGACTCTGTTGAACGCCTCATATTCAATATGAACTGTGTGCCTACGATAGTATGGCTGTAACTGACATTTTTGAAATATTAGGTGTTTAACCATATGGGGCAGTCCAACGCTTAATATGTGATTATATTATTGCTTTGGGGCTCTGTATAAAGCTGCATATACAATATGAAACATGTGTCTCTAACAGTTTGGCAGTAACTCACATTTTTGGAATATTAGGTGTTCAACCGCATAGGGCAGTCCAACGCTTAATATGTGCATATTGTGATGCTTTGGGACTCTGTTGAAGGCCTCATATTCCATATGAACTGTGTGAGTACGATAGTATGTCTGTAACTGACATTTTTGAAATATTAGGTGCTTAACCATATGGGGCAGTCCAACGCTTAATATGTGATTATATTATTTCTTTGGGACTCTATAACGCTGCATATACAATATGAACCATGTGCCTCTAACAGTTTGGCTGTAACTGACATTTTCGGAATATTAGGTGTTCAACCACATGGGGCAGTTCAACGCATAATATGTGCATATAGTGATGCTTTGGGACTCTGTTAAACGCCTCATATTCCATATGAACTGTGTGAGTACGATAGTTTGGCTGTAATTGACATTTTTGAAATATTAGGTGTTCAACCACATGGGGCAGTCCAACGCTTAATATGTGATTTCATTATTTCTTTGGGACTCTGTATAACGCTGCATATACAATATAAACCATGTGCCTCTAATAGTTTAGCTGTAATTCACATTTTTGAAATATTAGGTGTTTAACCATATGGGGCAGTCCAACGCTTAATATGTGAGTATAGTGATGTTTTGGGACTCTGTTTAACTCCTCCTATTTAATATGAACTGTGTGCCTAAGATAGTATGGCTGACATTTTTGGAATATTAGGTGTTCAACCACATGGGGCAGTCCAACGCTTAATATGTGATTATATTATTGCTTTGGGACTCTGTATAACACTACATATTCAATATGAACTGCGTGCCTACCATAGTTTGGCTGTAGCAGACATTTTTGGAATATTAAGTGTTCAACAATATGGGGCGGGCCAACGCTTAATATGTGATTATATTAATGCTTTAGGACTCTGTATAATGCTGCATATACAATATGAACCATGTGTCTCTAACAGTTTGGCTGTGACTCACATTTTTAAAATATTAGGTGTTCAACATTATGGGGCAGTCCAACGCTTAATATGTGCATATAGTGATGCTTTGGGACTCTGTTGAACGTCTCATATTCCATATGAACTGTGTAAGTACGATAGTTTGACTGTAACTGACATTTTTGGAATATTAGGTGTTCAACAATATGGGGCGGTGCAACGCTTAATATGTGATTATATTAATGCTTTAGGACTCTGTATAAAGCTGCATATACAATATGAACCGTGTGTCTCTAACAGTTTGGCTGTAACTCACATTTTTAAAATATTAGGTGTTCAACCACATGGGGCAGTCCAACGCTTAATATGTGCATATAGTGATGCTTTGGGACTCTGTTGAACGCCTTATATTCTATATGAACTGTGTAAGTACGATAGTTTGGCTGTAACTGACATTTTTGGAATATTAGGTGTTCAACCACATGGGGCAGTCCAACGCTTAATATGTGATTATATTATTGCTTTGGGACTCTGTATAACACTACATATTCAATATGAACTGCGTGCCTACCATAGTTTGGCTGTAGCTGACATTTTTGGAATATTAAGTGTTCAACAATATGGGGCGGTCCAACGCTTAATATGTGATTATATTAATGCTTTAGGACTCTTTATAAAGCTGCATATACAATATGAACCATGTGTCTCTAACAGTTTGGCTGTAACTCACATTTTTAAAATATTAGGTGTTCAACCACATGGGGCAGTCCAACGCTTAATATGTGCATATAGTGATGCTTTGGGACACTGTTGAACGCTTTATATTCCATATGAACTGTGCAAGTACGATAGTTTGGCTGTAACTGAAATTTTTGGAATATTAGGTGTTCAACATTATGGGGCGGTCCAACGCTTAATATGTGATTATATTAATGCTTTAGGACTCTGTATAAAGCTGCATATACAATATGAACCATGTGTCTCTAACAGTTTGGCTGTAACTCACATTTTTGGAATATTAGGTGTTCAACCGCATAGGGCAGTCCAACGCTTAATATGTGCATATTGTGATGCTTTGGGACTCTGTTGAAGGCCTCATATTCCATATGAACTGTGTGAGTACGATAGTTTGGCTATAATTGACATTTTTGAAATATTAGGTGTTTAACCATATGGGTAGTCCAACGCTTAATATGTGATTATATTATTTCTTTGGGACTCTATAACGCTGCATATACAATATGAACCATGTGCCTCTAACAGTTTGGCTGTAACTGACATTTTCGGAATATTAGGTGTTCAACAATATGGGGCAGTCCAACGCTTAATATGTGAGTATAGTGATGTTTTGGGACTCTGTTGAACGCCTCATATTTCATATGAACTGTGCAAGTACGATAGTATGGCTGTAACTGACATTTTTGAAATATTAGGTGTTTAACCATATGGGGCAGTCCAACGCTTAATATGTGCATATAGTAATGCTTTGGGACTCTGTATAGCGCCTCATATTCAATATGAACTGCGTGCCTACCATAGTTTGGCTGTAACTGACATTTTTGGAATATTAGGTGTTCAACATTATAGGGCGTTCCAACGCTTAATATGTGATTATATTAATGCTTTGGGACTCTGTATAAAGCTGCATATACAATATGAACCATGAGTCTTTAACAGTTTGGCTGTAACTCACATTTTTGGAATATTAGGTGTTCAACCACATGGGGCAGTCCAACGCTTAATATGTGATTATATTATTGCTTTGGGACTCTGTATAACACTACATATTCAATATGAACTGCGTGCCTACCATAGTTTGGCTGTAGCTGACATTTTTGGAATATTAAGTGTTCAACAATATGGGGCGGTCCAACGCTTAATATGTGATTATATTAATGCTTTAGGACTCTGTATAAAGCTGCATATACAATATGAACCATGTGTCTCTAACAGTTTGGCTGTAACTCACATTTTTGGAATATTAGGTGTTCAACCGCATAGGGCAGTCCAACGCTTAATATGTGCATATTGTGATGCTTTGGGACTCTGTTGAAGGCCTCATATTCCATATTAACTGTGTGAGTACGATAGTTTGGCTATAATTGACATTTTTGAAATATTAGGTGTTTAACCATATGGGTAGTCCAACGCTTAATATGTGATTATATTATTTCTTTGGGACTCTATAACGCTGCATATACAATATGAACCATGTGCCTCTAACAGTTTGGCTGTAACTGACATTTTCGGAATATTAGGTGTTCAACATTATAGGGCGTTCCAACGCTTAATATGTGATTATATTAATGCTTTGGGACTCTGTATAAAGCTGCATATACAATATGAACCATGAGTCTTTAACAGTTTGGCTGTAACTCACATTTTTGGAATATTAGGTGTTCAACCACATGGGGCAGTCCAACGCTTAATATGTGATTATATTATTGCTTTGGGACTCTGTATAACACTACATATTCAATATGAACTGCGTGCCTACCATAGTTTGGCTGTAGCTGACATTTTTGGAATATTAAGTGTTCAACAATATGGGGCGGTCCAACGCTTAATATGTGATTATATTAATGCTTTAGGACTCTTTATAAAGCTGCATATACAATATGAACCATGTGTCTCTAACAGTTTGGCTGTAACTCACATTTTTAAAATATTAGGTGTTCAACCACATGGGGCAGTCCAACGCTTAATATGTGCATATAGTGATGCTTTGGGACACTGTTGAACGCTTTATATTCCATATGAACTGTGCAAGTACGATAGTTTGGCTGTAACTGAAATTTTTGGAATATTAGGTGTTCAACATTATGGGGCGGTCCAACGCTTAATATGTGATTATATTAATGCTTTAGGACTCTGTATAAAGCTGCATATACAATATGAACCATGTGTCTCTAACAGTTTGGCTCTAACTCACATTTTTGGAATATTAGGTGTTCAACCGCATAGGGCAGTCCAACGCTTAATATGTGCATATTGTGATGCTTTGGGACTCTGTTGAAGGCCTCATATTCCATATGAACTGTGTGAGTACGATAGTTTGGCTATAATTGACATTTTTGAAATATTAGGTGTTTAACCATATGGGTAGTCCAACGCTTAATATGTGATTATATTATTTCTTTGGGACTCTATAACGCTGCATATACAATATGAACCATGTGCCTCTAACAGTTTGGCTGTAACTGACATTTTCGGAATATTAAGTGTTCAACAATATGGGGCAGTCCAACGCTTAATATGTGAGTATAGTGATGTTTTGGGACTCTGTTGAACGCCTCATATTTCATATGAACTGTGCAAGTACGATAGTATGGCTGTAACTGACATTTTTGAAATATTAGGTGTTTAACCATATGGGGCAGTCCAACGCTTAATATGTGCATATAGTAATGCTTTGGGACTCTGTATAGCGCCTCATATTCAATATGAACTGCGTGCCTACCATAGTTTGGCTGTAACTGACATTTTTGGAATATTAGGTGTTCAACATTATAGGGCGTTCCAACGCTTAATATGTGATTATATTAATGCTTTGGGACTCTGTATAAAGCTGCATATACAATATGAACCATGAGTCTTTAACAGTTTGGCTGTAACTCACATTTTTGGAATATTAGGTGTTCAACCACATGGGGCAGTCCAACGCTTAATATGTGATTATATTATTGCTTTGGGACTCTGTATAACACTACATATTCAATATGAACTGCGTGCCTACCATATTTTGACTGTAGCTGACATTTTTGGAATATTAGGTGTTCAACATTATGGGGCGGTCCATCGCTTAATATGTGATTATATTAATGCTTAAGGACTCTGTATAAAGCTGCATATACAATTTGAACCATGTGCCTCTAACAGTTTGGCTGTAACTGACATTTTCGGAATATTAGGTGTTCTACCACATGGGGCAGTTCAACGCATAATATGTGCATATAGTGATGTTTTGGGACTCTGTTGAACGCCTCATATTCAATATGAACTGTGTGCCTACGATAGTATGGCTGTAACTGACATTTTTGAAATATTAGGTGTTTAACCATATGGGGCAGTCCAACGCTTAATATGTGATTATATTATTGCTTTGGGGCTCTGTATAAAGCTGCATATACAATATGAAACATGTGTCTCTAACAGTTTGGCAGTAACTCACATTTTTGGAATATTAGGTGTTCAACCGCATAGGGCAGTCCAACGCTTAATATGTGCATATTGTGATGCTTTGGGACTCTGTTGAAGGCCTCATATTCCATATGAACTGTGTGAGTACGATAGTATGTCTGTAACTGACATTTTTGAAATATTAGGTGCTTAACCATATGGGGCAGTCCAACGCTTAATATGTGATTATATTATTTCTTTGGGACTCTATAACGCTGCATATACAATATGAACCATGTGCCTCTAACAGTTTGGCTGTAACTGACATTTTCGGAATATTAGGTGTTCAACCACATGGGGCAGTTCAACGCATAATATGTGCATATAGTGATGCTTTGGGACTCTGTTAAACGCCTCATATTCCATATGAACTGTGTGAGTACGATAGTTTGGCTGTAATTGACATTTTTGAAATATTAGGTGTTCAACCACATGGGGCAGTCCAACGCTTAATATGTGATTTCATTATTTCTTTGGGACTCTGTATAACGCTGCATATACAATATAAACCATGTGCCTCTAATAGTTTAGCTGTAATTCACATTTTTGAAATATTAGGTGTTTAACCATATGGGGCAGTCCAACGCTTAATATGTGAGTATAGTGATGTTTTGGGACTCTGTTTAACTCCTCCTATTCAATATGAACTGTGTGCCTAAGATAGTATGGCTGACATTTTTGGAATATTAGGTGTTCAACCACATGGGGCAGTCCAACGCTTAATATGTGATTATATTATTGCTTTGGGACTCTGTATAACACTACATATTCAATATGAACTGCGTGCCTACCATAGTTTGGCTGTAGCAGACATTTTTGGAATATTAAGTGTTCAACAATATGGGGCGGGCCAACGCTTAATATGTGATTATATTAATGCTTTAGGACTCTGTATAATGCTGCATATACAATATGAACCATGTGTCTCTAACAGTTTGGCTGTGACTCACATTTTTAAAATATTAGGTGTTCAACCACATGGGGCAGTCCAACGCTTAATATGTGATTATATTATTTCTTTGGGACTCTGTATAACGCTGCATATACAATATAAACCATGTGCCTCTAATAGTTTAGCTGTAATTCACATTTTTGAAATATTAGGTGTTTAACCATATGGGGCAGTCCAACGCCTAATATGTGCATATAGTGATGCTTTGGGACTGTTGAACGCCTCATATTCCATATGAACTGTGTAAGTACGATAGTTTGGCTGTAACTGACATTTTTGGAATATTAGGTGTTCAACATTATGGGGCAGTCCAACGCTTAATATGTGCATATAGTGATGCTTTGGGACTCTGTTGAACGCCTTATATTCCATATGAACTGTGTAAGTACGATAGTTTGACTGTAACTGACATTTTTGGAATATTAGGTGTTCAACAATATGGGGCGGTCCAACGCTTAATATGTGATTATATTAATGCTTTAGGACTCTGTATAAAGCTGCATATACAATATGAACCGTGTGTCTCTAACAGTTTGGCTGTAACTCACATTTTTAAAATATTAGGTGTTCAACCACATGGGGCAGTCCAACGCTTAATATGTGCATATAGTGATGCTTTGGGACTCTGTTGAACGCCTTATATTCTATATGAACTGTGTAAGTACGATAGTTTGGCTGTAACTGACATTTTTGGAATATTAGGTGTTCAACCACATGGGGCAGTCCAACGCTTAATATGTGATTATATTATTGCTTTGGGACTCTGTATAACACTACATATTCAATATGAACTGCGTGCCTACTATAGTTTGGCTGTAGCAGACATTTTTGGAATATTAAGTGTTCAACAATATGGGGCGGTCCAACGCTTAATATGTGAATATATTAATGCTTTAGGACTCTGTATAATGCTGCATATACAATATGAACCATGTGTCTCTAACAGTTTGGCTGTGACTCACATTTTTAAAATATTAGGTGTTCAACCACATGGGGCAGTCCAACGCTTAAAATGTGCATATTGTGATGCTTTGGGACTCTGTTAAACTCCTCATATTCCATATGAACTGTGCGAGTACGATAGTTTGGCTGTATCTGACATTTTTGAAATATTAGGTGTTTAACCTTATGGGGCAGTCCAACGCTTAATATGTGATTATATTATTGCTTTGGGACTCTGTATAACACTACATATTCAATATGAACTGCGTGCCTACCATAGTTTGGCTGTAGCAGACAATTTTTGGAATATTAAGTGTTCAACAATATGGGGCGGTCCAACGCTTAATATGTGTTTATATTAACGCTTTAGGACTCTGTATAATGCTGCATATACAATATAAACCATGTGTCTCTAACAGTTTGGCTGTGACTCACATTTTTAAAATATTAGGTGTTCAACCACATGGGGCAGTCCAACGCTTAATATGTGCATATAGTGATGCTTTGGGACTCTGTTGAACGCCTTATATTCCATATGAACTGTGTAAGTACGATAGTTTGGCTGTCACTGACATTTTTGGAATATTAGGTGTTCAACATTATGGGGCGGTCCAACGCTTAATATGTGATTATATTAATGCTTTAGGACTCTGTATAACGCTGCATATACAATATGAACCATGTGTCTCTAACAGTTTGGCTGTAACTCACATTTTTAAAATATTAGGTGTTCAACCACATGGGGCAGTTCAACGCATAATATGTGCATATAGTGATGTTTTGGGACTCTGTTGAACGCCTCATATTCAATATGAACTGTGTGCCTACGATAGTATGGCTGTAACTGACATTTTTGTAATATTAGGTGTTTAACCATATGGGGCAGTCCAACGCTTAATATGTGATTATATTATTGCTTTGGGGCTCTGTATAAAGCTGCATATACAATATGAAACATGTGTCTCTAACAGTTTGGCTGTAACTCACATTTTTGGAATATTAGGTGTTCAACCGCATAGGGCAGTCCAACGCTTAATATGTGCATATTGTGATGCTTTGGGACTCTGTTGAAGGCCTCATATTCAATATGAACTGTGTGCCTACGATAGTATGGCTGTAACTGACATTTTTGTAATATTAGGTGTTTAACCATAAGGGGCAGTCCAACGCTTAATATGTGATTATATTAATGCTTTGGGACTCTGTATAAAGCTGCATATACAATATGAACCATGAGTCTTTAACAGTTTGGCTGTAACTCACATTTTTGGAATATTTGGTGTTCAACCACATGGGGCAGTCCAACGCTTAATATGTGATTATATTATTGCTTTGGGACTCTGTATAACACTACATATTCAATATGAACTGCGTGCCTACCATATTTTGGCTGTAGCTGACATTTTTGGAATATTAGGTGTTCAACATTATGGGGCAGTCCAACGCTTAATATGTGATTATATTATTGCTTTGGGGCTCTGTTGAACGCCTCATATTCCATATGAACTGTGTAAGTACGATAGTTTGACTGTAACTGACATTTTTGGAATATTATTTGTTCAACAATATGGGGCGGTCCAACGCTTAATATGTGATTATATTAATGCTTTAGGACTCTGTATAAAGCTGCATATACAATATGAACCGTGTGTCTCTAACAGTTTGGCTGTAACTCACATTTTTAAAATATTAGGTGTTCAACCACATGGGGCAGTCCAACGCTTAATATGTGCATATAGTGATGCTTTGGGACTCTGTTGAACGCCTTATATTCTATATGAACTGTGTAAGTACGATAGTTTGGCTGTAACTGACATTTTTGGAATATTAGGTGTTCAACCGCATAGGGCAGTCCAACGCTTAATATGTGCATATTGTGATGCTTTGGGACTCTGTTGAAGGCCTCATATTCCATATGAACTGTGTGAGTACGATAGTATGTCTGTAACTGACATTTTTGAAATATTAGGTGCTTAACCATATGGGGCAGTCCAACGCTTAATATGTGATTATATTATTTCTTTGGGACTCTATAACGCTGCATATACAATATGAACCATGTGCCTCTAACAGTTTGGCTGTAACTGACATTTTCGGAATATTAGGTGTTCAACCACATGGGGCAGTTCAACGCATAATATGTGCATATTGTGATGCTTTGGGACTCTGTTGAAGGCCTCATATTCCATATGAACTGTGTGAGTACGATAGTATGTCTGTAACTGACATTTTTGAAATATTAGGTGCTTAACCATATGGGGCAGTCCAACGCTTAATATGTGATTATATTATTTCTTTGGGACTCTATAACGCTGCATATACAATATGAACCATGTGCCTCTAACAGTTTGGCTGTAACTGACATTTTCGGAATATTAGGTGTTCAACCACATGGGGCAGTCCAACGCTTAATATGTGCATTTAGTAATGCTTTAAGACTCTGTGTAGCGCCTCATATTCAATATGAACTGAGTGCCTACGATAGTTTGATGTAACTGACATTTTCGGAATATTAGGTGTTCAACATTATGGGGCAGTCTAACGCTTAATATGTAAGTATAGTGATGTTTTGGGACTCCGTAGATCGCCTTATATTCAATATGAACTGTGTGCCTACGATAGGATGGCTGTAACTGTCATTTTTGGAATATTAGGTGTTCAACCACATGGGGCAGTCCAACGCTTAATATGTGCATATAGTAATGCTTTAAGACTCTGTGTAGCGCCTCATATTCAATATGAACTGAGTGCCTACGATAGTTTGATGTAACTGACATTTTCGGAATATTAGGTGTTCAACAATATGGGGCAGTCCAACGCTTAATATGTGAGTATAGTGATGTTTTGGGACTCTGTTGAACGCCTCATATTTCATATGAACTGTGCAAGTACGATAGTATGGCTGTAACTGACATTTTTGAAATATTAGGTGTTTAACCATATGGGGCAGTCCAACGCTTAATATGTGCATATAGTAATGCTTTGGGACTCTGTATAGCGCCTCATATTCAATATGAACTGCGTGCCTACCATAGTTTGGCTGTAACTGACATTTTTGGAATATTAGGTGTTCAACATTATAGGGCGTTCCAACGCTTAATATGTGATTATATTAATGCTTAAGGACTCTGTATAAAGCTGCATATACAATTTGAACCATGTGCCTCTAACAGTTTGGCTGTAACTGACATTTTCGGAATATTAGGTGTTCAACCACATGGGGCAGTTCAACGCATAATATGTGCATATAGTGATGTTTTGGGACTCTGTTGAACGCCTCATATTCAATATGAACTGTGTGCCTACGATAGTATGGCTGTAACTGACATTTTTGTAATATTAGGTGTTTAACCATATGGGGCAGTCCAACGCTTAATATGTGATTATATTATTGCTTTGGGGCTCTGTATAAAGCTGCATATACAATATGAAACATGTGTCTCTAACAGTTTGGCTGTAACTCACATTTTTGGAATATTAGGTGTTCAACCGCATAGGGCAGTCCAACGCTTAATATGTGCATATTGTGATGCTTTGGGACTCTGTTGAAGGCCTCATATTCAATATGAACTGTGTGCCTACGATAGTATGGCTGTAACTGACATTTTTGTAATATTAGGTGTTTAACCATAAGGGGCAGTCCAACGCTTAATATGTGATTATATTAATGCTTTGGGACTCTGTATAAAGCTGCATATACAATATGAACCATGAGTCTTTAACAGTTTGGCTGTAACTCACATTTTTGGAATATTAGGTGTTCAACCACATGGGGCAGTCCAACGCTTAATATGTGATTATATTATTGCTTTGGGACTCTGTATAACACTACATATTCAATATGAACTGCGTGCCTACCATATTTTGGCTGTAGCTGACATTTTTGGAATATTAGGTGTTCAACAATATGGGGCGGTCCATCGCTTAATATGTGATTATATTAATGCTTAAGGACTCTGTATAAAGCTGCATATACAATTTGAACCATGTGCCTATAACAGTTTGGCTGTAACTGACATTTTCGGAATATTAGGTGTTCAACCACATGGGGCAGTTCAACGCATAATATGTGCATATAGTGATGTTTTGGGACTCTGTTGAACGCCTCATATTCAATATGAACTGTGTGCCTACGATAGTATGGCTGTAACTGACATTTTTGAAATATTAGGTGTTTAACCATATGGGGCAGTCCAACGCTTAATATGTGATTATATTATTGCTTTGGGGCTCTGTATAAAGCTGCATATACAATATGAAACATGTGTCTCTAACAGTTTGGCTGTAACTCACATTTTTGGAATATTAGGTGTTCAACCGCATAGGGCAGTCCAACGCTTAATATGTGCATATTGTGATGCTTTGGGACTCTGTTGAAGGCCTCATATTCCATATGAACTGTGTGAGTACGATAGTATGTCTGTAACTGACATTATTGAAATATTAGGTGCTTAACCATATGGGGCAGTCCAACGCTTAATATGTGATTATATTATTTCTTTGGGACTCTATAACGCTGCATATACAATATGAACCATGTGCCTCTAACAGTTTGGCTGTAACTGACATTTTCGGAATATTAGGTGTTCAACCACATGGGGCAGTTCAACGCATAATATGTGCATATTGTGATGTTTTGGGACTCTGTTGAACGCCTCATATTCAATATGAACTGTGTGCCTACGATAGTATGGCTGTAACTGACATTTTTGTAATATTAGGTGTTTAACCATATGGGGCAGTCCAACGCTTAATATGTGATTATATTATTGCTTTGGGGCTCTGTTGAACGCCTCATATTCCATATGAACTGTGTAAGTACGATAGTTTGACTGTAACTGACATTTTTGGAATATTATTTGTTCAACAATATGGGGCGGTCCAACGCTTAATATGTGATTATATTAATGCTTTAGGACTCTGTATAAAGCTGCATATACAATATGAACCGTGTGTTTCTAACAGTTTGGCTGTAACTCACATTTTTAAAATATTAGGTGTTCAACCACATGGGGCAGTCCAACGCTTAATATGTGCATATAGTGATGCTTTGGGACTCTGTTGAACGCCTTATATTCTATATGAACTGTGTAAGTACGATAGTTTGGCTGTAACTGACATTTTTGGAATATTAGGTGTTCAACCACATGGGGCAGTCCAACGCTTAATATGTGATTATATTATTGCTTTGGGACTCTGTATAACACTACATATTCAATATGAACTGCGTGCCTACCATAGTTTGGCTGTTGCAGACATTTTTGGAATATTAAGTGTTCAACAATATGGGGCGGTCCAACGCTTAATATGTGATTATATTAATGCTTTAGGACTCTT
Source organism: Silvanus unidentatus (assembly GCA_963930825.1). Lineage (NCBI taxonomy): Eukaryota > Metazoa > Arthropoda > Insecta > Coleoptera > Silvanidae > Silvanus > Silvanus unidentatus. The sequence goes on along the minus strand of OZ005760.1, from coordinate 10,136,029 downwards.
TATAAAGCTGCAAATACAATATGAACCATGTGTCTCTAACAGTTTGGCTGTAACTCACATTTTTAAAATATTAGGTGTTCAACCACATGGGGCAGTCCAACGCTTAATATGTGCATATAGTGATGCTTTGGGACACTGTTGAACGCCTTATATTCCATATGAACTGTGTAAGTACGATAGTTTGGCTGTAACTGACATTTTTGGAATATTAGGTGTTCAACATTATGGGGCGGTCCAACGCTTAATATGTGATTATATTAATGCTTTAGGACTCTGTATAAAGCTGCATATACAATATGAACCATGTGTCTCTAACAGTTTGGCTGTAACTCACATTTTTGGAATATTAGGTGATCAACCGCATGGGGCAGTCCAACGCATAATATGTGCATATTGTGATGCTTTGGGACTCTGTTGAACGCCTCATATTCCATATGAACTGTGTGAGTACGATAGTTTGGCTATAATTGACATTTTTGAAATATTAGGTGTTTAACCATATGGGGCAGTCCAACGCTTAATATGTGCATTTAGTAATGCTTTAAGACTCTGTATAGCGCCTCATATTCAATATGAACTGAGTGCCTACGACAGTTTGGCTGTAACTGATATTTTCGGAATATTAGGTGTTCAACATTATGGGGCAGTCTAACGCTTAATATGTAAGTATAGTGATGTTTTGGGACTCCGTAGATCGCCTCATATTCAATATGAACTGTGTGCCTACGATAGGATGGCTGTAACTGTCATTTTTGGAATATTAGGTGTTCAACCACATGGGGCAGTCCAACGCTTAATATGTGCATATAGTAATGCTTTAAGACTCTGTGTAGCGCCTCATATTCAATATGAACTGCGTGCCTACCATAGTTTGGCTGTAACTGACATTTTTGGAATATTAGGTGTTCAATATTATAGGGCGTTCCAACGCTTAATATGTGATTATATTAATGCTTAAGGACTCTGTATAAAGCTGCATATACAATTTGAACCATGTGCCTCTAACAGTTTGGCTGTAACTGACATTTTCGGAATATTAGTTGTTCAACCACATGGGGCAGTTCAACGCATAATATGTGCATATAGTGATGTTTTGGGACTCTGTTGAACGCCTCATATTCAATATGAACTGTGTGCCTACGATAGTATGGCTGTAACTGACATTTTTGTAATATTAGGTGTTTAACCATATGGGGCAGTCCAACGCTTAATATGTGATTATATTATTGCTTTGGGGCTCTGTATAAAGCTGCATATACAATATGAAACATGTGTCTCTAACAGTTTGGCTGTAACTCACATTTTTGGAATATTAGGTGTTCAACCGCATAGGGCAGTCCAACGCTTAATATGTGCATATTGTGATGCTTTGGGACTCTGTTGAAGGCCTCATATTCCATATGAACTGTGTGAGTACGATAGTATGTCTGTAACTGACATTTTTGAAATATTAGGTGTTTAACCATATGGGTAGTCCAACGCTTAATATGTGATTATATTATTTCTTTGGGACTCTGTAACGCTGCATATACAATATGAACCATGTGCCTCTAACAGTTTGGCTGTAACTCACATTTTCGGAATATTAGGTGTTCAACCACATGGGGCAGTTCAACACATAATATGTGCATATAGTGATGCTTTGGGACTCTGTTGAACGCCTCATATTCCATATGAACTGTGTGAGTTCGATAGTTTGGCTGTAATTGACATTTTTGAAATATTAGGTGTTCAACCACATGGGGCAGTCCAACGCTTAATATGTGATTATATTATTTCTTTGGGACTCTGTATAACGCTGCATATACAATATAAACCATGTGCCTCTAATAGTTTAGCTGTAATTCACATTTCTGAAATATTAGGTGTTTAACCATATGGGGCAGTCCAACGCTTAATATGTGCATATAGTGATGCTTTGGGACTCTGTTGAACGCCTCATATTCCATATGAACTGTGTAAGTACGATAGTTTGGCTGTAACTGACATTATTGGAATATTAGGTGTTTAACATTATGGGGCAGTCCAACGCCTAATATGTGCATATAGTGATGTTTTGGGACTTTGTTGAACGCCTCATATTCAATATGAACTGTGTGCCTACGATAGTATGGCTGTAACTGACATTTTTGTAATATTAGGTGTTTAACCATATGGGGCAGTCCAACGCTTAATATGTGATTATATTATTGCTTTGGGGCTCTGTTGAACGCCTCATATTCCATATGAACTGTGTAAGTACGATAGTTTGACTGTAACTGACATTTTTGGAATATTATTTGTTCAACAATATGGGGCGGTCCAACGCTTAATATGTGATTATATTAATACTTTAGGACTCCGTATAAAGCTGCATATACAATATGAACCGTGTGTTTCTAACAGTTTGGCTGTAACTCACATTTCTAAATTTTAGGTGTTCAACCGCATGGGGCAGTCCAACGCTTAATATGTGCATATAGTGATGCTTTGGGACACTGTTGAACGCCTTATATTCCATATGAACTGTGTAAGTACGATAGTTTGGCTGTAACTGACATTTTTGGAATATTAGGTGTTCAACATTATGGGGCGGTCCAACGCTTAATATGTGATTATATTAATGCTTTAGGACTCTGTATAAAGCTGCATATACAACATGAACCATGTGTCTCTAACAGTTTGGCTGTAACTCACATTTTTGGAATATTAGGTGATCAACCGCATGGGGCAGTCCAACGCATAATATGTGCATATTGTGATGCTTTGGGACTCTGTTGAACGCCTCATATTCCATATGAACTGTGTGAGTACGATAGTTTGGCTATAATTGACATTTTTGAAATATTAGGTGTTTAACCATATGGGGCAGTCCAACGCTTAATATGTGCATATAGTAATGCTTTAAGACTCTGTATAGCGCCTCATATTCAATATGAACTGAGTGCCTACGACAGTTTGGCTGTAACTGATATTTTCGGAATATTATTTGTTCAACATTATGGGGCAGTCCAACGCTTAATATGTGATTATATTAATGCTTTAGGACTCTGTATAACGCTGCAAATACAATATGAACCATGTGTCTCTAACAGTTTGGCTGTAACTCACATTTTTAAAATATTAGGTGTTCAACCACATGGGGCAGTTCAACGCATAATATGTGCATATAGTGATGCTTTGGGACTCTGTTGAACGCCTCATATCCCATATGAACTGTGTAAGTACGATAGTTTGGCTGTAACTGACATTTTTGGAATATTAGGTGTTCAACATTATGGGGCAGTCCAACGCTTAATATGTGATTATATTAATGCTTTAGGACTCTGTATAACGCTGCAAATACAATATGAACCATGTGTCTCTAACAGTTTGGCTGTAACTCACATTTTTAAAATATTAGGTGTTCAACCACATGGGGCAGTTCAACGCATAATATGTGCATATAGTGATGCTTTGGGACTCTGTTGAACGCCTTATATTCCATATGAACTGTGTAAGTACGATAGTTTGGCTGTAACTGACATTTTTGGAATATTAGGTGTTCAACATTATGGGGCGGTCCAACGCTTAATATGTGATTATATTAATGCTTTAGGACTCTGTATAACGCTGCATATACAATATGAACCATGTGCCGCTAACAGTTTGGCTGTAACTGACATTTTTGGAATATTAGGTGTTTAACATTATGGGGCAGTCCAACGCCTAATATGTGCATATAGTGATGCTTTGGGACTCTGTTGAACGCCTCATATTCCATATGAACTGTGTAAGTACGATAGTTTGGCTGTAACTGACATTTTTGGAATATTAGGTGTTCAACATTATGGGGCAGTCCAACGCTTAATATGTGCATATAGTGATGCTTTGGGACTCTGTTGAACGTCTCATATTCCATATGAACTGTGTAAGTACGATAGTTTGACTGTAACTGACATTTTTGGAATATTAGGTGTTCAACAATATGGGGCGGTGCAACGCTTAATATGTGATTATATTAATGCTTTAGGACTCTGTATAAAGCTGCATATACAATATGAACCGTGTGTCTCTAACAGTTTGGCTGTAACTCACATTTTTAAAATATTAGGTGTTCAACCACATGGGGCAGTCCAACGCTTAATATGTGCATATAGTGATGCTTTGGGACTCTGTTGAACGCCTTATATTCTATATGAACTGTGTAAGTACGATAGTTTGGCTGTAACTGACATTTTTGGAATATTAGGTGTTCAACCACATGGGGCAGTCCAACGCTTAATATGTGATTATATTATTGCTTTGGGACTCTGTATAACACTACATATTCAATATGAACTGCGTGCCTACCATAGTTTGGCTGTAGCTGACATTTTTGGAATATTAAGTGTTCAACAATATGGGGCGGTCCAACGCTTAATATGTGATTATATTAATGCTTTAGGACTCTTTATAAAGCTGCATATACAATATGAACCATGTGTCTCTAACAGTTTGGCTGTAACTCACATTTTTAAAATATTAGGTGTTCAACCACATGGGGCAGTCCAACGCTTAATATGTGCATATAGTGATGCTTTGGGACACTGTTGAACGCTTTATATTCCATATGAACTGTGCAAGTACGATAGTTTGGCTGTAACTGAAATTTTTGGAATATTAGGTGTTCAACATTATGGGGCGGTCCAACGCTTAATATGTGATTATATTAATGCTTTAGGACTCTGTATAAAGCTGCATATACAATATGAACCATGTGTCTCTAACAGTTTGGCTGTAACTCACATTTTTGGAATATTAGGTGTTCAACCGCATAGGGCAGTCCAACGCTTAATATGTGCATATTGTGATGCTTTGGGACTCTGTTGAAGGCCTCATATTCCATATGAACTGTGTGAGTACGATAGTTTGGCTATAATTGACATTTTTGAAATATTAGGTGTTTAACCATATGGGTAGTCCAACGCTTAATATGTGATTATATTATTTCTTTGGGACTCTATAACGCTGCATATACAATATGAACCATGTGCCTCTAAGAGTTTGGCTGTAACTGACATTTTCGGAATATTAGGTGTTCAACAATATGGGGCAGTCCAACGCTTAATATGTGAGTATAGTGATGTTTTGGGACTCTGTTGAACGCCTCATATTTCATATGAACTGTGCAAGTACGATAGTATGGCTGTAACTGACATTTTTGAAATATTAGGTGTTTAACCATATGGGGCAGTCCAACGCTTAATATGTGCATATAGTAATGCTTTGGGACTCTGTATAGCGCCTCATATTCAATATGAACTGCGTGCCTACCATAGTTTGGCTGTAACTGACATTTTTGGAATATTAGGTGTTCAACATTATAGGGCGTTCCAACGCTTAATATGTGATTATATTAATGCTTTGGGACTCTGTATAAAGCTGCATATACAATATGAACCATGAGTCTTTAACAGTTTGGCTGTAACTCACATTTTTGGAATATTAGGTGTTCAACCACATGGGGCAGTCCAACGCTTAATATGTGATTATATTATTGCTTTGGGACTCTGTATAACACTACATATTCAATATGAACTGCGTGCCTACCATAGTTTGGCTGTAGCTGACATTTTTGGAATATTAAGTGTTCAACAATATGGGGCGGTCCAACGCTTAATATGTGATTATATTAATGCTTTAGGACTCTGTATAAAGCTGCATATACAATATGAACCATGTGTCTCTAACAGTTTGGCTGTAACTCACATTTTTGGAATATTAGGTGTTCAACCGCATAGGGCAGTCCAACGCTTAATATGTGCATATTGTGATGCTTTGGGACTCTGTTGAAGGCCTCATATTCCATATGAACTGTGTGAGTACGATAGTTTGGCTATAATTGACATTTTTGAAATATTAGGTGTTTAACCATATGGGTAGTCCAACGCTTAATATGTGATTATATTATTTCTTTGGGACTCTATAACGCTGCATATACAATATGAACCATGTGCCTCTAACAGTTTGGCTGTAACTGACATTTTCGGAATATTAGGTGTTCAACATTATAGGGCGTTCCAACGCTTAATATGTGATTATATTAATGCTTTGGGACTCTGTATAAAGCTGCATATACAATATGAACCATGAGTCTTTAACAGTTTGGCTGTAACTCACATTTTTGGAATATTAGGTGTTCAACCACATGGGGCAGTCCAACGCTTAATATGTGATTATATTATTGCTTTGGGACTCTGTATAACACTACATATTCAATATGAACTGCGTGCCTACCATAGTTTGGCTGTAGCTGACATTTTTGGAATATTAAGTGTTCAACAATATGGGGCGGTCCAACGCTTAATATGTGATTATATTAATGCTTTAGGACTCTTTATAAAGCTGCATATACAATATGAACCATGTGTCTCTAACAGTTTGGCTGTAACTCACATTTTTAAAATATTAGGTGTTCAACCACATGGGGCAGTCCAACGCTTAATATGTGCATATAGTGATGCTTTGGGACACTGTTGAACGCTTTATATTCCATATGAACTGTGCAAGTACGATAGTTTGGCTGTAACTGAAATTTTTGGAATATTATGTGTTCAACATTATGGGGCGGTCCAACGCTTAATATGTGATTATATTAATGCTTTAGGACTCTGTATAAAGCTGCATATACAATATGAACCATGTGTCTCTAACAGTTTGGCTGTAACTCACATTTTTGGAATATTAGGTGTTCAACCGCATAGGGCAGTCCAACGCTTAATATGTGCATATTGTGATGCTTTGGGACTCTGTTGAAGGCCTCATATTCCATATGAACTGTGTGAGTACGATAGTTTGGCTATAATTGACATTTTTGAAATATTAGGTGTTTAACCATATGGGTAGTCCAACGCTTAATATGTGATTATATTATTTCTTTGGGACTCTATAACGCTGCATATACAATATGAACCATGTGCCTCTAACAGTTTGGCTGTAACTGACATTTTCGGAATATTAGGTGTTCAACAATATGGGGCAGTCCAACGCTTAATATGTGAGTATAGTGATGTTTTGGGACTCTGTTGAACGCCTCATATTTCATATGAACTGTGCAAGTACGATAGTATGGCTGTAACTGACATTTTTGAAATATTAGGTGTTTAACCATATGGGGCAGTCCAACGCTTAATATGTGCATATAGTTATGCTTTGGGACTCTGTATAGCGCCTCATATTCAATATGAACTGCGTGCCTACCATAGTTTGGCTGTAACTGACATTTTTGGAATATTAGGTGTTCAACATTATAGGGCGTTCCAACGCTTAATATGTGATTATATTAATGCTTTGGGACTCTGTATAAAGCTGCATATACAATATGAACCATGAGTCTTTAACAGTTTGGCTGTAACTCACATTTTTGGAATATTAGGTGTTCAACCACATGGGGCAGTCCAACGCTTAATATGTGATTATATTATTGCTTTGGGACTCTGTATAACACTACATATTCAATATGAACTGCGTGCCTACCATATTTTGACTGTAGCTGACATTTTTGGAATATTAGGTGTTCAACATTATGGGGCGGTCCATCGCTTAATATGTGATTATATTAATGCTTAAGGACTCTGTATAAAGCTGCATATACAATTTGAACCATGTGCCTCTAACAGTTTGGCTGTAACTGACATTTTCGGAATATTAGGTGTTCTACCACATGGGGCAGTTCAACGCATAATATGTGCATATAGTGATGTTTTGGGACTCTGTTGAACGCCTCATATTCAATATGAACTGTGTGCCTACGATAGTATGGCTGTAACTGACATTTTTGAAATATTAGGTGTTTAACCATATGGGGCAGTCCAACGCTTAATATGTGATTATATTATTGCTTTGGGGCTCTGTATAAAGCTGCATATACAATATGAAACATGTGTCTCTAACAGTTTGGCAGTAACTCACATTTTTGGAATATTAGGTGTTCAACCGCATAGGGCAGTCCAACGCTTAATATGTGCATATTGTGATGCTTTGGGACTCTGTTGAAGGCCTCATATTCCATATGAACTGTGTGAGTACGATAGTATGTCTGTAACTGACATTTTTGAAATATTAGGTGCTTAACCATATGGGGCAGTCCAACGCTTAATATGTGATTATATTATTTCTTTGGGACTCTATAACGCTGCATATACAATATGAACCATGTGCCTCTAACAGTTTGGCTGTAACTGACATTTTCGGAATATTAGGTGTTCAACCACATGGGGCAGTTCAACGCATAATATGTGCATATAGTGATGCTTTGGGACTCTGTTAAACGCCTCATATTCCATATGAACTGTGTGAGTACGATAGTTTGGCTGTAATTGACATTTTTGAAATATTAGGTGTTCAACCACATGGGGCAGTCCAACGCTTAATATGTGATTTCATTATTTCTTTGGGACTCTGTATAACGCTGCATATACAATATAAACCATGTGCCTCTAATAGTTTAGCTGTAATTCACATTTTTGAAATATTAGGTGTTTAACCATATGGGGCAGTCCAACGCTTAATATGTGAGTATAGTGATGTTTTGGGACTCTGTTTAACTCCTCCTATTCAATATGAACTGTGTGCCTAAGATAGTATGGCTGACATTTTTGGAATATTAGGTGTTCAACCACATGGGGCAGTCCAACGCTTAATATGTGATTATATTATTGCTTTGGGACTCTGTATAACACTACATATTCAATATGAACTGCGTGCCTACCATAGTTTGGCTGTAGCAGACATTTTTGGAATATTAAGTGTTCAACAATATGGGGCGGGCCAACGCTTAATATGTGATTATATTAATGCTTTAGGACTCTGTATAATGCTGCATATACAATATGAACCATACAGTTCATATTGAATATGAGGCGTTCAACAGAGTCCCAAAACATTTTTGGAATATTAGGTGTTCAACAATATGGGGCGGTCCACCGCTTAATATGTGATTATATTAATGCTTTAGGACTCTGTATAAAGCTGCATATACAATATGAACCGTGTGTCTCTAACAGTTTGGCTGTAACTCACATTTTTAAAATATTAGGTGTTCAACCACATGGGGCAGTCCAACGCTTAATATGTGCATATAGTGATGCTTTGGGACTCTGTTGAACGCCTTATATTCTATATGAACTGTGTAAGTACGATAGTTTGGCTGTAACTGACATTTTTGGAATATTAGGTGTTCAACCACATGGGGCAGTCCAACGCTTAATATGTGATTATATTATTGCTTTGGGACTCTGTATAACACTACATATTCAATATGAACTGCGTGCCTACTATAGTTTGGCTGTAGCAGACATTTTTGGAATATTAAGTGTTCAACAATATGGGGCGGTCCAACGCTTAATATGTGAATATATTAATGCTTTAGGACTCTGTATAATGCTGCATATACAATATGAACCATGTGTCTCTAACAGTTTGGCTGTGACTCACATTTTTAAAATATTAGGTGTTCAACCACATGGGGCAGTCCAACGCTTAAAATGTGCATATTGTGATGCTTTGGGACTCTGTTAAACTCCTCATATTCCATATGAACTGTGCGAGTACGATAGTTTGGCTGTATCTGACATTTTTGAAATATTAGGTGTTTAACCTTATGGGGCAGTCCAACGCTTAATATGTGATTATATTATTGCTTTGGGACTCTGTATAACACTACATATTCAATATGAACTGCGTGCCTACCATAGTTTGGCTGTAGCAGACAATTTTTGGAATATTAAGTGTTCAACAATATGGGGCGGTCCAACGCTTAATATGTGTTTATATTAACGCTTTAGGACTCTGTATAATGCTGCATATACAATATAAACCATGTGTCTCTAACAGTTTGGCTGTGACTCACATTTTTAAAATATTAGGTGTTCAACCACATGGGGCAGTCCAACGCTTAATATGTGCATATAGTGATGCTTTGGGACTCTGTTGAACGCCTTATATTCCATATGAACTGTGTAAGTACGATAGTTTGGCTGTCACTGACATTTTTGGAATATTAGGTGTTCAACATTATGGGGCGGTCCAACGCTTAATATGTGATTATATTAATGCTTTAGGACTCTGTATAACGCTGCATATACAATATGAACCATGTGTCTCTAACAGTTTGGCTGTGACTCACATTTTTAAAATATTAGGTGTTCAACCACATGGGGCAGTCCAACGCTTAATATGTGCATATAGTGATGCTTTGGGACTCTGTTGAACGCCTTATATTCCATATGAACTGTGTAAGTACGATAGTTTGGCTGTAACTGACATTTTTGGAATATTAGGTGTTCAACCACATGGGGCAGTCCAACGCTTAATATGTGCATATAGTGATGCTTTGGGACTCTGTTGAACGCCTTATATTCCATATGAACTGTGTAAGTACGATAGTTTGGCTGTAACTGACATTTTTGGAATATTAGGTGTTCAACATTATGGGGCGGTCCAACGCTTCATATGTGATTATATTAATGCTTTAGGACTCTGTTTAACGCTGCATATACAATATGAACCATGTGCTGCTAACAGTTTTGCTGTAACTGACATTTTTGGAATATTAGGAGTTTAACATTATGGGGCAGTCCAACGCCTAATATGTGCATATAGTGATGCTTTGGGACTCTGTTGAACGCCTTATATTCCATATGAACTGTGTAAGTACGATAGTTTGGCTGTAACTGACATTTTTGGAATATTAGGTGTTCAACATTATGGGGCGGTCCAACGCTTAATATGTGATTATATTAATGCTTTAGGACTCTGTATAAAGCTGCATATACAATATAAACCATGTGTCTCTAACAGTTTGGCTGTAACTGACATTTTCGGAATATTAGGTGTTCAACCACATGGGGCAGTTCAACGCATAATATGTGCATATATGATGTTTTGGGACTCTGTTGAACGCCTCATATTCAATATGAACTGTGTGCCTACGATAGTATGGCTGTAACTGACATTTTTGTAATATTAGGTGTTTAACCATATGGGGCAGTCCAACGCTTAATATGTGATTATATTATTGCTTTGGGGCTCTGTATAAAGCTGCATATACAATATGAAACATGTGTCTCTAACAGTTTGGCTGTAACTCACATTTTTGGAATATTAGGTGTTCAACCGCATAGGGCAGTCCAACGCTTAATATGTGCATATTGTGATGCTTTGGGACTCTGTTGAAGGCCTCATATTCCATATGAACTGTGTGAGTACGATAGTATGTCTGTAACTGACATTTTTGAAATATTCGGTGCTTAACCATATGGGGCAGTCCAACGCTTAATATGTGATTATATTATTTCTTTGGGACTCTATAACGCTGCATATACAATATGAACCATGTGCCTCTAACAGTTTGGCTGTAACTGACATTTTCGGAATATTAGGTGTTCAACCACATGGGGCAGTTCAACGCATAATATGTGCATATAGTGATGCTTTGGGACTCTGTTAAACGCCTCATATTCCATATGAACTGTGTGAGTACGATAGTTTGGCTGTAATTGACATTTCTGAAATATTAGGTGTTCAACCACATGGGGCAGTCCAACGCTTAATATGTGCATATAGTGATGCTTTGGGACACTGTTGAACGCCTTATATTCCATATGAACTGTGCGAGTACGATAGTTTGGCTGTATCTGACATTTTTGAAATATTAGGTGTTTAACCTTATGGGGCAGTCCAACGCTTAATATGTGATTATATTATTGCTTTGGGACTCTGTATAACACTACATATTCAATATGAACTGCGTGCCTACTATAGTTTGGCTGTAGCAGACATTTTTGGAATATTAAGTGTTCAACAATATGGGGCGGTCCAACGCTTAATATGTGAATATATTAATGCTTTAGGACTCTGTATAATGCTGCATATACAATATGAACCATGTGTCTCTAACAGTTTGGCTGTGACTCACATTTTTAAAATATTAGGTGTTCAACCACATGGGGCAGTCCAACGCTTAAAATGTGCATATTGTGATGCTTTGGGACTCTGTTAAACTCCTCATATTCCATATGAACTGTGCGAGTACGATAGTTTGGCTGTATCTGACATTTTTGAAATATTAGGTGTTTAACCTTATGGGGCAGTCCAACGCTTAATATGTGATTATATTATTGCTTTGGGACTCTGTATAACACTACATATTCAATATGAACTGCGTGCCTACCATAGTTTGGCTGTAGCAGACAATTTTTGGAATATTAAGTGTTCAACAATATGGGGCGGTCCAACGCTTAATATGTGTTTATATTAACGCTTTAGGACTCTGTATAATGCTGCATATACAATATAAACCATGTGTCTCTAACAGTTTGGCTGTGACTCACATTTTTAAAATATTAGGTGTTCAACCACATGGGGCAGTCCAACGCTTAATATGTGCATATAGTGATGCTTTGGGACTCTGTTGAACGCCTTATATTCCATATGAACTGTGTAAGTACGATAGTTTGGCTGTCACTGACATTTTTGGAATATTAGGTGTTCAACATTATGGGGCGGTCCAACGCTTAATATGTGATTATATTAATGCTTTAGGACTCTGTATAACGCTGCATATACAATATGAACCATGTGTCTCTAACAGTTTGGCTGTGACTCACATTTTTAAAATATTAGGTGTTCAACCACATGGGGCAGTCCAACGCTTAATATGTGCATATAGTGATGCTTTGGGACTCTGTTGAACGCCTTATATTCCATATGAACTGTGTAAGTACGATAGTTTGGCTGTAACTGACATTTTTGGAATATTAGGTGTTCAACCACATGGGGCAGTCCAACGCTTAATATGTGCATATAGTGATGCTTTGGGACTCTGTTGAACGCCTTATATTCCATATGAACTGTGTAAGTACGATAGTTTGGCTGTAACTGACATTTTTGGAATATTAGGTGTTCAACATTATGGGGCGGTCCAACGCTTCATATGTGATTATATTAATGCTTTAGGACTCTGTTTAACGCTGCATATACAATATGAACCATGTGCTGCTAACAGTTTTGCTGTAACTGACATTTTTGGAATATTAGGAGTTTAACATTATGGGGCAGTCCAACGCCTAATATGTGCATATAGTGATGCTTTGGGACTCTGTTGAACGCCTTATATTCCATATGAACTGTGTAAGTACGATAGTTTGGCTGTAACTGACATTTTTGGAATATTAGGTGTTCAACATTATGGGGCGGTCCAACGCTTAATATGTGATTATATTAATGCTTTAGGACTCTGTATAAACTGCATATACAATATAAACCATGTGTCTCTAACAGTTTGGCTGTAACTGACATTTTCGGAATATTAGGTGTTCAACCACATGGGGCAGTTCAACGCATAATATGTGCATATATGATGTTTTGGGACTCTGTTGAACGCCTCATATTCAATATGAACTGTGTGCCTACGATAGTATGGCTGTAACTGACATTTTTGTAATATTAGGTGTTTAACCATATGGGGCAGTCCAACGCTTAATATGTGATTATATTATTGCTTTGGGGCTCTGTATAAAGCTGCATATACAATATGAAACATGTGTCTCTAACAGTTTGGCTGTAACTCACATTTTTGGAATATTAGGTGTTCAACCGCATAGGGCAGTCCAACGCTTAATATGTGCATATTGTGATGCTTTGGGACTCTGTTGAAGGCCTCATATTCCATATGAACTGTGTGAGTACGATAGTATGTCTGTAACTGACATTTTTGAAATATTCGGTGCTTAACCATATGGGGCAGTCCAACGCTTAATATGTGATTATATTATTTCTTTGGGACTCTATAACGCTGCATATACAATATGAACCATGTGCCTCTAACAGTTTGGCTGTAACTGACATTTTCGGAATATTAGGTGTTCAACCACATGGGGCAGTTCAACGCATAATATGTGCATATAGTGATGCTTTGGGACTCTGTTAAACGCCTCATATTCCATATGAACTGTGTGAGTACGATAGTTTGGCTGTAATTGACATTTTTGAAATATTAGGTGTTCAACCACATGGGGCAGTCCAACGCTTAATATGTGCATATAGTGATGCTTTGGGACACTGTTGAACGCCTTATATTCCATATGAACTGTGCGAGTACGATAGTTTGGCTGTATCTGACATTTTTGAAATATTAGGTGTTTAACCTTATGGGGCAGTCCAACGCTTAATATGTGATTATATTATTGCTTTGGGACTCTGTATAACACTACATATTCAATATGAACTGCGTGCCTACCATAGTTTGGCTGTAGCAGACATTTTTGGAATATTAAGTGTTCAACAATATGGGGCGGTCCAACGCTTAATATGTGATTATATTAACGCTTTAGGACTCTGTATAATGCTGCATATACAATATGAACCATGTGTCTCTAACAGTTTGGCTGTGACTCACATTTTTAAAATATTAGGTGTTCAACCACATGGGGCAGTCCAACGCTTAATATGTGCATATAGTGATGCTTTGGGACTCTGTTGAACGCCTTATATTCCATATGAACTGTGTAAGTACGATAGTTTGGCTGTAACTGACATTTTTGGAATATTAGGTGTTCAACATTATGGGGCTGTCCAACGCTTAATATGTGATTATATTAATGCTTTAGGACTCTGTATAACGCTGCATATACAATATGAACCATGTGCCGCTAACAGTTTGGCTGTAACTGACATTTTTGGAATATTAGGTGTTTAACATTATGGGGCAGTCCAACGCCTAATATGTGCATATAGTGATGCTTTGGGACTCTGTTGAACGCCTCATATTCCATATGAACTGTGTAAGTACGATAGTTTGGCTGTAACTGACATTTTTGGAATATTAGGTGTTCAACATTATGGGGCAGTCCAACGCTTAATATGTGCATATAGTGATGCTTTGGGACTCTGTTGAACGCCTCATATTCCATATGAACTGTGTAAGTACGATGGTTTGACTGTAACTGACATTTTTGGAATATTAGGTGTTCAACCACATGGGGCAGTCCAACGCTTAATATGTGATTATATTATTGCTTTGGGACTCTGTATAACACTACATAATCAATATGAACTGCGTGCCTACCATAGTTTGGCTGTAGCTGACATTTTTGGAATATTAAGTGTTCAACAATATGGGGCGGTCCAACGCTTAATATGTGATTATATTAATGCTTTAGGACTCTTTATAAAGCTGCCTATACAATATGAACCATGTGTCTCTAACAGTTTGGCTGTAACTCACATTTTTAAAATATTAGGTGTTCAACCACATGGGGCAGTCCAACGCTTAATATGTGCATATAGTGATGCTTTGGGACACTGTTGAACGCCTTATATTCCATATGAACTGTGTAAGTACGATAGTTTGGCTGTAACTGACATTTTTGGAATATTAGGTGTTCAACATTATGGGGCGGTCCAACGCTTAATATGTGATTATATTAATGCTTTAGGACTCTGTATAAAGCTGCATATACAATATGAACCATGTGTCTCTAACAGTTTGGCTGTAACTCACATTTTTGGAATATTAGGAGATCAACCGCATGGGGCAGTCCAACGCATAATATGTGCATATTGTGATGCTTTGGGACTCTGTTGAACGCCTCATATTCCATATGAACTGTGTGAGTACGATAGTTTGGCTATAATTGACATTTTTGAAATATTAGGTGTTTAACCATATGGGGCAGTCCAACGCTTAATATGTTCATATAGTGATATTTTGGGACTCTGTTGAACGCCTCATATTCAATATGAACTGTGTGCCTACGATAGGACGGCTGTAACTGACACTTTTGAAATATTAGGTGTTTAACCATATGGGGCAGTCCAACGCTTAATATGTGAATATAGTAATGCTTTGGGACTCTGTATAGCGCCTCATATTCAATATGAACTGCGTGCCTACCATAGTTTGGCTGTAGCTGACATTTTTGGAATATTAGGTGTTCAACATTATGGGGCGGTCCATCGCTTAATATGTGATTATATTATTGCTTTGGGACTCTGTATAACACTACATATTCAATATGAACTGCGTGCCTACCATAGTTTGGCTGTAGCTGACATTTTTGGAATATTAGGTGTTCAACATTATAGGGCGTTCCAACGCTTAATATGTGATTATATTATTGCTTTGGGACTCTGTATAACACTACATATTCAATATGAACTGCGTGCCTACCATATTTTGGCTGTAGCTGACATTTTTGGAATATTAGGTGTTCAACATTATGGGGCGGTCCATCGCTTAATATGTGATTATATTAATGCTTAAGGACTCTGTATAAAGCTGCATATACAATATGAACCATGTGCCTCTAACAGTTTGGCTGTAACTGACATTTTCGGAATATTAGGTGTTCAACCACATGGGGCAGTTCAACGCATAATATGTGCATATAGTGATATTTTGGGACTCTGTTGAACGCCTCATATTCAATATGAACTGTGTGCCTACGATAGTATGGCTGTAACTGACATTTTTGTAATATTAGGTGTTTAACCATATGGAGCAGTCCAACGCTTAATATGTGATTATATTATTGCTTTGGGGCTCTGTATAAAGCTGCATATACAATATGAAACATGTGTCTAACAGTTTGGCTGTAACTCACATTTTTGGAATATTAGGTGTTCAACCGCATAGGGCAGTCCAACGCTTAATATGTGCATATTGTGATGCTTTGGGACTCTGTTGAAGGCCTCATATTCCATATGAACTGTGTGAGTACGATAGTATGTCTGTAACTGACATTTTTGAAATATTAGGTGCTTAACCATATGGGGCAGTCCAACGCTTAATATGTGATTATATTATTTCTTTGGGACTCTATAACGCTGCATATACAATATGAACCATGTGCCTCTAACAGTTTGGCTGTAACTGACATTTTCGGAATATTAGGTGTTCAACCACATGGGGCAGTTCAACGCATAATATGTGCATATAGTGGTGCTTTGGGACTCTGTTGAACGCCTCATATTCCATATGAACTGTGTGAGTACGATAGTTTGGCTGTAATTGACATTTTTGAAATATTAGGTGTTCAACCACATGGGGCAGTCCAACGGTTAATATGTGCATATAGTGATGCTTTGGGACTCTGTTGAACGCCTTATATTCTATATGCACTGTGTAAGTACGATAGTTTGGCTGTAACTGTCATTTTTGGAATATTAGGTGTTCAACCACATGGGGCAGTCCAACGCTTAATATGTGATTATATTATTGCTTTGGGACTCTGTATAACGCTGCATATACAATATGAACCATGTGCCTCTAACAGTTTGGCTGTATCTGACATTTTTGGAATATTAGGTGTTCAACCACATGGGGCAGTCCAACGCTTAATATGTGAGTATAGTGATGTTTTGGGACTCTGTTGAACGCCTCATATTTCGTTTGAACTGTGTGAGTACGATAGTATGGCTGAAGCTGACATTTTTGGAATATTAGGTGTTCAACCACAAGGGGCAGTCCAACGCTTAATATCAGATTACATTATTGCTTTGGGACTCTGTTGAACTCCTCATATTCAATTTGAACTGCGTGCCTACCATAGTTTGGCTGTAGCTGACATTTTTGGAATATTAGGTGTTCAACATTATAGGGCGGTCCAACGCTTAACATGTGAATATATTAATTCTTTGGGACTCTGTATAAAGCTGCATAAACAATATGAACCATGTGTCTTTAACAGTTTGGCTGTAACTCACATTTTTGGAATATTAGGTGTTCAACCACATGGGGCAGTCCAACGCTTAATATGAGATTATATTATTGCTTTGGGACTCTGTTGAACACCTCATATTCAATATGAACTGCGTGCCTACCATAGTTTGGCTGTAGCTGACATTTTTGGAATATTAGGTGTTCAACATTATAGGGCAGTCCAACGCTTAACATGTGAATATATTAATGCTTTGGGACTCCGTATAACACTACATATTCAATATGAACTGCGTGCCTTCCATAGTTTGGCTGTAGCTGAGATTTTTGGAATATTAAGTGTTCAACATTATGGGGCGGTCCAACGCTTAACATGTGATTATATTAATGCTTTAGGACTCTGTATAAAGCTGCATATACAATATAAACCATCTTATTAAGCGTTGGACTGCCCCATGTAATTGAACACCTAATATTCCATAAATGTCAGTTACAGCCAAACTATCAGAGGCACAGAGTTCATTTTGTATAAGCAGCGTTATACAGAGGCCCAAAGCATTAATATAGACACTTATTAAGCGTTGGACTGCCCCATGTTGCTGATCACCTAATATTCCAAAAATGTCCGTTACAGCCAAACTATTAGAGACACAAAGTTTATACTGTATATGCAGCGTTATAGAGAGTCCCAAAGCAATAAGATAATCACATATTAAGCGTTAGACTGCAGCATGTGGTTGAACACCTCTTATTCCAAAAGTGTCCGTTACAGCCAAACTATTAGAGGCACAAAGTTCATATCGAATATGCAACGTTTTACAGTGGCCCAAAGCATTAATATAGTCACTTATTAGGCGTTGGACTGCCCCATGTGGTTGAACTCCTAATATTCCAAAAGTGTCCGTTACAGCCAAACTATTAGAGGCACAAAATTCATATCGAATATGCAACGTTTTACAGAGGCCCAAAGCATTAATATAGTCACTTATTAAGCGTTGGACTGCCCCATGTGGCTGAACACCTAATATTCCAAAAATGTCCGTTACAGCCTAACTATTAGAGGCACAGTGCTCATTTTGAATATGGAGCGTTATACAGAGTGTTAAAGCATTAATATAATCAAATATTAAGCATTGGACTGCAACATGTGTTTGAACACATAATATTCCAAAAGTGTCCGTTACAGCCAAACTATTAGAGGCACAGAGTTCATATTGTATATGCAGCGTTATACAGAGGCCCAAAGCATTACTATAACCACATATTAAGCGATCGACAACCCCATGTTGTTGAACACCTAATATTCGAAAAATGTCAGTTACAGCCTAACTATAAAAGGCACAGAGTTCATACTGTATATGCAGCGTTATACAGAGTCCCAAAGAAATAAGATAATCACATATTAAGCGTTGGACTGCCCCATGTGGTTGAACACCTAATATTCCAAAAGTGTCCGTTACAGCCAAACTATTAGAGGCACAAAGTTCATATCGAATATGCAGCGTTTTACAGAGGCCCAAAGCATTAATATTGTCACTTATTGAGCGTTGGACTGCTCCATGTGGCTGAACACCTAATATTCCAAAAATGTCCGTTACAGCCAAACTATTAGAGGCACAGTGCTCATTTTGTATATGCAGCGTTATACAGAGTCCCAAAGCATTACTATAACCACATATTAAGCGATCGACAACCCCATGTTGTTGAACACCTAATATTCCAAGAATGTCAGTTACAGCCTAACTATAAAAGGCACAGAGTTCATACTGTATATGCAGCGTTATACAGAGTCCCAAAGCATTAATATAATCACATATTAAGCGTTGGACTGCCCCATGTGGTTGAACACCTAATATTCCAAAAGTGTCCGTTACAGCCAAACTATTAGAGGCACAAAGTTCATATCGAATATGCAGCGTTTTACAGAGGCCAAAAGCATTAATATAATCACATATTAAGCGTTGGACTTCCCCATGTGGTTGAACACCTAATATTCCAAAAATGTCCGTTACATCCAAACTATTAGAGGCACAGTGCTCATTTTGTATATGCAGCGTTATACTGAGTCCCAAAGCATTACTATAACCACATATAAAGCGATCGACAACCCCATGTTGTTGAACACCTAATATTCGAAAAATGTCAGTTACAGCAAAACTATTAGAGGCACAGTGCTCATTTTGTATAAGCAGCGTCATTCAGAGGCCCAAAGCATTAATATAGTCATTTATTAAGCGTTGGACTGCCCCATGTTGTTGAACACCTAATATTCGAAAAATGTCAGTTACAGCCTAACTATAAAAGGCACAGAGTTCATACTGTATATGCAGCGTTATACAGAGTCCTAAAGCATTAATATAGTCACTTATTAAGCGTTGGACTGCCCCATGTGGTTAAACACCTAATATTCCAAAAGTGTCCGTTACAGCCAAACTATTAGAGGCACAAAGTTCATATCGAATATGCAACGTTTTACAGAGGCACAAAGCATTAATATAGTCACTTATTAAGCGTTGGACTGCCCCATGTGGTTAAACACCTAATATTCCAAAAGTTTCCGTTATAGTTAAACTATTAGAGGCACAAAGTTCATATCGAATATGCAGCGTTTTACAGAGTCCCAAAGCATTAATATAGACACTTATTAAGCGTTGGACTGCCCCATGTTGCTGAACACCTAATATTCCAAAAATGTCCGTTACAGCCAAACTATTAGAGGCACAGTGCTCATTTTGTATAGGCAGCGCTATACAGAGGCCCAAAGCATTAATATAGTCATTTATTAAGCGTTGGACTGCCCCATGTTGTTGAACACCTAATATTCGAAAAATGTCAGTTACAGCCTAACTATAAAAGGCACAGAGTTCATACTGTATATGCAGCGTTATACAGAGTCCTAAAGCATTAATATAGTCACTTATTAAGCGTTGGACTGCCCCATGTGGTTAAACACCTAATATTCCAAAAGTGTCCGTTACAGCCAAACTATTAGAGGCACAAAGTTCATACTGTATATGCAGCGTTATACAGAGTCCCAAAGCAATAAGATAATCACATATTAAGCGTTGGACTGCCCCATGTGGTTGAACACCTAATATTCCAAAACTGTCCGTTTCAGCCAAACTATTAGACGCAAAAAGTTCATATCGAATATGCAGCGTTTTACAGAGGCCCAAAGCATTAATATAATCACATATTAAGCGTTAGACTGCAGCATGTGGTTGAACACCTCTTATTCCAAAAGTGTCCGTTACAGCCAAACTATTAGAGGCACAAAGTTCATATCGAATATGCAGCGTTTTACAGAGGCCCAAAGCATTAATATAGTCACTTATTAAGCGTTGGACTGCCCCATGTGGTTGAACACCTAATATTCCAAAAATGTCCGTTACAGCTAAACTATTAAAAGCACAAAGTTCATATAGAATATGCAGCGTTTTACAGAGACCCAAAACATTAATATAGTCACTTATTAAGCATTGGACTGCTCCATGTGGTTAAACAACTAATATTCTAAATGTGTCCGTTACAGCCAAACTATTAGAGGCACAAAGTTCATATCGAATATGCAGCGTTTTACAGAGGCCCAAAGCATTAATATTGTCACTTATTGAGCGTTGGACTGCTCCATGTGGCTGAACACCTAATATTCCAAAAATGTCCGTTACAGCCAAACTATTAGAGGCACAGTGCTCATTTTGTATATGCAGCGTTATACAGAGTCCCAAAGCATTACTATAACCACATATTAAGCGATCGACAATCCAATGTTGTTGAACACCTAATATTCCAAGAATGTCAGTTACAGCCTAACTATAAAAGGCACAGAGTTCATACTGTATATGCAGCGTTATACAGAGTCCCAAAGCATTAATATAATCAAATATTAAGCATTGGACTGCCCCATGTGATTGAACACCTAATATTCCAAAAATGTCCGTTACAGCCAAACTATTAGAGGCACAAAGTTTATATTGTTTATACAGCGTTATCCAGAGGCCAAAAGCATTAATATAATCACATATTAAGCGTTGGACTTCCCCATGTGGTTGAACACCTAATATTCCAAAAATGTCCGTTACATCCAAACTATTAGAGGCACAGTGCTCATTTTGTATATGCAGCGTTATACTGAGTCCCAAAGCATTACTATAACCACATATAAAGCGATCGACAACCCCATGTTGTTGAACACCTAATATTCGAAAAATGTCAGTTACAGCAAAACTATTAGAGGCACAGTGCTCATTTTGTATAAGCAGCGTCATTCAGAGGCCCAAAGCATTAATATAGTCACTTATTAAGCGTTGGACTGCCCCATGTGGTTGAACACATAATATTCCAAAAATGTCAGTTACAGCCTAACTTTAAAAGGCACAGAGTTCATACTGTATATGCAGCGTTATACAGAGTCCCAAAGCAATAAGATAATCACATATTAAGCGTTGGACTGCCCCATGTGGTTGAACACCTAATATTCCAAATATGTCAGTAACAGCCAAGCTATAAGAATCACAGAGTTCATACTGTATATGCAGCGTTATACAGAGTCCCTAAGCATTAATATAATCACATATTAAGCGTTAGACTGCAGCATGTGGTTGAACACCTCTTATTCCAAAAGTGTCCGTTACAGCCAAACTATTAGAGGCACAAAGTTCATATCGAATATGCAGCGTTTTACAGAGGCCCAAAGCATTAATATAGTCACTTATTAAGCGTTGGACTGCCCCATGTGGTTGAACACCTAATATTCCAAAAATGTCCGTTACAGCTAAACTATTAAAAGCACAAAGTTCATATAGAATATGCAGCGTTTTACAGAGACCCAAAACATTAATATAGTCACTTATTAAGCATTGGACTGCTCCATGTGGTTAAACAACTAATATTCCAAATGTGTCCGTTGCAGCCAAACTATTAGAGGCACAAAGTTCATATCGAATATGCAGCGTTTTACAGAGGCCCAAAGCATTAATATAGTCACTTATTAAGCGTTGGACTGCCCCATGTGGTTGAACACCTAATATTCCAAAAATGTCCGTTACAGCCAAACTATTAGAGGCACAAAGTTCATGTCGAAAATGCAACGTTTTACAGAGGCACAAAGCATTAATATAGTCACTTATTAAGCGTTGGACTGCTCCATGTGGTTAAACACCTAATATTCCAAATGTGTCCGTTGCAGCCAAACTATTAGAGGCACAAAGTTCATATCGAATATGCAACGTTTTACAGAGGCACAAAGCATTAATATAGTCACTTATTAAGCGTTGGACTGCCCCATGTGGTTAAACACCTAATATTCCAAAAGTTTCCGTTACAGCCAAACTATTAGAGGCACAAAGTTCATATCGAATATGCAACGTTTTACAGAGGCACAAAGCATTAATGTAGTCACTTATTAAGCGTTGGACTGCTCCATGTGGTTAAACACCTAATATTCCAAATGTGTCCGTTACAGCCAAACTATTAGAGGCACAAAGTTCATATCGAATATGCAACGTTTCACAGAGGCACAAAGCATTAATATAGTCACTTATTAAGCGTTGGACTGCTCCATGTGGTTAAACACCTAATATTCCAAATGTGTCCGTTACAGCCAAACTATTAGAGGCACAAAGTTCATATCGAATATGCAGCGTTTTACAGAGGCCCAAGGCATTAATATAGTCACTTATTAAGCGTTGGACTGCCCCATGTGGTTGAACACCTAATATTCCAAAAATTTCCGTTACAGCCAAACTATTAGAGGCACAGTGCTCATTTTGTACATGCAGCGTTACACAGAGTCCCAAAGCATTACTATAACCACATATAAAGCGATCGACAACCCCATGTTGTTGAACACCTAATATTCCAAAAATGCCAGTTACAGCCTAACTATAAAAGGCACAGAGTTCATACTGTATATGCAGCGTTATACAGAGTCTTAAAGCATTAATATGTCACTTATTAAGCGTTGGGCTGCCCCATGTGGTTAAACACCTAATATTCCAAAAGTGTCCGTTACAGCCAAACTATTAGAGGCACAAAGTTCATATCGAATATGCAGCGTTTTACAGAGGCCCAAAGCATTAATATAGTCACTTATTAAGCGTTGGACTGCCCCATGTGGTTGAACACCTAATATTCCAAAAGTGTCCGTTACAGCCAAACTATTAGAGGCACAAAGTTCATATCGAATATGCAGCGTTTTACAGAGGCCCAAAGCATTAATATAGTCACTTATTAAGCGTTGGACTTCCCCATGTGGTTGAACACCTAATATTCCAAAAATGTCCGTTACAGCCAAACTATTAGAGACACAGAGTTCATACTGTATATGCAGCGTTATACAGAGCCCCTAAGCATTAATATAATCACATATTAAGCGTTGGACTGCAGCATGTGGTTGAACACCTCTTATTCCAAAAGTGTCCGTTACAGCCATACTATTAGAGGCACAAAGTTCATATCGTATATGCAGCGTTATACAGAGGCCCAAAGCATTAATATAGTCACTTATTAAGCGTTGGACTGCCCCATATGGTTGAACACCTAATATTCCAAAAATGTCAGTTACAGCCAAACTATCAGAGGCACAAAGTTCATATCGAATATGCAACGTTTTACAGAGGCCCAAAGCATTAATATAGTCACTTATTAAGCGTTGGACTGCCCCATGTGGTTGAACACCTAATATTCCAAAAATGTCCGTTACAGCCAAACTATTAGAGGCACAAAGTTCATATTGTATATGCAGCGTTATACAGAGGCCCAAAGCATTACTATAACCACATATTAAGCGATCGACAACCCCATGTTGTTGAACACCTAATATTCGAAAAATGTCAGTTACAGCCTAACTATAAAAGGCACAGAGTTCATACTGTATAGCAGCGTTATACAGAGTCCCAAAGCAATAATATAATCACATATTAAGCGTTGGACTGCAACATGTGTTTGAACACATAATATTCCAAAAGTATCCGTTACAGCCAAACTATTAGAGACGCAGTTTTCATATTGTATATGCAGCGTTATACAGAGTCCCAAAGCATTACTATAATCACATATTAAGCGTTGAGCTGCAACATGTGGTTGAACACCTAATATTCCAAAAGTGTCCGTTACAGCCAAACTATTAGAGGCACAGTGCTCATTTTGTATAAGCAGCGTTATACAGAGGCCCAAAGCATTAATATAGTCACTTATTAAGCGTTGGACTGCCCCATGTGGTTGAACACCTAATATTCCAAAAATGTCCGTTACAGCCAAACTATTAGAGGCACAGAGTTCATATCGTATATGCAGCGTTATACAGAGGCCCAAAGCATTAATATAGTCACTTATTAAGCGTTGGACAGCCCCATGTGGTTGAACACCTAATATTCCAAAAGTGTCCGTTACAGCCAAACTATTAGAGGCACAGTGCTCATTTTGTATATGCAGCGTTATACAGAGTCCCAAAGCATTACTATAACCACATATAAAGCGATCGACAACCCCATGTTGTTGAACCCCTAATATTGCAAAAATGTCAGTTACAGCCTAACTTTAAAAGCCACAGAGTTCATACTGTATATGCAGCGTTATTCAGAGTCCCAAAGCATTAATATAATCAAATATTAAGCATTGGACTGCAACATGTGTTTGAACACATAATATTCCAAAAGTGTCCGTTACAGCCATACTATTAGAGGCACAAAGTTCATATCGTATATGCAGCGTTATACAGAGGCCCAAAGCATTAATATAGTCACTTATTAAGCGTTGGAATGCCCCATATGGTTGAACACCTAATATTCCAAAAATGTCAGTTACAGCCTAACTATAAAAGGCACAGAGTTCATACTGTATATGCAGCGTTATACAGAGTCTTAAAGCATTAATATGTCACTTATTAAGCGTTGGGCTGCCCCATGTGGTTAAACACCTAATATTCCAAAAGTGTCCGTTACAGCCAAACTATTAGAGGCACAAAGTTCATATCGAATATGCAGCGTTTTACAGAGGCCCAAAGCATTAATATAGTCACTTATTAAGCGTTGGACTGCCCCATGTGGTTGAACACCTAATATTCCAAAAGTGTCCGTTACAGCCAAACTATTAGAGGCACAAAGTTCATATCGAATATGCAGCGTTTTACAGAGGCCCAAAGCATTAATATAGTCACTTATTAAGCGTTGGACTTCCCCATGTGGTTGAACACCTAATATTCCAAAAATGTCCGTTACAGCCAAACTATTAGAGACACAGAGATCATACTGTATATGCAGCGTTATACAGAGCCCCTAAGCATTAATATAATCACATATTAAGCGTTGGACTGCAGCATGTGGTTGAACACCTCTTATTCCAAAAGTGTCCGTTACAGCCATACTATTAGAGGCACAAAGTTCATATCGTATATGCAGCGTTATACAGAGGCCCAAAGCATTAATATAGTCACTTATTAAGCGTTGGACTGCCCCATATGGTTGAACACCTAATATTCCATAAATGTCAGTTACAGCCAAACTATCAGAGGCACAAAGTTCATATCGAATATGCAACGTTTTACAGAGGCCCAAAGCATTAATATAGTCACTTATTAAGCGTTGGACTGCCCCATGTGGCTGAACACCTAATATTCCAAAAATGTCCGTTACAGCCAAACTATTAGAGGCACAAAGTTCATATTGTATATGCAGCGTTATACAGAGGCCCAAAGCATTACTATAACCACATATTAAGCGATCGACAACCCCATGTTGTTGAACACCTAATATTCGAAAAATGTCAGTTACAGCCTAACTATAAAAGGCACAGAGTTCATACTGTATAGCAGCGTTATACAGAGTCCCAAAGCAATAATATAATCACATATTAAGCGTTGGACTGCAACATGTGTTTGAACACATAATATTCCAAAAGTATCCGTTACAGCCAAACTATTAGAGACACAGTTTTCATATTGTATATGCAGCGTTATACAGAGTCCCAAAGCATTACTATAATCACATATTAAGCGTTGAGCTGCAACATGTGGTTGAACACCTAATATTCCAAAAGTGTCCGTTACAGCCAAACTATTAGAGGCACAGTGCTCATTTTGTATAAGCAGCGTTATACAGAGGCCCAAAGCATTAATATAGTCACTTATTAAGCGTTGGACTGCCCCAGGTGGTTGAACACCTAATATTCCAAAAATGTCCGTTACAGCCAAACTATTAGAGGCACAGAGTTCATATCGTATATGCAGCGTTATACAGAGGCCCAAAGCATTAATATAGTCACTTATTAAGCGTTGGACAGCCCCATGTGGTTGAACACCTAATATTCCAAAAGTGTCCGTTACAGCCAAACTATTAGAGGCACAGTGCTCATTTTGTATATGCAGCGTTATACAGAGTCCCAAAGCATTACTATAACCACATATAAAGCGATCGACAACCCCATGTTGTTGAACCCCTAATATTGCAAAAATGTCAGTTACAGCCTAACTTTAAAAGCCACAGAGTTCATACTGTATATGCAGCGTTATTCAGAGTCCCAAAGCATTAATATAATCAAATATTAAGCATTGGACTGCAACATGTGTTTGAACACATAATATTCCAAAAGTGTCCGTTACAGCCATACTATTAGAGGCACAAAGTTCATATCGTATATGCAGCGTTATACAGAGGCCCAAAGCATTAATATAGTCACTTATTAAGCGTTGGAATGCCCCATATGGTTGAACACCTAATATTCCAAAAATGTCAGTTACAGCCTAACTATAAAAGGCACAGAGTTCATACTGTATATGCAGCGTTATACAGAGTCTTAAAGCATTAATATGTCACTTATTAAGCGTTGGGCTGCCCCATGTGGTTAAACACCTAATATTCCAAAAGTGTCCGTTACAGCCAAACTATTAGAGGCACAAAGTTCATATCGAATATGCAGCGTTTTACAGAGGCCCAAAGCATTAATATAGTCACTTATTAAGCGTTGGACTGCCCCATGTGGTTGAACACCTAATATTCCAAAAGTGTCCGTTACAGCCAAACTATTAGAGGCACAAAGTTCATATCGAATATGCAGCGTTTTACAGAGGCCCAAAGCATTAATATAGTCACTTATTAAGCGTTGGACTTCCCCATGTGGTTGAACACCTAATATTCCAAAAATGTCCGTTACAGCCAAACTATTAGAGACACAGAGATCATACTGTATATGCAGCGTTATACAGAGCCCCTAAGCATTAATATAATCACATATTAAGCGTTGGACTGCAGCATGTGGTTGAACACCTCTTATTCCAAAAGTGTCCGTTACAGCCATACTATTAGAGGCACAAAGTTCATATCGTATATGCAGCGTTATACAGAGGCCCAAAGCATTAATATAGTCACTTATTAAGCGTTGGACTGCCCCATATGGTTGAACACCTAATATTCCAAAAATGTCAGTTACAGCCAAACTATCAGAGGCACAAAGTTCATATCGAATATGCAACGTTTTACAGAGGCCCAAAGCATTAATATAGTCACTTATTAAGCGTTGGACTGCCCCATGTGGTTGAACACCTAATATTCCAAAAATGTCCGTTACAGCCAAACTATTAGAGGCACAAAGTTCATATTGTATATGCAGCGTTATACAGAGGCCCAAAGCATTACTATAACCACATATTAAGCGATCGACAACCCCATGTTGTTGAACACCTAATATTTGAAAAATGTCAGTTACAGCCTAACTATAAAAGGCACAGAGTTCATACTGTATAGCAGCGTTATACAGAGTCCCAAAGCAATAATATAATCACATATTAAGCGTTGGACTGCAACATGTGTTTGAACACATAATATTCCAAAAGTATCCGTTACAGCCAAACTATTAGAGACACAGTTTTCATATTGTATATGCAGCGTTATACAGAGTCCCAAAGCATTACTATAATCACATATTAAGCGTTGAGCTGCAACATGTGGTTGAACACCTAATATTCCAAAAGTGTCCGTTACAGCCAAACTATTAGAGGCACAGTGCTCATTTTGTATAAGCAGCGTTATACAGAGGCCCAAAGCATTAATATAGTCACTTATTAAGCGTTGGACTGCCCCATGTGGTTGAACACCTAATATTCCAAAAATGTCCGTTACAGCCAAACTATTAGAGGCACAGATTTCATATCGTATATGCAGCGTTATACAGAGGCCCAAAGCATTAATATAGTCACTTATTAAGCGTTGGACAGCCCCATGTGGTTGAACACCTAATATTCCAAAAGTGTCCGTTACAGCCAAACTATTAGAGGCACAGTGCTCATTTTGTATATGCAGCGTTATACAGAGTCCCAAAGCATTACTATAACCACATATAAAGCGATCGACAACCCCATGTTGTTGAACCCCTAATATTGCAAAAATGTCAGTTACAGCCTAACTTTAAAAGCCACAGAGTTCATACTGTATATGCAGCGTTATACAGAGGCCCAAAGCATTACTATAACCACATATTAAGCGATCGACAACCCCATGTTGTTGAACACCTAATATTCGAAAAATGTCAGTTACAGCCTAACTATAAAAGGCACAGAGTTCATACTGTATAGCAGCGTTATACAGAGTCCCAAAGCAATAATATAATCACATATTAAGCGTTGGACTGCAACATGTGTTTGAACACCTCTTATTCCAAAAGTGTCCGTTACAGCCATACTATTAGAGGCACAAAGTTCATATCGTATATGCAGCGTTATACAGAGGCCCAAAGCATTAATATAGTCACTTATTAAGCGTTGGAATGCCCCATATGGTTGAACACCTAATATTCCAAAAATGTCAGTTACAGCCAAACTATCAGAGGCTCAAATTTCATATCGAATATGCAACGTTTTACAGAGGCACAAAGCATTAATATAGTCACTTATTAAGCGTTGGACTGCCCCATGTGGTTAAACATCTAATATTCCAAATGTATTTGTTACAGCCATACTATTAGAGGCACAAAGTTCATATCGAATATGCAGCGTTTTACAGAGGCCCAAAGCATTAATATAGTCACTTATTAAGCGTTGGACTGCCCCATGTGGTTGAACACCTAATATTCCATAACCACATATTAAGCGATCGACAACCCCATGTTGTTGAACACCTAATATTCCAAAAATGTCAGTTACAGCCTAACTATAAAAGGCACAGAGTTCATGCTGTATATGCAGCGTTATACAGAGTCCCAAAGCATTAATATAATCAAATATTAAGCATTGGACTGCAACATGTGTTTGAACACATAAAATTCCAAAAGTGTCAGTTACAGCCAAACCATAAGAGGCACAGGATTCATACTGTATATGCAGCGTTATACAGAGTCCCAAAGCATTACTTTAACCACATATTAAGCGATCGACAACCCCATGTTGTTGAACACCTAATATTCGAAGAATGTCAGTTACAACCTAACTATAAAAGGCACAGAGTTCATACTGTATAGCAGCGTTATACAGAGTCCCAAAGCAATAATATAATCACATATTAAGCGTTGGACTGCAACATGTCTTTGAACACATAATATTCCAAAAGTATCCGTTACAGCCAAACTATTAGAGACACAGTTTTCATATTGTATATGCAGCGTTATACAGAGTCCCAAAGCATTACTATAATCACATATTAAGCGTTGAGCTGCAACATGTGGTTGAACACCTAATATTCTAAAAGTGTCCGTTACAGCCAAACTATTAGAGGCACAAAGTTTATATCGAATATGCAGCGTTTTACAGAGGCCCAAAGCATTAATATAGTCACTTATTAAGCGTTGGACTGATCCATGTGTTTGAACACCTAATATTCCAAAAATGTCCGTTACAGCCAAACTATTAGAGGCACAAAGTTCATATGGTATATTCAGCGTTATACAGAGGCCCAAAGCATTAATATAGTCACTTATTAAGTGTTGGACTGCCCCATGTGGTTAAACAACTAATATTCCAAATGTGTCCGTTACAGCCAAACTATTAGAGGCACAAAGTTCATATCGAATATGCAACGTTTTACAGAGGCACAAAGCATTAATATAGTCACTTATTAAGCGTTGGACTGCTCCATGTGGTTAAACACCTAATATTCCAATGTGTCCGTTACAGCCAAACTATTAGAGGCACAAAGTGCATATCGAATATGCCACGTTTTACAGAGGCCCAAAGCATTAATATAGTCACTTATTAAGCGTTGGACTGCCCCATGTGGTTGAACACCTAATATTCCAAAAATGTCCGTTACAGCCAAACTATTAGAGGCACAGTGCTCATTTTGTACATGCAGCGTTACACAGAGTCCCAAAGCATTACTATAACCACATATAAAGCGATCGACAACCCCATGTTGTTGAACACCTAATATTCCAAAAATGTCCGTTACAGCCAAACTATTAGAGGAACAAAGTGCATATGGTATATTCAGCGTTATACAGAGGCCCAAAGCATTAATATAGTCACTTATTAAGCGTTGGACTGCCCCATGTGGTTGAACACCTAATATTCCAAAAGTGTCCGTTACAGCCAAACTATTAGAGGCACAAAGTTCATATCAAATATGCAGCGTTTTACAGAGGCCCAAAGCATTAATATAGTCACTTATTAAGCGTTGAACTGCAACATGTGGTTGAACATCTAATATTCCAAATATGTCAGTAACAGCCAAACTATAAGAATCACAGAGATCATACTGTATATGCAGCGTTATTCAGAGCCCTAAGCATTAATATAATCACATATTAAGCGTTGGACTGCAGCATGTGGTTGAACACCTCTTATTCCAAAAGTGTCCGTTACAGCCATACTATTAGAGGCACAAAGTTCATATCGTATATGCAGCGTTATACAGAGGCCCAAAGCATTAATATAGTCACTTATTAAGCGTTGGAATGCCCCATATGGTTGAACACCTAATATTAAAAAATGTCAGTTACAGCCAAACTATCAGAGGCACAAAGTTCATATCGAATATGCAACGTTTTACAGAGGCACAAAGCATTAATATAGTCACTTATTAAGCGTTGAACTGCAACATGTGGTTGAACACCTAATATTCCATAACCACATATTAAGCGATCGACAACCCCATGTTGTTGAACACCTAATATTCCAAAAATGTCAGTTACAGCCTAACTATAAAAGGCACAGAGTTCATACTGTATATGCAGCGTTATACAGAGTCCCAAAGCATTAATATAATCAAAATAAACCATGTGCCTCTAATAGTTTAGCTGTAATTCACATTTCTGAAATATTAGGTGTTTAACCATATGGGGCAGTCCAACGCTTAATATGTGCATATAGTGATGCTTTGGGACTCTGTTGAACGCCTCATATTCCATATGAACTGTGTAAGTACGATAGTTTGGCTGTAACTGACATTTTTGGAATATTAGGTGTTTAACATTATGGGGCAGTCCAACGCTTAATATGTGATTATATTATTGCTTTGGGGCTCTGTTGAACGCCTCATATTCCATATGAACTGTGTTAGTACGATAGTTTGACTGTAACTGACATTTTTGGAATATTATTTGTTCAACAATATGGGGCGGTCCAACGCTTAATATGTGATTATATTAATGCTTTAGGACTCCGTATAAAGCTGCATATACAATATGAACCGTGTGTTTCTAACAGTTTGGCTGTAACTCACATTTTTAAAATATTAGGTGTTCAACCACATGGGGCAGTCCAACGCTTAATATGTGCATATAGTGATGCTTTGGGACTCTGTTGAACGCCTTATATTCTATATGAACTGTGTAAGTACGATAGTTTGGCTGTAACTGACATTTTTGGAATATTAGGTGTTCAACCACATGGGGCAGTCCAACGCTTAATATGTGATTATATTATTGTTTTGGGACTCTGTATAACACTACATATTCAATATGAACTGCGTGCCTACCATAGTTTGGCTGTAGCAGACATTTTTGGAATATTAAGTGTTCAACAATATGGGGCGGTCCAACGCTTAATATGTGATTATATTAATGCTTTAGGACTCTTTATAAAGCTGCAAATACAATATGAACCATGTGTCTCTAACAGTTTGGCTGTAACTCACATTTTTAAAATATTAGGTGTTTAACCACATGGGGCAGTCCAACGCTTAATATGTGCATATAGTGATGCTTTGGGACACTGTTGAACGCCTTATATTCCATATGAACTGTGTAAGTACGATAGTTTGGCTGTAACTGACATTTTTGGAATATTAGGTGTTCAACATTATGGGGCGGTCCAACGCTTAATATGTGATTATATTAATGCTTTAGGACTCTGTATAAAGCTGCATATACAATATGAACCATGTGTCTCTAACAGTTTGGCTGTAACTCACATTTTTGGAATATTAGGTGATCAACCGCATGGGGCAGTCCAACGCATAATATGTGCATATTGTGATGCTTTGGGACTCTGTTGAACGCCTCATATTCCATATGAACTGTGTGAGTACGATAGTTTGGCTATAATTGACATTTTTGAAATATTAGGTGTTTAACCATATGGGGCAGTCCAACGCTTAATATGTGCATATAGTTATGCTTTAAGACTCTGTATAGCGCCTCATATTCAATATGAACTGAGTGCCTACGACAGTTTGGCTGTAACTGATATTTTCGGAATATTAGGTGTTCAACATTATGGGGCAGTCTAACGCTTAATATGTAAGTATAGTGATGTTTTGGGACTCCGTAGATCGCCTCATATTCAATATGAACTGTGTGCCTACGATAGGATGGCTGTAACTGTCATTTTTGGAATATTAGGTGTTCAACCACATGGGGCAGTCCAACGCTTAATATGTGCATATAGTAATGCTTTAAGACTCTGTGTAGCGCCTCATATTCAATATGAACTGAGTGCCTACGATAGTTTGATGTAACTGACATTTTCGGAATATTAGGTGTTCAACAATATGGGGCAGTCCAACGCTTAATATGTGAGTATAGTGATGTTTTGGGACTCTGTTGAACGCCTCATATTTCATATGAACTGTGCAAGTACGATAGTATGGCTGTAACTGACATTTTTGAAATATTAGGTGTTTAACCATATGGGGCAGTCCAACGCTTAATATGTGCATATAGTAATGCTTTGGGACTCTGTATAGCGCCTCATATTCAATATGAACTGCGTGCCTACCATAGTTTGGCTGTAACTGACATTTTTGGAATATTAGGTGTTCAACATTATAGGGCGTTCCAACGCTTAATATGTGATTATATTAATGCTTTGGGACTCTGTATAAAGCTGCATATACAATATGAACCATGAGTCTTTAACAGTTTGGCTGTAACTCACATTTTTGGAATATTAGGTGTTCAACCACATGGGGCAGTCCAACGCTTAATATGTGTTTATATTATTGCTTTGGGACTCTGTATAACACTGCATATTCAATATGAACTGCGTGCCTACCATATTATGGCTGTAGCTGACATTTTTGGAATATTAGGTGTTCAACCGCATAGGGCAGTCCAACGCTTAATATGTGCATATTGTGATGCTTTGGGACTCTGTTGAAGGCCTCATATTCCATATGAACTGTGTGAGTACGATAGTATGTCTGTAACTGACATTTTTGAAATATTAGGTGTTTAACCATATGGGTAGTCCAACGCTTAATATGTGATTATATTATTTCTTTGGGACTCTATAACGCTGCATATACAATATGAACCATGTGCCTCTAACAGTTTGGCTGTAACTCACATTTTTAAAATATTAGGTGTTCAACCACATGGGGCAGTCCAACGCTTAATATGTGCATATAGTGATGCTTTGGGACACTGTTGAACGCCTTATATTCCATATGAACTGTGTAAGTACGATAGTTTGGCTGTAACTGACATTTTTGGAATATTAGGTGTTCAACATTATGGGGCGGTCCAACGCTTAATATGTGATTATATTAATGCTTTAGGACTCTGTATAAAGCTGCATATACAATATGAACCATGTGTCTCTAACAGTTTGGCTGTAACTCACATTTTTGGAATATTAGGTGATCAACCGCATGGGGCAGTCCAACGCATAATATGTGCATATTGTGATGCTTTGGGACTCTGTTGAACGCCTCATATTCCATATGAACTGTGTGAGTACGATAGTTTGGCTATAATTGACATTTTTGAAATATTAGGTGTTTAACCATATGGGGCAGTCCAACGCTTAATATGTGCATATAGTAATGCTTTAAGACTCTGTATAGCGCCTCATATTCAATATGAACTGAGTGCCTACGACAGTTTGGCTGTAACTGATATTTTCGGAATATTAGGTGTTCAACATTATGGGGCAGTCTAACGCTTAATATGTAAGTATAGTGATGTTTTGGGACTCCGTAGATCGCCTCATATTCAATATGAACTGTGTGCCTACGATAGGATGGCTGTAACTGTCATTTTTGGAATATTAGGTGTTCAACCACATGGGGCAGTCCAACGCTTAATATGTGCATATAGTAATGCTTTAAGACTCTGTGTAGCGCCTCATATTCAATATGAACTGAGTGCCTACGATAGTTTGATGTAACTGACATTTTCGGAATATTAGGTGTTCAACAATATGGGGCAGTCCAACGCTTAATATGTGAGTATAGTGATGTTTTGGGACTCTGTTGAACGCCTCATATTTCATATGAACTGTGCAAGTACGATAGTATGGCTGTAACTGACATTTTTGAAATATTAGGTGTTTAACCATATGGGGCAGTCCAACGCTTAATATGTGCATATAGTAATGCTTTGGGACTCTGTATAGCGCCTCATATTCAATATGAACTGCGTGCCTACCATAGTTTGGCTGTAACTGACATTTTTGGAATATTAGGTGTTCAACATTATAGGGCGTTCCAACGCTTAATATGTGATTATATTAATGCTTTGGGACTCTGTATAAAGCTGCATATACAATATGAACCATGAGTCTTTAACAGTTTGGCTGTAACTCACATTTTTGGAATATTAGGTGTTCAACCACATGGGGCAGTCCAACGCTTAATATGTGTTTATATTATTGCTTTGGGACTCTGTATAACACTGCATATTCAATATGAACTGCGTGCCTACCATATTATGGCTGTAGCTGACATTTTTGGAATATTAGGTGTTCAACCGCATAGGGCAGTCCAACGCTTAATATGTGCATATTGTGATGCTTTGGGACTCTGTTGAAGGCCTCATATTCCATATGAACTGTGTGAGTACGATAGTATGTCTGTAACTGACATTTTTGAAATATTAGGTGTTTAACCATATGGGTAGTCCAACGCTTAATATGTGATTATATTATTTCTTTGGGACTCTATAACGCTGCATATACAATATGAACCATGTGCCTCTAACAGTTTGGCTGTAACTCACATTTTCGGAATATTAGGTGTTCAACCACATGGGGCAGTTCAACACATAATATGTGCATATAGTGATGCTTTGGGACTCTGTTGAACGCCTCATATTCCATATGAACTGTGTGAGTTCGATAGTTTGGCTGTAATTGACATTTTTGAAATATTAGGTGTTCAACCACATGGGGCAGTCCAACGCTTAATATGTGATTATATTATTTCTTTGGGACTCTGTATAACGCTGCATATACAATATAAACCATGTGCCTCTAATAGTTTAGCTGTAATTCACATTTCTGAAATATTAGGTGTTTAACCATATGGGGCAGTCCAACGCCTAATATGTGCATATAGTGATGCTTTGGGACTCTGTTGAACGCCTCATATCCCATATGAACTGTGTAAGTAGGATAGTTTGGCTGTAACTGACATTTTTGGAATATTAGGTGTTCAACATTATGGGGCAGTCTAACGCTTAATATGTGATTATATTAATGCTTTAGGACTCTGTATAACGCTGCAAATACAATATGAACCATGTGTCTCTAACAGTTTGGCTGTAACTCACATTTTTAAAATATTAGGTGTTCAACCACATGGGGCAGTTCAACGCATAATATGTGCATATAGTGATGCTTTGGGACTCTGTTGAACGCCTTATATTCCATATGAACTGTGTAAGTACGATAGTTTGGCTGTAACTGACATTTTTGGAATATTAGGTGTTCAACATTATGGGGCGGTCCAACGCTTAATATGTGATTATATTTATGCTTTAGGACTCTGTATAACGCTGCATATACAATATGAACCATGTGCCGCTAACAGTTTGGCTGTAACTGACATTTTTGGAATATTAGGTGTTTAACATTATGGGGCAGTCCAACGCCTAATATGTGCATATAGTGATGCTTTGGGACTCTGTTGAACGCCTCATATTCCATATGAACTGTGTAAGTACGATAGTTTGGCTGTAACTGACATTTTTGGAATATTAGGTGTTCAACATTATGGGGCAGTCCAACGCTTAATATGTGCATGTAGTGATGCTTTGGGACTCTGTTGAACGCCTCATATTCCATATGAACTGTGTAAGTACGATAGTTTGACTGTAACTGACATTTTTGGAATATCAGGTGTTCAACAATATGGGGCGGTCCAACGCTTAATATGTGATTATATTAATGCTTTAGGACTCTGTATAAAGCTGCATATACAATATGAACCGTGTGTCTCTAACAGTTACAGTTTGGCTGTAACTCACATTTTTAAAATATTAGGTGTTCAACCACATGGGGCAGTCCAACGCTTAATATGTGCATATAGTGATGCTTTGGGACTCTGTTGAACGCCTTATATTCTATATGAACTGTGTGAGTACGATAGTATGTCTGTAACTGACATTTTTGAAATATTAGGTGTTCAACCACATGGGGCAGTCCAACGCTTAATATGTGCATATTGTGATGCTTTGGGACTCTGTTGAAGGCCTCATATTCCATATGAACTGTGTGAGTACGATAGTATGTCTGTAACTGACATTTTTGAAATATTAGGTGTTTAACCATATGGGTAGTCCAACGCTTAATATGTGATTATATTATTTCTTTGGGACTCTATAACGCTGCATATACAATATGAACCATGTGCCTCTAACAGTTTGGCTGTAACTGACATTTTCGGAATATTAGGTGTTCAACAATATGGGGCAGTCCAACGCTTAATATGTGAGTATAGTGATGTTTTGGGACTCTGTTGAACGCCTCATATTTCATATGAACTGTGCAAGTACGATAGTATGGCTGTAACTGACATTTTTGAAATATTAGGTGTTTAACCATATGGGGCAGTCCAACGCTTAATATGTGCATATAGTAATGCTTTGGGACTCTGTATAGCGCCTCATATTCAATATGAACTGCGTGCCTACCATAGTTTGGCTGTAACTGACATTTTTGGAATATTAGGTGTTCAACATTATAGGGCGTTCCAACGCTTAATATGTGATTATATTAATGCTTAAGGACTCTGTATAAAGCTGCATATACAATTTGAACCATGTGCCTCTAACAGTTTGGCTGTAACTGACATTTTCGGAATATTAGGTGTTCAACCACATGGGGCAGTTCAACGCATAATATGTGCATATAGTGATGTTTTGGGACTCTGTTGAACGCCTCATATTCAATATGAACTGTGTAAGTACGATAGTTTGACTGTAACTGACATTTTTGGAATATTAGGTGTTCAACAATATGGGGCGGTCCAACGCTTAATATGTGATTATATTAATGCTTTAGGACTCTGTATAACGCTGCATATACAATATGAACCATGTGCCGCTAACAGTTTGGCTGTAACTGACATTTTTGGAATATTAGGTGTTTAACATTATGGGGCAGTCCAACGCTTAATATGTGCATATAGTGATGCTTTGGGACTCTGTTGAACGCCTCATATTCCATATGAACTGTGTAAGTACGATAGTTTGACTGTAACTGACATTTTTGGAATATCAGGTGTTCAACAATATGGGGCGGTCCAACGCTTAATATGTGATTATATTAATGCTTTAGGACTCTGTATAAAGCTGCATATACAATATGAACCGTGTGTCTCTAACAGTTACAGTTTGGCTGTAACTCACATTTTTAAAATATTAGGTGTTCAACCACATGGGGCAGTCCAACGCTTAATATGTGCATATAGTGATGCTTTGGGACTCTGTTGAACGCCTTATATTCTATATGAACTGTGTGAGTACGATAGTATGTCTGTAACTGACATTTTTGAAATATTAGGTGTTCAACCACATGGGGCAGTCCAACGCTTAATATGTGCATATTGTGATGCTTTGGGACTCTGTTGAAGGCCTCATATTCCATATGAACTGTGTGAGTACGATAGTATGTCTGTAACTGACATTTTTGAAATATTAGGTGTTTAACCATATGGGTAGTCCAACGCTTAATATGTGATTATATTATTTCTTTGGGACTCTATAACGCTGCATATACAATATGAACCATGTGCCTCTAACAGTTTGGCTGTAACTGACATTTTCGGAATATTAGGTGTTCAACAATATGGGGCAGTCCAACGCTTAATATGTGAGTATAGTGATGTTTTGGGACTCTGTTGAACGCCTCATATTTCATATGAACTGTGCAAGTACGATAGTATGGCTGTAACTGACATTTTTGAAATATTAGGTGTTTAACCATATGGGGCAGTCCAACGCTTAATATGTGCATATAGTAATGCTTTGGGACTCTGTATAGCGCCTCATATTCAATATGAACTGCGTGCCTACCATAGTTTGGCTGTAACTGACATTTTTGGAATATTAGGTGTTCAACATTATAGGGCGTTCCAACGCTTAATATGTGATTATATTAATGCTTAAGGACTCTGTATAAAGCTGCATATACAATTTGAACCATGTGCCTCTAACAGTTTGGCTGTAACTGACATTTTCGGAATATTAGGTGTTCAACCACATGGGGCAGTTCAACGCATAATATGTGCATATAGTGATGTTTTGGGACTCTGTTGAACGCCTCATATTCAATATGAACTGTGTAAGTACGATAGTTTGACTGTAACTGACATTTTTGGAATATTAGGTGTTCAACAATATGGGGCGGTCCAACGCTTAATATGTGATTATATTAATGCTTTAGGACTCTGTATAACGCTGCATATACAATATGAACCATGTGCCGCTAACAGTTTGGCTGTAACTGACATTTTTGGAATATTAGGTGTTTAACATTATGGGGCAGTCCAACGCTTAATATGTGCATATAGTGATGCTTTGGGACTCTGTTGAACGCCTCATATTCCATATGAACTGTGTAAGTACGATAGTTTGACTGTAACTGACATTTTTGGAATATTAGGTGTTCAACAATATGGGGCGGTCCAACGCTTAATATGTGATTATATTAATGCTTTAGGACTCTGTATAAAGCTGCATATACAATATGAACCGTGTGTCTCTAACAGTTTGGCTGTAACTCACATTTTTAAAATATTAGGTGTTCAACCACATGGGGCAGTCCAACGCTTAATATGTGCATATAGTGATGCTTTGGGACTCTGTTGAACGCCTTATATTCTATATGAACTGTGTAAGTACGATAGTTTGGCTGTAACTGACATTTTTGGAATATTAGGTGTTCAACCACATGGGGCAGTCCAACGCTTAATATGTGATTATATTATTGCTTTGGGACTCTGTATAACACTACATATTCAATATGAACTGCGTGCCTACCATAGTTTGGCTGTAGCTGACATTTTTGGAATATTAAGTGTTCAACAATATGGGGCGGTCCAACGCTTAATATGTGATTATATTAATGCTTTAGGACTCTTTATAAAGCTGCATATACAATATGAACCATGTGTCTCTAACAGTTTGGCTGTAACTCACATTTTTAAAATATTAGGTGTTCAACCACATGGGGCAGTCCAACGCTTAATATGTGATTATATTATTTCTTTGGGACTCTGTATAACGCTGCATATACAATATAAACCATGTGCCTCTAATAGTTTAGCTGTAATTCACATTTCTGAAATATTAGGTGTTTAACCATATGGGGCAGTCCAACGCTTAATATGTGCATATAGTGATGCTTTGGGACTCTGTTGAACGCCTCATATCCCATATGAACTGTGTAAGTACGATAGTTTGGCTGTAACTGACATTTTTGGAATATTAGGTGTTCAACATTATGGGGCAGTCCAACGCTTAATATGTGATTATATTAATGCTTTAGGACTCTGTATAACGCTGCAAATACAATATGAACCATGTGTCTCTAACAGTTTGGCTGTAACTCACATTTTTAAAATATTAGGTGTTCAACCACATGGGGCAGTTCAACGCATAATATGTGCATAGAGTGATGCTTTGGGACTCTGTTGAACGCCTTATATTCCATATGAACTGTGTAAGTACGATAGTTTGGCTGTAACTGACATTTTTGGAATATTAGGTGTTCAACATTATGGGGCGGTCCAACGCTTAATATGTGATTATATTAATGCTTTAGGACTCTGTATAACGCTGCATATACAATATGAACCATGTGCCGCTAACAGTTTGGCTGTAACTGACATTTTTGGAATATTAGGTGTTTAACATTATGGGGCAGTCCAACGCTTAATATGTGCATATAGTGATGCTTTGGGACTCTGTTGAACGCCTCATATTCCATATGAACTGTGTAAGTACGATAGTTTGACTGTAACTGACATTTTTGGAATATTAGGTGTTCAACAATATGGGGCGGTCCAACGCTTAATATGTGATTATATTAATGCTTTAGGACTCTGTATAAAGCTGCATATACAATATGAACCGTGTGTCTCTAACAGTTTGGCTGTAACTCACATTTTTAAAATATTAGGTGTTCAACCACATGGGGCAGTCCAACGCTTAATATGTGCATATAGTGATGCTTTGGGACTCTGTTGAACGCCTTATATTCTATATGAACTGTATAAGTACGATAGTTTGGCTGTAACTGACATTTTTGGAATATTAGGTGTTCAACCACATGGGGCAGTCCAACGCTTAATATGTGATTATATTATTGCTTTGGGACTCTGTATAACACTACATATTCAATATGAACTGCGTGCCTACCATAGTTTGGCTGTAGCTGACATTTTTGGAATATTAAGTGTTCAACAATATGGGGCGGTCCAACGCTTAATATGTGATTATATTAATGCTTTAGGACTCTTTATAAAGCTGCATATACAATATGAACCATGTGTCTCTAACAGTTTGGCTGTAACTCACATTTTTAAAATATTAGGTGTTCAACCACATGGGGCAGTCCAACGCTTAATATGTGCATATAGTGATGCTTTGGGACACTGTTGAACGCTTTATATTCCATATGAACTGTGTAAGTACGATAGTTTGGCTGTAACTGACATTTTTGGAATATTAGGTGTTCAACATTATGGGGCGGTCCAACGCTTAATATGTGATTATATTAATGCTTTAGGACTCTGTATAAAGCTGCATATACAATATGAACCATGTGTCTCTAACAGTTTGGCTGTAACTCACATTTTTGGAATATTAGATAATCAACCGCATGGGGCAGTCCAACGCATAATATGTGCATATTGTGATGCTTTGGGACTCTGTTGAACGCCTCATATTCCATATGAACTGTGTGAGTACGATAGTTTGGCTATAACTGACATTTTTGGAATATTAGGTGTTTAACATTATGGGGCAGTCCAACGCCTAATATGTGCATATAGTGATGCTTTGGGACTCTGTTGAACGCCTCATATTCCATATGAACTGTGTGAGTACGATAGTTTGGCTATAATTGACATTTTTGAAATATTAGGTGTTTAACCATATGGGGCAGTCCAACGCTTAATATGTGCATATAGTAATGCTTTAAGACTCTGTATAGCGCCTCATATTCAATATGAACTGAGTGCCTACGACAGTTTGGCTGTAACTGACATTTTCGGAATATTAGTGTTCAACATTATGGGGCAGTCTAACGCTTAATATGTAAGTATAGTGATGTTTTGGGACTCCGTAGATCGCCTCATATTCAATATGAACTGTGTGCCTACGATAGGATGGCTGTAACTGTCATTTTTGGAATATTAGGTGTTCAACCACATGGGGCAGTCCAACGCTTAATATGTGCATATAGTAATGCTTTAAGACTCTGTGTAGCGCCTCATATTCAATATGAACTGAGTGCCTACGATAGTTTGATGTAACTGACATTTTCGGAATATTAGGTGTTCAACAATATGGGGCAGTCCAACGCTTAATATGTGAGTATAGTGATGTTTTGGGACTCTGTTGAACGCCTCATATTTCATATGAACTGTGTGAGTACGATAGTATGGCTGTAACTGACATTTTTGAAATATTAG
Source organism: Silvanus unidentatus (assembly GCA_963930825.1). Lineage (NCBI taxonomy): Eukaryota > Metazoa > Arthropoda > Insecta > Coleoptera > Silvanidae > Silvanus > Silvanus unidentatus. The sequence goes on along the minus strand of OZ005760.1, from coordinate 10,093,087 downwards.
GTGTTTAACCATATGGGGCAGTCCAACGCTTAATATGTGCATATAGTAATGCTTTGGGACTCTGTATAGCGCCTCATATTCAATATGAACTGCGTGCCTACCATAGTTTGGCTGTAGCTGACATTTTTGGAATATTAGGTGTTCAACATTATAGGGCGTTCCAACGCTTAATATGTGATTATATTATTGCTTTGGGACTCTGTATAACACTACATATTCAATATGAACTGCGTGCCTACCATATTTTGGCTGTAGCTGACATTTTTGGAATATTAGGTGTTCAACATTATGGGGCGGTCCATCGCTTAATATGTGATTATATTAATGCTTAAGGACTCTGTATAAAGCTGCATATACAATTTGAACCATGTGCCTCTAACAGTTTGGCTGTAACTGACATTTTCGGAATATTAGGTGTTCAACCACATGGGGCAGTTCAACGCATAATATGTGCATATAGTGATGTTTTGGGACTCTGTTGAACGCCTCATATTCAATATGAACTGTGTGCCTACGATAGTATGGCTGTAACTGACATTTTTGTAATATTAGGTGTTTAACCATATGGGGCAGTCCAACGCTTAATATGTGATTATATTATTGCTTTGGGGCTCTGTATAAAGCTGCATATACAATATGAAACATGTGTCTCTAACAGTTTGGCTGTAACTCACATTTTTGGAATATTAGGTGTTCAACCGCATAGGGCAGTCCAACGCTTAATATGTGCATATTGTGATGCTTTGGGACTCTGTTGAAGGCCTCATATTCCATATGAACTGTGTGAGTACGATAGTATGTCTGTAACTGACATTTTTGAAATATTAGGTGTTTAACCATATGGGTAGTCCAACGCTTAATATGTGATTATATTATTTCTTTGGGACTCTATAACGCTGCATATACAATATGAACCATGTGCCTCTAACAGTTTGGCTGTAACTGACATTTTCGGAATATTAGGTGTTCAACAATATGGGGCAGTCCAACGCTTAATATGTGAGTATAGTGATGTTTTGGGACTCTGTTGAACGCCTTTTATTCTATATGAACTGTGTAAGTACGATAGTTTGGCTGTAACTGACATTTTTGGAATATTAGGTGTTCAACATTATGGGGCGGTCCAACGCTGAATATGTGATTATATTATTGCTTTGGGACTCTGTATAACACTACATATTCAATATGAACTGCGTGCCTACCATATTTTGGCTGTAGCTGACATTTTTGGAATAGTAGGTGTTCAACATTATAGGGCGTTCCAACGCTTAATATGTGATTATATTATTGCTTTGGGACTCTGTATAACACTACATATTTAATATGAACTGCGTGCCTACCATATTTTGGCTGTAGCTGACATTTTTGGAATATTAGGTGTTCAACAATATGGGGCAGTCCAACGGTTAATATGTGCATATAGTGATGCTTTGGGACTCTGTTGAACGCCTTATATTCTATATGAACTGTGTAAGTACGATAGTTTGGCTGTAACTGTCATTTTTGGAATATTAGGTGTTCAACCACATGGGGCAGTCCAACGCTTAATATGTGATTATATTAATGCTTAAGGACTCTGTATAAAGCTGCATATACAATATGAACCATGTGCCTCTAACAGTTTGGCTGTAACTGACATTTTCGGAATATTAGGTGTTCAACCACATGGGGCAGTTCAACGCATAATATGTGCATATAGTGATGCTTTGGGTTTCTGTTGAACGCCTCAGATTCCATATGAACTGTGTGAGTACGATAGTTTGGCTGTAATTGACATTTTTGAAATATTAGGTGTTCAACCACATGGGGCAGTCCAACGGTTAATATGTGCATATAGTGATGCTTTGGGACTCTGTTGAACGCCTTATATTCTATATGAACTGTGTAAGTACGATAGTTTGGCTGTAACTGTCATTTTTGGAATATTAGGTGTTCAACCACATGGGGCAGTCCAACGCTTAATATGTGATTATATTATTGCTTTGGGACTCTGTATAACGCTGCATATACAATATGAACCATGTGCCTCTAACAGTTTGGCTGTATCTGACATTTTTGGAATATTAGGTGTTCAACCACATGGGGCAGTCCAACGCTTAATATGTGAGTATAGTGATGTTTTGGGACTCTGTTGAACGCCTCATATTTCGTTTGAACTGTGTGAGTACGATAGTATGGCTGAAGCTGACATTTTTGGAATATTAGGTGTTCAACCACAAGGGGCAGTCCAACGCTTAATATCAGATTATATTATTGCTTTGGGACTCTGTTGAACTCCTCATATTCAATTTGAACTGCGTGCCTACCATAGTTTGGCTGTAGCTGACATTTTTGGAATATTAGGTGTTCAACCACATGGGGCAGTCCAACGCTTAATATGAGATTATATTATTGCTTTGGGACTCTGTTGAACACCTCATATTCAATATGAACTGCGTGCCTACCATAGTTTGTCTGTAGCTGACATTTTTGGAATATTAAGTGTTCAACATTATGGGGCGGTCCAACGCTTAACATGTGATTATATTAATGCTTTAGGACTCTGTATAAAGCTGCATATACAATATAAACCATCTTATTAAGCGTTGGACTGCCCCATGTGGTTGAACACCTAATATTCCATAAATGTCAGTTACAGCCAAACTATCAGAGGCACAGAGTTCATTTTGTATAAGCAGCGTTATACAGAGGCCCAAAGCATTAATATAGACACTTATTAAGCGTTGGACTGCCCCATGTTGCTGATCACCTAATATTCCAAAAATGTCCGTTACAGCCAAACTATTAGAGGCACAATGCTCATTTTGTATAAGCAGCGTTATTCAGAGGCCCAAAGCATTAATATAGTCACTTATTAAGCGTTGGATTGCCCCATGTGGTTGAACACCTAATATTCCAAAAATGTCCGTTACAGCCATACTATTAGAGACACAAAGTTTATACTGTATATGCAGCGTTATACAGAGTCCCAAAGCAATAAGATAATCACATATTAAGCGTTGGACTGCCCCATGTGGTTGAACACCTAATATTCCAAAACTGTCCGTTACAGCCAAACTATTAGAGGCACAAAGTTCATATCTAATATGCAGCGTTTTACAGAGGCCCAAAGCATTAATATAAACACATATTAAGCGTTGAACTGCAACATGTGGTTGAACACCTAATATTCCAAATATGTCAGTAACAGCCAAATTATAAGAATCACAGAGTTCATACTGTATATGCAGCGTTATACAGAGTCCCTAAGCATTAATATAATCACATATTAAGCGTTAGACTGCAGAATGTGGTTGAACACCTCTTATTCCAAAAGTGTCCGTTACAGCCAAACTATTAGAGGCACAAAGTTCATATCGAATATGAATCGTTTTACAGTGGCCCAAAGCATTAATATAGTCACTTATTAGGCGTTGGACTGCCCCATGTGGTTGAACTCCTAATATTCCAAAAGTGTCCGTTACAGCCAAACTATTAGAGGCACAAAGTTCATATCGAATATGCAACGTTTTACAGAGGCCCAAAGCATTAATATAGTCACTTATTAAGCGTTGGACTGCCCCATGTGGCTGAACACCTAATATTCCAAAAATGTCCGTTACAGCCTTACTATTAGAGGCACAGTGCTCATTTTGAATATGCAGCGTTATACAGAGTCCCAAAGCATTAATATAATCAAATATTAAGCATTGGACTGCAACATGTGTTTGAACACATAATATTCCAAAAGTGCCCGTTACAGCCAAACTATTAGAGGCACAGAGTTCATATTGTATATGCAGCGTTATACAGAGGCCCAAAGCATTACTATAACCACATATTAAGCGATCGACAACCCCATGTTGTTGAACACCTAATATTCGAAAAATGTCAGTTACAGCCTAACTATAAAAGGCACAGAGTTCATACTGTATATGCAGCGTTATACAGAGTCCCAAAGCAATAAGATAATCACATATTAAGCGTTGGACTGCCCCATGTGGTTGAACACCTAATATTCCAAAAGTGTCCGTTACAGCCAAACTATTAGAGGCACAAAGTTCATATCGAATATGCAGCGTTTTACAGAGGCCCAAAGCATTAATATTGTCACTTATTGAGCGTTGGACTGCTCCATGTGGCTGAACACCTAATATTCCAAAAATGTCCGTTACAGCCAAACTATTAGAGGCACAGTGCTCATTTTGTATATGCAGCGTTATACAGAGTCCCAAAGCATTACTATAACCACATATTAAGCGATCGACAACCCCATGTTGTTGAACACCTAATATTCCAAGAATGTCAGTTACAGCCTAACTATAAAAGGCACAGAGTTCATACTGTATATGCAGCGTTATACAGAGTCCCAAAGCATTAATATAATCAAATATTAAGCATTGGACTGCCCCATGTGATTGAACACCTAATATTCCAAAAATGTCCGTTACAGCCAAACTATTAGAGGCACAAAGTTTATATTGTTTATACAGCGTTATGCCTGGCCTCTGGATAACGATCCAGAGGCCAAAAGCATTAATATAATCACATATTAAGCGTTGGACTTCCCCATGTGGTTGAACACCTAATATTCCAAAAATGTCCGTTACATCCAAACTATTAGAGGCACAGTGCTCATTTTGTATATGCAGCGTTATACTGAGTCCCAAAGCATTACTATAACCACATATAAAGCGATCGACAACCCCATGTTGTTGAACACCTAATATTCGAAAAATGTCAGTTACAGCAAAACTATTAGAGGCACAGTGCTCATTTTGTATAAGCAGCGTCATTCAGAGGCCCAAAGCATTAATATAGTCACTTATTAAGCGTTGGACTGCCCCATGTGGTTGAACACCTAATATTCCAAAAATGTCAGTTACAGCCTAACTTTAAAAGGCACAGAGTTCATACTGTATATGCAGCGTTATACAGAGTCCCAAAGCATTAATATAATCAAATATTAAGCACTGGACTGCAACATGTGTTTGAACACCTAATATTCCAAAAATGTCCGTTACAGCCAAACTATTAGAGGCACAGAGTTCATACTGTATATGCAGCGTTATACAGAGTCCCAAAGCAATAAGATAATCACATATTAAGCGTTGGACTGCCCCATATGGTTAAACACCTAATATTCCAAAAGTGTCCGTTACAGCCAAACTATTAGAGGCACAAAGTTCATATCGAATATGCAGCGTTTTACAGAGGCCCAAAGCATTAATATAATCACATATTAAGCGTTGAACTGCAACATGTGGTTGAACACCTAATATTCCAAATATGTCAGTAACAGCCAAACTATTAGGGGCACAGAGTTCATTTTGTATAAGCAGCGGTATACAGAGGCCCAAAGCATTAATATAGACACTTATTAAGCGTTGGACTGCCCCATGTTGCTGAACACCTAATATTCCAAAAATGTCCGTTACAGCCAAACTATTAGAGGCACAGTGCTCATTTTGTATAGGCAGCGTTATACCGAGGCCCAAAGCATTAATATAGTCACTTATTAAGCGTTGGACTGCCCCATGTGGTTGAACACCTAATATTCCAAAAATGTCCGTTACAGCCAAACTATTAGAGGCACAAAGTTCATACTGTATATGCAGCGTTATACAGAGTCCCAAAGCAATAAGATAATCACATATTAAGCGTTGGACTGCCCCATGTGGTTGAACACCTAATATTCTAAAAGTGTCCGTTACAGCCAAACTATTAGAGGCACAAAGTTTATATCGAATATGCAACGTTTTACAGAGGCCCAAAGCATTAATATAGTCACTTATTAAGCGTTGGACTGATCCATGTGTTTGAACACCTAATATTCCAAAAATGTCCGTTACAGCCAAACTATTAGAGGCACAAAGTTCATATGGTATATTCAGCGTTATACAGAGGCCCAAAGCATTAATATAGTCACTTATTAAGTGTTGGACTGCCCCATGTGGTTGAACACCTAATATTCCAAAAATGTCCTTTACAGCCAAACTATTAGAGGCACAAAGTTTATATTGTTTCTACAGCGTTATCCAGAGGCCAAAAGCATTAATATAATCACATATTAAGCGTTGGACTTCCCCATGTGGTTGAACACCTAATATTCCAAAAATGTCCGTTACAGCCAAACTATTAGAGACACAGAGTTCATATTGTATATGCAGCGTTAAACAGAGTCCCAAAGTATTACTTTAACCACATATTAAACGTTGGACTGCCCCATGTGGTTGAACACCTAATATTCCAAAAGTGTCCGTTACAGCCAAACTATTAGAGGCACAAAGTTCATATCGAATATGCAGCGTTTTACAGAGGCCCAAAGCATTAATATAGTCACTTATTAAGCGTTGGACTGCCCCATGTGGTTGAACACCTAATATTCCAAAAATGTCCGTTACAGCCAAACTATCAGAGGCACAGGGTTCATTTTGTATAAGCAGCGTTATACAGAGGCCCAAAGATTAATATAGACACTTATTAGGCTTTGGACTGCCCCATGTTGATGAACACCTAATATTCCAAAAATGTCCGTTACAGCCAAACTATTAGAGGCACAGTGCTCATTTTGTATAAGCAGCGTTATACAGAGGCCCAAAGCATTAATATAGTCACTTATTAAGCGTTGGACTGCCCCATGTGGTTGAACACCAAATATTCCAAAAATGTGCGTTACAGCCAAACTATTAGAGGCACAGAGTTCATATCGTATATGCAGCGTTATACAGAGGCCCAAAGCATTAATAAAATCACTTATTAAGCGTTGGACAGCCCCATGTGGTTGAACACCTAATATTCCAAAAGTGTTCGTTACAGCCAAACTATTAGAGGCACAGTGCTTATTTTGTATAAGCAGCGTTATACAGAGGCCCAAAGCATTAATATAGTCACTTATTAAGCATTGGACTGCCCCATGTTGCTGAACACCTAATATTCGAAAAATGTCCGTTACAGCCAAACTATTAGAGGCACAGTGCTCATTTTGTATAAGCAGCGTTATACAGAGGCCCAAAGCATTAATATAGTCACTTATTAAGCGTTGGACTGCCCCATGTGGTTCAACACCTAATGTTCCAAAAATGTCCGTTTCAGCCAAACTATTAGAGGCACAAAGATCATATTGTATATGCAGCGTTATACAGAGGCCCAAAGCATTACTATAACCACATATTAAGCGATCGACAACCCCATGTTGTTGAAAACCTAATATTCGAAAAATGTCAGTTACAGCCTAACTATAAAAGGCACAGAGTTCATACTATATATGCAGCGTTATAAAGAGTCCCAAAGCAATAACATAATCACATATTAAGCGTTGGACTGCAACATGTGTTTGAACACATAATATTCCAAAAGTATCCGTTACAGCCAAACTATTAAAGACACAGTTTTCATATTGTATATGCAGCGTTATACAGAGTCCCAAAGCATTACTATAATCACATATTAAGCGTTGAGCTGCAACATGTGGCTGAACACCTAATAATCCAAAAGTGTCCGTTACAGCCAAACTATTAGAGGCACAAAGTTCATATCGAATATGCAGCGTTTTACAGAGGCCCAAAGCATTAATATAGTCACTTATTAAGCGTTGGACTGCCCCATGTGGTTGAACACCTAATATTCCAAAAGTGTCCGTTACAGCCAAACTATTAGAGGCACAAAGTTCATATCGAATATGCAGCGTTTTACAGAGGCCCAAAGCATTAATATAGTCACTTATTAAGCGTTGGACTGCCCCATGTGGTTGAACACCTAATATTCCAAAAGTGTCCGTTACAGCCAAACTATTAGAGGCACAAAGTTCATATAGAATATGCAGCGTTTTACAGAGGCCCAAAGCATTAATATAGTCACTTATTAAGCGTTGGACTGCCCCATGTGGTTGAACACCTAATATTCCAAAAGTGTCCGTTACAGCCAACTATTAGAGGCACAAAGTTCATATCGAATATGCAGCGTTTTACAGAGGCCCAAAGCATTAATATAGTCACTTATTAAGCGTTGGACTGCCCCATGTGGTTGAACACCTAATATTCCATAACCACATATTAAGCGATCGACAACCCCATGTTGTTGAACACCTAATATTCCAAAAATGTGCGTTGCAGCCAAACTATTAGAGACACAGAGTTCATATTGTATATGCAGCGTTAAACAGAGTCCCAAAGTATTACTTTAACCACATATTAAACGTTGGACTGCCCCATGTGGTTGAACACCTAATATTCCAAAAGTGTCCGTTACAGCCAAACTATTAGAGGCACAAAGTTCATATCGAATATGCAGCGTTTTACAGAGGCCCAAAGCATTAATATGGTCACTTATTAAGCGTTGGACTGCCCCATGTGGTTGAACACCTAATATTCCAAAAATGTCCGTTACAGCCAAACTATCAGAGGCACAGGGTTCATTTTGTATAAGCAGCGTTATACAGAGGCCCAAAGATTAATATAGACACTTATTAGGCGTTGGACTGCCCCATGTTGATGAACACCTAATATTCCAAAAATGTCCGTTACAGCCAAACTATTAGAGGCACTGTGCTCATTTTGTATAAGCAACGTTATACAGAGGCCCAAAGCATTAATATAGTCACTTATTAAGCGTTGGACTGCCCCATGTGGTTGAACACCAAATATTCCAAAAATGTGGGTTACAGCCAAACTATTAGAGGCACAGAGTTCATATCGTATATGCAGCGTTATACAGAGGCCCAAAGCATTAATAAAATCACTTATTAAGCGTTGGACAGCCCCATGTGGTTGAACACCTAATATTCCAAAAGTGTTCGTTACAGCCAAACTATTAGAGGCACAGTGCTTATTTTGTATAAGCAGCGTTATACAGAGGCCCAAAGCATTAATATAGTCACTTATTAAGCATTGGACTGCCCCATGTTGCTGAACACCTAATATTCGAAATATGTCCGTTACAGCCAAACTATTAGAGGCACAGTGCTCATTTTGTATAAGCAGCGTTATACAGAGGCCCAAAGCATTAATATAGTCACTTATTAAGCGTTGGACTGCCCCATGTGGTTGAACACCTAATGTTCCAAAAATGTCCGTTTCAGCCAAACTATTAGAGGCACAAAGATCATATTGTATATGCAGCGTTATACAGAGGCCCAAAGCATTACTATAACCACATATTAAGCGATCGACAACCCCATGTTGTTGAAAACCTAATATTCGAAAAATGTCAGTTACAGCCTAACTATAAAAGGCACAGAGTTCATACTATATATGCAGCGTTATAAAGAGTCCCAAAGCAATAACATATTCACATATTAAGCGTTGGACTGCAACATGTGTTTGAACACATAATATTCCAAAAGTATCCGTTACAGCCAAACTATTAAAGACACAGTTTTCATATTGTATATGCAGCGTTATACAGAGTCCTAAAGCATTACTATAATCACATATTAAGCGTTGAGCTGCAACATGTGGTTGAACACCTAATAATCCAAAAGTTTCCGTTACAGCCAAACTATTAGAGGCACAAAGTTCATATCGAATATGCAGCGTTTTACAGAGGCCCAAAGCATTAATATGGTCACTTATTAAGCGTTGGACTGCCCCATGTGGTTGAACACCTAATATTCCAAAAGTGTCCGTTACAGCCAAACTATTAGAGGCACAAAGTTCATATCGAATATGCAGCGTTTTACAGAGGCCCAAAGCATTAATATGGTCACTTTTTAAGCGTTGGACTGCCCCATGTGGTTGAACACCTAATATTCCAAAAATGTCCGTTACAGCCAAACTATTAGAGGCACAAAGTTCATATGGTATATTCAGCGTTATACAGAGGCCCAAAGCATTAATATAGTCACTTATTAAGTGTTGGACTGCCCCATGTGGTTGAACACCTAATATTCCAAAAATGTCCTTTACAGCCAAACTATTAGAGGCACAAAGTTTATATTGTTTCTACAGCGTTATCCAGAGGCCAAAAGCATTAATATAATCACATATTAAGCGTTGGACTTCCCCATGTGGTTGAACACCTAATATTCCAAAAATGTCCGTTACAGCCAAACTATTAGAGACACAGAGTTCATATTGTATATGCAGCGTTAAACAGAGTCCCAAAGTATTACTTTAACCACATATTAAACGTTGGACTGCCCCATGTGGTTGAACACCTAATATTCCAAAAGTGTCCGTTACAGCCAAACTATTAGAGGCACAAAGTTCATATCGAATATGCAGCGTTTTACAGAGGCCCAAAGCATTAATATAGTCACTTATTAAGCGTTGGACTGCCCCATGTGGTTGAACACCTAATATTCCAAAAATGTCCGTTACAGCCAAACTATCAGAGGCACAGGGTTCATTTTGTATAAGCAGCGTTATACAGAGGCCCAAAGATTAATATAGACACTTATTAGGCTTTGGACTGCCCCATGTTGATGAACACCTAATATTCCAAAAATGTCCGTTACAGCCAAACTATTAGAGGCACAGTGCTCATTTTGTATAAGCAGCGTTATACAGAGGCCCAAAGCATTAATATAGTCACTTATTAAGCGTTGGACTGCCCCATGTGGTTGAACACCAAATATTCCAAAAATGTGCGTTACAGCCAAACTATTAGAGGCACAGAGTTCATATCGTATATGCAGCGTTATACAGAGGCCCAAAGCATTAATAAAATCACTTATTAAGCGTTGGACAGCCCCATGTGGTTGAACACCTAATATTCCAAAAGTGTTCGTTACAGCCAAACTATTAGAGGCACAGTGCTTATTTTGTATAAGCAGCGTTATACAGAGGCCCAAAGCATTAATATAGTCACTTATTAAGCATTGGACTGCCCCATGTTGCTGAACACCTAATATTCGAAAAATGTCCGTTACAGCCAAACTATTAGAGGCACAGTGCTCATTTTGTATAAGCAGCGTTATACAGAGGCCCAAAGCATTAATATAGTCACTTATTAAGCGTTGGACTGCCCCATGTGGTTCAACACCTAATGTTCCAAAAATGTCCGTTTCAGCCAAACTATTAGAGGCACAAAGATCATATTGTATATGCAGCGTTATACAGAGGCCCAAAGCATTACTATAACCACATATTAAGCGATCGACAACCCCATGTTGTTGAAAACCTAATATTCGAAAAATGTCAGTTACAGCCTAACTATAAAAGGCACAGAGTTCATACTATATATGCAGCGTTATAAAGAGTCCCAAAGCAATAACATAATCACATATTAAGCGTTGGACTGCAACATGTGTTTGAACACATAATATTCCAAAAGTATCCGTTACAGCCAAACTATTAAAGACACAGTTTTCATATTGTATATGCAGCGTTATACAGAGTCCCAAAGCATTACTATAATCACATATTAAGCGTTGAGCTGCAACATGTGGCTGAACACCTAATAATCCAAAAGTGTCCGTTACAGCCAAACTATTAGAGGCACAAAGTTCATATCGAATATGCAGCGTTTTACAGAGGCCCAAAGCATTAATATAGTCACTTATTAAGCGTTGGACTGCCCCATGTGGTTGAACACCTAATATTCCAAAAGTGTCCGTTACAGCCAAACTATTAGAGGCACAAAGTTCATATCGAATATGCAGCGTTTTACAGAGGCCCAAAGCATTAATATAGTCACTTATTAAGCGTTGGACTGCCCCATGTGGTTGAACACCTAATATTCCAAAAGTGTCCGTTACAGCCAAACTATTAGAGGCACAAAGTTCATATAGAATATGCAGCGTTTTACAGAGGCCCAAAGCATTAATATAGTCACTTATTAAGCGTTGGACTGCCCCATGTGGTTGAACACCTAATATTCCAAAAGTGTCCGTTACAGCCAACTATTAGAGGCACAAAGTTCATATCGAATATGCAGCGTTTTACAGAGGCCCAAAGCATTAATATAGTCACTTATTAAGCGTTGGACTGCCCCATGTGGTTGAACACCTAATATTCCATAACCACATATTAAGCGATCGACAACCCCATGTTGTTGAACACCTAATATTCCAAAAATGTGCGTTGCAGCCAAACTATTAGAGACACAGAGTTCATATTGTATATGCAGCGTTAAACAGAGTCCCAAAGTATTACTTTAACCACATATTAAACGTTGGACTGCCCCATGTGGTTGAACACCTAATATTCCAAAAGTGTCCGTTACAGCCAAACTATTAGAGGCACAAAGTTCATATCGAATATGCAGCGTTTTACAGAGGCCCAAAGCATTAATATGGTCACTTATTAAGCGTTGGACTGCCCCATGTGGTTGAACACCTAATATTCCAAAAATGTCCGTTACAGCCAAACTATCAGAGGCACAGGGTTCATTTTGTATAAGCAGCGTTATACAGAGGCCCAAAGATTAATATAGACACTTATTAGGCGTTGGACTGCCCCATGTTGATGAACACCTAATATTCCAAAAATGTCCGTTACAGCCAAACTATTAGAGGCACTGTGCTCATTTTGTATAAGCAACGTTATACAGAGGCCCAAAGCATTAATATAGTCACTTATTAAGCGTTGGACTGCCCCATGTGGTTGAACACCAAATATTCCAAAAATGTGGGTTACAGCCAAACTATTAGAGGCACAGAGTTCATATCGTATATGCAGCGTTATACAGAGGCCCAAAGCATTAATAAAATCACTTATTAAGCGTTGGACAGCCCCATGTGGTTGAACACCTAATATTCCAAAAGTGTTCGTTACAGCCAAACTATTAGAGGCACAGTGCTTATTTTGTATAAGCAGCGTTATACAGAGGCCCAAAGCATTAATATAGTCACTTATTAAGCATTGGACTGCCCCATGTTGCTGAACACCTAATATTCGAAATATGTCCGTTACAGCCAAACTATTAGAGGCACAGTGCTCATTTTGTATAAGCAGCGTTATACAGAGGCCCAAAGCATTAATATAGTCACTTATTAAGCGTTGGACTGCCCCATGTGGTTGAACACCTAATGTTCCAAAAATGTCCGTTTCAGCCAAACTATTAGAGGCACAAAGATCATATTGTATATGCAGCGTTATACAGAGGCCCAAAGCATTACTATAACCACATATTAAGCGATCGACAACCCCATGTTGTTGAAAACCTAATATTCGAAAAATGTCAGTTACAGCCTAACTATAAAAGGCACAGAGTTCATACTATATATGCAGCGTTATAAAGAGTCCCAAAGCAATAACATATTCACATATTAAGCGTTGGACTGCAACATGTGTTTGAACACATAATATTCCAAAAGTATCCGTTACAGCCAAACTATTAAAGACACAGTTTTCATATTGTATATGCAGCGTTATACAGAGTCCTAAAGCATTACTATAATCACATATTAAGCGTTGAGCTGCAACATGTGGTTGAACACCTAATAATCCAAAAGTTTCCGTTACAGCCAAACTATTAGAGGCACAAAGTTCATATCGAATATGCAGCGTTTTACAGAGGCCCAAAGCATTAATATGGTCACTTATTAAGCGTTGGACTGCCCCATGTGGTTGAACACCTAATATTCCAAAAGTGTCCGTTACAGCCAAACTATTAGAGGCACAAAGTTCATATCGAATATGCAGCGTTTTACAGAGGCCCAAAGCATTAATATGGTCACTTTTTAAGCGTTGGACTGCCCCATGTGGTTGAACACCTAATATTCCAAAAATGTCCGTTACAGCCAAACTATCAGAGGCACAGGGTTCATTTTGTATAAGCAGCGTTATACAGAGGCCCAAAGATTAATATAGACACTTATTAGGCGTTGGACTGCCCCATGTTGATGAACACCTAATATTCCAAAAATGTCCGTTACAGCCAAACTATTAGAGGCACTGTGCTCATTTTGTATAAGCAACGTTATACAGAGGCCCAAAGCATTAATATAGTCACTTATTAAGCGTTGGACTGCCCCATGTGGTTGAACACCAAATATTCCAAAAATGTGCGTTACAGCCAAACTATTAGAGGCACAGAGTTCATATCGTATATGCAGCGTTATACAGAGGCCCAAAGCATTAATAAAATCACTTATTAAGCGTTGGACAGCCCCATGTGGTTAAACACCTAATATTCCAAAAGTGTCCGATACAGCCAACCTATTAGAGGCACAAAGTTCATATCGAATATGCAGCGTTATACAGAGTCTCAAAGCATTACTATAATCACATATTAAGCGTTGAGCTGCAACATGTGGTTGAACACCTAATAATCCAAAAGTGTCCGTTACAGCCAAACTATTAGAGGCACAAAGTTCATATCGAATATGCAGCGTTTTACAGAGGCCCAAAGCATTAATATAGTCACTTATTAAGCGTTGGACTGCAACATGTGGTTGAACACCTAATATTCCAAAAGTGACCGTTACAGCCAACTATTAGAGGCACAAAGTTCATATCGAATATGCAGCGTTTTACAGAGGCCCAAAGCATTAATATAGTCACTTATTAAGCGTTGGACTGCCCCATGTGGTTGAACACCTAATATTCCATAACCACATATTAAGCGATCGACAACCCCATGTTGTTGAACACCTAATATTCTAAAAATGTCAGTTACAGCCTAACTATAAAAGGCACAGAGTTCATACAGTATATGCAGCGTTATACAGAGTCCCAAAGTATTACTTTAACTACATATTAAGCGTTGGACAGCCCCATGTGGTTGAACACCTAATATTCCAAAAGTGTCCGTTACAGCCAAACTATTAGAGGCACAAAGTTCATATCCAATATGCAGCGTTTTACAGAGGCCCAAAGCATTAATATGGTCACTTATTAAGCGTTGGACTGCCCCATGTGGTTGAACACCTAATATTCCAAAAATGTCCGTTACAGCCAAACTATCAGAGGCACAGGGTTCATTTTGTATAAGCAGCGTTATACAGAGGCCCAAAGATTAATATAGACACTTATTAGGCGTTGGACTGCCCCATGTTGATGAACACCTAATATTCCAAAAATGTCCGTTACAGCCAAACTATTAGAGGCACAGTGCTCATTTTGTATAAGCAGCGTTATACAGAGGCCCAAAGCATTAATATAGTCACTTATTAAGCGTTGGACTGCCCCATGTGGTTGAACACCAAATATTCCAAAAATGTGCGTTACAGCCAAACTATTAGAGGCACAGAGTTCATATCGTATATGCAGCGTTATACAGAGGCCCAAAGCATTAATAAAATCACTTATTAAGCGTTGGACAGCCCCATGTGGTTGAACACCTAATATTCCAAAAGTGTCCGTTACAGCCAAACTATTAGAGGCACAGTGCTTATTTTGTATAAGCAGCGTTATACAGAGGCCCAAAGCATTAATATAGTCACTTATTAAGCGTTGGACTGCCCCATGTTGTTGAACACCTAATATTCGAAAAATGTCAGTTACAGCCTAACTATAAAAGGCACAGAGTTCATACTGTATATGCAGCGTTATACAGAGTCCTAAAGCAATAATATAGTCACTTATTAAGCGTTGGACTGCCCCATGTGGTTAAACACCTAATATTCCAAAAGTGTCCGTTACAGCCAAACTATTAGAGGCACAAAGTTCATATCGAATATGCAACGTTTTACAGAGGCACAAAGCATAAATATAGTCACTTATTAAGCGTTGGACTGTCCCATGTGGTTAAACACCTAATATTCCAAAAGTGTCCGTTAGAGCCAAACTATTAGAGGCCCAAAGTTCATATCGAATATGCAGCGTTTTACAGAGTCCCAAAGTATTAATATAGACACTTATTAAGCGTTGGACTGCCCCATGCTGCTGAACACCTAATATTCCAAAAATGTCCGTTACAGCAAAACTATTAGAGGCACAGTGCTCATTTTGTATAAGCAGCGTTATACAGAGGCCCAAAGCATTAATATAGTCACTTATTAAGCGTTGGACTGCCCCATGTGGTTGAACACCTAATATTCCAAAAATGTCCGTTACAGCCAAACTATTAGAGGCACAGTGCTCATTTTGTATAGGCAGCGTTATACCGAGGCCCAAAGCATTAATATAGTCACTTATTAAGCGTTGGACTGCCCCATGTGGTTGAACACCTAATATTCCAAAAATGTCCGTTACAGCCAAACTATTAGAGGCACAAAGTTCATACTGTATATGCAGCGTTATACAGAGTCCCAAAGCAATAAGATAATCACATATTAAGCGTTGGACTGCCCCATGTGGTTGAACACCTAATATTCTAAAAGTGTCCGTTACAGCCAAACTATTAGAGGCACAAAGTTTATATCGAATATGCAACGTTTTACAGAGGCCCAAAGCATTAATATAGTCACTTATTAAGCGTTGGACTGATCCATGTGTTTGAACACCTAATATTCCAAAAATGTCCGTTACAGCCAAACTATTAGAGGCACAAAGTTCATATGGTATATTCAGCGTTATACAGAGGCCCAAAGCATTAATATAGTCACTTATTAAGTGTTGGACTGCCCCATGTGGTTGAACACCTAATATTCCAAAAATGTCCTTTACAGCCAAACTATTAGAGGCACAAAGTTTATATTGTTTCTACAGCGTTATCCAGAGGCCAAAAGCATTAATATAATCACATATTAAGCGTTGGACTTCCCCATGTGGTTGAACACCTAATATTCCAAAAATGTCCGTTACAGCCAAACTATTAGAGACACAGAGTTCATATTGTATATGCAGCGTTAAACAGAGTCCCAAAGTATTACTTTAACCACATATTAAACGTTGGACTGCCCCATGTGGTTGAACACCTAATATTCCAAAAGTGTCCGTTACAGCCAAACTATTAGAGGCACAAAGTTCATATCGAATATGCAGCGTTTTACAGAGGCCCAAAGCATTAATATAGTCACTTATTAAGCGTTGGACTGCCCCATGTGGTTGAACACCTAATATTCCAAAAATGTCCGTTACAGCCAAACTATCAGAGGCACAGGGTTCATTTTGTATAAGCAGCGTTATACAGAGGCCCAAAGATTAATATAGACACTTATTAGGCTTTGGACTGCCCCATGTTGATGAACACCTAATATTCCAAAAATGTCCGTTACAGCCAAACTATTAGAGGCACAGTGCTCATTTTGTATAAGCAGCGTTATACAGAGGCCCAAAGCATTAATATAGTCACTTATTAAGCGTTGGACTGCCCCATGTGGTTGAACACCAAATATTCCAAAAATGTGCGTTACAGCCAAACTATTAGAGGCACAGAGTTCATATCGTATATGCAGCGTTATACAGAGGCCCAAAGCATTAATAAAATCACTTATTAAGCGTTGGACAGCCCCATGTGGTTGAACACCTAATATTCCAAAAGTGTTCGTTACAGCCAAACTATTAGAGGCACAGTGCTTATTTTGTATAAGCAGCGTTATACAGAGGCCCAAAGCATTAATATAGTCACTTATTAAGCATTGGACTGCCCCATGTTGCTGAACACCTAATATTCGAAAAATGTCCGTTACAGCCAAACTATTAGAGGCACAGTGCTCATTTTGTATAAGCAGCGTTATACAGAGGCCCAAAGCATTAATATAGTCACTTATTAAGCGTTGGACTGCCCCATGTGGTTCAACACCTAATGTTCCAAAAATGTCCGTTTCAGCCAAACTATTAGAGGCACAAAGATCATATTGTATATGCAGCGTTATACAGAGACCCAAAGCATTACTATAACCACATATTAAGCGATCGACAACCCCATGTTGTTGAAAACCTAATATTCGAAAAATGTCAGTTACAGCCTAACTATAAAAGGCACAGAGTTCATACTATATATGCAGCGTTATAAAGAGTCCCAAAGCAATAACATAATCACATATTAAGCGTTGGACTGCAACATGTGTTTGAACACATAATATTCCAAAAGTATCCGTTACAGCCAAACTATTAAAGACACAGTTTTCATATTGTATATGCAGCGTTATACAGAGTCCCAAAGCATTACTATAATCACATATTAAGCGTTGAGCTGCAACATGTGGCTGAACACCTAATAATCCAAAAGTGTCCGTTACAGCCAAACTATTAGAGGCACAAAGTTCATATCGAATATGCAGCGTTTTACAGAGGCCCAAAGCATTAATATAGTCACTTATTAAGCGTTGGACTGCCCCATGTGGTTGAACACCTAATATTCCAAAAGTGTCCGTTACAGCCAAACTATTAGAGGCACAAAGTTCATATCGAATATGCAGCGTTTTACAGAGGCCCAAAGCATTAATATAGTCACTTATTAAGCGTTGGACTGCCCCATGTGGTTGAACACCTAATATTCCAAAAGTGTCCGTTACAGCCAAACTATTAGAGGCACAAAGTTCATATAGAATATGCAGCGTTTTACAGAGGCCCAAAGCATTAATATAGTCACTTATTAAGCGTTGGACTGCCCCATGTGGTTGAACACCTAATATTCCAAAAGTGTCCGTTACAGCCAACTATTAGAGGCACAAAGTTCATATCGAATATGCAGCGTTTTACAGAGGCCCAAAGCATTAATATAGTCACTTATTAAGCGTTGGACTGCCCCATGTGGTTGAACACCTAATATTCCATAACCACATATTAAGCGATCGACAACCCCATGTTGTTGAACACCTAATATTCCAAAAATGTGCGTTGCAGCCAAACTATTAGAGACACAGAGTTCATATTGTATATGCAGCGTTAAACAGAGTCCCAAAGTATTACTTTAACCACATATTAAACGTTGGACTGCCCCATGTGGTTGAACACCTAATATTCCAAAAGTGTCCGTTACAGCCAAACTATTAGAGGCACAAAGTTCATATCGAATATGCAGCGTTTTACAGAGGCCCAAAGCATTAATATGGTCACTTATTAAGCGTTGGACTGCCCCATGTGGTTGAACACCTAATATTCCAAAAATGTCCGTTACAGCCAAACTATCAGAGGCACAGGGTTCATTTTGTATAAGCAGCGTTATACAGAGGCCCAAAGATTAATATAGACACTTATTAGGCGTTGGACTGCCCCATGTTGATGAACACCTAATATTCCAAAAATGTCCGTTACAGCCAAACTATTAGAGGCACTGTGCTCATTTTGTATAAGCAACGTTATACAGAGGCCCAAAGCATTAATATAGTCACTTATTAAGCGTTGGACTGCCCCATGTGGTTGAACACCAAATATTCCAAAAATGTGGGTTACAGCCAAACTATTAGAGGCACAGAGTTCATATCGTATATGCAGCGTTATACAGAGGCCCAAAGCATTAATAAAATCACTTATTAAGCGTTGGACAGCCCCATGTGGTTGAACACCTAATATTCCAAAAGTGTTCGTTACAGCCAAACTATTAGAGGCACAGTGCTTATTTTGTATAAGCAGCGTTATACAGAGGCCCAAAGCATTAATATAGTCACTTATTAAGCATTGGACTGCCCCATGTTGCTGAACACCTAATATTCGAAATATGTCCGTTACAGCCAAACTATTAGAGGCACAGTGCTCATTTTGTATAAGCAGCGTTATACAGAGGCCCAAAGCATTAATATAGTCACTTATTAAGCGTTGGACTGCCCCATGTGGTTGAACACCTAATGTTCCAAAAATGTCCGTTTCAGCCAAACTATTAGAGGCACAAAGATCATATTGTATATGCAGCGTTATACAGAGGCCCAAAGCATTACTATAACCACATATTAAGCGATCGACAACCCCATGTTGTTGAAAACCTAATATTCGAAAAATGTCAGTTACAGCCTAACTATAAAAGGCACAGAGTTCATACTATATATGCAGCGTTATAAAGAGTCCCAAAGCAATAACATATTCACATATTAAGCGTTGGACTGCAACATGTGTTTGAACACATAATATTCCAAAAGTATCCGTTACAGCCAAACTATTAAAGACACAGTTTTCATATTGTATATGCAGCGTTATACAGAGTCCTAAAGCATTACTATAATCACATATTAAGCGTTGAGCTGCAACATGTGGTTGAACACCTAATAATCCAAAAGTTTCCGTTACAGCCAAACTATTAGAGGCACAAAGTTCATATCGAATATGCAGCGTTTTACAGAGGCCCAAAGCATTAATATGGTCACTTATTAAGCGTTGGACTGCCCCATGTGGTTGAACACCTAATATTCCAAAAGTGTCCGTTACAGCCAAACTATTAGAGGCACAAAGTTCATATCGAATATGCAGCGTTTTACAGAGGCCCAAAGCATTAATATGGTCACTTTTTAAGCGTTGGACTGCCCCATGTGGTTGAACACCTAATATTCCAAAAATGTCCGTTACAGCCAAACTATCAGAGGCACAGGGTTCATTTTGTATAAGCAGCGTTATACAGAGGCCCAAAGATTAATATAGACACTTATTAGGCGTTGGACTGCCCCATGTTGATGAACACCTAATATTCCAAAAATGTCCGTTACAGCCAAACTATTAGAGGCACTGTGCTCATTTTGTATAAGCAACGTTATACAGAGGCCCAAAGCATTAATATAGTCACTTATTAAGCGTTGGACTGCCCCATGTGGTTGAACACCAAATATTCCAAAAATGTGCGTTACAGCCAAACTATTAGAGGCACAGAGTTCATATCGTATATGCAGCGTTATACAGAGGCCCAAAGCATTAATAAAATCACTTATTAAGCGTTGGACAGCCCCATGTGGTTAAACACCTAATATTCCAAAAGTGTCCGATACAGCCAACCTATTAGAGGCACAAAGTTCATATCGAATATGCAGCGTTATACAGAGTCTCAAAGCATTACTATAATCACATATTAAGCGTTGAGCTGCAACATGTGGTTGAACACCTAATAATCCAAAAGTGTCCGTTACAGCCAAACTATTAGAGGCACAAAGTTCATATCGAATATGCAGCGTTTTACAGAGGCCCAAAGCATTAATATAGTCACTTATTAAGCGTTGGACTGCAACATGTGGTTGAACACCTAATATTCCAAAAGTGACCGTTACAGCCAACTATTAGAGGCACAAAGTTCATATCGAATATGCAGCGTTTTACAGAGGCCCAAAGCATTAATATAGTCACTTATTAAGCGTTGGACTGCCCCATGTGGTTGAACACCTAATATTCCATAACCACATATTAAGCGATCGACAACCCCATGTTGTTGAACACCTAATATTCTAAAAATGTCAGTTACAGCCTAACTATAAAAGGCACAGAGTTCATACAGTATATGCAGCGTTATACAGAGTCCCAAAGTATTACTTTAACTACATATTAAGCGTTGGACAGCCCCATGTGGTTGAACACCTAATATTCCAAAAGTGTCCGTTACAGCCAAACTATTAGAGGCACAAAGTTCATATCCAATATGCAGCGTTTTACAGAGGCCCAAAGCATTAATATGGTCACTTATTAAGCGTTGGACTGCCCCATGTGGTTGAACACCTAATATTCCAAAAATGTCCGTTACAGCCAAACTATCAGAGGCACAGGGTTCATTTTGTATAAGCAGCGTTATACAGAGGCCCAAAGATTAATATAGACACTTATTAGGCGTTGGACTGCCCCATGTTGATGAACACCTAATATTCCAAAAATGTCCGTTACAGCCAAACTATTAGAGGCACAGTGCTCATTTTGTATAAGCAGCGTTATACAGAGGCCCAAAGCATTAATATAGTCACTTATTAAGCGTTGGACTGCCCCATGTGGTTGAACACCAAATATTCCAAAAATGTGCGTTACAGCCAAACTATTAGAGGCACAGAGTTCATATCGTATATGCAGCGTTATACAGAGGCCCAAAGCATTAATAAAATCACTTATTAAGCGTTGGACAGCCCCATGTGGTTGAACACCTAATATTCCAAAAGTGTCCGTTACAGCCAAACTATTAGAGGCACAGTGCTTATTTTGTATAAGCAGCGTTATACAGAGGCCCAAAGCATTAATATAGTCACTTATTAAGCGTTGGACTGCCCCATGTTGTTGAACACCTAATATTCGAAAAATGTCAGTTACAGCCTAACTATAAAAGGCACAGAGTTCATACTGTATATGCAGCGTTATACAGAGTCCTAAAGCAATAATATAGTCACTTATTAAGCGTTGGACTGCCCCATGTGGTTAAACACCTAATATTCCAAAAGTGTCCGTTACAGCCAAACTATTAGAGGCACAAAGTTCATATCGAATATGCAACGTTTTACAGAGGCACAAAGCATAAATATAGTCACTTATTAAGCGTTGGACTGTCCCATGTGGTTAAACACCTAATATTCCAAAAGTGTCCGTTAGAGCCAAACTATTAGAGGCCCAAAGTTCATATCGAATATGCAGCGTTTTACAGAGTCCCAAAGTATTAATATAGACACTTATTAAGCGTTGGACTGCCCCATGCTGCTGAACACCTAATATTCCAAAAATGTCCGTTACAGCAAAACTATTAGAGGCACAGTGCTCATTTTGTATAAGCAGCGTTATACAGAGGCCCAAAGCATTAATATAGTCACTTATTAAGCGTTGGACTGCCCCATGTGGTTGAACACCTAATATTCCAAAAATGTCCGTTACAGCCAAACTATTAGAGGCACAAAGTTCATACTGTATATGCAGCGTTATACAGAGTCCCAAAGCAATAAGATAATCACATATTAAGCATTAAGCGTTGGACTGCCCCATGTGGTTTAACACCTAATATTAAAAAAACTGTCCGTTACAGCCAAACTATTAGAGGCACAAAGTTCATATCGTATATGCAGCGTTATACAGAAGCCCAAAGCATTAATATAGTCACTTATTAAGCGTTGGACTGCCCCATGTGGTTGAACACCTAATATTCCAAAAGTGTCCGTTACAGCCAAACTATTAGAGGCACAAAGTTCATATCGAATATGCAACGTTTCACAGAGGCACAAAGCATTAATATAGTCACTTATTAAGCGTTGGACTGCTCCATGTGGTTAAACACCTAATATTCCAAATGTGTCCGATACAGCCAAACTATTAGAGGCACAAAGTTCATATCGAATATGCAGCGTTTTACAGAGGCTCAAAGCATTAATATAGTCACATATTAAGCGTTGGACTGCCCCATGTGGTTGAACACCTAATATTCCAAAAATGTCCGTTACAGCTAAACTATTAGAGGCACAAAGTTCATATCGAATATGCAGCGTTTTACAGAGGCCCAAAACATTAATATAGTCAATTATTAGGCGTTGGACTGCTCCATGTGGTTAAACAACTAATATTCCAAATGTGTCCGTTACAGCCAAACTATTAGAGGCACAAAGTTCATATCGAATATGCAACGTTTTACAGAGGCACAAAGCATTAATATAGTCACTTATTAAGCGTTGGACTGCTCCATGTGGTTAAACACCTAATATTCCAAATGTGTCCGTTACAGCCAAACTATTGGAGGCACAAAGTTCATATCGAATATGCAGCGTTTTACAGAGGCCCAAAACATTAATATAGTCACTTATTAAGCGTTGGACTGCCCCATGTGGTTTAATATTCCAAAAATGTCCGTTACAGCCAAACTATTAGAGGCACAAAGTTTATATTGTTTATACAGCGTTATCCAGAGGCCAAAAGCATGAATATAATCACATATTAAGCGTTGGACTTCCCCATGTGGTTGAACACCTAATATTCCAAAAATGTCCGTTACAGCCAAACTATTAGAGGCACAGTGTTCATTTTGTATATGCAGCGTTATACAGAGTCCCAAAGCATTACTATAACCACATATAAAGCGATCGACAACCCCATGTTGTTGAACACCTAATATTCGAAAAATGTCAGTTACCACCTAACTATAAAAGGCACAGAGTTCATACTGTATATGCAGCGTTATACAGAGTCCGAAAGCAATAATATAATCACATATTAAGCGTTGGACAGCCCCATGTGGTTGAACACCTAATATTCCAAAAGTGTCCGTTACAGCCAAACTATTAGAGGCACAAAGTTCATATCCAATATGCAGCGTTTTACAGAGGCCCAAAGCATTAATATGGTCACTTATTAAGCGTTGGACTGCCCCATGTGGTTGAACACCTAATATTCCAAAAATGTCCGTTACAGCCAAACTATCAGAGGCACAGGGTTCATTTTGTATAAGCAGCGTTATACAGAGGCCCAAAGATTAATATAGACACTTATTAGGCGTTGGACTGCACCATGTTGATGAACACCTAATATTCCAAAAATGTCCGTTACAGCCAAACTATTAGAGGCACAG
Source organism: Silvanus unidentatus (assembly GCA_963930825.1). Taxonomy (NCBI): domain Eukaryota; kingdom Metazoa; phylum Arthropoda; class Insecta; order Coleoptera; family Silvanidae; genus Silvanus; species Silvanus unidentatus. The sequence continues at coordinate 10,068,901 of OZ005760.1, read as the reverse complement.
TGCTCATTTTGTATAAGCAGCGTTATACAGAGGCCCAAAGCATTAATATAGTCACTTATTAAGCGTTGGACTGCCCCATGTGGTTGAACACCAAATATTCCAAAAATGTGCGTTACAGCCAAAGTATTAGAGGCACAGAGTTCATATCGTATATGCAGCGTTATACAGAGGCCCAAAGCATTAATAAAATCACTTATTAAGCGTTGGACAGCCCCATGTGGTTGAACACCTAATATTCCAAAAGTGTCCGTTACAGCCAAACTATTAGAGGCACAGTGCTTATTTTGTATAAGCAGCGTTATACAGAGGCCCAAAGCATTAATATAGTCACTTATTAAGCGTTGGACTGCCCCATGTTGTTGAACACCTAATATTCGAAAAATGTCAGTTACAGCCTAACTATAAAAGGCACAGAGTTCATACTGTATATGCAGCGTTATACAGAGTCCTAAAGCATTAATATAGTCACTTATTAAGCGTTGGACTGCCCCATGTGGTTAAACACCTAATATTCCAAAAGTGTCCGTTACAGCCAAACTATTAGAGGCACAAAGTTCATATCGAATATGCAACGTTTTACAGAGGCACAAAGCATAAATATAGTCACTTATTAAGCGTTGGACTGTCCCATGTGGTTAAACACCTAATATTCCAAAAGTGTCCGTTAGAGCCAAACTATTAGAGGCCCAAAGTTCATATCGAATATGCAGCGTTTTACAGAGTCCCAAAGTATTAATATAGACACTTATTAAGCGTTGGACTGCCCCATGCTGCTGAACACCTAATATTCCAAAAATGTCCGTTACAGCAAAACTATTAGAGGCACAGTGCTCATTTTGTATAAGCAGCGTTATACAGAGGCCCAAAGCATTAATATAGTCACTTATTAAGCGTTGGACTGCCCCATGTGGTTGAACACCTAATATTCCAAAAATGTCCGTTACAGCCAAACTATTAGAGGCACAAAGTTCATACTGTATATGCAGCGTTATACAGAGTCCCAAAGCAATAAGATAATCACATATTAAGCATTAAGCGTTGGACTGCCCCATGTGGTTGAACACCTAATATTAAAAAAACTGTCCGTTACAGCCAAACTTTTAGAGGCACAAAGTTCATATCGTATATGCAGCGTTATACAGAAGCCCAAAGCATTAATATAGTCACTTATTAAGCGTTGGACTGCCCCATGTGGTTGAACACCTAATATTCCAAAAGTGTCCGTTACAGCCAAACTATTAGAGGCACAAAGTTCATATCGAATATGCAACGCTTCACAGAGGCACAAAGCATTAATATAGTCACTTATTAAGCGTTGGACTGCTCCATGTGGTTAAACACCTAATATTCCAAATGTGTCCGATACAGCCAAACTATTAGAGGCACAAAGTTCATATCGAATATGCAGCGTTTTACAGAGGCCCAAAGCATTAATATAGTCACATATTAAGCGTTGGACTGCCCCATGTGGTTGAACACCTAATATTCCAAAAATGTCCGTTACAGCTAAACTATTAGAGGCACAAAGTTCATATCGAATATGCAGCGTTTTACAGAGGCCCAAAACATTAATATAGTCAATTATTAGGCGTTGGACTGCTCCATGTGGTTAAACAACTAATATTCCAAATGTGTCCGTTACAGCCAAACTATTAGAGGCACAAAGTTCATATCGAATATGCAACGTTTTACAGAGGCACAAAGCATTAATATAGTCACTTATTAAGCGTTGGACTGCTCCATGTGGTTAAACACCTAATATTCCAAATGTGTCCGTTACAGCCAAACTATTGGAGGCACAAAGTTCATATCGAATATGCAGCGTTTTACAGAGGCCCAAAACATTAATATAGTCACTTATTAAGCGTTGGACTGCCCCATGTGGTTGAACACCTAATATTCCAAAAATGTCCGTTACAGCCAAACTATTAGAGGCACAAAGTTTATATTGTTTATACAGCGTTATCCAGAGGCCAAAAGCATTAATATAATCACATATTAAGCGTTGGACTTCCCCATGTGGTTGAACACCTAATATTCCAAAAATGTCCTTTACAGCCAAACTATTAGAGGCACAGTGCTCATTTTGTATATGCAGCGTTATACAGAGTCCCAAAGCATTACTATAACCACATATAAAGCGATCGACAACCCCATGTTGTTGAACACCTAATATTCGAAAAATGTCAGTTACCACCTAACTATAAAAGGCACAGAGTTCATACTGTATATGCAGCGTTATACAGAGTCCGAAAGCAATAATATAATCACATATTAAGCGTTGGACAGCCCCATGTGGTTGAACACCTAATATTCCAAAAGTGTCCGTTACAGCCAAACTATTAGAGGCACAAAGTTCATATCCAATATGCAGCGTTTTACAGAGGCCCAAAGCATTAATATGGTCACTTATTAAGCGTTGGACTGCCCCATGTGGTTGAACACCTAATATTCCAAAAATGTCCGTTACAGCCAAACTATCAGAGGCACAGGGTTCATTTTGTATAAGCAGCGTTATACAGAGGCCCAAAGATTAATATAGACACTTATTAGGCGTTGGACTGCCCCATGTTGATGAACACCTAATATTCCAAAAATGTCCGTTACAGCCAAACTATTAGAGGCACAAAGTTCATACTGTATATGCAGCGTTATACAGAGTCCCAAAGCAATAAGATAATCACATATTAAGCATTAAGCGTTGGACTGCCCCATGTGGTTGAACACCTAATATTAAAAAAACTGTCCGTTACAGCCAAACTATTAGAGGCACAAAGTTCATATCGTATATGCAGCGTTATACAGAAGCCCAAAGCATTAATATAGTCACTTATTAAGCGTTGGACTGCCCCATGTGGTTGAACACCTAATATTCCAAAAGTGTCCGTTACAGCCAAACTATTAGAGGCACAAAGTTCATATCGAATATGCAACGCTTCACAGAGGCACAAAGCATTAATATAGTCACTTATTAAGCGTTGGACTGCTCCATGTGGTTAAACACCTAATATTCCAAATGTGTCCGATACAGCCAAACTATTAGAGGCACAAAGTTCATATCGAATATGCAGCGTTTTACAGAGGCCCAAAGCATTAATATAGTCACATATTAAGCGTTGGACTGCCCCATGTGGTTGAACACCTAATATTCCAAAAATGTCCGTTACAGCTAAACTATTAGAGGCACAAAGTTCATATCGAATATGCAGCGTTTTACAGAGGCCCAAAACATTAATATAGTCAATTATTAGGCGTTGGACTGCTCCATGTGGTTAAACAACTAATATTCCAAATGTGTCCGTTACAGCCAAACTATTGGAGGCACAAAGTTCATATCGAATATGCAGCGTTTTACAGAGGCCCAAAACATTAATATAGTCACTTATTAAGCGTTGGACTGCCCCATGTGGTTGAACACCTAATATTCCAAAAATGTCCGTTACAGCCAAACTATTAGAGGCACAAAGTTTATATTGTTTATACAGCGTTATCCAGAGGCCAAAAGCATTAATATAATCACATATTAAGCGTTGGACTTCCCCATGTGGTTGAACACCTAATATTCCAAAAATGTCCGTTACAGCCAAACTATTAGAGGCACAGTGCTCATTTTGTATATGCAGCGTTATACAGAGTCCCAAAGCATTACTATAACCACATATAAAGCGATCGACAACCCCATGTTGTTGAACACCTAATATTCGAAAAATGTCAGTTACCACCTAACTATAAAAGGCACAGAGTTCATACTGTATATGCAGCGTTATACAGAGTCCGAAAGCAATAATATAATCACATATTAAGCGTTGGACAGCCCCATGTGGTTGAACACCTAATATTCCAAAAGTGTCCGTTACAGCCAAACTATTAGAGGCACAAAGTTCATATCCAATATGCAGCGTTTTACAGAGGCCCAAAGCATTAATATGGTCACTTATTAAGCGTTGGACTGCCCCATGTGGTTGAACACCTAATATTCCAAAAATGTCCGTTACAGCCAAACTATCAGAGGCACAGGGTTCATTTTGTATAAGCAGCGTTATACAGAGGCCCAAAGATTAATATAGACACTTATTAGGCGTTGGACTGCCCCATGTTGATGAACACCTAATATTCCAAAAATGTCCGTTACAGCCAAACTATTAGAGGCACAGTGCTCATTTTGTATAAGCAGCGTTATACAGAGGCCCAAAGCATTAATATAGTCACTTATTAAGCGTTGGACTGCCCCATGTGGTTGAACACCAAATATTCCAAAAATGTGCGTTACAGCCAAACTATTAGAGGCACAGAGTTCATATCGTATATGCAGCGTTATACAGAGGCCCAAAGCATTAATAAAATCACTTATTAAGCGTTGGACAGCCCCATGTGGTTGAACACCTAATATTCCAAAAGTGTCCGTTACAGCCAAACTATTAGAGGCACAGTGCTTATTTTGTATAAGCAGCGTTATACAGAGGCCCAAAGCATTAATATAGTCACTTATTAAGCGTTGGACTGCCCCATGTTGTTGAACACCTAATATTCGAAAAATGTCAGTTACAGCCTAACTATAAAAGGCACAGAGTTCATACTGTATATGCAGCGTTATACAGAGTCCTAAAGCATTAATATAGTCACTTATTAAGCGTTGGACGGCCCCATGTGGTTAAACACCTAATATTCCAAAAGTGTCCGTTACAGCCAAACTATTAGAGGCACAAAGTTCATATCGAATATGCAGCGTTTTACAGAGGCACAAAGCATAAATATAGTCACTTATTAAGCGTTGGACTGTCCCATGTGGTTAAACACCTAATATTCCAAAAGTGTCCGTTAGAGCCAAACTATTAGAGGCCCAAAGTTCATATCGAATATGCAGCGTTTTACAGAGACCCAAAGTATTAATATAGACACTTATTAAGCGTTGGACTGCCCCATGCTGCTGAACACCTAATATTCCAAAAATGTCCGTTACAGCCAAACTATTAGAGGCACAAAGTTCATACTGTATATGCAGCGTTATACAGAGTCCCAAAGCAATAAGATAATCACATATTAAGCATTAAGCGTTGGACTGCCCCATGTGGTTGAACACCTAATATTAAAAAAACTGTCCGTTACAGCCAAACTATTAGAGGCACAAAGTTCATATCGTATATGCAGCGTTATACAGAAGCCCAAAGCATTAATATAGTCACTTATTAAGCGTTGGACTGCCCCATGTGGTTGAACACCTAATATTCCAAAAGTGTCCGTTACAGCCAAACTATTAGAGGCACAAAGTTCATATCGAATATGCAACGTTTCACAGAGGCACAAAGCATTAATATAGTCACATATTAAGCGTTGGACTTCCCCATGTGGTTGAACACCTAATATTCCAAAAATGTCCGTTACAGCTAAACTATTAGAGGCACAAAGTTCATATCGAATATGCAGCGTTTTACAGAGGCCCAAAACATTAATATAGTCAATTATTAGGCGTTGGACTGCTCCATGTGGTTAAACAACTAATATTCCAAATGTGTCCGTTACAGCCAAACTATTAGAGGCACAAAGTTCATATCGAATATGCAACGTTTTACAGAGGCACAAAGCATTAATATAGTCACTTATTAAGCGTTGGACTGCTCCATGTGGTTAAACACCTAATATTCCAAATGTGTCCGTTACAGCCAAACTATTGGAGGCACAAAGTTCATATCGAATATGCAGCGTTTTACAGAGGCCCAAAACATTAATATAGTCACTTATTAAGCGTTGGACTGCCCCATGTGGTTGAACACCTAATATTCCAAAAATGTCCGTTACAGCCAAACTATTAGAGGCACAAAGTTTATATTGTTTATACAGCGTTATCCAGAGGCCAAAAGCATTAATATAATCACATATTAAGCGTTGGACTTCCCCATGTGGTTGAACACCTAATATTCCAAAAATGTCCGTTACAGCCAAACTATTAGAGGCACAGTGCTCATTTTGTATATGCAGCGTTATACAGAGTCCCAAAGCATTACTATAACCACATATAAAGCGATCGACAACCCCATGTTGTTGAACACCTAATATTCGAAAAATGTCAGTTACCACCTAACTATAAAAGGCACAGAGTTCATACTGTATATGCAGCGTTATACAGAGTCCGAAAGCAATAATATAATCACATATTAAGCGTTGGACAGCCCCATGTGGTTGAACACCTAATATTCCAAAAGTGTCCGTTACAGCCAAACTATTAGAGGCACAAAGTTCATATCCAATATGCAGCGTTTTACAGAGGCCCAAAGCATTAATATGGTCACTTATTAAGCGTTGGACTGCCCCATGTGGTTGAACACCTAATATTCCAAAAATGTCCGTTACAGCCAAACTATCAGAGGCACAGGGTTCATTTTGTATAAGCAGCGTTATACAGAGGCCCAAAGATTAATATAGACACTTATTAGGCGTTGGACTGCCCCATGTTGATGAACACCTAATATTCCAAAAATGTCCGTTACAGCCAAACTATTAGAGGCACAGTGCTCATTTTGTATAAGCAGCGTTATACAGAGGCCCAAAGCATTAATATAGTCACTTATTAAGCGTTGGACTGCCCCATGTGGTTGAACACCAAATATTCCAAAAATGTGCGTTACAGCCAAACTATTAGAGGCACAGAGTTCATATCGTATATGCAGCGTTATACAGAGGCCCAAAGCATTAATAAAATCACTTATTAAGCGTTGGACAGCCCCATGTGGTTGAACACCTAATATTCCAAAAGTGTCCGTTACAGCCAAACTATTAGAGGCACAGTGCTTATTTTGTATAAGCAGCGTTATACAGAGGCCCAAAGTATTAATATAGTCACTTATTAAGCGTTGGACTGCCCCATGTTGTTGAACACCTAATATTCGAAAAATGTCAGTTACAGCCTAACTATAAAAGGCACAGAGTTCATACTGTATATGCAGCGTTATACAGAGTCCTAAAGCATTAATATAGTCACTTATTAAGCGTTGGACTGCCCAATGTGGTTAAACACCTAATATTCCAAAAGTGTCCGTTACAGCCAAACTATTAGAGGCACAAAGTTCATATCGAATATGCAACGTTTTACAGAGGCACAAAGCATAAATGTAGTCACTTATTAAGCGTTGGACTGTCCCATGTGGTTAAACACCTAATATTAAAAAAAGTGTCCGTTACAGCCAAACTATTAGAGGCCCAAAGTTCATATCGAATATGCAGCGTTTTACAGAGTCCCAAAGTATTAATATAGACACTTATTAAGCGTTGGACTGCCCCATGCTGCTGAACACCTAATATTCCAAAAATGTCCGTTACAGCAAAACTATTAGAGGCACAGTGCTCATTTTGTATAAGCAGCGTTATACAGAGGCCCAAAGCATTAATATAGTCACTTATTAAGCGTTGGACTGCCCCATGTGGTTGAACACCTAATATTAAAAAACTGTCCGTTACAGCCAAACTATTAGAGGCACAAAGTTCATACTGTATATGCAGCGTTATACAGAGTCCCAAAGCAATAAGATAATCACATATTAAGCATTAAGCGTTGGACTGCCCCATGTGGTTGAACACCTAATATTAAAAAAACTGTCCGTTACAGCCAAACTATTAGAGGCACAAAGTTCATATCGTATATGCAGCGTTATACAGAAGCCCAAAGCATTAATATAGTCACTTATTAAGCGTTGGACTGCTCCATGTGGTTAAACACCTAATATTCCAAATGTGTCCGATACAGCCAAACTATTAGAGGCACAAAGTTCATATCGAATATGCAGCGTTTTACAAAGGCCCAAAGCATTAATATAGTCACATATTAAGCGTTGGATTGCCCCATGTGGTTGAACACCTAATATTCCAAAAATGTCCGTTACAGCTAAACTATTAGAGGCACAAAGTTCATATCGAATATGCAGCGTTTTACAGAGGCCTAAAACATTAATATAGTCAATTATTAGGCGTTGGACTGCTCCATGTGGTTAAACAACTAATATTCCAAATGTGTCCGTTACAGCCAAACTATTAGAGGCACAAAGTTCATATCGAATATGCAACGTTTTACAGAGGCACAAAGCATTAATATAGTCACTTATTAAGCGTTGGACTGCCCCATGTGGTTGAACACCTAATATTCCAAAAGTGTCCGTTACAGCCAAACTATTAGAGGCACAAAGTTCATATCGAATATGCAACGTTTCACAGAGGCACAAAGCATTAATATAGTCACATATTAAGCGTTGGACTTCCCCATGTGGTTGAACACCTAATATTCCAAAAATGTCCGTTACAGCTAAACTATTAGAGGCACAAAGTTCATATCGAATATGCAGCGTTTTACAGAGGCCCAAAACATTAATATAGTCAATTATTAGGCGTTGGACTGCTCCATGTGGTTAAACAACTAATATTCCAAATGTGTCCGTTACAGCCAAACTATTAGAGGCACAAAGTTCATATCGAATATGCAACGTTTTACAGAGGCACAAAGCATTAATATAGTCACTTATTAAGCGTTGGACTGCTCCATGTGGTTAAACACCTAATATTCCAAATGTGTCCGTTACAGCCAAACTATTGGAGGCACAAAGTTCATATCGAATATGCAGCGTTTTACAGAGGCCCAAAACATTAATATAGTCACTTATTAAGCGTTGGACTGCCCCATGTGGTTGAACACCTAATATTCCAAAAATGTCCGTTACAGCCAAACTATTAGAGGCACAAAGTTTATATTGTTTATACAGCGTTATCCAGAGGCCAAAAGCATTAATATAATCACATATTAAGCGTTGGACTTCCCCATGTGGTTGAACACCTAATATTCCAAAAATGTCCGTTACAGCCAAACTATTAGAGGCACAGTGCTCATTTTGTATATGCAGCGTTATACAGAGTCCCAAAGCATTACTATAACCACATATAAAGCGATCGACAACCCCATGTTGTTGAACACCTAATATTCGAAAAATGTCAGTTACCACCTAACTATAAAAGGCACAGAGTTCATACTGTATATGCAGCGTTATACAGAGTCCGAAAGCAATAATATAATCACATATTAAGCGTTGGACAGCCCCATGTGGTTGAACACCTAATATTCCAAAAGTGTCCGTTACAGCCAAACTATTAGAGGCACAAAGTTCATATCCAATATGCAGCGTTTTACAGAGGCCCAAAGCATTAATATGGTCACTTATTAAGCGTTGGACTGCCCCATGTGGTTGAACACCTAATATTCCAAAAATGTCCGTTACAGCCAAACTATCAGAGGCACAGGGTTCATTTTGTATAAGCAGCGTTATACAGAGGCCCAAAGATTAATATAGACACTTATTAGGCGTTGGACTGCCCCATGTTGATGAACACCTAATATTCCAAAAATGTCCGTTACAGCCAAACTATTAGAGGCACAGTGCTCATTTTGTATAAGCAGCGTTATACAGAGGCCCAAAGCATTAATATAGTCACTTATTAAGCGTTGGACTGCCCCATGTGGTTGAACACCAAATATTCCAAAAATGTGCGTTACAGCCAAACTATTAGAGGCACAGAGTTCATATCGTATATGCAGCGTTATACAGAGGCCCAAAGCATTAATAAAATCACTTATTAAGCGTTGGACAGCCCCATGTGGTTGAACACCTAATATTCCAAAAGTGTCCGTTACAGCCAAACTATTAGAGGCACAGTGCTTATTTTGTATAAGCAGCGTTATACAGAGGCCCAAAGTATTAATATAGTCACTTATTAAGCGTTGGACTGCCCCATGTTGTTGAACACCTAATATTCGAAAAATGTCAGTTACAGCCTAACTATAAAAGGCACAGAGTTCATACTGTATATGCAGCGTTATACAGAGTCCTAAAGCATTAATATAGTCACTTATTAAGCGTTGGACTGCCCCATGTGGTTAAACACCTAATATTCCAAAAGTGTCCGTTACAGCCAAACTATTAGAGGCACAAAGTTCATATCGAATATGCAACGTTTTACAGAGGCACAAAGCATAAATGTAGTCACTTATTAAGCGTTGGACTGTCCCATGTGGTTAAACACCTAATATTAAAAAAAGTGTCCGTTACAGCCAAACTATTAGAGGCCCAAAGTTCATATCGAATATGCAGCGTTTTACAGAGTCCCAAAGTATTAATATAGACACTTATTAAGCGTTGGACTGCCCCATGCTGCTGAACACCTAATATTCCAAAAATGTCCGTTACAGCAAAACTATTAGAGGCACAGTGCTCATTTTGTATAAGCAGCGTTATACAGAGGCCCAAAGCATTAATATAGTCACTTATTAAGCGTTGGACTGCCCCATGTGGTTGAACACCTAATATTAAAAAACTGTCCGTTACAGCCAAACTATTAGAGGCACAAAGTTCATACTGTATATGCAGCGTTATACAGAGTCCCAAAGCAATAAGATAATCACATATTAAGCATTAAGCGTTGGACTGCCCCATGTGGTTGAACACCTAATATTAAAAAAACTGTCCGTTACAGCCAAACTATTAGAGGCACAAAGTTCATATCGTATATGCAGCGTTATACAGAAGCCCAAAGCATTAATATAGTCACTTATTAAGCGTTGGACTGCTCCATGTGGTTAAACACCTAATATTCCAAATGTGTCCGATACAGCCAAACTATTAGAGGCACAAAGTTCATATCGAATATGCAGCGTTTTACAAAGGCCCAAAGCATTAATATAGTCACATATTAAGCGTTGGATTGCCCCATGTGGTTGAACACCTAATATTCCAAAAATGTCCGTTACAGCTAAACTATTAGAGGCACAAAGTTCATATCGAATATGCAGCGTTTTACAGAGGCCTAAAACATTAATATAGTCAATTATTAGGCGTTGGACTGCTCCATGTGGTTAAACAACTAATATTCCAAATGTGTCCGTTACAGCCAAACTATTAGAGGCACAAAGTTCATATCGAATATGCAACGTTTTACAGAGGCACAAAGCATTAATATAGTCACTTATTAAGCGTTGGACTGCTCCATGTGGTTAAACACCTAATATTCCAAATGTGTCCGTTACAGCCAAACTATTGGAGGCACAAAGTTCATATCGAATATGCAGCGTTTTACAGAGGCCCAAAACATTAATATAGTCACTTATTAAGCGTTGGACTGCCCCATGTGGTTGAACACCTAATATTCCAAAAATGTCCGTTACAGCCAAACTATTAGAGGCACAAAGTTTATATTGTTTATACAGCGTTATCCAGAGGCCAAAAGCATTACCATAGTTTGGCTGTAGCTGACATTTTTGGAATATTAGGTGTTCAACATTATGGGGCGGTCCAACGCTTAATATGTGATTATATTATTGCTTTGGGACTCTGTATAACACTACATATTCAATATGAACTGCGTGCCTACCATAGTTTGGCTGTAGCTGACATTTTTGGAATATTAGATGTTTAACATTATGGGGCGTTCCTACGCTTAATATGTGATTATATTAATGCTATAGGACTCTGTATAAAGCTGCATATACAATATGAACCATGAGTCTCTAACAGTTTGGCTGTAACTGACATTTTTGTAATATTAGGTGTTTAACCATATGGGGCAGTCCAACGCTTAATATGTGCATATAGTAATGCTTAAAGACTCTGTATAGCGCCTCATATTCAATATGAACTGTGTGCCTACGATAGTTTGGCTGTAACTGACATTTTTGGAATATTAGGTGTTCTACATTATAGGGCTGTCTAACGCTTAATATGTAAGTATAGTGATGTTTTGGGACTCTGTTGAACGCCTCATATTCAATATGAACTGTGTGCCTACGATAGTATGGCTGTAACTGACATTTTTGGAATATTAGGTGTTCAACCACATGGGGCAGTCCAACGCTTAATATGTGAGTATAGTGATGTTTTATGACTCTGTTAAACGCCTCATATTCAATATGAACTGCGTGCCTACCATAGTTTGGCTGTAGCTGACATTTTTGGAATATTAGGTGTTCAACATTATGGGGCGGTCCAACGCTTAATATGTGATTATATTATTGCTTTAGGACTCTGTATAAAGCTGCATATACAATATGAACCATGAGTCTCTAACAGTTTGGCTGTAACTGACATTTTTGGAATATTAGGTGTTCAACCACATGGGGCAGTCCAACGCCTAATATGTGATTATATTATTGCTTTGGGACTCTGTATAAAGCTGCATATACAATATGAACCATGTGTCTTTAACAGTTTGGCTGTAACTCACATTTTTGGAATATTAGGTGTTCAACCACATGGGGCAGTCCAACGCCTAATATGTGCATATAGGATGCATTGGGACTCTGTTGAACGCCTCATATTCAATATGAACTGTGTGCCTACGATAGTATGGCTGTAACTGACATTTTTGGAATATTAGGTGTTCAACCACATGGGGCAGTCCAACGCTTAATATGTGAGTATAGTGATGTTTTGTGACTCTGTTAAACGCCTCATATTCAATATGAACTGCGTGCCTACCATAGTTTGGCTGTAGCTGATATTTTTGGAATATTAGGTGTTCAACATTATGGGGCGGTCCAACGCTTAATATGTGATTATATTATTGCTTTAGGACTCTGTATAAAGCTGCATATACAATATGAACCATGAGTCTCTAACAGTTTGGCTGTAACTGACATTTTTGGAATATTAGGTGTTCAACCACATGGGGCAGTCCAACGCCTAATATGTGATTATATTATTGCTTTGGGACTCTGTATAAAGCTGCATATACAATATGAACCATGTGTCTTTAACAGTTTGGCTGTAACTCACATTTTTGGAATATTAGGTGTTCAACAACATGGGGCAGTCTAACGCTTAATATGTGATTATATTATTGCTTTGGGACTCTGTATAACGCTGCATATACAATATGAACCATGTGTCTTTAACAGTTTGGCTGTAACTCACATTTTTGGAATATTAGGTGTTCAACCACATGGGGCAGTCCAACGCCTAATATGTGCATATAGTGATGCATTGGGGCTCTGTTAAACGCCTCATATTCCATATGAACTGTGTGAGTACGATAGAATGGCTGTAACTGACATTTTTGAAATATTGGGTGTTTAACCATATGGGGCAGTCGATCGCTTAATATGTGCATATAGTAATGCTTTGGGACTCTGTATAGCGCCTCATATTCAATATGAACTGCGTGTCTACCATAGTTAGGCTGTAGCTGACATTTTTGGAATATTAGGTGTTCAACATTATAGGGCCGTCCAACGCTTAATATGTGATTATATTAATGCTTTGGGACTCTGTATAAAGCTGCATATACAATTTGAAACATGCGTCTTTAATAGTATGGCTGTAACTCACAATTTTGGAATATTAGGTGTTCAACCACATGGGGCAGTCCAACGCTTAATATATGATTATATTATTGCTTTGGGACTCTGTATAACACTACATATTCAATATGAACTGTGTGCCTACCATAGTTTGGCTGTAGCTGACATTTTTGGAATATTAGGTGTTCAACATTATGGGGCGGTCCAACGCTTAATATGTGATTATATTATTGCTTTGGGACTCTGTATAACACTACATATTCAATATGAACTGCGTGCCTACCATAGTTTGGCTGTAGCTGACATTTTTGGAATATTAGATGTTTAACATTATGGGGCGTTCCTACGCTTAATATGTGATTATATTAATGCTATAGGACTCTGTATAAAGCTGCATATACAATATGAACCATGAGTCTCTAACAGTTTGGCTGTAACTGACATTTTTGGAATATTAGGTGTTCAACCACATGGGGCAGTCCAACGCTTAATATGTGATTATATTAATGCTTTGGGACTCTGTATAAAGCTGCATATACAATATGAAACATGCGTCTTTAACAGTATGGCTGTAACTCACAATTTTGGAATATTAGGTGTTCAACCACATGGGGCAGTCCAACGCTTAATATATGATTATATTATTGCTTTGGGACTCTGTATAACACTACATATTCAATATGAACTGCGTGCCTACCATAGTTTGGCTGTAGCTGACATTTTTGGAATATTAGATGTTTAACATTATGGGGCGTTCCTACGCTTAATATGTGATTATATTAATGCTATAGGACTCTGTATAAAGCTGCATATACAATATGAACCATGAGTCTCTAACAGTTTGGCTGTAACTGACATTTTTGGAATATTAGGTGTTCAACCACATGGGGCAGTCCAACGCTTAATATGTGCATATAGTGATGCTTTGGGACTCGGTTGAACGCCTCATATTCTATATGAACTGTGTGAGTCCGATAGTTTGGCTGTAACTGACATTTTTGGAATATTAGATGTTCAACCACATGGGACAGTCCAACGCTTAATATGAGATATTATTGCTTTGGGACTCTGTTGAACTCCTCATATTCAATATGAACTGCGTGCCTACCATAGTTTGGCTGTAGCTGACATTTTTGGAATATTAGGTGTTCAACATTATAGGGCGGTCCAACGCTTAACATGTGAATATATTAATGCTTTGGGACTCTGTATAAAGCTGCATATACAAATAGTAATGCTTTAAGACTCTGTATAGCGCCTCATATTCAATATGAACTGTGTGCATACGATAGTTTGGCTGTAACTGACATTTTTGGAATATTAGGTGTTCAACATTATGGGGCTGTCTAACGCTTAATATGTAAGTATAGTGATGTTTTGGGACTCTGTTGAACGCCTCATATTCAATATGAACTGTGTGCCTACGATAGTATGGCTGTAACTGACATTTTTGGAATATTAGGTGTTCAACCACATGGGGCAGTCCAACGCTTAATATGTGCATATAGTGATGCTTTGGGACTCTGTTGAACGCCTCATATTCCATATGAACGGTGTGAGTAATATAGTTTGGCTGTAATTGACATTTTTGAAATATTCGGTGTTCAACCACATGGGGCAGTCCAACGCTTAATATGTGATTATATTATTGCTTTGGGACTCTGTATAACACTATGTATTCAATATGAACTGTGTGCCTACGATAGTATGGCTATAACTGACATTTTTGGAATATAAGGTGTTCAACCACATGGGGCAGTCCAACGCTTAATATGTGATTATAGTATGGCTTTGGGACTCAGTATAACACTACATATTCAATATGAACTGCGTGCTTATTATAGTTTGGCTGTGGCTGACATTTTTGGAATATTAGGTGTTCAACCACATGGGGCAGTCCAACGCTTAATATGTGCATATAGTGATGCTTTGGGACCCTGTTGAACGCCTCATATGCCATATGAACTGTGTGCCTACGATAGTATGGCTGTAACTGACATTTTTGTAATATTAGGTGTTCAACCACATGAGGCAGTCCAACGCTTAATATATGATTATATTATTGCTTTAGGACTCTGTATAAAGCTGCATATACAATATGAACCATGAGTCTCTAACAGTTTGGCTGTAACTGACATTTTTGGAATATTAGGTGTTCAACATTATAGGGCCGTCCAACGCTTAATATGTGATTATATTAATGCTTTGGGACTCTGTATAAAGCTGCATATACAATATGAAACATGCGTCTTTAACAGTATGGCTGTAACTCACATTTTTGGAATATTAGGTGTTCAACAACATGGGGCAGTCTAACGCTTAATATGTGATTATATTAATGCTTTGGGACTCTGTATAAAGCTGCATATACAATATGAAACATGCGTCTTTAACAGTATGGCTGTAACTCACATTTTTGGAATATTAGGTGATCAACCACATGGGGCAGTCCAACGCTTAATATATGATTATATTATTGCTTTGGGACTCTGTATAACACTACATATTCAATATGAACCGCGTGCCTACCATAGTTTGGCTGTAGCTGACATTTTTGGAATATTAGGTGTTCAACATTATAGGGCCGTCCAACGCTTAATATGTGATTATATTAATGCTTTAGGACTCTGTATAAAGCTGCATATACAATATGAACCATGAGTCTCTAACAGTTTGGCTGTAACTGACATTTTTGGAATATTAGGTGTTCAACCACATGGGGCAGTCCAACGCCTAATATGTGCATATAGTGATGCTTTGGGACTCTGTTGAACGCCTCATATTCAATATGAACTGTGTGCCTCCGATAGTATGGCTGTAACTGACATTTTTGTAATATTAGGTGTTTAACCATATGGGGCAGTCCAACGCTTAATATGTGCATATAGTAATGCTTAAAGACTCTGTATAGCGCCTCATATTCAATATGAACTGTGTGCCTACGATAGTTTGGCTGTAACTGACATTTTTGGAATATTAGGTGTTCTACATTATAGGGCTGTCTAACGCTTAATATGTAAGTATAGTGATGTTTTGGGACTCTGTTGAACGCCTCATATTCAATATGAACTGTGTGCCTACGATAGTATGGCTGTAACTGACATTTTTGGAATATTAGGTGTTCAACCACATGGGGCAGTCCAACGCTTAATATGTGAGTATAGTGATGTTTTGGGACTCTGTTAAACGCCTCATATTCAATATGAACTGCGTGCCTACCATAGTTTGGCTGTAGCTGACATTTTTGTAATATTAGGTGTTCAACATTATGGGGCGGTCCAACGCTTAATATGTGATTATATTATTGCTTTGGGACTCTGTATAACACTACATATTCAATATGAACTGCGTGCCTACCATAGTTTGGCTGTAGCTGACATTTTTGGAATATTAGATGTTTAACATTATGGGGCGTTCCTACGCTTAATATGTGATTATATTAATGCTATAGGACTCTGTATAAAGCTGCATATACAATATGAACCATGAGTCTCTAACAGTTTGGCTGTAACTGACATTTTTGGAATATTAGGTGTTCAACCACATGGGGCAGTCCAACGCTTAATATGTGCATATAGTGATGCTTTGGGACTCGGTTGAACGCCTCATATTCCATATGAACTGTGTGAGTCCGATAGTTTGGCTGTAACTGACATTTTTGGAATTTTAGGTGTTCAACCACATGGGGCAGTCCAACGCTTAATATGAGATATTATTGCTTTGGGACTCTGTTGAACTCCTCATATTCAATATGAACTGCGTGCCTACCATAGTTTGGCTGTAGCTGACATTTTTGGAATATTAGGTGTTCAACATTATAGGGCCGTCCAACGCTTAATATGTGATTATATTAATGCTTTGGGACTCTGTATAAAGCTGCATATACAATATGAAACATGCGTCTTTAACAGTATGGCTGTAACTCACAATTTTGGAATATTAGGTGTTCAACCACATGGGGCAGTCCAACGCTTAATATGTGCATATAGTAATGCTTTGGGACTCTGTATAGCGCCTCATATTTAATATGAACTGCGTGCCTACCATAGTTTGGCTGTAACTGACATTTTTGGAATATTAGGTGTTCAACATTATAGGGCGTTCCAACGCTTAATATGTGATTATATTAATGCTTTAGGACTCTGTATAAAGCTGCATATACAATATGAACCATGAGTCTTTAACAGTTTGGCTGTAACTCACATTTTTGGAATATTAGGTGTTCAACCACATGGGGCAGTCCAACGCTTAATATGTGATTATATTATTGCTTTGGGACTCTGTATAACACTACATATTTAATATGAACTGCGTGCCTACCATATTTTGGCTGTAGCTGACATTTTTGGAATATTAGGTGTTCAACAATATGGGGCGGTCCATCGCTTAATATGTGATTATATTAATGCTTAAGGACTCTGTATAAAGCTGCATATACAATTTGAACCATGTGCCTATAACAGTTTGGCTGTAACTGACATTTTCGGAATATTAGGTGTTCAACCACATGGGGCAGTTCAACGCATAATATGTGCATATAGTGATGTTTTGGGACTCTGTTGAACGCCTCATATTCAATATGAACTGTGTGCCTACGATAGTATGGCTGTAACTGACATTTTTGAAATATTAGGTGTTTAACCATATGGGGCAGTCCAACGCTTAATATGTGATTATATTATTGCTTTGGGGCTCTGTATAAAGCTGCATATACAATATGAAACATGTGTCTCTAACAGTTTGGCTGTAACTCACATTTTTGGAATATTAGGTGTTCAACCGCATAGGGCAGTCCAACGCTTAATATGTGCATATTGTGATGCTTTGGGACTCTGTTGAAGGCCTCATATTCCATATGAACTGTGTGAGTACGATAGTATGTCTGTAACTGACATTTTTGAAATATTAGGTGCTTAACCATATGGGGCAGTCCAACGCTTAATATGTGATTATATTATTTCTTTGGGACTCTATAACGCTGCATATACAATATGAACCATGTGCCTCTAACAGTTTGGCTGTAACTGACATTTTCGGAATATTAGGTGTTCAACCACATGGGGCAGTTCAACGCATAATATGTGCATATTGTGATGTTTTGGGACTCTGTTGAACGCCTCATATTCAATATGAACTGTGTGCCTACGATAGTATGGCTGTAACTGACATTTTTGTAATATTAGGTGTTTAACCATATGGGGCAGTCCAACGCTTAATATGTGATTATATTATTGCTTTGGGGCTCTGTTGAACGCCTCATATTCCATATGAACTGTGTAAGTACGATAGTTTGACTGTAACTGACATTTTTGGAATATTATTTGTTCAACAATATGGGGCGGTCCAACGCTTAATATGTGATTATATTAATGCTTTAGGACTCTGTATAAAGCTGCATATACAATATGAACCGTGTGTTTCTAACAGTTTGGCTGTAACTCACATTTTTAAAATATTAGGTGTTCAACCACATGGGGCAGTCCAACGCTTAATATGTGCATATAGTGATGCTTTGGGACTCTGTTGAACGCCTTATATTCTATATGAACTGTGTAAGTACGATAGTTTGGCTGTAACTGACATTTTTGGAATATTAGGTGTTCAACCACATGGGGCAGTCCAACGCTTAATATGTGATTATATTATTGCTTTGGGACTCTGTATAACACTACATATTCAATATGAACTGCGTGCCTACCATAGTTTGGCTGTAGCAGACATTTTTGGAATATTAAGTGTTCAACAATATGGGGCGGTCCAACGCTTAATATGTGATTATATTAATGCTTTAGGACTCTTTATAAAGCTGCAAATACAATATGAACCATGTGTCTCTAACAGTTTGGCTGTAACTCACATTTTTAAAATATTAGGTGTTCAACCACATGGGGCAGTCCAACGCTTAATATGTGCATATAGTGATGCTTTGGGACACTGTTGAACGCCTTATATTCCATATGAACTGTGTAAGTACGATAGTTTGGCTGTAACTGACATTTTTGGAATATTAGGTGTTCAACATTATGGGGCGGTCCAACGCTTAATATGTGATTATATTAATGCTTTAGGACTCTGTATAAAGCTGCATATACAATATGAACCATGTGTCTCTAACAGTTTGGCTGTAACTCACATTTTTGGAATATTAGGTGATCAACCGCATGGGGCAGTCCAACGCATAATATGTGCATATTGTGATGCTTTGGGACTCTGTTGAACGCCTCATATTCCATATGAACTGTGTGAGTACGATAGTTTGGCTATAATTGACATTTTTGAAATATTAGGTGTTTAACCATATGGGGCAGTCCAACGCTTAATATGTGCATTTAGTAATGCTTTAAGACTCTGTATAGCGCCTCATATTCAATATGAACTGAGTGCCTACGACAGTTTGGCTGTAACTGATATTTTCGGAATATTAGGTGTTCAACATTATGGGGCAGTCTAACGCTTAATATGTAAGTATAGTGATGTTTTGGGACTCCGTAGATCGCCTCATATTCAATATGAACTGTGTGCCTACGATAGGATGGCTGTAACTGTCATTTTTGGAATATTAGGTGTTCAACCACATGGGGCAGTCCAACGCTTAATATGTGCATATAGTAATGCTTTAAGACTCTGTGTAGCGCCTCATATTCAATATGAACTGCGTGCCTACCATAGTTTGGCTGTAACTGACATTTTTGGAATATTAGGTGTTCAATATTATAGGGCGTTCCAACGCTTAATATGTGATTATATTAATGCTTAAGGACTCTGTATAAAGCTGCATATACAATTTGAACCATGTGCCTCTAACAGTTTGGCTGTAACTGACATTTTCGGAATATTAGTTGTTCAACCACATGGGGCAGTTCAACGCATAATATGTGCATATAGTGATGTTTTGGGACTCTGTTGAACGCCTCATATTCAATATGAACTGTGTGCCTACGATAGTATGGCTGTAACTGACATTTTTGTAATATTAGGTGTTTAACCATATGGGGCAGTCCAACGCTTAATATGTGATTATATTATTGCTTTGGGGCTCTGTATAAAGCTGCATATACAATATGAAACATGTGTCTCTAACAGTTTGGCTGTAACTCACATTTTTGGAATATTAGGTGTTCAACCGCATAGGGCAGTCCAACGCTTAATATGTGCATATTGTGATGCTTTGGGACTCTGTTGAAGGCCTCATATTCCATATGAACTGTGTGAGTACGATAGTATGTCTGTAACTGACATTTTTGAAATATTAGGTGTTTAACCATATGGGTAGTCCAACGCTTAATATGTAATTATATTATTTCTTTGGGACTCTGTAACGCTGCATATACAATATGAACCATGTGCCTCTAACAGTTTGGCTGTAACTCACATTTTCGGAATATTAGGTGTTCAACCACATGGGGCAGTTCAACACATAATATGTGCATATAGTGATGCTTTGGGACTCTGTTGAACGCCTCATATTCCATATGAACTGTGTGAGTTCGATAGTTTGGCTGTAATTGACATTTTTGAAATATTAGGTGTTCAACCACATGGGGCAGTCCAACGCTTAATATGTGATTATATTATTTCTTTGGGACTCTGTATAACGCTGCATATACAATATAAACCATGTGCCTCTAATAGTTTAGCTGTAATTCACATTTCTGAAATATTAGGTGTTTAACCATATGGGGCAGTCCAACGCTTAATATGTGCATATAGTGATGCTTTGGGACTCTGTTGAACGCCTCATATTCCATATGAACTGTGTAAGTACGATAGTTTGGCTGTAACTGACATTATTGGAATATTAGGTGTTTAACATTATGGGGCAGTCCAACGCCTAATATGTGCATATAGTGATGTTTTGGGACTTTGTTGAACGCCTCATATTCAATATGAACTGTGTGCCTACGATAGTATGGCTGTAACTGACATTTTTGTAATATTAGGTGTTTAACCATATGGGGCAGTCCAACGCTTAATATGTGATTATATTATTGCTTTGGGGCTCTGTTGAACGCCTCATATTCCATATGAACTGTGTAAGTACGATAGTTTGACTGTAACTGACATTTTTGGAATATTATTTGTTCAACAATATGGGGCGGTCCAACGCTTAATATGTGATTATATTAATACTTTAGGACTCCGTATAAAGCTGCATATACAATATGAACCGTGTGTTTCTAACAGTTTGGCTGTAACTCACATTTCTAAATTTTAGGTGTTCAACCGCATGGGGCAGTCCAACGCTTAATATGTGCATATAGTGATGCTTTGGGACACTGTTGAACGCCTTATATTCCATATGAACTGTGTAAGTACGATAGTTTGGCTGTAACTGACATTTTTGGAATATTAGGTGTTCAACATTATGGGGCGGTCCAACGCTTAATATGTGATTATATTAATGCTTTAGGACTCTGTATAAAGCTGCATATACAACATGAACCATGTGTCTCTAACAGTTTGGCTGTAACTCACATTTTTGGAATATTAGGTGATCAACCGCATGGGGCAGTCCAACGCATAATATGTGCATATTGTGATGCTTTGGGACTCTGTTGAACGCCTCATATTCCATATGAACTGTGTGAGTACGATAGTTTGGCTATAATTGACATTTTTGAAATATTAGGTGTTTAACCATATGGGGCAGTCCAACGCTTAATATGTGCATATAGTAATGCTTTAAGACTCTGTATATCGCCTCATATTCAATATGAACTGAGTGCCTACGACAGTTTGGCTGTAACTGATATTTTCGGAATATTAGGTGTTCAACATTATGGGGCAGTCCAACGCTTAATATGTGATTATATTAATGCTTTAGGACTCTGTATAACGCTGCAAATACAATATGAACCATGTGTCTCTAACAGTTTGGCTGTAACTCACATTTTTAAAATATTAGGTGTTCAACCACATGGGGCAGTTCAACGCATAATATGTGCATATAGTGATGCTTTGGGACTCTGTTGAACGCCTCATATCCCATATGAACTGTGTAAGTACGATAGTTTGGCTGTAACTGACATTTTTGGAATATTAGGTGTTCAACATTATGGGGCAGTCCAACGCTTAATATGTGATTATATTAATGCTTTAGGACTCTGTATAACGCTGCAAATACAATATGAACCATGTGTCTCTAACAGTTTGGCTGTAACTCACATTTTTAAAATATTAGGTGTTCAACCACATGGGGCAGTTCAACGCATAATATGTGCATATAGTGATGCTTTGGGACTCTGTTGAACGCCTTATATTCCATATGAACTGTGTAAGTACGATAGTTTGGCTGTAACTGACATTTTTGGAATATTAGGTGTTCAACATTATGGGGCGGTCCAACGCTTAATATGTGATTATATTAATGCTTTAGGACTCTGTATAACGCTGCATATACAATATGAACCATGTGCCGCTAACAGTTTGGCTGTAACTGACATTTTTGGAATATTAGGTGTTTAACATTATGGGGCAGTCCAACGCCTAATATGTGCATATAGTGATGCTTTGGGACTCTGTTGAACGCCTCATATTCCATATGAACTGTGTAAGTACGATAGTTTGGCTGTAACTGACATTTTTGGAATATTAGGTGTTCAACATTATGGGGCAGTCCAACGCTTAATATGTGCATATAGTGATGCTTTGGGACTCTGTTGAACGTCTCATATTCCATATGAACTGTGTAAGTACGATAGTTTGACTGTAACTGACATTTTTGGAATATTAGGTGTTCAACAATATGGGGCGGTGCAACGCTTAATATGTGATTATATTAATGCTTTAGGACTCTGTATAAAGCTGCATATACAATATGAACCGTGTGTCTCTAACAGTTTGGCTGTAACTCACATTTTTAAAATATTAGGTGTTCAACCACATGGGGCAGTCCAACGCTTAATATGTGCATATAGTGATGCTTTGGGACTCTGTTGAACGCCTTATATTTTATATGAACTGTGTAAGTACGATAGTTTGGCTGTAACTGACATTTTTGGAATATTAGGTGTTCAACCACATGGGGCAGTCCAACGCTTAATATGTGATTATATTATTGCTTTGGGACTCTGTATAACACTACATATTCAATATGAACTGCGTGCCTACCATAGTTTGGCTGTAGCTGACATTTTTGGAATATTAAGTGTTCAACAATATGGGGCGGTCCAACGCTTAATATGTGATTATATTAATGCTTTAGGACTCTTTATAAAGCTGCATATACAATATGAACCATGTGTCTCTAACAGTTTGGCTGTAACTCACATTTTTAAAATATTAGGTGTTCAACCACATGGGGCAGTCCAACGCTTAATATGTGCATATAGTGATGCTTTGGGACACTGTTGAACGCTTTATATTCCATATGAACTGTGCAAGTACGATAGTTTGGCTGTAACTGAAATTTTTGGAATATTAGGTGTTCAACATTATGGGGCGGTCCAACGCTTAATATGTGATTATATTAATGCTTTAGGACTCTGTATAAAGCTGCATATACAATATGAACCATGTGTCTCTAACAGTTTGGCTGTAACTCACATTTTTGGAATATTAGGTGTTCAACCGCATAGGGCAGTCCAACGCTTAATATGTGCATATTGTGATGCTTTGGGACTCTGTTGAAGGCCTCATATTCCATATGAACTGTGTGAGTACGATAGTTTGGCTATAATTGACATTTTTGAAATATTAGGTGTTTAACCATATGGGTAGTCCAACGCTTAATATGTGATTATATTATTTCTTTGGGACTCTATAACGCTGCATATACAATATGAACCATGTGCCTCTAACAGTTTGGCTGTAACTGACATTTTCGGAATATTAGGTGTTCAACAATATGGGGCAGTCCAACGCTTAATATGTGAGTATAGTGATGTTTTGGGACTCTGTTGAACGCCTCATATTTCATATGAACTGTGCAAGTACGATAGTATGGCTGTAACTGACATTTTTGAAATATTAGGTGTTTAACCATATGGGGCAGTCCAACGCTTAATATGTGCATATAGTAATGCTTTGGGACTCTGTATAGCGCCTCATATTCAATATGAACTGCGTGCCTACCATAGTTTGGCTGTAACTGACATTTTTGGAATATTAGGTGTTCAACATTATAGGGCGTTCCAACGCTTAATATGTGATTATATTAATGCTTTGGGACTCTGTATAAAGCTGCATATACAATATGAACCATGAGTCTTTAACAGTTTGGCTGTAACTCACATTTTTGGAATATTAGGTGTTCAACCACATGGGGCAGTCCAACGCTTAATATGTGATTATATTATTGCTTTGGGACTCTGTATAACACTACATATTCAATATGAACTGCGTGCCTACCATATTTTGACTGTAGCTGACATTTTTGGAATATTAGGTGTTCAACATTATGGGGCGGTCCATCGCTTAATATGTGATTATATTAATGCTTAAGGACTCTGTATAAAGCTGCATATACAATTTGAACCATGTGCCTCTAACAGTTTGGCTGTAACTGACATTTTCGGAATATTAGGTGTTCTACCACATGGGGCAGTTCAACGCATAATATGTGCATATAGTGATGTTTTGGGACTCTGTTGAACGCCTCATATTCAATATGAACTGTGTGCCTACGATAGTATGGCTGTAACTGACATTTTTGAAATATTAGGTGTTTAACCATATGGGGCAGTCCAACGCTTAATATGTGATTATATTATTGCTTTGGGGCTCTGTATAAAGCTGCATATACAATATGAAACATGTGTCTCTAACAGTTTGGCAGTAACTCACATTTTTGGAATATTAGGTGTTCAACCGCATAGGGCAGTCCAACGCTTAATATGTGCATATTGTGATGCTTTGGGACTCTGTTGAAGGCCTCATATTCCATATGAACTGTGTGAGTACGATAGTATGTCTGTAACTGACATTTTTGAAATATTAGGTGCTTAACCATATGGGGCAGTCCAACGCTTAATATGTGATTATATTATTTCTTTGGGACTCTATAACGCTGCATATACAATATGAACCATGTGCCTCTAACAGTTTGGCTGTAACTGACATTTTCGGAATATTAGGTGTTCAACCACATGGGGCAGTTCAACGCATAATATGTGCATATAGTGATGCTTTGGGACTCTGTTAAACGCCTCATATTCCATATGAACTGTGTGAGTACGATAGTTTGGCTGTAATTGACATTTTTGAAATATTAGGTGTTCAACCACATGGGGCAGTCCAACGCTTAATATGTGATTTCATTATTTCTTTGGGACTCTGTATAACGCTGCATATACAATATAAACCATGTGCCTCTAATAGTTTAGCTGTAATTCACATTTTTGAAATATTAGGTGTTTAACCATATGGGGCAGTCCAACGCTTAATATGTGAGTATAGTGATGTTTTGGGACTCTGTTTAACTCCTCCTATTCAATATGAACTGTGTGCCTAAGATAGTATGGCTGACATTTTTGGAATATTAGGTGTTCAACCACATGGGGCAGTCCAACGCTTAATATGTGATTATATTATTGCTTTGGGACTCTGTATAACACTACATATTCAATATGAACTGCGTGCCTACCATAGTTTGGCTGTAGCAGACATTTTTGGAATATTAAGTGTTCAACAATATGGGGCGGGCCAACGCTTAATATGTGATTATATTAATGCTTTAGGACTCTGTATAATGCTGCATATACAATATGAACCATGTGTCTCTAACAGTTTGGCTGTGACTCACATTTTTAAAATATTAGGTGTTCAACCACATGGGGCAGTCCAACGCTTAATATGTGATTATATTATTTCTTTGGGACTCTGTATAACGCTGCATATACAATATAAACCATGTGCCTCTAATAGTTTAGCTGTAATTCACATTTTTGAAATATTAGGTGTTTAACCATATGGGGCAGTCCAACGCCTAATATGTGCATATAGTGATGCTTTGGGACTGTTGAACGCCTCATATTCCATATGAACTGTGTAAGTACGATAGTTTGGCTGTAACTGACATTTTTGGAATATTAGGTGTTCAACATTATGGGGCAGTCCAACGCTTAATATGTGCATATAGTGATGCTTTGGGACTCTGTTGAACGCCTTATATTCCATATGAACTGTGTAAGTACGATAGTTTGACTGTAACTGACATTTTTGGAATATTAGGTGTTCAACAATATGGGGCGGTCCAACGCTTAATATGTGATTATATTAATGCTTTAGGACTCTGTATAAAGCTGCATATACAATATGAACCGTGTGTCTCTAACAGTTTGGCTGTAACTCACATTTTTAAAATATTAGGTGTTCAACCACATGGGGCAGTCCAACGCTTAATATGTGCATATAGTGATGCTTTGGGACTCTGTTGAACGCCTTATATTCTATATGAACTGTGTAAGTACGATAGTTTGGCTGTAACTGACATTTTTGGAATATTAGGTGTTCAACCACATGGGGCAGTCCAACGCTTAATATGTGATTATATTATTGCTTTGGGACTCTGTATAACACTACATATTCAATATGAACTGCGTGCCTACTATAGTTTGGCTGTAGCAGACATTTTTGGAATATTAAGTGTTCAACAATATGGGGCGGTCCAACGCTTAATATGTGAATATATTAATGCTTTAGGACTCTGTATAATGCTGCATATACAATATGAACCATGTGTCTCTAACAGTTTGGCTGTGACTCACATTTTTAAAATATTAGGTGTTCAACCACATGGGGCAGTCCAACGCTTAAAATGTGCATATTGTGATGCTTTGGGACTCTGTTAAACTCCTCATATTCCATATGAACTGTGCGAGTACGATAGTTTGGCTGTATCTGACATTTTTGAAATATTAGGTGTTTAACCTTATGGGGCAGTCCAACGCTTAATATGTGATTATATTATTGCTTTGGGACTCTGTATAACACTACATATTCAATATGAACTGCGTGCCTACCATAGTTTGGCTGTAGCAGACAATTTTTGGAATATTAAGTGTTCAACAATATGGGGCGGTCCAACGCTTAATATGTGTTTATATTAACGCTTTAGGACTCTGTATAATGCTGCATATACAATATAAACCATGTGTCTCTAACAGTTTGGCTGTGACTCACATTTTTAAAATATTAGGTGTTCAACCACATGGGGCAGTCCAACGCTTAATATGTGCATATAGTGATGCTTTGGGACTCTGTTGAACGCCTTATATTCCATATGAACTGTGTAAGTACGATAGTTTGGCTGTCACTGACATTTTTGGAATATTAGGTGTTCAACATTATGGGGCGGTCCAACGCTTAATATGTGATTATATTAATGCTTTAGGACTCTGTATAACGCTGCATATACAATATGAACCATGTGTCTCTAACAGTTTGGCTGTAACTCACATTTTTAAAATATTAGGTGTTCAACCACATGGGGCAGTTCAACGCATAATATGTGCATATAGTGATGTTTTGGGACTCTGTTGAACGCCTCATATTCAATATGAACTGTGTGCCTACGATAGTATGGCTGTAACTGACATTTTTGTAATATTAGGTGTTTAACCATATGGGGCAGTCCAACGCTTAATATGTGATTATATTATTGCTTTGGGGCTCTGTATAAAGCTGCATATACAATATGAAACATGTGTCTCTAACAGTTTGGCTGTAACTCACATTTTTGGAATATTAGGTGTTCAACCGCATAGGGCAGTCCAACGCTTAATATGTGCATATTGTGATGCTTTGGGACTCTGTTGAAGGCCTCATATTCAATATGAACTGTGTGCCTACGATAGTATGGCTGTAACTGACATTTTTGTAATATTAGGTGTTTAACCATAAGGGGCAGTCCAACGCTTAATATGTGATTATATTAATGCTTTGGGACTCTGTATAAAGCTGCATATACAATATGAACCATGAGTCTTTAACAGTTTGGCTGTAACTCACATTTTTGGAATATTTGGTGTTCAACCACATGGGGCAGTCCAACGCTTAATATGTGATTATATTATTGCTTTGGGACTCTGTATAACACTACATATTCAATATGAACTGCGTGCCTACCATATTTTGGCTGTAGCTGACATTTTTGGAATATTAGGTGTTCAACATTATGGGGCAGTCCAACGCTTAATATGTGATTATATTATTGCTTTGGGGCTCTGTTGAACGCCTCATATTCCATATGAACTGTGTAAGTACGATAGTTTGACTGTAACTGACATTTTTGGAATATTATTTGTTCAACAATATGGGGCGGTCCAACGCTTAATATGTGATTATATTAATGCTTTAGGACTCTGTATAAAGCTGCATATACAATATGAACCGTGTGTCTCTAACAGTTTGGCTGTAACTCACATTTTTAAAATATTAGGTGTTCAACCACATGGGGCAGTCCAACGC
The DNA here is from genome assembly GCA_963930825.1 of Silvanus unidentatus. NCBI lineage: Eukaryota > Metazoa > Arthropoda > Insecta > Coleoptera > Silvanidae > Silvanus > Silvanus unidentatus. The sequence goes on along the minus strand of OZ005760.1, from coordinate 10,040,169 downwards.
TTAATATGTGCATATAGTGATGCTTTGGGACTCTGTTGAACGCCTTATATTCTATATGAACTGTGTAAGTACGATAGTTTGGCTGTAACTGACATTTTTGGAATATTAGGTGTTCAACCGCATAGGGCAGTCCAACGCTTAATATGTGCATATTGTGATGCTTTGGGACTCTGTTGAAGGCCTCATATTCCATATGAACTGTGTGAGTACGATAGTATGTCTGTAACTGACATTTTTGAAATATTAGGTGCTTAACCATATGGGGCAGTCCAACGCTTAATATGTGATTATATTATTTCTTTGGGACTCTATAACGCTGCATATACAATATGAACCATGTGCCTCTAACAGTTTAGCTGTAACTGACATTTTCGGAATATTAGGTGTTCAACCACATGGGGCAGTTCAACGCATAATATGTGCATATTGTGATGCTTTGGGACTCTGTTGAAGGCCTCATATTCCATATGAACTGTGTGAGTACGATAGTATGTCTGTAACTGACATTTTTGAAATATTAGGTGCTTAACCATATGGGGCAGTCCAACGCTTAATATGTGATTATATTATTTCTTTGGGACTCTATAACGCTGCATATACAATATGAACCATGTGCCTCTAACAGTTTGGCTGTAACTGACATTTTCGGAATATTAGGTGTTCAACCACATGGGGCAGTCCAACGCTTAATATGTGCATTTAGTAATGCTTTAAGACTCTGTGTAGCGCCTCATATTCAATATGAACTGAGTGCCTACGATAGTTTGATGTAACTGACATTTTCGGAATATTAGGTGTTCAACATTATGGGGCAGTCTAACGCTTAATATGTAAGTATAGTGATGTTTTGGGACTCCGTAGATCGCCTCATATTCAATATGAACTGTGTGCCTACGATAGGATGGCTGTAACTGTCATTTTTGGAATATTAGGTGTTCAACCACATGGGGCAGTCCAACGCTTAATATGTGCATATAGTAATGCTTTAAGACTCTGTGTAGCGCCTCATATTCAATATGAACTGAGTGCCTACGATAGTTTGATGTAACTGACATTTTCGGAATATTAGGTGTTCAACAATATGGGGCAGTCCAACGCTTAATATGTGAGTATAGTGATGTTTTGGGACTCTGTTGAACGCCTCATATTTCATATGAACTGTGCAAGTACGATAGTATGGCTGTAACTGACATTTTTGAAATATTAGGTGTTTAACCATATGGGGCAGTCCAACGCTTAATATGTGCATATAGTAATGCTTTGGGACTCTGTATAGCGCCTCATATTCAATATGAACTGCGTGCCTACCATAGTTTGGCTGTAACTGACATTTTTGGAATATTAGGTGTTCAACATTATAGGGCGTTCCAACGCTTAATATGTGATTATATTAATGCTTAAGGACTCTGTATAAAGCTGCATATACAATTTGAACCATGTGCCTATAACAGTTTGGCTGTAACTGACATTTTTGGAATATTAGGTGTTCAACCACATGGGGCAGTCCAACGCTTAATATGTGATTATATTATTGCTTTGGGACTCTGTATAACACTACATATTCAATATGAACTGCGTGCCTACCATATTTTGGCTGTAGCTGACATTTTTGGAATATTAGGTGTTCAACAATATGGGGCGGTCCATCGCTTAATATGTGATTATATTAATGCTTAAGGACTCTGTATAAAGCTGCATATACAATTTGAACCATGTGCCTATAACAGTTTGGCTGTAACTGACATTTTCGGAATATTAGGTGTTCAACCACATGGGGCAGTTCAACGCATAATATGTGCATATAGTGATGTTTTGGGACTCTGTTGAACGCCTCATATTCAATATGAACTGTGTGCCTACGATAGTATGGCTGTAACTGACATTTTTGAAATATTAGGTGTTTAACCATATGGGGCAGTCCAACGCTTAATATGTGATTATATTATTGCTTTGGGGCTCTGTATAAAGCTGCATATACAATATGAAACATGTGTCTCTAACAGTTTGGCTGTAACTCACATTTTTGGAATATTAGGTGTTCAACCGCATAGGGCAGTCCAACGCTTAATATGTGCATATTGTGATGCTTTGGGACTCTGTTGAAGGCCTCATATTCCATATGAACTGTGTGAGTACGATAGTATGTCTGTAACTGACATTTTTGAAATATTAGGTGCTTAACCATATGGGGCAGTCCAACGCTTAATATGTGATTATATTATTTCTTTGGGACTCTATAACGCTGCATATACAATATGAACCATGTGCCTCTAACAGTTTGGCTGTAACTGACATTTTCGGAATATTAGGTGTTCAACCACATGGGGCAGTTCAACGCATAATATGTGCATATTGTGATGTTTTGGGACTCTGTTGAACGCCTCATATTCAATATGAACTGTGTGCCTACGATAGTATGGTTGTAACTGACATTTTTGTAATATTAGGTGTTTAACCATATGGGGCAGTCCAACGCTTAATATGTGATTATATTATTGCTTTGGGGCTCTGTTGAACGCCTCATATTCCATATGAACTGTGTAAGTACGATAGTTTGACTGTAACTGACATTTTTGGAATATTATTTGTTCAACAATATGGGGCGGTCCAACGCTTAATATGTGATTATATTAATGCTTTAGGACTCTGTATAAAGCTGCATATACAATATGAACCGTGTGTTTCTAACAGTTTGGCTGTAACTCACATTTTTAAAATATTAGGTGTTCAACCACATGGGGCAGTCCAACGCTTAATATGTGCATATAGTGATGCTTTGGGACTCTGTTGAACGCCTTATATTCTATATGAACTGTGTAAGTACGATAGTTTGGCTGTAACTGACATTTTTGGAATATTAGGTGTTCAACCACATGGGGCAGTCCAACGCTTAATATGTGATTATATTATTGCTTTGGGACTCTGTATAACACTACATATTCAATATGAACTGCGTGCCTACCATAGTTTGGCTGTAGCAGACATTTTTGGAATATTAAGTGTTCAACAATATGGGGCGGTCCAACGCTTAATATGTGATTATATTAATGCTTTAGGACTCTTTATAAAGCTGCAAATACAATATGAACCATGTGTCTCTAACAGTTTGGCTGTAACTCACATTTTTAAAATATTAGGTGTTCAACCACATGGGGCAGTCCAACGCTTAATATGTGCATATAGTGATGCTTTGGGACACTGTTGAACGCCTTATATTCCATATGAACTGTGTAAGTACGATAGTTTGGCTGTAACTGACATTTTTGGAATATTAGGTGTTCAACATTATGGGGCGGTCCAACGCTTAATATGTGATTATATTAATGCTTTAGGACTCTGTATAAAGCTGCATATACAATATGAACCATGTGTCTCTAACAGTTTGGCTGTAACTCACATTTTTGGAATATTAGGTGATCAACCGCATGGGGCAGTCCAACGCATAATATGTGCATATTGTGATGCTTTGGGACTCTGTTGAACGCCTCATATTCCATATGAACTGTGTGAGTACGATAGTTTGGCTATAATTGACATTTTTGAAATATTAGGTGTTTAACCATATGGGGCAGTCCAACGCTTAATATGTGCATTTAGTAATGCTTTAAGACTCTGTATAGCGCCTCATATTCAATATGAACTGAGTGCCTACGACAGTTTGGCTGTAACTGATATTTTCGGAATATTAGGTGTTCAACATTATGGGGCAGTCTAACGCTTAATATGTAAGTATAGTGATGTTTTGGGACTCCGTAGATCGCCTCATATTCAATATGAACTGTGTGCCTACGATAGGATGGCTGTAACTGTCATTTTTGGAATATTAGGTGTTCAACCACATGGGGCAGTCCAACGCTTAATATGTGCATATAGTAATGCTTTAAGACTCTGTGTAGCGCCTCATATTCAATATGAACTGCGTGCCTACCATAGTGTGGCTGTAACTGACATTTTTGGAATATTAGGTGTTCAATATTATAGGGCGTTCCAACGCTTAATATGTGATTATATTAATGCTTAAGGACTCTGTATAAAGCTGCATATACAATTTGAACCATGTGCCTCTAACAGTTTGGCTGTAACTGACATTTTCGGAATATTAGTTGTTCAACCACATGGGGCAGTTCAACGCATAATATGTGCATATAGTGATGTTTTGGGACTCTGTTGAACGCCTCATATTCAATATGAACTGTGTGCCTACGATAGTATGGCTGTAACTGACATTTTTGTAATATTAGGTGTTTAACCATATGGGGCAGTCCAACGCTTAATATGTGATTATATTATTGCTTTGGGGCTCTGTATAAAGCTGCATATACAATATGAAACATGTGTCTCTAACAGTTTGGCTGTAACTCACATTTTTGGAATATTAGGTGTTCAACCGCATAGGGCAGTCCAACGCTTAATATGTGCATATTGTGATGCTTTGGGACTCTGTTGAAGGCCTCATATTCCATATGAACTGTGTGAGTACGATAGTATGTCTGTAACTGACATTTTTGAAATATTAGGTGTTTAACCATATGGGTAGTCCAACGCTTAATATGTGATTATATTATTTCTTTGGGACTCTGTAACGCTGCATATACAATATGAACCATGTGCCTCTAACAGTTTGGCTGTAACTCACATTTTCGGAATATTAGGTGTTCAACCACATGGGGCAGTTCAACACATAATATGTGCATATAGTGATGCTTTGGGACTCTGTTGAACGCCTCATATTCCATATGAACTGTGTGAGTTCGATAGTTTGGCTGTAATTGACATTTTTGAAATATTAGGTGTTCAACCACATGGGGCAGTCCAACGCTTAATATGTGATTATATTATTTCTTTGGGACTCTGTATAACGCTGCATATACAATATAAACCATGTGCCTCTAATAGTTTAGCTGTAATTCACATTTCTGAAATATTAGGTGTTTAACCATATGGGGCAGTCCAACGCTTAATATGTGCATATAGTGATGCTTTGGGACTCTGTTGAACGCCTCATATTCCATATGAACTGTGTAAGTACGATAGTTTGGCTGTAACTGACATTATTGGAATATTAGGTGTTTAACATTATGGGGCAGTCCAACGCCTAATATGTGCATATAGTGATGTTTTGGGACTTTGTTGAACGCCTCATATTCAATATGAACTGTGTGCCTACGATAGTATGGCTGTAACTGACATTTTTGTAATATTAGGTGTTTAACCATATGGGGCAGTCCAACGCTTAATATGTGATTATATTATTGCTTTGGGGCTCTGTTGAACGCCTCATATTCCATATGAACTGTGTAAGTACGATAGTTTGACTGTAACTGACATTTTTGGAATATTATTTGTTCAACAATATGGGGCGGTCCAACGCTTAATATGTGATTATATTAATACTTTAGGACTCCGTATAAAGCTGCATATACAATATGAACCGTGTGTTTCTAACAGTTTGGCTGTAACTCACATTTCTAAATTTTAGGTGTTCAACCGCATGGGGCAGTCCAACGCTTAATATGTGCATATAGTGATGCTTTGGGACACTGTTGAACGCCTTATATTCCATATGAACTGTGTAAGTACGATAGTTTGGCTGTAACTGACATTTTTGGAATATTAGGTGTTCAACATTATGGGGCGGTCCAACGCTTAATATGTGATTATATTAATGCTTTAGGACTCTGTATAAAGCTGCATATACAACATGAACCATGTGTCTCTAACAGTTTGGCTGTAACTCACATTTTTGGAATATTAGGTGATCAACCGCATGGGGCAGTCCAACGCATAATATGTGCATATTGTGATGCTTTGGGACTCTGTTGAACGCCTCATATTCCATATGAACTGTGTGAGTACGATAGTTTGGCTATAATTGACATTTTTGAAATATTAGGTGTTTAACCATATGGGGCAGTCCAACGCTTAATATGTGCATATAGTAATGCTTTAAGACTCTGTATAGCGCCTCATATTCAATATGAACTGAGTGCCTACGACAGTTTGGCTGTAACTGATATTTTCGGAATATTAGGTGTTCAACATTATGGGGCAGTCCAACGCTTAATATGTGATTATATTAATGCTTTAGGACTCTGTATAACGCTGCAAATACAATATGAACCATGTGTCTCTAACAGTTTGGCTGTAACTCACATTTTTAAAATATTAGGTGTTCAACCACATGGGGCAGTTCAACGCATAATATGTGCATATAGTGATGCTTTGGGACTCTGTTGAACGCCTCATATCCCATATGAACTGTGTAAGTACGATAGTTTGGCTGTAACTGACATTTTTGGAATATTAGGTGTTCAACATTATGGGGCAGTCCAACGCTTAATATGTGATTATATTAATGCTTTAGGACTCTGTATAACGCTGCAAATACAATATGAACCATGTGTCTCTAACAGTTTGGCTGTAACTCACATTTTTAAAATATTAGGTGTTCAACCACATGGGGCAGTTCAACGCATAATATGTGCATATAGTGATGCTTTGGGACTCTGTTGAACGCCTTATATTCCATATGAACTGTGTAAGTACGATAGTTTGGCTGTAACTGACATTTTTGGAATATTAGGTGTTCAACATTATGGGGCGGTCCAACGCTTAATATGTGATTATATTAATGCTTTAGGACTCTGTATAACGCTGCATATACAATATGAACCATGTGCCGCTAACAGTTTGGCTGTAACTGACATTTTTGGAATATTAGGTGTTTAACATTATGGGGCAGTCCAACGCCTAATATGTGCATATAGTGATGCTTTGGGACTCTGTTGAACGCCTCATATTCCATATGAACTGTGTAAGTACGATAGTTTGGCTGTAACTGACATTTTTGGAATATTAGGTGTTCAACATTATGGGGCAGTCCAACGCTTAATATGTGCATATAGTGATGCTTTGGGACTCTGTTGAACGTCTCATATTCCATATGAACTGTGTAAGTACGATAGTTTGACTGTAACTGACATTTTTGGAATATTAGGTGTTCAACAATATGGGGCGGTGCAACGCTTAATATGTGATTATATTAATGCTTTAGGACTCTGTATAAAGCTGCATATACAATATGAACCGTGTGTCTCTAACAGTTTGGCTGTAACTCACATTTTTAAAATATTAGGTGTTCAACCACATGGGGCAGTCCAACGCTTAATATGTGCATATAGTGATGCTTTGGGACTCTGTTGAACGCCTTATATTCTATATGAACTGTGTAAGTACGATAGTTTGGCTGTAACTGACATTTTTGGAATATTAGGTGTTCAACCACATGGGGCAGTCCAACGCTTAATATGTGATTATATTATTGCTTTGGGACTCTGTATAACACTACATATTCAATATGAACTGCGTGCCTACCATAGTTTGGCTGTAGCTGACATTTTTGGAATATTAAGTGTTCAACAATATGGGGCGGTCCAACGCTTAATATGTGATTATATTAATGCTTTAGGACTCTTTATAAAGCTGCATATACAATATGAACCATGTGTCTCTAACAGTTTGGCTGTAACTCACATTTTTAAAATATTAGGTGTTCAACCACATGGGGCAGTCCAACGCTTAATATGTGCATATAGTGATGCTTTGGGACACTGTTGAACGCTTTATATTCCATATGAACTGTGCAAGTACGATAGTTTGGCTGTAACTGAAATTTTTGGAATATTAGGTGTTCAACATTATGGGGCGGTCCAACGCTTAATATGTGATTATATTAATGCTTTAGGACTCTGTATAAAGCTGCATATACAATATGAACCATGTGTCTCTAACAGTTTGGCTGTAACTCACATTTTTGGAATATTAGGTGTTCAACCGCATAGGGCAGTCCAACGCTTAATATGTGCATATTGTGATGCTTTGGGACTCTGTTGAAGGCCTCATATTCCATATGAACTGTGTGAGTACGATAGTTTGGCTATAATTGACATTTTTGAAATATTAGGTGTTTAACCATATGGGTAGTCCAACGCTTAATATGTGATTATATTATTTCTTTGGGACTCTATAACGCTGCATATACAATATGAACCATGTGCCTCTAACAGTTTGGCTGTAACTGACATTTTCGGAATATTAGGTGTTCAACAATATGGGGCAGTCCAACGCTTAATATGTGAGTATAGTGATGTTTTGGGACTCTGTTGAACGCCTCATATTTCATATGAACTGTGCAAGTACGATAGTATGGCTGTAACTGACATTTTTGAAATATTAGGTGTTTAACCATATGGGGCAGTCCAACGCTTAATATGTGCATATAGTAATGCTTTGGGACTCTGTATAGCGCCTCATATTCAATATGAACTGCGTGCCTACCATAGTTTGGCTGTAACTGACATTTTTGGAATATTAGGTGTTCAACATTATAGGGCGTTCCAACGCTTAATATGTGATTATATTAATGCTTTGGGACTCTGTATAAAGCTGCATATACAATATGAACCATGAGTCTTTAACAGTTTGGCTGTAACTCACATTTTTGGAATATTAGGTGTTCAACCACATGGGGCAGTCCAACGCTTAATATGTGATTATATTATTGCTTTGGGACTCTGTATAACACTACATATTCAATATGAACTGCGTGCCTACCATAGTTTGGCTGTAGCTGACATTTTTGGAATATTAAGTGTTCAACAATATGGGGCGGTCCAACGCTTAATATGTGATTATATTAATGCTTTAGGACTCTGTATAAAGCTGCATATACAATATGAACCATGTGTCTCTAACAGTTTGGCTGTAACTCACATTTTTGGAATATTAGGTGTTCAACCGCATAGGGCAGTCCAACGCTTAATATGTGCATATTGTGATGCTTTGGGACTCTGTTGAAGGCCTCATATTCCATATGAACTGTGTGAGTACGATAGTTTGGCTATAATTGACATTTTTGAAATATTAGGTGTTTAACCATATGGGTAGTCCAACGCTTAATATGTGATTATATTATTTCTTTGGGACTCTATAACGCTGCATATACAATATGAACCATGTGCCTCTAACAGTTTGGCTGTAACTGACATTTTCGGAATATTAGGTGTTCAACATTATAGGGCGTTCCAACGCTTAATATGTGATTATATTAATGCTTTGGGACTCTGTATAAAGCTGCATATACAATATGAACCATGAGTCTTTAACAGTTTGGCTGTAACTCACATTTTTGGAATATTAGGTGTTCAACCACATGGGGCAGTCCAACGCTTAATATGTGATTATATTATTGCTTTGGGACTCTGTATAACACTACATATTCAATATGAACTGCGTGCCTACCATAGTTTGGCTGTAGCTGACATTTTTGGAATATTAAGTGTTCAACAATATGGGGCGGTCCAACGCTTAATATGTGATTATATTAATGCTTTAGGACTCTTTATAAAGCTGCATATACAATATGAACCATGTGTCTCTAACAGTTTGGCTGTAACTCACATTTTTAAAATATTAGGTGTTCAACCACATGGGGCAGTCCAACGCTTAATATGTGCATATAGTGATGCTTTGGGACACTGTTGAACGCTTTATATTCCATATGAACTGTGCAAGTACGATAGTTTGGCTGTAACTGAAATTTTTGGAATATTATGTGTTCAACATTATGGGGCGGTCCAACGCTTAATATGTGATTATATTAATGCTTTAGGACTCTGTATAAAGCTGCATATACAATATGAACCATGTGTCTCTAACAGTTTGGCTGTAACTCACATTTTTGGAATATTAGGTGTTCAACCGCATAGGGCAGTCCAACGCTTAATATGTGCATATTGTGATGCTTTGGGACTCTGTTGAAGGCCTCATATTCCATATGAACTGTGTGAGTACGATAGTTTGGCTATAATTGACATTTTTGAAATATTAGGTGTTTAACCATATGGGTAGTCCAACGCTTAATATGTGATTATATTATTTCTTTGGGACTCTATAACGCTGCATATACAATATGAACCATGTGCCTCTAACAGTTTGGCTGTAACTGACATTTTCGGAATATTAGGTGTTCAACAATATGGGGCAGTCCAACGCTTAATATGTGAGTATAGTGATGTTTTGGGACTCTGTTGAACGCCTCATATTTCATATGAACTGTGCAAGTACGATAGTATGGCTGTAACTGACATTTTTGAAATATTAGGTGTTTAACCATATGGGGCAGTCCAACGCTTAATATGTGAGTATAGTGATGTTTTGGGACTCTGTTGAACGCCTCATATTCCATATGAACTGTGTAAGTACGATAGTTTGGCTGTAACTGACATTTTTGGAATATTAGGTGTTCAACATTATGGGGCAGTCCAACGCTTAATATGTGCATATAGTGATGCTTTGGGACTCTGTTGAACGTCTCATATTCCATATGAACTGTGTAAGTACGATAGTTTGACTGTAACTGACATTTTTGGAATATTAGGTGTTCAACAATATGGGGCGGTGCAACGCTTAATATGTGATTATATTAATGCTTTAGGACTCTGTATAAAGCTGCATATACAATATGAACCGTGTGTCTCTAACAGTTTGGCTGTAACTCACATTTTTAAAATATTAGGTGTTCAACCACATGGGGCAGTCCAACGCTTAATATGTGCATATAGTGATGCTTTGGGACTCTGTTGAACGCCTTATATTCTATATGAACTGTGTAAGTACGATAGTTTGGCTGTAACTGACATTTTTGGAATATTAGGTGTTCAACCACATGGGGCAGTCCAACGCTTAATATGTGATTATATTATTGCTTTGGGACTCTGTATAACACTACATATTCAATATGAACTGCGTGCCTACCATAGTTTGGCTGTAGCTGACATTTTTGGAATATTAAGTGTTCAACAATATGGGGCGGTCCAACGCTTAATATGTGATTATATTAATGCTTTAGGACTCTTTATAAAGCTGCATATACAATATGAACCATGTGTCTCTAACAGTTTGGCTGTAACTCACATTTTTAAAATATTAGGTGTTCAACCACATGGGGCAGTCCAACGCTTAATATGTGCATATAGTGATGCTTTGGGACACTGTTGAACGCTTTATATTCCATATGAACTGTGCAAGTACGATAGTTTGGCTGTAACTGAAATTTTTGGAATATTAGGTGTTCAACATTATGGGGCGGTCCAACGCTTAATATGTGATTATATTAATGCTTTAGGACTCTGTATAAAGCTGCATATACAATATGAACCATGTGTCTCTAACAGTTTGGCTGTAACTCACATTTTTGGAATATTAGGTGTTCAACCGCATAGGGCAGTCCAACGCTTAATATGTGCATATTGTGATGCTTTGGGACTCTGTTGAAGGCCTCATATTCCATATGAACTGTGTGAGTACGATAGTTTGGCTATAATTGACATTTTTGAAATATTAGGTGTTTAACCATATGGGTAGTCCAACGCTTAATATGTGATTATATTATTTCTTTGGGACTCTATAACGCTGCATATACAATATGAACCATGTGCCTCTAACAGTTTGGCTGTAACTGACATTTTCGGAATATTAGGTGTTCAACAATATGGGGCAGTCCAACGCTTAATATGTGAGTATAGTGATGTTTTGGGACTCTGTTGAACGCCTCATATTTCATATGAACTGTGCAAGTACGATAGTATGGCTGTAACTGACATTTTTGAAATATTAGGTGTTTAACCATATGGGGCAGTCCAACGCTTAATATGTGCATATAGTAATGCTTTGGGACTCTGTATAGCGCCTCATATTCAATATGAACTGCGTGCCTACCATAGTTTGGCTGTAACTGACATTTTTGGAATATTAGGTGTTCAACATTATAGGGCGTTCCAACGCTTAATATGTGATTATATTAATGCTTTGGGACTCTGTATAAAGCTGCATATACAATATGAACCATGAGTCTTTAACAGTTTGGCTGTAACTCACATTTTTGGAATATTAGGTGTTCAACCACATGGGGCAGTCCAACGCTTAATATGTGATTATATTATTGCTTTGGGACTCTGTATAACACTACATATTCAATATGAACTGCGTGCCTACCATAGTTTGGCTGTAGCTGACATTTTTGGAATATTAAGTGTTCAACAATATGGGGCGGTCCAACGCTTAATATGTGATTATATTAATGCTTTAGGACTCTGTATAAAGCTGCATATACAATATGAACCATGTGTCTCTAACAGTTTGGCTGTAACTCACATTTTTGGAATATTAGGTGTTCAACCGCATAGGGCAGTCCAACGCTTAATATGTGCATATTGTGATGCTTTGGGACTCTGTTGAAGGCCTCATATTCCATATGAACTGTGTGAGTACGATAGTTTGGCTATAATTGACATTTTTGAAATATTAGGTGTTTAACCATATGGGTAGTCCAACGCTTAATATGTGATTATATTATTTCTTTGGGACTCTATAACGCTGCATATACAATATGAACCATGTGCCTCTAACAGTTTGGCTGTAACTGACATTTTCGGAATATTAGGTGTTCAACATTATAGGGCGTTCCAACGCTTAATATGTGATTATATTAATGCTTTGGGACTCTGTATAAAGCTGCATATACAATATGAACCATGAGTCTTTAACAGTTTGGCTGTAACTCACATTTTTGGAATATTAGGTGTTCAACCACATGGGGCAGTCCAACGCTTAATATGTGATTATATTATTGCTTTGGGACTCTGTATAACACTACATATTCAATATGAACTGCGTGCCTACCATAGTTTGGCTGTAGCTGACATTTTTGGAATATTAAGTGTTCAACAATATGGGGCGGTCCAACGCTTAATATGTGATTATATTAATGCTTTAGGACTCTTTATAAAGCTGCATATACAATATGAACCATGTGTCTCTAACAGTTTGGCTGTAACTCACATTTTTAAAATATTAGGTGTTCAACCACATGGGGCAGTCCAACGCTTAATATGTGCATATAGTGATGCTTTGGGACACTGTTGAACGCTTTATATTCCATATGAACTGTGCAAGTACGATAGTTTGGCTGTAACTGAAATTTTTGGAATATTATGTGTTCAACATTATGGGGCGGTCCAACGCTTAATATGTGATTATATTAATGCTTTAGGACTCTGTATAAAGCTGCATATACAATATGAACCATGTGTCTCTAACAGTTTGGCTGTAACTCACATTTTTGGAATATTAGGTGTTCAACCGCATAGGGCAGTCCAACGCTTAATATGTGCATATTGTGATGCTTTGGGACTCTGTTGAAGGCCTCATATTCCATATGAACTGTGTGAGTACGATAGTTTGGCTATAATTGACATTTTTGAAATATTAGGTGTTTAACCATATGGGTAGTCCAACGCTTAATATGTGATTATATTATTTCTTTGGGACTCTATAACGCTGCATATACAATATGAACCATGTGCCTCTAACAGTTTGGCTGTAACTGACATTTTCGGAATATTAGGTGTTCAACAATATGGGGCAGTCCAACGCTTAATATGTGAGTATAGTGATGTTTTGGGACTCTGTTGAACGCCTCATATTTCATATGAACTGTGCAAGTACGATAGTATGGCTGTAACTGACATTTTTGAAATATTAGGTGTTTAACCATATGGGGCAGTCCAACGCTTAATATGTGCATATAGTAATGCTTTGGGACTCTGTATAGCGCCTCATATTCAATATGAACTGCGTGCCTACCATAGTTTGGCTGTAACTGACATTTTTGGAATATTAGGTGTTCAACATTATAGGGCGTTCCAACGCTTAATATGTGATTATATTAATGCTTTGGGACTCTGTATAAAGCTGCATATACAATATGAACCATGAGTCTTTAACAGTTTGGCTGTAACTCACATTTTTGGAATATTAGGTGTTCAACCACATGGGGCAGTCCAACGCTTAATATGTGATTATATTATTGCTTTGGGACTCTGTATAACACTACATATTCAATATGAACTGCGTGCCTACCATATTTTGACTGTAGCTGACATTTTTGGAATATTAGGTGTTCAACATTATGGGGCGGTCCATCGCTTAATATGTGATTATATTAATGCTTAAGGACTCTGTATAAAGCTGCATATACAATTTGAACCATGTGCCTCTAACAGTTTGGCTGTAACTGACATTTTCGGAATATTAGGTGTTCTACCACATGGGGCAGTTCAACGCATAATATGTGCATATAGTGATGTTTTGGGACTCTGTTGAACGCCTCATATTCAATATGAACTGTGTGCCTACGATAGTATGGCTGTAACTGACATTTTTGAAATATTAGGTGTTTAACCATATGGGGCAGTCCAACGCTTAATATGTGATTATATTATTGCTTTGGGGCTCTGTATAAAGCTGCATATACAATATGAAACATGTGTCTCTAACAGTTTGGCAGTAACTCACATTTTTGGAATATTAGGTGTTCAACCGCATAGGGCAGTCCAACGCTTAATATGTGCATATTGTGATGCTTTGGGACTCTGTTGAAGGCCTCATATTCCATATGAACTGTGTGAGTACGATAGTATGTCTGTAACTGACATTTTTGAAATATTAGGTGCTTAACCATATGGGGCAGTCCAACGCTTAATATGTGATTATATTATTTCTTTGGGACTCTATAACGCTGCATATACAATATGAACCATGTGCCTCTAACAGTTTGGCTGTAACTGACATTTTCGGAATATTAGGTGTTCAACCACATGGGGCAGTTCAACGCATAATATGTGCATATAGTGATGCTTTGGGACTCTGTTAAACGCCTCATATTCCATATGAACTGTGTGAGTACGATAGTTTGGCTGTAATTGACATTTTTGAAATATTAGGTGTTCAACCACATGGGGCAGTCCAACGCTTAATATGTGATTTCATTATTTCTTTGGGACTCTGTATAACGCTGCATATACAATATAAACCATGTGCCTCTAATAGTTTAGCTGTAATTCACATTTTTGAAATATTAGGTGTTTAACCATATGGGGCAGTCCAACGCTTAATATGTGAGTATAGTGATGTTTTGGGACTCTGTTTAACTCCTCCTATTCAATATGAACTGTGTGCCTAAGATAGTATGGCTGACATTTTTGGAATATTAGGTGTTCAACCACATGGGGCAGTCCAACGCTTAATATGTGATTATATTATTGCTTTGGGACTCTGTATAACACTACATATTCAATATGAACTGCGTGCCTACCATAGTTTGGCTGTAGCAGACATTTTTGGAATATTAAGTGTTCAACAATAAGGGGCGGGCCAACGCTTAATATGTGATTATATTAATGCTTTAGGACTCTGTATAATGCTGCATATACAATATGAACCATGTGTCTCTAACAGTTTGGCTGTGACTCACATTTTTAAAATATTAGGTGTTCAACCACATGGGGCAGTCCAACGCTTAATATGTGATTATATTATTTCTTTGGGACTCTGTATAACGCTGCATATACAATATAAACCATGTGCCTCTAATAGTTTAGCTGTAATTCACATTTTTGAAATATTAGGTGTTTAACCATATGGGGCAGTCCAACGCCTAATATGTGCATATAGTGATGCTTTGGGACTGTTGAACGCCTCATATTCCATATGAACTGTGTAAGTACGATAGTTTGGCTGTAACTGACATTTTTGGAATATTAGGTGTTCAACATTATGGGGCAGTCCAACGCTTAATATGTGCATATAGTGATGCTTTGGGACTCTGTTGAACGCCTTATATTCCATATGAACTGTGTAAGTACGATAGTTTGACTGTAACTGACATTTTTGGAATATTAGGTGTTCAACAATATGGGGCGGTCCAACGCTTAATATGTGATTATATTAATGCTTTAGGACTCTGTATAAAGCTGCATATACAATATGAACCGTGTGTCTCTAACAGTTTGGCTGTAACTCACATTTTTAAAATATTAGGTGTTCAACCACATGGGGCAGTCCAACGCTTAATATGTGCATATAGTGATGCTTTGGGACTCTGTTGAACGCCTTATATTCTATATGAACTGTGTAAGTACGATAGTTTGGCTGTAACTGACATTTTTGGAATATTAGGTGTTCAACCACATGGGGCAGTCCAACGCTTAATATGTGATTATATTATTGCTTTGGGACTCTGTATAACACTACATATTCAATATGAACTGCGTGCCTACTATAGTTTGGCTGTAGCAGACATTTTTGGAATATTAAGTGTTCAACAATATGGGGCGGTCCAACGCTTAATATGTGAATATATTAATGCTTTAGGACTCTGTATAATGCTGCATATACAATATGAACCATGTGTCTCTAACAGTTTGGCTGTGACTCACATTTTTAAAATATTAGGTGTTCAACCACATGGGGCAGTCCAACGCTTAAAATGTGCATATTGTGATGCTTTGGGACTCTGTTAAACTCCTCATATTCCATATGAACTGTGCGAGTACGATAGTTTGGCTGTATCTGACATTTTTGAAATATTAGGTGTTTAACCTTATGGGGCAGTCCAACGCTTAATATGTGATTATATTATTGCTTTGGGACTCTGTATAACACTACATATTCAATATGAACTGCGTGCCTACCATAGTTTGGCTGTAGCAGACAATTTTTGGAATATTAAGTGTTCAACAATATGGGGCGGTCCAACGCTTAATATGTGTTTATATTAACGCTTTAGGACTCTGTATAATGCTGCATATACAATATAAACCATGTGTCTCTAACAGTTTGGCTGTGACTCACATTTTTAAAATATTAGGTGTTCAACCACATGGGGCAGTCCAACGCTTAATATGTGCATATAGTGATGCTTTGGGACTCTGTTGAACGCCTTATATTCCATATGAACTGTGTAAGTACGATAGTTTGGCTGTCACTGACATTTTTGGAATATTAGGTGTTCAACATTATGGGGCGGTCCAACGCTTAATATGTGATTATATTAATGCTTTAGGACTCTGTATAACGCTGCATATACAATATGAACCATGTGTCTCTAACAGTTTGGCTGTGACTCACATTTTTAAAATATTAGGTGTTCAACCACATGGGGCAGTCCAACGCTTAAT
Source organism: Silvanus unidentatus (assembly GCA_963930825.1). Classification (NCBI taxonomy): domain Eukaryota; kingdom Metazoa; phylum Arthropoda; class Insecta; order Coleoptera; family Silvanidae; genus Silvanus; species Silvanus unidentatus. The sequence continues at coordinate 10,023,091 of OZ005760.1, read as the reverse complement.
ATGTGCATATAGTGATGCTTTGGGACTCTGTTGAACGCCTTATATTCCATATGAACTGTGTAAGTACGATAGTTTGGCTGTAACTGACATTTTTGGAATATTAGGTGTTCAACCACATGGGGCAGTCCAACGCTTAATATGTGCATATAGTGATGCTTTGGGACTCTGTTGAACGCCTTATATTCCATATGAACTGTGTAAGTACGATAGTTTGGCTGTAACTGACATTTTTGGAATATTAGGTGTTCAACATTATGGGGCGGTCCAACGCTTCATATGTGATTATATTAATGCTTTAGGACTCTGTTTAACGCTGCATATACAATATGAACCATGTGCTGCTAACAGTTTTGCTGTAACTGACATTTTTGGAATATTAGGAGTTTAACATTATGGGGCAGTCCAACGCCTAATATGTGCATATAGTGATGCTTTGGGACTCTGTTGAACGCCTTATATTCCATATGAACTGTGTAAGTACGATAGTTTGGCTGTAACTGACATTTTTGGAATATTAGGTGTTCAACATTATGGGGCGGTCCAACGCTTAATATGTGATTATATTAATGCTTTAGGACTCTGTATAAAGCTGCATATACAATATAAACCATGTGTCTCTAACAGTTTGGCTGTAACTGACATTTTCGGAATATTAGGTGTTCAACCACATGGGGCAGTTCAACGCATAATATGTGCATATATGATGTTTTGGGACTCTGTTGAACGCCTCATATTCAATATGAACTGTGTGCCTACGATAGTATGGCTGTAACTGACATTTTTGTAATATTAGGTGTTTAACCATATGGGGCAGTCCAACGCTTAATATGTGATTATATTATTGCTTTGGGGCTCTGTATAAAGCTGCATATACAATATGAAACATGTGTCTCTAACAGTTTGGCTGTAACTCACATTTTTGGAATATTAGGTGTTCAACCGCATAGGGCAGTCCAACGCTTAATATGTGCATATTGTGATGCTTTGGGACTCTGTTGAAGGCCTCATATTCCATATGAACTGTGTGAGTACGATAGTATGTCTGTAACTGACATTTTTGAAATATTAGGTGCTTAACCATATGGGGCAGTCCAACGCTTAATATGTGATTATATTATTTCTTTGGGACTCTATAACGCTGCATATACAATATGAACCATGTGCCTCTAACAGTTTGGCTGTAACTGACATTTTCGGAATATTAGGTGTTCAACCACATGGGGCAGTTCAACGCATAATATGTGCATATAGTGATGCTTTGGGACTCTGTTAAACGCCTCATATTCCATATGAACTGTGTGAGTACGATAGTTTGGCTGTAATTGACATTTTTGAAATATTAGGTGTTCAACCACATGGGGCAGTCCAACGCTTAATATGTGATTTCATTATTTCTTTGGGACTCTGTATAACGCTGCATATACAATATAAACCATGTGCCTCTAATAGTTTAGCTGTAATTCACATTTTTGAAATATTAGGTGTTTAACCATATGGGGCAGTCCAACGCTTAATATGTGAGTATAGTGATGTTTTGGGACTCTGTTTAACTCCTCCTATTCAATATGAACTGTGTGCCTAAGATAGTATGGCTGACATTTTTGGAATATTAGGTGTTCAACCACATGGGGCAGTCCAACGCTTAATATGTGATTATATTATTGCTTTGGGACTCTGTATAACACTACATATTCAATATGAACTGCGTGCCTACCATAGTTTGGCTGTAGCAGACATTTTTGGAATATTAAGTGTTCAACAATAAGGGGCGGGCCAACGCTTAATATGTGATTATATTAATGCTTTAGGACTCTGTATAATGCTGCATATACAATATGAACCATGTGTCTCTAACAGTTTGGCTGTGACTCACATTTTTAAAATATTAGGTGTTCAACCACATGGGGCAGTCCAACGCTTAATATGTGATTATATTATTTCTTTGGGACTCTGTATAACGCTGCATATACAATATAAACCATGTGCCTCTAATAGTTTAGCTGTAATTCACATTTTTGAAATATTAGGTGTTTAACCATATGGGGCAGTCCAACGCCTAATATGTGCATATAGTGATGCTTTGGGACTGTTGAACGCCTCATATTCCATATGAACTGTGTAAGTACGATAGTTTGGCTGTAACTGACATTTTTGGAATATTAGGTGTTCAACATTATGGGGCAGTCCAACGCTTAATATGTGCATATAGTGATGCTTTGGGACTCTGTTGAACGCCTTATATTCCATATGAACTGTGTAAGTACGATAGTTTGACTGTAACTGACATTTTTGGAATATTAGGTGTTCAACAATATGGGGCGGTCCAACGCTTAATATGTGATTATATTAATGCTTTAGGACTCTGTATAAAGCTGCATATACAATATGAACCGTGTGTCTCTAACAGTTTGGCTGTAACTCACATTTTTAAAATATTAGGTGTTCAACCACATGGGGCAGTCCAACGCTTAATATGTGCATATAGTGATGCTTTGGGACTCTGTTGAACGCCTTATATTCTATATGAACTGTGTAAGTACGATAGTTTGGCTGTAACTGACATTTTTGGAATATTAGGTGTTCAACCACATGGGGCAGTCCAACGCTTAATATGTGATTATATTATTGCTTTGGGACTCTGTATAACACTACATATTCAATATGAACTGCGTGCCTACTATAGTTTGGCTGTAGCAGACATTTTTGGAATATTAAGTGTTCAACAATATGGGGCGGTCCAACGCTTAATATGTGAATATATTAATGCTTTAGGACTCTGTATAATGCTGCATATACAATATGAACCATGTGTCTCTAACAGTTTGGCTGTGACTCACATTTTTAAAATATTAGGTGTTCAACCACATGGGGCAGTCCAACGCTTAAAATGTGCATATTGTGATGCTTTGGGACTCTGTTAAACTCCTCATATTCCATATGAACTGTGCGAGTACGATAGTTTGGCTGTATCTGACATTTTTGAAATATTAGGTGTTTAACCTTATGGGGCAGTCCAACGCTTAATATGTGATTATATTATTGCTTTGGGACTCTGTATAACACTACATATTCAATATGAACTGCGTGCCTACCATAGTTTGGCTGTAGCAGACAATTTTTGGAATATTAAGTGTTCAACAATATGGGGCGGTCCAACGCTTAATATGTGTTTATATTAACGCTTTAGGACTCTGTATAATGCTGCATATACAATATAAACCATGTGTCTCTAACAGTTTGGCTGTGACTCACATTTTTAAAATATTAGGTGTTCAACCACATGGGGCAGTCCAACGCTTAATATGTGCATATAGTGATGCTTTGGGACTCTGTTGAACGCCTTATATTCCATATGAACTGTGTAAGTACGATAGTTTGGCTGTCACTGACATTTTTGGAATATTAGGTGTTCAACATTATGGGGCGGTCCAACGCTTAATATGTGATTATATTAATGCTTTAGGACTCTGTATAACGCTGCATATACAATATGAACCATGTGTCTCTAACAGTTTGGCTGTGACTCACATTTTTAAAATATTAGGTGTTCAACCACATGGGGCAGTCCAACGCTTAATATGTGCATATAGTGATGCTTTGGGACTCTGTTGAACGCCTTATATTCCATATGAACTGTGTAAGTACGATAGTTTGGCTGTAACTGACATTTTTGGAATATTAGGTGTTCAACCACATGGGGCAGTCCAACGCTTAATATGTGCATATAGTGATGCTTTGGGACTCTGTTGAACGCCTTATATTCCATATGAACTGTGTAAGTACGATAGTTTGGCTGTAACTGACATTTTTGGAATATTAGGTGTTCAACATTATGGGGCGGTCCAACGCTTCATATGTGATTATATTAATGCTTTAGGACTCTGTTTAACGCTGCATATACAATATGAACCATGTGCTGCTAACAGTTTTGCTGTAACTGACATTTTTGGAATATTAGGAGTTTAACATTATGGGGCAGTCCAACGCCTAATATGTGCATATAGTGATGCTTTGGGACTCTGTTGAACGCCTTATATTCCATATGAACTGTGTAAGTACGATAGTTTGGCTGTAACTGACATTTTTGGAATATTAGGTGTTCAACATTATGGGGCGGTCCAACGCTTAATATGTGATTATATTAATGCTTTAGGACTCTGTATAAAGCTGCATATACAATATAAACCATGTGTCTCTAACAGTTTGGCTGTAACTGACATTTTCGGAATATTAGGTGTTCAACCACATGGGGCAGTTCAACGCATAATATGTGCATATATGATGTTTTGGGACTCTGTTGAACGCCTCATATTCAATATGAACTGTGTGCCTACGATAGTATGGCTGTAACTGACATTTTTGTAATATTAGGTGTTTAACCATATGGGGCAGTCCAACGCTTAATATGTGATTATATTATTGCTTTGGGGCTCTGTATAAAGCTGCATATACAATATGAAACATGTGTCTCTAACAGTTTGGCTGTAACTCACATTTTTGGAATATTAGGTGTTCAACCGCATAGGGCAGTCCAACGCTTAATATGTGCATATTGTGATGCTTTGGGACTCTGTTGAAGGCCTCATATTCCATATGAACTGTGTGAGTACGATAGTATGTCTGTAACTGACATTTTTGAAATATTCGGTGCTTAACCATATGGGGCAGTCCAACGCTTAATATGTGATTATATTATTTCTTTGGGACTCTATAACGCTGCATATACAATATGAACCATGTGCCTCTAACAGTTTGGCTGTAACTGACATTTTCGGAATATTAGGTGTTCAACCACATGGGGCAGTTCAACGCATAATATGTGCATATAGTGATGCTTTGGGACTCTGTTAAACGCCTCATATTCCATATGAACTGTGTGAGTACGATAGTTTGGCTGTAATTGACATTTTTGAAATATTAGGTGTTCAACCACATGGGGCAGTCCAACGCTTAATATGTGCATATAGTGATGCTTTGGGACACTGTTGAACGCCTTATATTCCATATGAACTGTGCGAGTACGATAGTTTGGCTGTATCTGACATTTTTGAAATATTAGGTGTTTAACCTTATGGGGCAGTCCAACGCTTAATATGTGATTATATTATTGCTTTGGGACTCTGTATAACACTACATATTCAATATGAACTGCGTGCCTACCATAGTTTGGCTGTAGCAGACATTTTTGGAATATTAAGTGTTCAACAATATGGGGCGGTCCAACGCTTAATATGTGATTATATTAACGCTTTAGGACTCTGTATAATGCTGCATATACAATATGAACCATGTGTCTCTAACAGTTTGGCTGTAACTCACATTTTTAAAATATTAGGTGTTCAACCACATGGGGCAGTCCAACGCTTAATATGTGCATATAGTGATGCTTTGGGACACTGTTGAACGCCTTATATTCCATATGAACTGTGTAAGTACGATAGTTTGGCTGTAACTGACATTTTTGGAATATTAGGTGTTCAACATTATGGGGCGGTCCAACGCTTAATATGTGATTATATTAATGCTTTAGGACTCTGTATAAAGCTGCATATACAATATGAACCATGTGTCTCTAACAGTTTGGCTGTAACTCACATTTTTGGAATATTAGGAGATCAACCGCATGGGGCAGTCCAACGCATAATATGTGCATATTGTGATGCTTTGGGACTCTGTTGAACGCCTCATATTCCATATGAACTGTGTGAGTACGATAGTTTGGCTATAATTGACATTTTTGAAATATTAGGTGTTTAACCATATGGGGCAGTCCAACGCTTAATATGTTCATATAGTGATATTTTGGGACTCTGTTGAACGCCTCATATTCAATATGAACTGTGTGCCTACGATAGGACGGCTGTAACTGACACTTTTGAAATATTAGGTGTTTAACCATATGGGGCAGTCCAACGCTTAATATGTGAATATAGTAATGCTTTGGGACTCTGTATAGCGCCTCATATTCAATATGAACTGCGTGCCTACCATAGTTTGGCTGTAGCTGACATTTTTGGAATATTAGGTGTTCAACATTATGGGGCGGTCCATCGCTTAATATGTGATTATATTATTGCTTTGGCACTCTGTATAACACTACATATTCAATATGAACTGCGTGCCTACCATAGTTTGGCTGTAGCTGACATTTTTGGAATATTAGGTGTTCAACATTATAGGGCGTTCCAACGCTTAATATGTGATTATATTATTGCTTTGGGACTCTGTATAACACTACATATTCAATATGAACTGCGTGCCTACCATATTTTGGCTGTAGCTGACATTTTTGGAATATTAGGTGTTCAACATTATGGGGCGGTCCATCGCTTAATATGTGATTATATTAATGCTTAAGGACTCTGTATAAAGCTGCATATACAATATGAACCATGTGCCTCTAACAGTTTGGCTGTAACTGACATTTTCGGAATATTAGGTGTTCAACCACATGGGGCAGTTCAACGCATAATATGTGCATATAGTGATATTTTGGGACTCTGTTGAACGCCTCATATTCAATATGAACTGTGTGCCTACGATAGTATGGCTGTAACTGACATTTTTGTAATATTAGGTGTTTAACCATATGGAGCAGTCCAACGCTTAATATGTGATTATATTATTGCTTTGGGGCTCTGTATAAAGCTGCATATACAATATGAAACATGTGTCTAACAGTTTGGCTGTAACTCACATTTTTGGAATATTAGGTGTTCAACCGCATAGGGCAGTCCAACGCTTAATATGTGCATATTGTGATGCTTTGGGACTCTGTTGAAGGCCTCATATTCCATATGAACTGTGTGAGTACGATAGTATGTCTGTAACTGACATTTTTGAAATATTAGGTGCTTAACCATATGGGGCAGTCCAACGCTTAATATGTGATTATATTATTTCTTTGGGACTCTATAACGCTGCATATACAATATGAACCATGTGCCTCTAACAGTTTGGCTGTAACTGACATTTTCGGAATATTAGGTGTTCAACCACATGGGGCAGTTCAACGCATAATATGTGCATATAGTGGTGCTTTGGGACTCTGTTGAACGCCTCATGTTCCATATGAACTGTGTGAGTACGATAGTTTGGCTGTAATTGACATTTTTGAAATATTAGGTGTTCAACCACATGGGGCAGTCCAACGGTTAATATGTGCATATAGTGATGCTTTGGGACTCTGTTGAACGCCTTATATTCTATATGCACTGTGTAAGTACGATAGTTTGGCTGTAACTGTCATTTTTGGAATATTAGGTGTTCAACCACATGGGGCAGTCCAACGCTTAATATGTGATTATATTATTGCTTTGGGACTCTGTATAACGCTGCATATACAATATGAACCATGTGCCTCTAACAGTTTGGCTGTATCTGACATTTTTGGAATATTAGGTGTTCAACCACATGGGGCAGTCCAACGCTTAATATGTGAGTATAGTGATGTTTTGGGACTCTGTTGAACGCCTCATATTTCGTTTGAACTGTGTGAGTACGATAGTATGGCTGAAGCTGACATTTTTGGAATATTAGGTGTTCAACCACAAGGGGCAGTCCAACGCTTAATATCAGATTACATTATTGCTTTGGGACTCTGTTGAACTCCTCATATTCAATTTGAACTGCGTGCCTACCATAGTTTGGCTGTAGCTGACATTTTTGGAATATTAGGTGTTCAACATTATAGGGCGGTCCAACGCTTAACATGTGAATATATTAATTCTTTGGGACTCTGTATAAAGCTGCATAAACAATATGAACCATGTGTCTTTAACAGTTTGGCTGTAACTCACATTTTTGGAATATTAGGTGTTCAACCACATGGGGCAGTCCAACGCTTAATATGAGATTATATTATTGCTTTGGGACTCTGTTGAACACCTCATATTCAATATGAACTGCGTGCCTACCATAGTTTGGCTGTAGCTGACATTTTTGGAATATTAGGTGTTCAACATTATAGGGCAGTCCAACGCTTAACATGTGAATATATTAATGCTTTGGGACTCCGTATAACACTACATATTCAATATGAACTGCGTGCCTTCCATAGTTTGGCTGTAGCTGAGATTTTTGGAATATTAAGTGTTCAACATTATGGGGCGGTCCAACGCTTAACATGTGATTATATTAATGCTTTAGGACTCTGTATAAAGCTGCATATACAATATAAACCATCTTATTAAGCGTTGGACTGCCCCATGTAATTGAACACCTAATATTCCATAAATGTCAGTTACAGCCAAACTATCAGAGGCACAGAGTTCATTTTGTATAAGCAGCGTTATACAGAGGCCCAAAGCATTAATATAGACACTTATTAAGCGTTGGACTGCCCCATGTTGCTGATCACCTAATATTCCAAAAATGTCCGTTACAGCCAAACTATTAGAGACACAAAGTTTATACTGTATATGCAGCGTTATAGAGAGTCCCAAAGCAATAAGATAATCACATATTAAGCGTTAGACTGCAGCATGTGGTTGAACACCTCTTATTCCAAAAGTGTCCGTTACAGCCAAACTATTAGAGGCACAAAGTTCATATCGAATATGCAACGTTTTACAGTGGCCCAAAGCATTAATATAGTCACTTATTAGGCGTTGGACTGCCCCATGTGGTTGAACTCCTAATATTCCAAAAGTGTCCGTTACAGCCAAACTATTAGAGGCACAAAATTCATATCGAATATGCAACGTTTTACAGAGGCCCAAAGCATTAATATAGTCACTTATTAAGCGTTGGACTGCCCCATGTGGCTGAACACCTAATATTCCAAAAATGTCCGTTACAGCCTAACTATTAGAGGCACAGTGCTCATTTTGAATATGGAGCGTTATACAGAGTGTTAAAGCATTAATATAATCAAATATTAAGCATTGGACTGCAACATGTGTTTGAACACATAATATTCCAAAAGTGTCCGTTACAGCCAAACTATTAGAGGCACAGAGTTCATATTGTATATGCAGCGTTATACAGAGGCCCAAAGCATTACTATAACCACATATTAAGCGATCGACAACCCCATGTTGTTGAACACCTAATATTCGAAAAATGTCAGTTACAGCCTAACTATAAAAGGCACAGAGTTCATACTGTATATGCAGCGTTATACAGAGTCCCAAAGAAATAAGATAATCACATATTAAGCGTTGGACTGCCCCATGTGGTTGAACACCTAATATTCCAAAAGTGTCCGTTACAGCCAAACTATTAGAGGCACAAAGTTCATATCGAATATGCAGCGTTTTACAGAGGCCCAAAGCATTAATATTGTCACTTATTGAGCGTTGGACTGCTCCATGTGGCTGAACACCTAATATTCCAAAAATGTCCGTTACAGCCAAACTATTAGAGGCACAGTGCTCATTTGGATATGCAGCGTTATACAGAGTCCCAAAGCATTACTATAACCACATATTAAGCGATCGACAACCCCATGTTGTTGAACACCTAATATTCCAAGAATGTCAGTTACAGCCTAACTATAAAAGGCACAGAGTTCATACTGTATATGCAGCGTTATACAGAGTCCCAAAGCATTAATATAATCACATATTAAGCGTTGGACTGCCCCATGTGGTTGAACACCTAATATTCCAAAAGTGTCCGTTACAGCCAAACTATTAGAGGCACAAAGTTCATATCGAATATGCAGCGTTTTACAGAGGCCAAAAGCATTAATATAATCACATATTAAGCGTTGGACTTCCCCATGTGGTTGAACACCTAATATTCCAAAAATGTCCGTTACATCCAAACTATTAGAGGCACAGTGCTCATTTTGTATATGCAGCGTTATACTGAGTCCCAAAGCATTACTATAACCACATATAAAGCGATCGACAACCCCATGTTGTTGAACACCTAATATTCGAAAAATGTCAGTTACAGCAAAACTATTAGAGGCACAGTGCTCATTTTGTATAAGCAGCGTCATTCAGAGGCCCAAAGCATTAATATAGTCATTTATTAAGCGTTGGACTGCCCCATGTTGTTGAACACCTAATATTCGAAAAATGTCAGTTACAGCCTAACTATAAAAGGCACAGAGTTCATACTGTATATGCAGCGTTATACAGAGTCCTAAAGCATTAATATAGTCACTTATTAAGCGTTGGACTGCCCCATGTGGTTAAACACCTAATATTCCAAAAGTGTCCGTTACAGCCAAACTATTAGAGGCACAAAGTTCATATCGAATATGCAACGTTTTACAGAGGCACAAAGCATTAATATAGTCACTTATTAAGCGTTGGACTGCCCCATGTGGTTAAACACCTAATATTCCAAAAGTTTCCGTTATAGTTAAACTATTAGAGGCACAAAGTTCATATCGAATATGCAGCGTTTTACAGAGTCCCAAAGCATTAATATAGACACTTATTAAGCGTTGGACTGCCCCATGTTGCTGAACACCTAATATTCCAAAAATGTCCGTTACAGCCAAACTATTAGAGGCACAGTGCTCATTTTGTATAGGCAGCGCTATACAGAGGCCCAAAGCATTAATATAGTCATTTATTAAGCGTTGGACTGCCCCATGTTGTTGAACACCTAATATTCGAAAAATGTCAGTTACAGCCTAACTATAAAAGGCACAGAGTTCATACTGTATATGCAGCGTTATACAGAGTCCTAAAGCATTAATATAGTCACTTATTAAGCGTTGGACTGCCCCATGTGGTTAAACACCTAATATTCCAAAAGTGTCCGTTACAGCCAAACTATTAGAGGCACAAAGTTCATACTGTATATGCAGCGTTATACAGAGTCCCAAAGCAATAAGATAATCACATATTAAGCGTTGGACTGCCCCATGTGGTTGAACACCTAATATTCCAAAACTGTCCGTTTCAGCCAAACTATTAGACGCACAAAGTTCATATCGAATATGCAGCGTTTTACAGAGGCCCAAAGCATTAATATAATCACATATTAAGCGTTAGACTGCAGCATGTGGTTGAACACCTCTTATTCCAAAAGTGTCCGTTACAGCCAAACTATTAGAGGCACAAAGTTCATATCGAATATGCAGCGTTTTACAGAGGCCCAAAGCATTAATATAGTCACTTATTAAGCGTTGGACTGCCCCATGTGGTTGAACACCTAATATTCCAAAAATGTCCGTTACAGCTAAACTATTAAAAGCTCAAAGTTCATATAGAATATGCAGCGTTTTACAGAGACCCAAAACATTAATATAGTCACTTATTAAGCATTGGACTGCTCCATGTGGTTAAACAACTAATATTCTAAATGTGTCCGTTACAGCCAAACTATTAGAGGCACAAAGTTCATATCGAATATGCAGCGTTTTACAGAGGCCCAAAGCATTAATATTGTCACTTATTGAGCGTTGGACTGCTCCATGTGGCTGAACACCTAATATTCCAAAAATGTCCGTTACAGCCAAACTATTAGAGGCACAGTGCTCATTTTGTATATGCAGCGTTATACAGAGTCCCAAAGCATTACTATAACCACATATTAAGCGATCGACAACCCAATGTTGTTGAACACCTAATATTCCAAGAATGTCAGTTACAGCCTAACTATAAAAGGCACAGAGTTCATACTGTATATGCAGCGTTATACAGAGTCCCAAAGCATTAATATAATCAAATATTAAGCATTGGACTGCCCCATGTGATTGAACACCTAATATTCCAAAAATGTCCGTTACAGCCAAACTATTAGAGGCACAAAGTTTATATTGTTTATACAGCGTTATCCAGAGGCCAAAAGCATTAATATAATCACATATTAAGCGTTGGACTTCCCCATGTGGTTGAACACCTAATATTCCAAAAATGTCCGTTACATCCAAACTATTAGAGGCACAGTGCTCATTTTGTATATGCAGCGTTATACTGAGTCCCAAAGCATTACTATAACCACATATAAAGCGATCGACAACCCCATGTTGTTGAACACCTAATATTCGAAAAATGTCAGTTACAGCAAAACTATTAGAGGCACAGTGCTCATTTTGTATAAGCAGCGTCATTCAGAGGCCCAAAGCATTAATATAGTCACTTATTAAGCGTTGGACTGCCCCATGTGGTTGAACACATAATATTCCAAAAATGTCAGTTACAGCCTAACTTTAAAAGGCACAGAGTTCATACTGTATATGCAGCGTTATACAGAGTCCCAAAGCAATAAGATAATCACATATTAAGCGTTGGACTGCCCCATGTGGTTGAACACCTAATATTCCAAATATGTCAGTAACAGCCAAGCTATAAGAATCACAGAGTTCATACTGTATATGCAGCGTTATACAGAGTCCCTAAGCATTAATATAATCACATATTAAGCGTTAGACTGCAGCATGTGGTTGAACACCTCTTATTCCAAAAGTGTCCGTTACAGCCAAACTATTAGAGGCACAAAGTTCATATCGAATATGCAGCGTTTTACAGAGGCCCAAAGCATTAATATAGTCACTTATTAAGCGTTGGACTGCCCCATGTGGTTGAACACCTAATATTCCAAAAATGTCCGTTACAGCTAAACTATTAAAAGCACAAAGTTCATATAGAATATGCAGCGTTTTACAGAGACCCAAAACATTAATATAGTCACTTATTAAGCATTGGACTGCTCCATGTGGTTAAACAACTAATATTCTAAATGTGTCCGTTACATCCAAACTATTAGAGGCACAAAAGTTCATGTCGAAAATGCAACGTTTTACAGAGGCACAAAGCATTAATATAGTCACTTATTAAGCGTTGGACTGCTCCATGTGGTTAAACACCTAATATTCCAAATGTGTCCGTTGCAGCCAAACTATTAGAGGCACAAAGTTCATATCGAATATGCAACGTTTTACAGAGGCACAAAGCATTAATATAGTCACTTATTAAGCGTTGGACTGCCCCATGTGGTTAAACACCTAATATTCCAAAAGTTTCCGTTACAGCCAAACTATTAGAGGCACAAAGTTCATATCGAATATGCAACGTTTTACAGAGGCACAAAGCATTAATGTAGTCACTTATTAAGCGTTAAACTGCTCCATGTGGTTAAACACCTAATATTCCAAATGTGTCCGTTACAGCCAAACTATTAGAGGCACAAAGTTCATATCGAATATGCAACGTTTCACAGAGGCACAAAGCATTAATATAGTCACTTATTAAGCGTTGGACTGCTCCATGTGGTTAAACACCTAATATTCCAAATGTGTCCGTTACAGCCAAACTATTAGAGGCACAAAGTTCATATCGAATATGCAGCGTTTTACAGAGGCCCAAGGCATTAATATAGTCACTTATTAAGCGTTGGACTGCCCCATGTGGTTGAACACCTAATATTCCAAAAATTTCCGTTACAGCCAAACTATTAGAGGCACAGTGCTCATTTTGTACATGCAGCGTTACACAGAGTCCCAACGCATTACTATAACCACATATAAAGCGATCGACAACCCCATGTTGTTGAACACCTAATATTCCAAAAATGCCAGTTACAGCCTAACTATAAAAGGCACAGAGTTCATACTGTATATGCAGCGTTATACAGAGTCTTAAAGCATTAATATGTCACTTATTAAGCGTTGGGCTGCCCCATGTGGTTAAACACCTAATATTCCAAAAGTGTCCGTTACAGCCAAACTATTAGAGGCACAAAGTTCATATCGAATATGCAGCGTTTTACAGAGGCCCAAAGCATTAATATAGTCACTTATTAAGCGTTGGACTGCCCCATGTGGTTGAACACCTAATATTCCAAAAGTGTCCGTTACAGCCAAACTATTAGAGGCACAAAGTTCATATCGAATATGCAGCGTTTTACAGAGGCCCAAAGCATTAATATAGTCACTTATTAAGCGTTGGACTTCCCCATGTGGTTGAACACCTAATATTCCAAAAATGTCCGTTACAGCCAAACTATTAGAGACACAGAGTTCATACTGTATATGCAGCGTTATACAGAGCCCCTAAGCATTAATATAATCACATATTAAGCGTTGGACTGCAGCATGTGGTTGAACACCTCTTATTCCAAAAGTGTCCGTTACAGCCATACTATTAGAGGCACAAAGTTCATATCGTATATGCAGCGTTATACAGAGGCCCAAAGCATTAATATAGTCACTTATTAAGCGTTGGACTGCCCCATATGGTTGAACACCTAATATTCCAAAAATGTCAGTTACAGCCAAACTATCAGAGGCACAAAGTTCATATCGAATATGCAACGTTTTACAGAGGCCCAAAGCATTAATATAGTCACTTATTAAGCGTTGGACTGCCCCATGTGGTTGAACACCTAATATTCCAAAAATGTCCGTTACAGCCAAACTATTAGAGGCACAAAGTTCATATTGTATATGCAGCGTTATACAGAGGCCCAAAGCATTACTATAACCACATATTAAGCGATCGACAACCCCATGTTGTTGAACACCTAATATTCGAAAAATGTCAGTTACAGCCTAACTATAAAAGGCACAGAGTTCATACTGTATAGCAGCGTTATACAGAGTCCCAAAGCAATAATATAATCACATATTAAGCGTTGGACTGCAACATGTGTTTGAACACATAATATTCCAAAAGTATCCGTTACAGCCAAACTATTAGAGACGCAGTTTTCATATTGTATATGCAGCGTTATACAGAGTCCCAAAGCATTACTATAATCACATATTAAGCGTTGAGCTGCAACATGTGGTTGAACACCTAATATTCCAAAAGTGTCCGTTACAGCCAAACTATTAGAGGCACAGTGCTCATTTTGTATAAGCAGCGTTATACAGAGGCCCAAAGCATTAATATAGTCACTTATTAAGCGTTGGACTGCCCCATGTGGTTGAACACCTAATATTCCAAAAATGTCCGTTACAGCCAAACTATTAGAGGCACAGAGTTCATATCGTATATGCAGCGTTATACAGAGGCCCAAAGCATTAATATAGTCACTTATTAAGCGTTGGACAGCCCCATGTGGTTGAACACCTAATATTCCAAAAGTGTCCGTTACAGCCAAACTATTAGAGGCACAGTGCTCATTTTGTATATGCAGCGTTATACAGAGTCCCAAAGCATTACTATAACCACATATAAAGCGATCGACAACCCCATGTTGTTGAACCCCTAATATTGCAAAAATGTCAGTTACAGCCTAACTTTAAAAGCCACAGAGTTCATACTGTATATGCAGCGTTATTCAGAGTCCCAAAGCATTAATATAATCAAATATTAAGCATTGGACTGCAACATGTGTTTGAACACATAATATTCCAAAAGTGTCCGTTACAGCCATACTATTAGAGGCACAAAGTTCATATCGTATATGCAGCGTTATACAGAGGCCCAAAGCATTAATATAGTCACTTATTAAGCGTTGGAATGCCCCATATGGTTGAACACCTAATATTCCAAAAATGTCAGTTACAGCCTAACTATAAAAGGCACAGAGTTCATACTGTATATGCAGCGTTATACAGAGTCTTAAAGCATTAATATGTCACTTATTAAGCGTTGGGCTGCCCCATGTGGTTAAACACCTAATATTCCAAAAGTGTCCGTTACAGCCAAACTATTAGAGGCACAAAGTTCATATCGAATATGCAGCGTTTTACAGAGGCCCAAAGCATTAATATAGTCACTTATTAAGCGTTGGACTGCCCCATGTGGTTGAACACCTAATATTCCAAAAGTGTCCGTTACAGCCAAACTATTAGAGGCACAAAGTTCATATCGAATATGCAGCGTTTTACAGAGGCCCAAAGCATTAATATAGTCACTTATTAAGCGTTGGACTTCCCCATGTGGTTGAACACCTAATATTCCAAAAATGTCCGTTACAGCCAAACTATTAGAGACACAGAGATCATACTGTATATGCAGCGTTATACAGAGCCCCTAAGCATTAATATAATCACATATTAAGCGTTGGACTGCAGCATGTGGTTGAACACCTCTTATTCCAAAAGTGTCCGTTACAGCCATACTATTAGAGGCACAAAGTTCATATCGTATATGCAGCGTTATACAGAGGCCCAAAGCATTAATATAGTCACTTATTAAGCGTTGGACTGCCCCATATGGTTGAACACCTAATATTCCAAAAATGTCAGTTACAGCCAAACTATCAGAGGCACAAAGTTCATATCGAATATGCAACGTTTTACAGAGGCCCAAAGCATTAATATAGTCACTTATTAAGCGTTGGACTGCCCCATGTGGCTGAACACCTAATATTCCAAAAATGTCCGTTACAGCCAAACTATTAGAGGCACAAAGTTCATATTGTATATGCAGCGTTATACAGAGGCCCAAAGCATTACTATAACCACATATTAAGCGATCGACAACCCCATGTTGTTGAACACCTAATATTCGAAAAATGTCAGTTACAGCCTAACTATAAAAGGCACAGAGTTCATACTGTATAGCAGCGTTATACAGAGTCCCAAAGCAATAATATAATCACATATTAAGCGTTGGACTGCAACATGTGTTTGAACACATAATATTCCAAAAGTATCCGTTACAGCCAAACTATTAGAGACACAGTTTTCATATTGTATATGCAGCGTTATACAGAGTCCCAAAGCATTACTATAATCACATATTAAGCGTTGAGCTGCAACATGTGGTTGAACACCTAATATTCCAAAAGTGTCCGTTACAGCCAAACTATTAGAGGCACAGTGCTCATTTTGTATAAGCAGCGTTATACAGAGGCCCAAAGCATTAATATAGTCACTTATTAAGCGTTGGACTGCCCCAGGTGGTTGAACACCTAATATTCCAAAAATGTCCGTTACAGCCAAACTATTAGAGGCACAGAGTTCATATCGTATATGCAGCGTTATACAGAGGCCCAAAGCATTAATATAGTCACTTATTAAGCGTTGGACAGCCCCATGTGGTTGAACACCTAATATTCCAAAAGTGTCCGTTACAGCCAAACTATTAGAGGCACAGTGCTCATTTTGTATATGCAGCGTTATACAGAGTCCCAAAGCATTACTATAACCACATATAAAGCGATCGACAACCCCATGTTGTTGAACCCCTAATATTGCAAAAATGTCAGTTACAGCCTAACTTTAAAAGCCACAGAGTTCATACTGTATATGCAGCGTTATTCAGAGTCCCAAAGCATTAATATAATCAAATATTAAGCATTGGACTGCAACATGTGTTTGAACACATAATATTCCAAAAGTGTCCGTTACAGCCATACTATTAGAGGCACAAAGTTCATATCGTATATGCAGCGTTATACAGAGGCCCAAAGCATTAATATAGTCACTTATTAAGCGTTGGAATGCCCCATATGGTTGAACACCTAATATTCCAAAAATGTCAGTTACAGCCTAACTATAAAAGGCACAGAGTTCATACTGTATATGCAGCGTTATACAGAGTCTTAAAGCATTAATATGTCACTTATTAAGCGTTGGGCTGCCCCATGTGGTTAAACACCTAATATTCCAAAAGTGTCCGTTACAGCCAAACTATTAGAGGCACAAAGTTCATATCGAATATGCAGCGTTTTACAGAGGCCCAAAGCATTAATATAGTCACTTATTAAGCGTTGGACTGCCCCATGTGGTTGAACACCTAATATTCCAAAAGTGTCCGTTACAGCCAAACTATTAGAGGCACAAAGTTCATATCGAATATGCAGCGTTTTACAGAGGCCCAAAGCATTAATATAGTCACTTATTAAGCGTTGGACTTCCCCATGTGGTTGAACACCTAATATTCCAAAAATGTCCGTTACAGCCAAACTATTAGAGACACAGAGATCATACTGTATATGCAGCGTTATACAGAGCCCCTAAGCATTAATATAATCACATATTAAGCGTTGGACTGCAGCATGTGGTTGAACACCTCTTATTCCAAAAGTGTCCGTTACAGCCATACTATTAGAGGCACAAAGTTCATATCGTATATGCAGCGTTATACAGAGGCCCAAAGCATTAATATAGTCACTTATTAAGCGTTGGACTGCCCCATATGGTTGAACACCTAATATTCCAAAAATGTCAGTTACAGCCAAACTATCAGAGGCACAAAGTTCATATCGAATATGCAACGTTTTACAGAGGCCCAAAGCATTAATATAGTCACTTATTAAGCGTTGGACTGCCCCATGTGGTTGAACACCTAATATTCCAAAAATGTCCGTTACAGCCAAACTATTAGAGGCACAAAGTTCATATTGTATATGCAGCGTTATACAGAGGCCCAAAGCATTACTATAACCACATATTAAGCGATCGACAACCCCATGTTGTTGAACACCTAATATTTGAAAAATGTCAGTTACAGCCTAACTATAAAAGGCACAGAGTTCATACTGTATAGCAGCGTTATACAGAGTCCCAAAGCAATAATATAATCACATATTAAGCGTTGGACTGCAACATGTGTTTGAACACATAATATTCCAAAAGTATCCGTTACAGCCAAACTATTAGAGACACAGTTTTCATATTGTATATGCAGCGTTATACAGAGTCCCAAAGCATTACTATAATCACATATTAAGCGTTGAGCTGCAACATGTGGTTGAACACCTAATATTCCAAATGTGTCCGTTACAGCCAAACTATTAGAGGCACAGTGCTCATTTTGTATAAGCAGCGTTATACAGAGGCCCAAAGCATTAATATAGTCACTTATTAAGCGTTGGACTGCCCCATGTGGTTGAACACCTAATATTCCAAAAATGTCCGTTACAGCCAAACTATTAGAGGCACAGAGTTCATATCGTATATGCAGCGTTATACAGAGGCCCAAAGCATTAATATAGTCACTTATTAAGCGTTGGACAGCCCCATGTGGTTGAACACCTAATATTCCAAAAGTGTCCGTTACAGCCAAACTATTAGAGGCACAGTGCTCATTTTGTATATGCAGCGTTATACAGAGTCCCAAAGCATTACTATAACCACATATAAAGCGATCGACAACCCCATGTTGTTGAACCCCTAATATTGCAAAAATGTCAGTTACAGCCTAACTTTAAAAGCCACAGAGTTCATACTGTATATGCAGCGTTATACAGAGGCCCAAAGCATTACTATAACCACATATTAAGCGATCGACAACCCCATGTTGTTGAACACCTAATATTCGAAAAATGTCAGTTACAGCCTAACTATAAAAGGCACAGAGTTCATACTGTATAGCAGCGTTATACAGAGTCCCAAAGCAATAATATAATCACATATTAAGCGTTGGACTGCAACATGTGTTTGAACACCTCTTATTCCAAAAGTGTCCGTTACAGCCATACTATTAGAGGCACAAAGTTCATATCGTATATGCAGCGTTATACAGAGGCCCAAAGCATTAATATAGTCACTTATTAAGCGTTGGAATGCCCCATATGGTTGAACACCTAATATTCCAAAAATGTCAGTTACAGCCAAACTATCAGAGGCTCAAATTTCATATCGAATATGCAACGTTTTACAGAGGCACAAAGCATTAATATAGTCACTTATTAAGCGTTGGACTGCCCCATGTGGTTAAACATCTAATATTCCAAATGTATTTGTTACAGCCATACTATTAGAGGCACAAAGTTCATATCGAATATGCAGCGTTTTACAGAGGCCCAAAGCATTAATATAGTCACTTATTAAGCGTTGGACTGCCCCATGTGGTTGAACACCTAATATTCCATAACCACATATTAAGCGATCGACAACCCCATGTTGTTGAACACCTAATATTCCAAAAATGTCAGTTACAGCCTAACTATAAAAGGCACAGAGTTCATGCTGTATATGCAGCGTTATACAGAGTCCCAAAGCATTAATATAATCAAATATTAAGCATTGGACTGCAACATGTGTTTGAACACATAAAATTCCAAAAGTGTCAGTTACAGCCAAACCATAAGAGGCACAGGATTCATACTGTATATGCAGCGTTATACAGAGTCCCAAAGCATTACTTTAACCACATATTAAGCGATCGACAACCCCATGTTGTTGAACACCTAATATTCGAAAAATGTCAGTTACAACCTAACTATAAAAGGCACAGAGTTCATACTGTATAGCAGCGTTATACAGAGTCCCAAAGCAATAATATAATCACATATTAAGCGTTGGACTGCAACATGTCTTTGAACACATAATATTCCAAAAGTATCCGTTACAGCCAAACTATTAGAGACACAGTTTTCATATTGTATATGCAGCGTTATACAGAGTCCCAAAGCATTACTATAATCACATATTAAGCGTTGAGCTGCAACATGTGGTTGAACACCTAATATTCTAAAAGTGTCCGTTACAGCCAAACTATTAGAGGCACAAAGTTTATATCGAATATGCAGCGTTTTACAGAGGCCCAAAGCATTAATATAGTCACTTATTAAGCGTTGGACTGATCCATGTGTTTGAACACCTAATATTCCAAAAATGTCCGTTACAGCCAAACTATTAGAGGCACAAAGTTCATATGGTATATTCAGCGTTATACAGAGGCCCAAAGCATTAATATAGTCACTTATTAAGTGTTGGACTGCCCCATGTGGTTAAACAACTAATATTCCAAATGTGTCCGTTACAGCCAAACTATTAGAGGCACAAAGTTCATATCGAATATGCAACGTTTTACAGAGGCACAAAGCATTAATATAGTCACTTATTAAGCGTTGGACTGCTCCATGTGGTTAAACACCTAATATTCCAATGTGTCCGTTACAGCCAAACTATTAGAGGCACAAAGTGCATATCGAATATGCCACGTTTTACAGAGGCCCAAAGCATTAATATAGTCACTTATTAAGCGTTGGACTGCCCCATGTGGTTGAACACCTAATATTCCAAAAATGTCCGTTACAGCCAAACTATTAGAGGCACAGTGCTCATTTTGTACATGCAGCGTTACACAGAGTCCCAAAGCATTACTATAACCACATATAAAGCGATCGACAACCCCATGTTGTTGAACACCTAATATTCCAAAAATGTCCGTTACAGCCAAACTATTAGAGGAACAAAGTGCATATGGTATATTCAGCGTTATACAGAGGCCCAAAGCATTAATATAGTCACTTATTAAGCGTTGGACTGCCCCATGTGGTTGAACACCTAATATTCCAAAAGTGTCCGTTACAGCCAAACTATTAGAGGCACAAAGTTCATATCAAATATGCAGCGTTTTACAGAGGCCCAAAGCATTAATATAGTCACTTATTAAGCGTTGAACTGCAACATGTGGTTGAACATCTAATATTCCAAATATGTCAGTAACAGCCAAACTATAAGAATCACAGAGATCATACTGTATATGCAGCGTTATTCAGAGCCCTAAGCATTAATATAATCACATATTAAGCGTTGGACTGCAGCATGTGGTTGAACACCTCTTATTCCAAAAGTGTCCGTTACAGCCATACTATTAGAGGCACAAAGTTCATATCGTATATGCAGCGTTATACAGAGGCCCAAAGCATTAATATAGTCACTTATTAAGCGTTGGAATGCCCCATATGGTTGAACACCTAATATTAAAAAATGTCAGTTACAGCCAAACTATCAGAGGCACAAAGTTCATATCGAATATGCAACGTTTTACAGAGGCACAAAGCATTAATATAGTCACTTATTAAGCGTTGGACTGCCCCATGTGGTTAAACATCTAATATTCCAAATGTATTTGTTACAGCCATACTATTAGAGGCACAAAGTTCATATCGAATATGCAGCGTTTTACAGAGGCCCAAAGCATTAATATAGTCACTTATTAAGCGTTGGACTGCCCCATGTGGTTGAACACCTAATATTCCATAACCACATATTAAGCGATCGACAACCCCATGTTGTTGAACACCTAATATTCCAAAAATGTCAGTTACAGCCTAACTATAAAAGGCACAGAGTTCATACTGTATATGCAGCGTTATACAGAGTCCCAAAGCATTAATATAATCAAAATAAACCATGTGCCTCTAATAGTTTAGCTGTAATTCACATTTCTGAAATATTAGGTGTTTAACCATATGGGGCAGTCCAACGCTTAATATGTGCATATAGTGATGCTTTGGGACTCTGTTGAACGCCTCATATTCCATATGAACTGTGTAAGTACGATAGTTTGGCTGTAACTGACATTTTTGGAATATTAGGTGTTTAACATTATGGGGCAGTCCAACGCTTAATATGTGATTATATTATTGCTTTGGGGCTCTGTTGAACGCCTCATATTCCATATGAACTGTGTTAGTACGATAGTTTGACTGTAACTGACATTTTTGGAATATTATTTGTTCAACAATATGGGGCGGTCCAACGCTTAATATGTGATTATATTAATGCTTTAGGACTCCGTATAAAGCTGCATATACAATATGAACCGTGTGTTTCTAACAGTTTGGCTGTAACTCACATTTTTAAAATATTAGGTGTTCAACCACATGGGGCAGTCCAACGCTTAATATGTGCATATAGTGATGCTTAGGGACTCTGTTGAACGCCTTATATTCTATATGAACTGTGTAAGTACGATAGTTTGGCTGTAACTGACATTTTTGGAATATTAGGTGTTCAACCACATGGGGCAGTCCAACGCTTAATATGTGATTATATTATTGCTTTGGGACTCTGTATAACACTACATATTCAATATGAACTGCGTGCCTACCATAGTTTGGCTGTAGCAGACATTTTTGGAATATTAAGTGTTCAACAATATGGGGCGGTCCAACGCTTAATATGTGATTATATTAATGCTTTAGGACTCTTTATAAAGCTGCAAATACAATATGAACCATGTGTCTCTAACAGTTTGGCTGTAACTCACATTTTTAAAATATTAGGTGTTTAACCACATGGGGCAGTCCAACCCTTAATATGTGCATATAGTGATGCTTTGGGACACTGTTGAACGCCTTATATTCCATATGAACTGTGTAAGTACGATAGTTTGGCTGTAACTGACATTTTTGGAATATTAGGTGTTCAACATTATGGGGCGGTCCAACGCTTAATATGTGATTATATTAATGCTTTAGGACTCTGTATAAAGCTGCATATACAATATGAACCATGTGTCTCTAACAGTTTGGCTGTAACTCACATTTTTGGAATATTAGGTGATCAACCGCATGGGGCAGTCCAACGCATAATATGTGCATATTGTGATGCTTTGGGACTCTGTTGAACGCCTCATATTCCATATGAACTGTGTGAGTACGATAGTTTGGCTATAATTGACATTTTTGAAATATTAGGTGTTTAACCATATGGGGCAGTCCAACGCTTAATATGTGCATATAGTTATGCTTTAAGACTCTGTATAGCGCCTCATATTCAATATGAACTGAGTGCCTACGACAGTTTGGCTGTAACTGATATTTTCGGAATATTAGGTGTTCAACATTATGGGGCAGTCTAACGCTTAATATGTAAGTATAGTGATGTTTTGGGACTCCGTAGATCGCCTCATATTCAATATGAACTGTGTGCCTACGATAGGATGGCTGTAACTGTCATTTTTGGAATATTAGGTGTTCAACCACATGGGGCAGTCCAACGCTTAATATGTGCATATAGTAATGCTTTAAGACTCTGTGTAGCGCCTCATATTCAATATGAACTGAGTGCCTACGATAGTTTGATGTAACTGACATTTTCGGAATATTAGGTGTTCAACAATATGGGGCAGTCCAACGCTTAATATGTGAGTATAGTGATGTTTTGGGACTCTGTTGAACGCCTCATATTTCATATGAACTGTGCAAGTACGATAGTATGGCTGTAACTGACATTTTTGAAATATTAGGTGTTTAACCATATGGGGCAGTCCAACGCTTAATATGTGCATATAGTAATGCTTTGGGACTCTGTATAGCGCCTCATATTCAATATGAACTGCGTGCCTACCATAGTTTGGCTGTAACTGACATTTTTGGAATATTAGGTGTTCAACATTATAGGGCGTTCCAACGCTTAATATGTGATTATATTAATGCTTTGGGACTCTGTATAAAGCTGCATATACAATATGAACCATGAGTCTTTAACAGTTTGGCTGTAACTCACATTTTTGGAATATTAGGTGTTCAACCACATGGGGCAGTCCAACGCTTAATATGTGTTTATATTATTGCTTTGGGACTCTGTATAACACTGCATATTCAATATGAACTGCGTGCCTACCATATTATGGCTGTAGCTGACATTTTTGGAATATTAGGTGTTCAACCGCATAGGGCAGTCCAACGCTTAATATGTGCATATTGTGATGCTTTGGGACTCTGTTGAAGGCCTCATATTCCATATGAACTGTGTGAGTACGATAGTATGTCTGTAACTGACATTTTTGAAATATTAGGTGTTTAACCATATGGGTAGTCCAACGCTTAATATGTGATTATATTATTTCTTTGGGACTCTATAACGCTGCATATACAATATGAACCATGTGCCTCTAACAGTTTGGCTGTAACTCACATTTTTAAAATATTAGGTGTTCAACCACATGGGGCAGTCCAACGCTTAATATGTGCATATAGTGATGCTTTGGGACACTGTTGAACGCCTTATATTCCATATGAACTGTGTAAGTACGATAGTTTGGCTGTAACTGACATTTTTGGAATATTAGGTGTTCAACATTATGGGGCGGTCCAACGCTTAATATGTGATTATATTAATGCTTTAGGACTCTGTATAAAGCTGCATATACAATATGAACCATGTGTCTCTAACAGTTTGGCTGTAACTCACATTTTTGGAATATTAGGTGATCAACCGCATGGGGCAGTCCAACGCATAATATGTGCATATTGTGATGCTTTGGGACTCTGTTGAACGCCTCATATTCCATATGAACTGTGTGAGTACGATAGTTTGGCTATAATTGACATTTTTGAAATATTAGGTGTTTAACCATATGGGGCAGTCCAACGCTTAATATGTGCATATAGTAATGCTTTAAGACTCTGTATAGCGCCTCATATTCAATATGAACTGAGTGCCTACGACAGTTTGGCTGTAACTGATATTTTCGGAATATTAGGTGTTCAACATTATGGGGCAGTCTAACGCTTAATATGTAAGTATAGTGATGTTTTGGGACTCCGT
The DNA here is from genome assembly GCA_963930825.1 of Silvanus unidentatus. Classification (NCBI taxonomy): domain Eukaryota; kingdom Metazoa; phylum Arthropoda; class Insecta; order Coleoptera; family Silvanidae; genus Silvanus; species Silvanus unidentatus. The sequence continues at coordinate 9,997,995 of OZ005760.1, read as the reverse complement.
AGATCGCCTCATATTCAATATGAACTGTGTGCCTACGATAGGATGGCTGTAACTGTCATTTTTGGAATATTAGGTGTTCAACCACATGGGGCAGTCCAACGCTTAATATGTGCATATAGTAATGCTTTAAGACTCTGTGTAGCGCCTCATATTCAATATGAACTGAGTGCCTACGATAGTTTGATGTAACTGACATTTTCGGAATATTAGGTGTTCAACAATATGGGGCAGTCCAACGCTTAATATGTGAGTATAGTGATGTTTTGGGACTCTGTTGAACGCCTCATATTTCATATGAACTGTGCAAGTACGATAGTATGGCTGTAACTGACATTTTTGAAATATTAGGTGTTTAACCATATGGGGCAGTCCAACGCTTAATATGTGCATATAGTAATGCTTTGGGACTCTGTATAGCGCCTCATATTCAATATGAACTGCGTGCCTACCATAGTTTGGCTGTAACTGACATTTTTGGAATATTAGGTGTTCAACATTATAGGGCGTTCCAACGCTTAATATGTGATTATATTAATGCTTTGGGACTCTGTATAAAGCTGCATATACAATATGAACCATGAGTCTTTAACAGTTTGGCTGTAACTCACATTTTTGGAATATTAGGTGTTCAACCACATGGGGCAGTCCAACGCTTAATATGTGTTTATATTATTGCTTTGGGACTCTGTATAACACTGCATATTCAATATGAACTGCGTGCCTACCATATTATGGCTGTAGCTGACATTTTTGGAATATTAGGTGTTCAACCGCATAGGGCAGTCCAACGCTTAATATGTGCATATTGTGATGCTTTGGGACTCTGTTGAAGGCCTCATATTCCATATGAACTGTGTGAGTACGATAGTATGTCTGTAACTGACATTTTTGAAATATTAGGTGTTTAACCATATGGGTAGTCCAACGCTTAATATGTGATTATATTATTTCTTTGGGACTCTATAACGCTGCATATACAATATGAACCATGTGCCTCTAACAGTTTGGCTGTAACTCACATTTTCGGAATATTAGGTGTTCAACCACATGGGGCAGTTCAACACATAATATGTGCATATAGTGATGCTTTGGGACTCTGTTGAACGCCTCATATTCCATATGAACTGTGTGAGTTCGATAGTTTGGCTGTAATTGACATTTTTGAAATATTAGGTGTTCAACCACATGGGGCAGTCCAACGCTTAATATGTGATTATATTATTTCTTTGGGACTCTGTATAACGCTGCATATACAATATAAACCATGTGCCTCTAATAGTTTAGCTGTAATTCACATTTCTGAAATATTAGGTGTTTAACCATATGGGGCAGTCCAACGCCTAATATGTGCATATAGTGATGCTTTGGGACTCTGTTGAACGCCTCATATCCCATATGAACTGTGTAAGTAGGATAGTTTGGCTGTAACTGACATTTTTGGAATATTAGGTGTTCAACATTATGGGGCAGTCCAACGCTTAATATGTGATTATATTAATGCTTTAGGACTCTGTATAACGCTGCAAATACAATATGAACCATGTGTCTCTAACAGTTTGGCTGTAACTCACATTTTTAAAATATTAGGTGTTCAACCACATGGGGCAGTTCAACGCATAATATGTGCATATAGTGATGCTTTGGGACTCTGTTGAACGCCTTATATTCCATATGAACTGTGTAAGTACGATAGTTTGGCTGTAACTGACATTTTTGGAATATTAGGTGTTCAACATTATGGGGCGGTCCAACGCTTAATATGTGATTATATTTATGCTTTAGGACTCTGTATAACGCTGCATATACAATATGAACCATGTGCCGCTAACAGTTTGGCTGTAACTGACATTTTTGGAATATTAGGTGTTTAACATTATGGGGCAGTCCAACGCCTAATATGTGCATATAGTGATGCTTTGGGACTCTGTTGAACGCCTCATATTCCATATGAACTGTGTAAGTACGATAGTTTGGCTGTAACTGACATTTTTGGAATATTAGGTGTTCAACATTATGGGGCAGTCCAACGCTTAATATGTGCATGTAGTGATGCTTTGGGACTCTGTTGAACGCCTCATATTCCATATGAACTGTGTAAGTACGATAGTTTGACTGTAACTGACATTTTTGGAATATCAGGTGTTCAACAATATGGGGCGGTCCAACGCTTAATATGTGATTATATTAATGCTTTAGGACTCTGTATAAAGCTGCATATACAATATGAACCGTGTGTCTCTAACAGTTTGGCTGTAACTCACATTTTTAAAATATTAGGTGTTCAACCACATGGGGCAGTCCAACGCTTAATATGTGCATATAGTGATGCTTTGGGACTCTGTTGAACGCCTTATATTCTATATGAACTGTGTGAGTACGATAGTATGTCTGTAACTGACATTTTTGAAATATTAGGTGTTCAACCACATGGGGCAGTCCAACGCTTAATATGTGCATATTGTGATGCTTTGGGACTCTGTTGAAGGCCTCATATTCCATATGAACTGTGTGAGTACGATAGTATGTCTGTAACTGACATTTTTGAAATATTAGGTGTTTAACCATATGGGTAGTCCAACGCTTAATATGTGATTATATTATTTCTTTGGGACTCTATAACGCTGCATATACAATATGAACCATGTGCCTCTAACAGTTTGGCTGTAACTGACATTTTCGGAATATTAGGTGTTCAACAATATGGGGCAGTCCAACGCTTAATATGTGAGTATAGTGATGTTTTGGGACTCTGTTGAACGCCTCATATTTCATATGAACTGTGCAAGTACGATAGTATGGCTGTAACTGACATTTTTGAAATATTAGGTGTTTAACCATATGGGGCAGTCCAACGCTTAATATGTGCATATAGTAATGCTTTGGGACTCTGTATAGCGCCTCATATTCAATATGAACTGCGTGCCTACCATAGTTTGGCTGTAACTGACATTTTTGGAATATTAGGTGTTCAACATTATAGGGCGTTCCAACGCTTAATATGTGATTATATTAATGCTTAAGGACTCTGTATAAAGCTGCATATACAATTTGAACCATGTGCCTCTAACAGTTTGGCTGTAACTGACATTTTCGGAATATTAGGTGTTCAACCACATGGGGCAGTTCAACGCATAATATGTGCATATAGTGATGTTTTGGGACTCTGTTGAACGCCTCATATTCAATATGAACTGTGTAAGTACGATAGTTTGACTGTAACTGACATTTTTGGAATATTAGGTGTTCAACAATATGGGGCGGTCCAACGCTTAATATGTGATTATATTAATGCTTTAGGACTCTGTATAACGCTGCATATACAATATGAACCATGTGCCGCTAACAGTTTGGCTGTAACTGACATTTTTGGAATATTAGGTGTTCAACCACATGGGGCAGTCCAACGCTTAATATGTGCATATAGTGATGCTTTGGGACTCTGTTGAACGCCTTATATTCTATATGAACTGTGTAAGTACGATAGTTTGGCTGTAACTGACATTTTTGGAATATTAGGTGTTCAACCACATGGGGCAGTCCAACGCTTAATATGTGATTATATTATTGCTTTGGGACTCTGTATAACACTACATATTCAATATGAACTGCGTGCCTACCATAGTTTGGCTGTAGCTGACATTTTTGGAATATTAAGTGTTCAACAATATGGGGCGGTCCAACGCTTAATATGTGATTATATTAATGCTTTAGGACTCTTTATAAAGCTGCATATACAATATGAACCATGTGTCTCTAACAGTTTGGCTGTAACTCACATTTTTAAAATATTAGGTGTTCAACCACATGGGGCAGTCCAACGCTTAATATGTGATTATATTATTTCTTTGGGACTCTGTATAACGCTGCATATACAATATAAACCATGTGCCTCTAATAGTTTAGCTGTAATTCACATTTCTGAAATATTAGGTGTTTAACCATATGGGGCAGTCCAACGCTTAATATGTGCATATAGTGATGCTTTGGGACTCTGTTGAACGCCTCATATCCCATATGAACTGTGTAAGTACGATAGTTTGGCTGTAGCTGACATTTTTGGAATATTAAGTGTTCAACAATATGGGGCGGTCCAACGCTTAATATGTGATTATATTAATGCTTTAGGACTCTTTATAAAGCTGCATATACAATATGAACCATGAGTCTTTAACAGTTTGGCTGTAACTCACATTTTTGGAATATTAGGTGTTCAACCACATGGGGCAGTCCAACGCTTAATATGTGTTTATATTATTGCTTTGGGACTCTGTATAACACTGCATATTCAATATGAACTGCGTGCCTACCATATTATGGCTGTAGCTGACATTTTTGGAATATTAGGTGTTCAACCGCATAGGGCAGTCCAACGCTTAATATGTGCATATTGTGATGCTTTGGGACTCTGTTGAAGGCCTCATATTCCATATGAACTGTGTGAGTACGATAGTATGTCTGTAACTGACATTTTTGAAATATTAGGTGTTTAACCATATGGGTAGTCCAACGCTTAATATGTGATTATATTATTTCTTTGGGACTCTATAACGCTGCATATACAATATGAACCATGTGCCTCTAACAGTTTGGCTGTAACTCACATTTTTAAAATATTAGGTGTTCAACCACATGGGGCAGTCCAACGCTTAATATGTGCATATAGTGATGCTTTGGGACACTGTTGAACGCCTTATATTCCATATGAACTGTGTAAGTACGATAGTTTGGCTGTAACTGACATTTTTGGAATATTAGGTGTTCAACATTATGGGGCGGTCCAACGCTTAATATGTGATTATATTAATGCTTTAGGACTCTGTATAAAGCTGCATATACAATATGAACCATGTGTCTCTAACAGTTTGGCTGTAACTCACATTTTTGGAATATTAGGTGATCAACCGCATGGGGCAGTCCAACGCATAATATGTGCATATTGTGATGCTTTGGGACTCTGTTGAACGCCTCATATTCCATATGAACTGTGTGAGTACGATAGTTTGGCTATAATTGACATTTTTGAAATATTAGGTGTTTAACCATATGGGGCAGTCCAACGCTTAATATGTGCATATAGTAATGCTTTAAGACTCTGTATAGCGCCTCATATTCAATATGAACTGAGTGCCTACGACAGTTTGGCTGTAACTGATATTTTCGGAATATTAGGTGTTCAACATTATGGGGCAGTCTAACGCTTAATATGTAAGTATAGTGATGTTTTGGGACTCCGTAGATCGCCTCATATTCAATATGAACTGTGTGCCTACGATAGGATGGCTGTAACTGTCATTTTTGGAATATTAGGTGTTCAACCACATGGGGCAGTCCAACGCTTAATATGTGCATATAGTAATGCTTTAAGACTCTGTGTAGCGCCTCATATTCAATATGAACTGAGTGCCTACGATAGTTTGATGTAACTGACATTTTCGGAATATTAGGTGTTCAACAATATGGGGCAGTCCAACGCTTAATATGTGAGTATAGTGATGTTTTGGGACTCTGTTGAACGCCTCATATTTCATATGAACTGTGCAAGTACGATAGTATGGCTGTAACTGACATTTTTGAAATATTAGGTGTTTAACCATATGGGGCAGTCCAACGCTTAATATGTGCATATAGTAATGCTTTGGGACTCTGTATAGCGCCTCATATTCAATATGAACTGCGTGCCTACCATAGTTTGGCTGTAACTGACATTTTTGGAATATTAGGTGTTCAACATTATAGGGCGTTCCAACGCTTAATATGTGATTATATTAATGCTTTGGGACTCTGTATAAAGCTGCATATACAATATGAACCATGAGTCTTTAACAGTTTGGCTGTAACTCACATTTTTGGAATATTAGGTGTTCAACCACATGGGGCAGTCCAACGCTTAATATGTGTTTATATTATTGCTTTGGGACTCTGTATAACACTGCATATTCAATATGAACTGCGTGCCTACCATATTATGGCTGTAGCTGACATTTTTGGAATATTAGGTGTTCAACCGCATAGGGCAGTCCAACGCTTAATATGTGCATATTGTGATGCTTTGGGACTCTGTTGAAGGCCTCATATTCCATATGAACTGTGTGAGTACGATAGTATGTCTGTAACTGACATTTTTGAAATATTAGGTGTTTAACCATATGGGTAGTCCAACGCTTAATATGTGATTATATTATTTCTTTGGGACTCTATAACGCTGCATATACAATATGAACCATGTGCCTCTAACAGTTTGGCTGTAACTCACATTTTCGGAATATTAGGTGTTCAACCACATGGGGCAGTTCAACACATAATATGTGCATATAGTGATGCTTTGGGACTCTGTTGAACGCCTCATATTCCATATGAACTGTGTGAGTTCGATAGTTTGGCTGTAATTGACATTTTTGAAATATTAGGTGTTCAACCACATGGGGCAGTCCAACGCTTAATATGTGATTATATTATTTCTTTGGGACTCTGTATAACGCTGCATATACAATATAAACCATGTGCCTCTAATAGTTTAGCTGTAATTCACATTTCTGAAATATTAGGTGTTTAACCATATGGGGCAGTCCAACGCCTAATATGTGCATATAGTGATGCTTTGGGACTCTGTTGAACGCCTCATATCCCATATGAACTGTGTAAGTAGGATAGTTTGGCTGTAACTGACATTTTTGGAATATTAGGTGTTCAACATTATGGGGCAGTCCAACGCTTAATATGTGATTATATTAATGCTTTAGGACTCTGTATAACGCTGCAAATACAATATGAACCATGTGTCTCTAACAGTTTGGCTGTAACTCACATTTTTAAAATATTAGGTGTTCAACCACATGGGGCAGTTCAACGCATAATATGTGCATATAGTGATGCTTTGGGACTCTGTTGAACGCCTTATATTCCATATGAACTGTGTAAGTACGATAGTTTGGCTGTAACTGACATTTTTGGAATATTAGGTGTTCAACATTATGGGGCGGTCCAACGCTTAATATGTGATTATATTTATGCTTTAGGACTCTGTATAACGCTGCATATACAATATGAACCATGTGCCGCTAACAGTTTGGCTGTAACTGACATTTTTGGAATATTAGGTGTTTAACATTATGGGGCAGTCCAACGCCTAATATGTGCATATAGTGATGCTTTGGGACTCTGTTGAACGCCTCATATTCCATATGAACTGTGTAAGTACGATAGTTTGGCTGTAACTGACATTTTTGGAATATTAGGTGTTCAACATTATGGGGCAGTCCAACGCTTAATATGTGCATGTAGTGATGCTTTGGGACTCTGTTGAACGCCTCATATTCCATATGAACTGTGTAAGTACGATAGTTTGACTGTAACTGACATTTTTGGAATATCAGGTGTTCAACAATATGGGGCGGTCCAACGCTTAATATGTGATTATATTAATGCTTTAGGACTCTGTATAAAGCTGCATATACAATATGAACCGTGTGTCTCTAACAGTTTGGCTGTAACTCACATTTTTAAAATATTAGGTGTTCAACCACATGGGGCAGTCCAACGCTTAATATGTGCATATAGTGATGCTTTGGGACTCTGTTGAACGCCTTATATTCTATATGAACTGTGTGAGTACGATAGTATGTCTGTAACTGACATTTTTGAAATATTAGGTGTTCAACCACATGGGGCAGTCCAACGCTTAATATGTGCATATTGTGATGCTTTGGGACTCTGTTGAAGGCCTCATATTCCATATGAACTGTGTGAGTACGATAGTATGTCTGTAACTGACATTTTTGAAATATTAGGTGTTTAACCATATGGGTAGTCCAACGCTTAATATGTGATTATATTATTTCTTTGGGACTCTATAACGCTGCATATACAATATGAACCATGTGCCTCTAACAGTTTGGCTGTAACTGACATTTTCGGAATATTAGGTGTTCAACAATATGGGGCAGTCCAACGCTTAATATGTGAGTATAGTGATGTTTTGGGACTCTGTTGAACGCCTCATATTTCATATGAACTGTGCAAGTACGATAGTATGGCTGTAACTGACATTTTTGAAATATTAGGTGTTTAACCATATGGGGCAGTCCAACGCTTAATATGTGCATATAGTAATGCTTTGGGACTCTGTATAGCGCCTCATATTCAATATGAACTGCGTGCCTACCATAGTTTGGCTGTAACTGACATTTTTGGAATATTAGGTGTTCAACATTATAGGGCGTTCCAACGCTTAATATGTGATTATATTAATGCTTAAGGACTCTGTATAAAGCTGCATATACAATTTGAACCATGTGCCTCTAACAGTTTGGCTGTAACTGACATTTTCGGAATATTAGGTGTTCAACCACATGGGGCAGTTCAACGCATAATATGTGCATATAGTGATGTTTTGGGACTCTGTTGAACGCCTCATATTCAATATGAACTGTGTAAGTACGATAGTTTGACTGTAACTGACATTTTTGGAATATTAGGTGTTCAACAATATGGGGCGGTCCAACGCTTAATATGTGATTATATTAATGCTTTAGGACTCTGTATAACGCTGCATATACAATATGAACCATGTGCCGCTAACAGTTTGGCTGTAACTGACATTTTTGGAATATTAGGTGTTCAACCACATGGGGCAGTCCAACGCTTAATATGTGCATATAGTGATGCTTTGGGACTCTGTTGAACGCCTTATATTCTATATGAACTGTGTAAGTACGATAGTTTGGCTGTAACTGACATTTTTGGAATATTAGGTGTTCAACCACATGGGGCAGTCCAACGCTTAATATGTGATTATATTATTGCTTTGGGACTCTGTATAACACTACATATTCAATATGAACTGCGTGCCTACCATAGTTTGGCTGTAGCTGACATTTTTGGAATATTAAGTGTTCAACAATATGGGGCGGTCCAACGCTTAATATGTGATTATATTAATGCTTTAGGACTCTTTATAAAGCTGCATATACAATATGAACCATGTGTCTCTAACAGTTTGGCTGTAACTCACATTTTTAAAATATTAGGTGTTCAACCACATGGGGCAGTCCAACGCTTAATATGTGATTATATTATTTCTTTGGGACTCTGTATAACGCTGCATATACAATATAAACCATGTGCCTCTAATAGTTTAGCTGTAATTCACATTTCTGAAATATTAGGTGTTTAACCATATGGGGCAGTCCAACGCTTAATATGTGCATATAGTGATGCTTTGGGACTCTGTTGAACGCCTCATATCCCATATGAACTGTGTAAGTACGATAGTTTGGCTGTAACTGACATTTTTGGAATATTAGGTGTTCAACATTATGGGGCAGTCCAACGCTTAATATGTGATTATATTAATGCTTTAGGACTCTGTATAACGCTGCAAATACAATATGAACCATGTGTCTCTAACAGTTTGGCTGTAACTCACATTTTTAAAATATTAGGTGTTCAACCACATGGGGCAGTTCAACGCATAATATGTGCATAGAGTGATGCTTTGGGACTCTGTTGAACGCCTTATATTCCATATGAACTGTGTAAGTACGATAGTTTGGCTGTAACTGACATTTTTGGAATATTAGGTGTTCAACATTATGGGGCGGTCCAACGCTTAATATGTGATTATATTAATGCTTTAGGACTCTGTATAACGCTGCATATACAATATGAACCATGTGCCGCTAACAGTTTGGCTGTAACTGACATTTTTGGAATATTAGGTGTTTAACATTATGGGGCAGTCCAACGCTTAATATGTGCATATAGTGATGCTTTGGGACTCTGTTGAACGCCTCATATTCCATATGAACTGTGTAAGTACGATAGTTTGACTGTAACTGACATTTTTGGAATATTAAGTGTTCAACAATATGGGGCGGTCCAACGCTTAATATGTGATTATATTAATGCTTTAGGACTCTTTATAAAGCTGCATATACAATATGAACCATGTGTCTCTAACAGTTTGGCTGTAACTCACATTTTTAAAATATTAGGTGTTCAACCACATGGGGCAGTCCAACGCTTAATATGTGATTATATTATTTCTTTGGGACTCTGTATAACGCTGCATATACAATATAAACCATGTGCCTCTAATAGTTTAGCTGTAATTCACATTTCTGAAATATTAGGTGTTTAACCATATGGGGCAGTCCAACGCTTAATATGTGCATATAGTGATGCTTTGGGACTCTGTTGAACGCCTCATATCCCATATGAACTGTGTAAGTACGATAGTTTGGCTGTAGCTGACATTTTTGGAATATTAAGTGTTCAACAATATGGGGCGGTCCAACGCTTAATATGTGATTATATTAATGCTTTAGGACTCTTTATAAAGCTGCATATACAATATGAACCATGAGTCTTTAACAGTTTGGCTGTAACTCACATTTTTGGAATATTAGGTGTTCAACCACATGGGGCAGTCCAACGCTTAATATGTGTTTATATTATTGCTTTGGGACTCTGTATAACACTGCATATTCAATATGAACTGCGTGCCTACCATATTATGGCTGTAGCTGACATTTTTGGAATATTAGGTGTTCAACCGCATAGGGCAGTCCAACGCTTAATATGTGCATATTGTGATGCTTTGGGACTCTGTTGAAGGCCTCATATTCCATATGAACTGTGTGAGTACGATAGTATGTCTGTAACTGACATTTTTGAAATATTAGGTGTTTAACCATATGGGTAGTCCAACGCTTAATATGTGATTATATTATTTCTTTGGGACTCTATAACGCTGCATATACAATATGAACCATGTGCCTCTAACAGTTTGGCTGTAACTCACATTTTTAAAATATTAGGTGTTCAACCACATGGGGCAGTCCAACGCTTAATATGTGCATATAGTGATGCTTTGGGACACTGTTGAACGCCTTATATTCCATATGAACTGTGTAAGTACGATAGTTTGGCTGTAACTGACATTTTTGGAATATTAGGTGTTCAACATTATGGGGCGGTCCAACGCTTAATATGTGATTATATTAATGCTTTAGGACTCTGTATAAAGCTGCATATACAATATGAACCATGTGTCTCTAACAGTTTGGCTGTAACTCACATTTTTGGAATATTAGGTGATCAACCGCATGGGGCAGTCCAACGCATAATATGTGCATATTGTGATGCTTTGGGACTCTGTTGAACGCCTCATATTCCATATGAACTGTGTGAGTACGATAGTTTGGCTATAATTGACATTTTTGAAATATTAGGTGTTTAACCATATGGGGCAGTCCAACGCTTAATATGTGCATATAGTAATGCTTTAAGACTCTGTATAGCGCCTCATATTCAATATGAACTGAGTGCCTACGACAGTTTGGCTGTAACTGATATTTTCGGAATATTAGGTGTTCAACATTATGGGGCAGTCTAACGCTTAATATGTAAGTATAGTGATGTTTTGGGACTCCGTAGATCGCCTCATATTCAATATGAACTGTGTGCCTACGATAGGATGGCTGTAACTGTCATTTTTGGAATATTAGGTGTTCAACCACATGGGGCAGTCCAACGCTTAATATGTGCATATAGTAATGCTTTAAGACTCTGTGTAGCGCCTCATATTCAATATGAACTGAGTGCCTACGATAGTTTGATGTAACTGACATTTTCGGAATATTAGGTGTTCAACAATATGGGGCAGTCCAACGCTTAATATGTGAGTATAGTGATGTTTTGGGACTCTGTTGAACGCCTCATATTTCATATGAACTGTGCAAGTACGATAGTATGGCTGTAACTGACATTTTTGAAATATTAGGTGTTTAACCATATGGGGCAGTCCAACGCTTAATATGTGCATATAGTAATGCTTTGGGACTCTGTATAGCGCCTCATATTCAATATGAACTGCGTGCCTACCATAGTTTGGCTGTAACTGACATTTTTGGAATATTAGGTGTTCAACATTATAGGGCGTTCCAACGCTTAATATGTGATTATATTAATGCTTTGGGACTCTGTATAAAGCTGCATATACAATATGAACCATGAGTCTTTAACAGTTTGGCTGTAACTCACATTTTTGGAATATTAGGTGTTCAACCACATGGGGCAGTCCAACGCTTAATATGTGTTTATATTATTGCTTTGGGACTCTGTATAACACTGCATATTCAATATGAACTGCGTGCCTACCATATTATGGCTGTAGCTGACATTTTTGGAATATTAGGTGTTCAACCGCATAGGGCAGTCCAACGCTTAATATGTGCATATTGTGATGCTTTGGGACTCTGTTGAAGGCCTCATATTCCATATGAACTGTGTGAGTACGATAGTATGTCTGTAACTGACATTTTTGAAATATTAGGTGTTTAACCATATGGGTAGTCCAACGCTTAATATGTGATTATATTATTTCTTTGGGACTCTATAACGCTGCATATACAATATGAACCATGTGCCTCTAACAGTTTGGCTGTAACTCACATTTTCGGAATATTAGGTGTTCAACCACATGGGGCAGTTCAACACATAATATGTGCATATAGTGATGCTTTGGGACTCTGTTGAACGCCTCATATTCCATATGAACTGTGTGAGTTCGATAGTTTGGCTGTAATTGACATTTTTGAAATATTAGGTGTTCAACCACATGGGGCAGTCCAACGCTTAATATGTGATTATATTATTTCTTTGGGACTCTGTATAACGCTGCATATACAATATAAACCATGTGCCTCTAATAGTTTAGCTGTAATTCACATTTCTGAAATATTAGGTGTTTAACCATATGGGGCAGTCCAACGCCTAATATGTGCATATAGTGATGCTTTGGGACTCTGTTGAACGCCTCATATCCCATATGAACTGTGTAAGTAGGATAGTTTGGCTGTAACTGACATTTTTGGAATATTAGGTGTTCAACATTATGGGGCAGTCCAACGCTTAATATGTGATTATATTAATGCTTTAGGACTCTGTATAACGCTGCAAATACAATATGAACCATGTGTCTCTAACAGTTTGGCTGTAACTCACATTTTTAAAATATTAGGTGTTCAACCACATGGGGCAGTTCAACGCATAATATGTGCATATAGTGATGCTTTGGGACTCTGTTGAACGCCTTATATTCCATATGAACTGTGTAAGTACGATAGTTTGGCTGTAACTGACATTTTTGGAATATTAGGTGTTCAACATTATGGGGCGGTCCAACGCTTAATATGTGATTATATTTATGCTTTAGGACTCTGTATAACGCTGCATATACAATATGAACCATGTGCCGCTAACAGTTTGGCTGTAACTGACATTTTTGGAATATTAGGTGTTTAACATTATGGGGCAGTCCAACGCCTAATATGTGCATATAGTGATGCTTTGGGACTCTGTTGAACGCCTCATATTCCATATGAACTGTGTAAGTACGATAGTTTGGCTGTAACTGACATTTTTGGAATATTAGGTGTTCAACATTATGGGGCAGTCCAACGCTTAATATGTGCATGTAGTGATGCTTTGGGACTCTGTTGAACGCCTCATATTCCATATGAACTGTGTAAGTACGATAGTTGGACTGTAACTGACATTTTTGGAATATCAGGTGTTCAACAATATGGGGCGGTCCAACGCTTAATATGTGATTATATTAATGCTTTAGGACTCTGTATAAAGCTGCATATACAATATGAACCGTGTGTCTCTAACAGTTTGGCTGTAACTCACATTTTTAAAATATTAGGTGTTCAACCACATGGGGCAGTCCAACGCTTAATATGTGCATATAGTGATGCTTTGGGACTCTGTTGAACGCCTTATATTCTATATGAACTGTGTGAGTACGATAGTATGTCTGTAACTGACATTTTTGAAATATTAGGTGTTCAACCACATGGGGCAGTCCAACGCTTAATATGTGCATATTGTGATGCTTTGGGACTCTGTTGAAGGCCTCATATTCCATATGAACTGTGTGAGTACGATAGTATGTCTGTAACTGACATTTTTGAAATATTAGGTGTTTAACCATATGGGTAGTCCAACGCTTAATATGTGATTATATTATTTCTTTGGGACTCTATAACGCTGCATATACAATATGAACCATGTGCCTCTAACAGTTTGGCTGTAACTGACATTTTCGGAATATTAGGTGTTCAACAATATGGGGCAGTCCAACGCTTAATATGTGAGTATAGTGATGTTTTGGGACTCTGTTGAACGCCTCATATTTCATATGAACTGTGCAAGTACGATAGTATGGCTGTAACTGACATTTTTGAAATATTAGGTGTTTAACCATATGGGGCAGTCCAACGCTTAATATGTGCATATAGTAATGCTTTGGGACTCTGTATAGCGCCTCATATTCAATATGAACTGCGTGCCTACCATAGTTTGGCTGTAACTGACATTTTTGGAATATTAGGTGTTCAACATTATAGGGCGTTCCAACGCTTAATATGTGATTATATTAATGCTTAAGGACTCTGTATAAAGCTGCATATACAATTTGAACCATGTGCCTCTAACAGTTTGGCTGTAACTGACATTTTCGGAATATTAGGTGTTCAACCACATGGGGCAGTTCAACGCATAATATGTGCATATAGTGATGTTTTGGGACTCTGTTGAACGCCTCATATTCAATATGAACTGTGTAAGTACGATAGTTTGACTGTAACTGACATTTTTGGAATATTAGGTGTTCAACAATATGGGGCGGTCCAACGCTTAATATGTGATTATATTAATGCTTTAGGACTCTGTATAACGCTGCATATACAATATGAACCATGTGCCGCTAACAGTTTGGCTGTAACTGACATTTTTGGAATATTAGGTGTTCAACCACATGGGGCAGTCCAACGCTTAATATGTGCATATAGTGATGCTTTGGGACTCTGTTGAACGCCTTATATTCTATATGAACTGTGTAAGTACGATAGTTTGGCTGTAACTGACATTTTTGGAATATTAGGTGTTCAACCACATGGGGCAGTCCAACGCTTAATATGTGATTATATTATTGCTTTGGGACTCTGTATAACACTACATATTCAATATGAACTGCGTGCCTACCATAGTTTGGCTGTAGCTGACATTTTTGGAATATTAAGTGTTCAACAATATGGGGCGGTCCAACGCTTAATATGTGATTATATTAATGCTTTAGGACTCTTTATAAAGCTGCATATACAATATGAACCATGTGTCTCTAACAGTTTGGCTGTAACTCACATTTTTAAAATATTAGGTGTTCAACCACATGGGGCAGTCCAACGCTTAATATGTGATTATATTATTTCTTTGGGACTCTGTATAACGCTGCATATACAATATAAACCATGTGCCTCTAATAGTTTAGCTGTAATTCACATTTCTGAAATATTAGGTGTTTAACCATATGGGGCAGTCCAACGCTTAATATGTGCATATAGTGATGCTTTGGGACTCTGTTGAACGCCTCA
This sequence comes from Silvanus unidentatus, assembly GCA_963930825.1. Classification (NCBI taxonomy): domain Eukaryota; kingdom Metazoa; phylum Arthropoda; class Insecta; order Coleoptera; family Silvanidae; genus Silvanus; species Silvanus unidentatus. Next base: position 9,982,555 of record OZ005760.1, on the reverse strand, counting down.
TATCCCATATGAACTGTGTAAGTACGATAGTTTGGCTGTAACTGACATTTTTGGAATATTAGGTGTTCAACATTATGGGGCAGTCCAACGCTTAATATGTGATTATATTAATGCTTTAGGACTCTGTATAACGCTGCAAATACAATATGAACCATGTGTCTCTAACAGTTTGGCTGTAACTCACATTTTTAAAATATTAGGTGTTCAACCACATGGGGCAGTTCAACGCATAATATGTGCATAGAGTGATGCTTTGGGACTCTGTTGAACGCCTTATATTCCATATGAACTGTGTAAGTACGATAGTTTGGCTGTAACTGACATTTTTGGAATATTAGGTGTTCAACATTATGGGGCGGTCCAACGCTTAATATGTGATTATATTAATGCTTTAGGACTCTGTATAACGCTGCATATACAATATGAACCATGTGCCGCTAACAGTTTGGCTGTAACTGACATTTTTGGAATATTAGGTGTTTAACATTATGGGGCAGTCCAACGCTTAATATGTGCATATAGTGATGCTTTGGGACTCTGTTGAACGCCTCATATTCCATATGAACTGTGTAAGTACGATAGTTTGACTGTAACTGACATTTTTGGAATATTAGGTGTTCAACAATATGGGGCGGTCCAACGCTTAATATGTGATTATATTAATGCTTTAGGACTCTGTATAAAGCTGCATATACAATATGAACCGTGTGTCTCTAACAGTTTGGCTGTAACTCACATTTTTAAAATATTAGGTGTTCAACCACATGGGGCAGTCCAACGCTTAATATGTGCATATAGTGATGCTTTGGGACTCTGTTGAACGCCTTATATTCTATATGAACTGTATAAGTACGATAGTTTGGCTGTAACTGACATTTTTGGAATATTAGGTGTTCAACCACATGGGGCAGTCCAACGCTTAATATGTGATTATATTATTGCTTTGGGACTCTGTATAACACTACATATTCAATATGAACTGCGTGCCTACCATAGTTTGGCTGTAGCTGACATTTTTGGAATATTAAGTGTTCAACAATATGGGGCGGTCCAACGCTTAATATGTGATTATATTAATGCTTTAGGACTCTTTATAAAGCTGCATATACAATATGAACCATGTGTCTCTAACAGTTTGGCTGTAACTCACATTTTTAAAATATTAGGTGTTCAACCACATGGGGCAGTCCAACGCTTAATATGTGCATATAGTGATGCTTTGGGACACTGTTGAACGCTTTATATTCCATATGAACTGTGTAAGTACGATAGTTTGGCTGTAACTGACATTTTTGGAATATTAGGTGTTCAACATTATGGGGCGGTCCAACGCTTAATATGTGATTATATTAATGCTTTAGGACTCTGTATAAAGCTGCATATACAATATGAACCATGTGTCTCTAACAGTTTGGCTGTAACTCACATTTTTGGAATATTAGATGATCAACCGCATGGGGCAGTCCAACGCATAATATGTGCATATTGTGATGCTTTGGGACTCTGTTGAACGCCTCATATTCCATATGAACTGTGTGAGTACGATAGTTTGGCTATAACTGACATTTTTGGAATATTAGGTGTTTAACATTATGGGGCAGTCCAACGCCTAATATGTGCATATAGTGATGCTTTGGGACTCTGTTGAACGCCTCATATTCCATATGAACTGTGTGAGTACGATAGTTTGGCTATAATTGACATTTTTGAAATATTAGGTGTTTAACCATATGGGGCAGTCCAACGCTTAATATGTGCATATAGTAATGCTTTAAGACTCTGTATAGCGCCTCATATTCAATATGAACTGAGTGCCTACGACAGTTTGGCTGTAACTGACATTTTCGGAATATTAGTGTTCAACATTATGGGGCAGTCTAACGCTTAATATGTAAGTATAGTGATGTTTTGGGACTCCGTAGATCGCCTCATATTCAATATGAACTGTGTGCCTACGATAGGATGGCTGTAACTGTCATTTTTGGAATATTAGGTGTTCAACCACATGGGGCAGTCCAACGCTTAATATGTGCATATAGTAATGCTTTAAGACTCTGTGTAGCGCCTCATATTCAATATGAACTGAGTGCCTACGATAGTTTGATGTAACTGACATTTTCGGAATATTAGGTGTTCAACAATATGGGGCAGTCCAACGCTTAATATGTGAGTATAGTGATGTTTTGGGACTCTGTTGAACGCCTCATATTTCATATGAACTGTGTGAGTACGATAGTATGGCTGTAACTGACATTTTTGAAATATTAGGTGTTTAACCATATGGGGCAGTCCAACGCTTAATATGTGCATATAGTAATGCTTTGGGACTCTGTATAGCGCCTCATATTCAATATGAACTGCGTGCCTACCATAGTTTGGCTGTAGCTGACATTTTTGGAATATTAGGTGTTCAACATTATAGGGCGTTCCAACGCTTAATATGTGATTATATTATTGCTTTGGGACTCTGTATAACACTACATATTCAATATGAACTGCGTGCCTACCATATTTTGGCTGTAGCTGACATTTTTGGAATATTAGGTGTTCAACATTATGGGGCGGTCCATCGCTTAATATGTGATTATATTAATGCTTAAGGACTCTGTATAAAGCTGCATATACAATTTGAACCATGTGCCTCTAACAGTTTGGCTGTAACTGACATTTTCGGAATATTAGGTGTTCAACCACATGGGGCAGTTCAACGCATAATATGTGCATATAGTGATGTTTTGGGACTCTGTTGAACGCCTCATATTCAATATGAACTGTGTGCCTACGATAGTATGGCTGTAACTGACATTTTTGTAATATTAGGTGTTTAACCATATGGGGCAGTCCAACGCTTAATATGTGATTATATTATTGCTTTGGGGCTCTGTATAAAGCTGCATATACAATATGAAACATGTGTCTCTAACAGTTTGGCTGTAACTCACATTTTTGGAATATTAGGTGTTCAACCGCATAGGGCAGTCCAACGCTTAATATGTGCATATTGTGATGCTTTGGGACTCTGTTGAAGGCCTCATATTCCATATGAACTGTGTGAGTACGATAGTATGTCTGTAACTGACATTTTTGAAATATTAGGTGTTTAACCATATGGGTAGTCCAACGCTTAATATGTGATTATATTATTTCTTTGGGACTCTATAACGCTGCATATACAATATGAACCATGTGCCTCTAACAGTTTGGCTGTAACTGACATTTTCGGAATATTAGGTGTTCAACAATATGGGGCAGTCCAACGCTTAATATGTGAGTATAGTGATGTTTTGGGACTCTGTTGAACGCCTTTTATTCTATATGAACTGTGTAAGTACGATAGTTTGGCTGTAACTGACATTTTTGGAATATTAGGTGTTCAACATTATGGGGCGGTCCAACGCTGAATATGTGATTATATTATTGCTTTGGGACTCTGTATAACACTACATATTCAATATGAACTGCGTGCCTACCATATTTTGGCTGTAGCTGACATTTTTGGAATAGTAGGTGTTCAACATTATAGGGCGTTCCAACGCTTAATATGTGATTATATTATTGCTTTGGGACTCTGTATAACACTACATATTTAATATGAACTGCGTGCCTACCATATTTTGGCTGTAGCTGACATTTTTGGAATATTAGGTGTTCAACATTATGGGGCGGTCCATCGCTTAATATGTGATTATATTAATGCTTAAGGACTCTGTATAAAGCTGCATATACAATATGAACCATGTGCCTCTAACAGTTTGGCTGTAACTGACATTTTCGGAATATTAGGTGTTCAACCACATGGGGCAGTTCAACGCATAATATGTGCATATAGTGATGCTTTGGGACTCTGTTGAACGCCTCAGATTCCATATGAACTGTGTGAGTACGATAGTTTGGCTGTAATTGACATTTTTGAAATATTAGGTGTTCAACCACATGGGGCAGTCCAACGGTTAATATGTGCATATAGTGATGCTTTGGGACTCTGTTGAACGCCTTATATTCTATATGAACTGTGTAAGTACGATAGTTTGGCTGTAACTGTCATTTTTGGAATATTAGGTGTTCAACCACATGGGGCAGTCCAACGCTTAATATGTGATTATATTATTGCTTTGGGACTCTGTATAACGCTGCATATACAATATGAACCATGTGCCTCTAACAGTTTGGCTGTATCTGACATTTTTGGAATATTAGGTGTTCAACCACATGGGGCAGTCCAACGCTTAATATGTGAGTATAGTGATGTTTTGGGACTCTGTTGAACGCCTCATATTTCGTTTGAACTGTGTGAGTACGATAGTATGGCTGAAGCTGACATTTTTGGAATATTAGGTGTTCAACCACAAGGGGCAGTCCAACGCTTAATATCAGATTATATTATTGCTTTGGGACTCTGTTGAACTCCTCATATTCAATTTGAACTGCGTGCCTACCATAGTTTGGCTGTAGCTGACATTTTTGGAATATTAGGTGTTCAACCACATGGGGCAGTCCAACGCTTAATATGAGATTATATTATTGCTTTGGGACTCTGTTGAACACCTCATATTCAATATGAACTGCGTGCCTACCATAGTTTGTCTGTAGCTGACATTTTTGGAATATTAAGTGTTCAACATTATGGGGCGGTCCAACGCTTAACATGTGATTATATTAATGCTTTAGGACTCTGTATAAAGCTGCATATACAATATAAACCATCTTATTAAGCGTTGGACTGCCCCATGTGGTTGAACACCTAATATTCCATAAATGTCAGTTACAGCCAAACTATCAGAGGCACAGAGTTCATTTTGTATAAGCAGCGTTATACAGTGGCCCAAAGCATTAATATAGACACTTATTAAGCGTTGGACTGCCCCATGTTGCTGATCACCTAATATTCCAAAAATGTCCGTTACAGCCAAACTATTAGAGGCACAATGCTCATTTTGTATAAGCAGCGTTATTCAGAGGCCCAAAGCATTAATATAGTCACTTATTAAGCGTTGGATTGCCCCATGTGGTTGAACACCTAATATTCCAAAAATGTCCGTTACAGCCATACTATTAGAGACACAAAGTTTATACTGTATATGCAGCGTTATACAGAGTCCCAAAGCAATAAGATAATCACATATTAAGCGTTGGACTGCCCCATGTGGTTGAACACCTAATATTCCAAAACTGTCCGTTACAGCCAAACTATTAGAGGCACAAAGTTCATATATAATATGCAGCGTTTTACAGAGGCCCAAAGCATTAATATAAACACATATTAAGCGTTGAACTGCAACATGTGGTTGAACACCTAATATTCCAAATATGTCAGTAACAGCCAAATTATAAGAATCACAGAGTTCATACTGTATATGCAGCGTTATACAGAGTCCCTAAGCATTAATATAATCACATATTAAGCGTTAGACTGCAGAATGTGGTTGAACACCTCTTATTCCAAAAGTGTCCGTTACAGCCAAACTATTAGAGGCACAAAGTTCATATCGAATATGAATCGTTTTACAGTGGCCCAAAGCATTAATAGTGTCACTTATTAGGCGTTGGACTGCCCCATGTGGTTGAACTCCTAATATTCCAAAAGTGTCCGTTACAGCCAAACTATTAGAGGCACAAAGTTCATATCGAATATGCAACGTTTTACAGAGGCCCAAAGCATTAATATAGTCACTTATTAAGCGTTGGACTGCCCCATGTGGCTGAACACCTAATATTCCAAAAATGTCCGTTACAGCCTTACTATTAGAGGCACAGTGCTCATTTTGAATATGCAGCGTTATACAGAGTCCCAAAGCATTAATATAATCAAATATTAAGCATTGGACTGCAACATGTGTTTGAACACATAATATTCCAAAAGTGCCCGTTACAGCCAAACTATTAGAGGCACAGAGTTCATATTGTATATGCAGCGTTATACAGAGGCCCAAAGCATTACTATAACCACATATTAAGCGATCGACAACCCCATGTTGTTGAACACCTAATATTCCAAGAATGTCAGTTACAGCCTAACTATAAAAGGCACAGAGTTCATACTGTATATGCAGCGTTATACAGAGTCCCAAAGCATTAATATAATCAAATATTAAGCATTGGACTGCCCCATGTGATTGAACACCTAATATTCCAAAAATGTCCGTTACAGCCAAACTATTAGAGGCACAAAGTTTATATTGTTTATACAGCGTTATGCCTGGCCTCTGGATAACGATCCAGAGGCCAAAAGCATTAATATAATCACATATTAAGCGTTGGACTTCCCCATGTGGTTGAACACCTAATATTCCAAAAATGTCCGTTACATCCAAACTATTAGAGGCACAGTGCTCATTTTGTATATGCAGCGTTATACTGAGTCCCAAAGCATTACTATAACCACATATAAAGCGATCGACAACCCCATGTTGTTGAACACCTAATATTCGAAAAATGTCAGTTACAGCAAAACTATTAGAGGCACAGTGCTCATTTTGTATAAGCAGCGTCATTCAGAGGCCCAAAGCATTAATATAGTCACTTATTAAGCGTTGGACTGCCCCATGTGGTTGAACACCTAATATTCCAAAAATGTCAGTTACAGCCTAACTTTAAAAGGCACAGAGTTCATACTGTATATGCAGCGTTATACAGAGTCCCAAAGCATTAATATAATCAAATATTAAGCACTGGACTGCAACATGTGTTTGAACACCTAATATTCCAAAAATGTCCGTTACAGCCAAACTATTAGAGGCACAGAGTTCATACTGTATATGCAGCGTTATACAGAGTCCCAAAGCAATAAGATAATCACATATTAAGCGTTGGACTGCCCCATATGGTTAAACACCTAATATTCCAAAAGTGTCCGTTACAGCCAAACTATTAGAGGCACAAAGTTCATATCGAATATGCAGCGTTTTACAGAGGCCCAAAGCATTAATATAATCACATATTAAGCGTTGAACTGCAACATGTGGTTGAACACCTAATATTCCAAATATGTCAGTAACAGCCAAACTATTAGGGGCACAGAGTTCATTTTGTATAAGCAGCGGTATACAGAGGCCCAAAGCATTAATATAGACACTTATTAAGCGTTGGACTGCCCCATGTTGCTGAACACCTAATATTCCAAAAATGTCCGTTACAGCCAAACTATTAGAGGCACAGTGCTCATTTTGTATAGGCAGCGTTATACCGAGGCCCAAAGCATTAATATAGTCACTTATTAAGCGTTGGACTGCCCCATGTGGTTGAACACCTAATATTCCAAAAATGTCCGTTACAGCCAAACTATTAGAGGCACAAAGTTCATACTGTATATGCAGCGTTATACAGAGTCCCAAAGCAATAAGATAATCACATATTAAGCGTTGGACTGCCCCATGTGGTTGAACACCTAATATTCTAAAAGTGTCCGTTACAGCCAAACTATTAGAGGCACAAAGTTTATATCGAATATGCAACGTTTTACAGAGGCCCAAAGCATTAATATAGTCACTTATTAAGCGTTGGACTGATCCATGTGTTTGAACACCTAATATTCCAAAAATGTCCGTTACAGCCAAACTATTAGAGGCACAAAGTTCATATGGTATATTCAGCGTTATACAGAGGCCCAAAGCATTAATATAGTCACTTATTAAGTGTTGGACTGCCCCATGTGGTTGAACACCTAATATTCCAAAAATGTCCTTTACAGCCAAACTATTAGAGGCACAAAGTTTATATTGTTTCTACAGCGTTATCCAGAGGCCAAAAGCATTAATATAATCACATATTAAGCGTTGGACTTCCCCATGTGGTTGAACACCTAATATTCCAAAAATGTCCGTTACAGCCAAACTATTAGAGACACAGAGTTCATATTGTATATGCAGCGTTAAACAGAGTCCCAAAGTATTACTTTAACCACATATTAAACGTTGGACTGCCCCATGTGGTTGAACACCTAATATTCCAAAAGTGTCCGTTACAGCCAAACTATTAGAGGCACAAAGTTCATATCGAATATGCAGCGTTTTACAGAGGCCCAAAGCATTAATATAGTCACTTATTAAGCGTTGGACTGCCCCATGTGGTTGAACACCTAATATTCCAAAAATGTCCGTTACAGCCAAACTATCAGAGGCACAGGGTTCATTTTGTATAAGCAGCGTTATACAGAGGCCCAAAGATTAATATAGACACTTATTAGGCTTTGGACTGCCCCATGTTGATGAACACCTAATATTCCAAAAATGTCCGTTACAGCCAAACTATTAGAGGCACAGTGCTCATTTTGTATAAGCAGCGTTATACAGAGGCCCAAAGCATTAATATAGTCACTTATTAAGCGTTGGACTGCCCCATGTGGTTGAACACCAAATATTCCAAAAATGTGCGTTACAGCCAAACTATTAGAGGCACAGAGTTCATATCGTATATGCAGCGTTATACAGAGGCCCAAAGCATTAATAAAATCACTTATTAAGCGTTGGACAGCCCCATGTGGTTGAACACCTAATATTCCAAAAGTGTTCGTTACAGCCAAACTTTTAGAGGCACAGTGCTTATTTTGTATAAGCAGCGTTATACAGAGGCCCAAAGCATTAATATAGTCACTTATTAAGCATTGGACTGCCCCATGTTGCTGAACACCTAATATTCGAAAAATGTCCGTTACAGCCAAACTATTAGAGGCACAGTGCTCATTTTGTATAAGCAGCGTTATACAGAGGCCCAAAGCATTAATATAGTCACTTATTAAGCGTTGGACTGCCCCATGTGGTTCAACACCTAATGTTCCAAAAATGTCCGTTTCAGCCAAACTATTAGAGGCACAAAGATCATATTGTATATGCAGCGTTATACAGAGGCCCAAAGCATTACTATAACCACATATTAAGCGATCGACAACCCCATGTTGTTGAAAACCTAATATTTGAAAAATGTCAGTTACAGCCTAACTATAAAAGGCACAGAGTTCATACTATATATGCAGCGTTATAAAGAGTCCCAAAGCAATAACATAATCACATATTAAGCGTTGGACTGCAACATGTGTTTGAACACATAATATTCCAAAAGTATCCGTTACAGCCAAACTATTAAAGACACAGTTTTCATATTGTATATGCAGCGTTATACAGAGTCCCAAAGCATTACTATAATCACATATTAAGCGTTGAGCTGCAACATGTGGCTGAACACCTAATAATCCAAAAGTGTCCGTTACAGCCAAACTATTAGAGGCACAAAGTTCATATCGAATATGCAGCGTTTTACAGAGGCCCAAAGCATTAATATAGTCACTTATTAAGCGTTGGACTGCCCCATGTGGTTGAACACCTAATATTCCAAAAGTGTCCGTTACAGCCAAACTATTAGAGGCACAAAGTTCATATCGAATATGCAGCGTTTTACAGAGGCCCAAAGCATTAATATAGTCACTTATTAAGCGTTGGACTGCCCCATGTGGTTGAACACCTAATATTCCAAAAGTGTCCGTTACAGCCAAACTATTAGAGGCACAAAGTTCATATAGAATATGCAGCGTTTTACAGAGGCCCAAAGCATTAATATAGTCACTTATTAAGCGTTGGACTGCCCCATGTGGTTGAACACCTAATATTCCAAAAGTGTCCGTTACAGCCAACTATTAGAGGCACAAAGTTCATATCGAATATGCAGCGTTTTACAGAGGCCCAAAGCATTAATATAGTCACTTATTAAGCGTTGGACTGCCCCATGTGGTTGAACACCTAATATTCCATAACCACATATTAAGCGATCGACAACCCCATGTTGTTGAACACCTAATATTCCAAAAATGTGCGTTGCAGCCAAACTATTAGAGACACAGAGTTCATATTGTATATGCAGCGTTAAACAGAGTCCCAAAGTATTACTTTAACCACATATTAAACGTTGGACTGCCCCATGTGGTTGAACACCTAATATTCCAAAAGTGTCCGTTACAGCCAAACTATTAGAGGCACAAAGTTCATATCGAATATGCAGCGTTTTACAGAGGCCCAAAGCATTAATATGGTCACTTATTAAGCGTTGGACTGCCCCATGTGGTTGAACACCTAATATTCCAAAAGTGTCCGTTACAGCCAAACTATTAGAGGCACAAAGTTCATATCGAATATGCAACGTTTCACAGAGGCACAAAGCATTAATATAGTCACTTATTAAGCGTTGGACTGCTCCATGTGGTTAAACACCTAATATTCCAAATGTGTCCGATACAGCCAAACTATTAGAGGCACAAAGTTCATATCGAATATGCAGCGTTTTACAGAGGCTCAAAGCATTAATATAGTCACATATTAAGCGTTGGACTGCCCCATGTGGTTGAACACCTAATATTCCAAAAATGTCCGTTACAGCTAAACTATTAGAGGCACAAAGTTCATATCGAATATGCAGCGTTTTACAGAGGCCCAAAACATTAATATAGTTAATTATTAGGCGTTGGACTGCTCCATGTGGTTAAACAACTAATATTCCAAATGTGTCCGTTACAGCCAAACTATTAGAGGCACAAAGTTCATATCGAATATGCAACGTTTTACAGAGGCACAAAGCATTAATATAGTCACTTATTAAGCGTTGGACTGCTCCATGTGGTTAAACACCTAATATTCCAAATGTGTCCGTTACAGCCAAACTATTGGAGGCACAAAGTTCATATCGAATATGCAGCGTTTTACAGAGGCCCAAAACATTAATATAGTCACTTATTAAGCGTTGGACTGCCCCATGTGGTTTAATATTCCAAAAATGTCCGTTACAGCCAAACTATTAGAGGCACAAAGTTTATATTGTTTATACAGCGTTATCCAGAGGCCAAAAGCATGAATATAATCACATATTAAGCGTTGGACTTCCCCATGTGGTTGAACACCTAATATTCCAAAAATGTCCGTTACAGCCAAACTATTAGAGGCACAGTGTTCATTTTGTATATGCAGCGTTATACAGAGTCCCAAAGCATTACTATAACCACATATAAAGCGATCGACAACCCCATGTTGTTGAACACCTAATATTCGAAAAATGTCAGTTACCACCTAACTATAAAAGGCACAGAGTTCATACTGTATATGCAGCGTTATACAGAGTCCGAAAGCAATAATATAATCACATATTAAGCGTTGGACAGCCCCATGTGGTTGAACACCTAATATTCCAAAAGTGTCCGTTACAGCCAAACTATTAGAGGCACAAAGTTCATATCCAATATGCAGCGTTTTACAGAGGCCCAAAGCATTAATATGGTCACTTATTAAGCGTTGGACTGCCCCATGTGGTTGAACACCTAATATTCCAAAAATGTCCGTTACAGCCAAACTATCAGAGGCACAGGGTTCATTTTGTATAAGCAGCGTTATACAGAGGCCCAAAGATTAATATAGACACTTATTAGGCGTTGGACTGCACCATGTTGATGAACACCTAATATTCCAAAAATGTCCGTTACAGCCAAACTATTAGAGGCACAGTGCTCATTTTGTATAAGCAGCGTTATACAGAGGCCCAAAGCATTAATATAGTCACTTATTAAGCGTTGGACTGCCCCATGTGGTTGAACACCAAATATTCCAAAAATGTGCGTTACAGCCAAAGTATTAGAGGCACAGAGTTCATATCGTATATGCAGCGTTATACAGAGGCCCAAAGCATTAATAAAATCACTTATTAAGCGTTGGACAGCCCCATGTGGTTGAACACCTAATATTCCAAAAGTGTCCGTTACAGCCAAACTATTAGAGGCACAGTGCTTATTTTGTATAAGCAGCGTTATACAGAGGCCCAAAGCATTAATATAGTCACTTATTAAGCGTTGGACTGCCCCATGTTGTTGAACACCTAATATTCGAAAAATGTCAGTTACAGCCTAACTATAAAAGGCACAGAGTTCATACTGTATATGCAGCGTTATACAGAGTCCTAAAGCATTAATATAGTCACTTATTAAGCGTTGGACTGCCCCATGTGGTTAAACACCTAATATTCCAAAAGTGTCCGTTACAGCCAAACTATTAGAGGCACAAAGTTCATATCGAATATGAAACGTTTTACAGAGGCACAAAGCATAAATGTAGTCACTTATTAAGCGTTGGACTGTCCCATGTGGTTAAACACCTAATATTCCAAAAGTGTCCGTTACAGCCAAACTATTAGAGGCCCAAAGTTCATATCGAATATGCAGCGTTTTACAGAGTCCCAAAGTATTAATATAGACACTTATTAAGCGTTGGACTGCCCCATGCTGCTGAACACCTAATATTCCAAAAATGTCCGTTACAGCAAAACTATTAGAGGCACAGTGCTCATTTTGTATAAGCAGCGTTATACAGAGGCCCAAAGCATTAATATAGTCACTTATTAAGCGTTGGACTGCCCCATGTGGTTGAACACCTAATATTCCAAAAATGTCCGTTACAGCCAAACTATTAGAGGCACAAAGTTCATACTGTATATGCAGCGTTATACAGAGTCCCAAAGCAATAAGATAATCACATATTAAGCATTAAGCGTTGGACTGCCCCATGTGGTTGAACACCTAATATTAAAAAAACTGTCCGTTACAGCCAAACTATTAGAGGCACAAAGTTCATATCGTATATGCAGCGTTATACAGAAGCCCAAAGCATTAATATAGTCACTTATTAAGCGTTGGACTGCCCCATGTGGTTGAACACCTAATATTCCAAAAATGTCCGTTACAGCCAAACTATCAGAGGCACAGGGTTCATTTTGTATAAGCAGCGTTATACAGAGGCCCAAAGATTAATATAGACACTTATTAGGCGTTGGACTGCCCCATGTTGATGAACACCTAATATTCCAAAAATGTCCGTTACAGCCAAACTATTAGAGGCACAGTGCTCATTTTGTATAAGCAGCGTTATACAGAGGCCCAAAGCATTAATATAGTCACTTATTAAGCGTTGGACTGCCCCATGTGGTTGAACACCAAATATTCCAAAAATGTGCGTTACAGCCAAACTATTAGAGGCACAGAGTTCATATCGTATATGCAGCGTTATACAGAGGCCCAAAGCATTAATAAAATCACTTATTAAGCGTTGGACAGCCCCATGTGGTTGAACACCTAATATTCCAAAAGTGTCCGTTACAGCCAAACTATTAGAGGCACAGTGCTTATTTTGTATAAGCAGCGTTATACAGAGGCCCAAAGCATTAATATAGTCACTTATTAAGCGTTGGACTGCCCCATGTTGTTGAACACCTAATATTCGAAAAATGTCAGTTACAGCCTAACTATAAAAGGCACAGAGTTCATACTGTATATGCAGCGTTATACAGAGTCCTAAAGCATTAATATAGTCACTTATTAAGCGTTGGACTGCCCCATGTGGTTAAACACCTAATATTCCAAAAGTGTCCGTTACAGCCAAACTATTAGAGGCACAAAGTTCATATCGAATATGCAACGTTTTACAGAGGCACAAAGCATAAATATAGTCACTTATTAAGCGTTGGACTGTCCCATGTGGTTAAACACCTAATATTCCAAAAGTGTCCGTTAGAGCCAAACTATTAGAGGCCCAAAGTTCATATCGAATATGCAGCGTTTTACAGAGTCCCAAAGTATTAATATAGACACTTATTAAGCGTTGGACTGCCCCATGCTGCTGAACACCTAATATTCCAAAAATGTCCGTTACAGCAAAACTATTAGAGGCACAGTGCTCATTTTGTATAAGCAGCGTTATACAGAGGCCCAAAGCATTAATATAGTCACTTATTAAGCGTTGGACTGCCCCATGTGGTTGAACACCTAATATTCCAAAAATGTCCGTTACAGCCAAACTATTAGAGGCACAAAGTTCATACTGTATATGCAGCGTTATACAGAGTCCCAAAGCAATAAGATAATCACATATTAAGCATTAAGCGTTGGACTGCCCCATGTGGTTGAACACCTAATATTAAAAAAACTGTCCGTTACAGCCAAACTATTAGAGGCACAAAGTTCATATCGTATATGCAGCGTTATACAGAAGCCCAAAGCATTAATATAGTCACTTATTAAGCGTTGGACTGCCCCATGTGGTTGAACACCTAATATTCCAAAAGTGTCCGTTACAGCCAAACTATTAGAGGCACAAAGTTCATATCGAATATGCAACGCTTCACAGAGGCACAAAGCATTAATATAGTCACTTATTAAGCGTTGGACTGCTCCATGTGGTTAAACACCTAATATTCCAAATGTGTCCGATACAGCCAAACTATTAGAGGCACAAAGTTCATATCGAATATGCAGCGTTTTACAGAGGCCCAAAGCATTAATATAGTCACATATTAAGCGTTGGACTGCCCCATGTGGTTGAACACCTAATATTCCAAAAATGTCCGTTACAGCTAAACTATTAGAGGCACAAAGTTCATATCGAATATGCAGCGTTTTACAGAGGCCCAAAACATTAATATAGTCAATTATTAGGCGTTGGACTGCTCCATGTGGTTAAACAACTAATATTCCAAATGTGTCCGTTACAGCCAAACTATTAGAGGCACAAAGTTCATATCGAATATGCAACGTTTTACAGAGGCACAAAGCATTAATATAGTCACTTATTAAGCGTTGGACTGCTCCATGTGGTTAAACACCTAATATTCCAAATGTGTCCGTTACAGCCAAACTATTGGAGGCACAAAGTTCATATCGAATATGCAGCGTTTTACAGAGGCCCAAAACATTAATATAGTCACTTATTAAGCGTTGGACTGCCCCATGTGGTTGAACACCTAATATTCCAAAAATGTCCGTTACAGCCAAACTATTAGAGGCACAAAGTTTATATTGTTTATACAGCGTTATCCAGAGGCCAAAAGCATTAATATAATCACATATTAAGCGTTGGACTTCCCCATGTGGTTGAACACCTAATATTCCAAAAATGTCCTTTACAGCCAAACTATTAGAGGCACAGTGCTCATTTTGTATATGCAGCGTTATACAGAGTCCCAAAGCATTACTATAACCACATATAAAGCGATCGACAACCCCATGTTGTTGAACACCTAATATTCGAAAAATGTCAGTTACCACCTAACTATAAAAGGCACAGAGTTCATACTGTATATGCAGCGTTATACAGAGTCCGAAAGCAATAATATAATCACATATTAAGCGTTGGACAGCCCCATGTGGTTGAACACCTAATATTCCAAAAGTGTCCGTTACAGCCAAACTATTAGAGGCACAAAGTTCATATCCAATATGCAGCGTTTTACAGAGGCCCAAAGCATTAATATGGTCACTTATTAAGCGTTGGACTGCCCCATGTGGTTGAACACCTAATATTCCAAAAATGTCCGTTACAGCCAAACTATCAGAGGCACAGGGTTCATTTTGTATAAGCAGCGTTATACAGAGGCCCAAAGATTAATATAGACACTTATTAGGCGTTGGACTGCCCCATGTTGATGAACACCTAATATTCCAAAAATGTCCGTTACAGCCAAACTATTAGAGGCACAAAGTTCATACTGTATATGCAGCGTTATACAGAGTCCCAAAGCAATAAGATAATCACATATTAAGCATTAAGCGTTGGACTGCCCCATGTGGTTGAACACCTAATATTAAAAAAACTGTCCGTTACAGCCAAACTATTAGAGGCACAAAGTTCATATCGTATATGCAGCGTTATACAGAAGCCCAAAGCATTAATATAGTCACTTATTAAGCGTTGGACTGCCCCATGTGGTTGAACACCTAATATTCCAAAAGTGTCCGTTACAGCCAAACTATTAGAGGCACAAAGTTCATATCGAATATGCAACGCTTCACAGAGGCACAAAGCATTAATATAGTCACTTATTAAGCGTTGGACTGCTCCATGTGGTTAAACACCTAATATTCCAAATGTGTCCGATACAGCCAAACTATTAGAGGCACAAAGTTCATATCGAATATGCAGCGTTTTACAGAGGCCCAAAGCATTAATATAGTCACATATTAAGCGTTGGACTGCCCCATGTGGTTGAACACCTAATATTCCAAAAATGTCCGTTACAGCTAAACTATTAGAGGCACAAAGTTCATATCGAATATGCAGCGTTTTACAGAGGCCCAAAACATTAATATAGTCAATTATTAGGCGTTGGACTGCTCCATGTGGTTAAACAACTAATATTCCAAATGTGTCCGTTACAGCCAAACTATTAGAGGCACAAAGTTCATATCGAATATGCAACGTTTTACAGAGGCACAAAGCATTAATATAGTCACTTATTAAGCGTTGGACTGCTCCATGTGGTTAAACACCTAATATTCCAAATGTGTCCGTTACAGCCAAACTATTGGAGGCACAAAGTTCATATCGAATATGCAGCGTTTTACAGAGGCCCAAAACATTAATATAGTCACTTATTAAGCGTTGGACTGCCCCATGTGGTTGAACACCTAATATTCCAAAAATGTCCGTTACAGCCAAACTATTAGAGGCACAAAGTTTATATTGTTTATACAGCGTTATCCAGAGGCCAAAAGCATTAATATAATCACATATTAAGCGTTGGACTTCCCCATGTGGTTGAACACCTAATATTCCAAAAATGTCCGTTACAGCCAAACTATTAGAGGCACAGTGCTCATTTTGTATATGCAGCGTTATACAGAGTCCCAAAGCATTACTATAACCACATATAAAGCGATCGACAACCCCATGTTGTTGAACACCTAATATTCGAAAAATGTCAGTTACCACCTAACTATAAAAGGCACAGAGTTCATACTGTATATGCAGCGTTATACAGAGTCCGAAAGCAATAATATAATCACATATTAAGCGTTGGACAGCCCCATGTGGTTGAACACCTAATATTCCAAAAGTGTCCGTTACAGCCAAACTATTAGAGGCACAAAGTTCATATCCAATATGCAGCGTTTTACAGAGGCCCAAAGCATTAATATGGTCACTTATTAAGCGTTGGACTGCCCCATGTGGTTGAACACCTAATATTCCAAAAATGTCCGTTACAGCCAAACTATCAGAGGCACAGGGTTCATTTTGTATAAGCAGCGTTATACAGAGGCCCAAAGATTAATATAGACACTTATTAGGCGTTGGACTGCCCCATGTTGATGAACACCTAATATTCCAAAAATGTCCGTTACAGCCAAACTATTAGAGGCACAGTGCTCATTTTGTATAAGCAGCGTTATACAGAGGCCCAAAGCATTAATATAGTCACTTATTAAGCGTTGGACTGCCCCATGTGGTTGAACACCAAATATTCCAAAAATGTGCGTTACAGCCAAACTATTAGAGGCACAGAGTTCATATCGTATATGCAGCGTTATACAGAGGCCCAAAGCATTAATAAAATCACTTATTAAGCGTTGGACAGCCCCATGTGGTTGAACACCTAATATTCCAAAAGTGTCCGTTACAGCCAAACTATTAGAGGCACAGTGCTTATTTTGTATAAGCAGCGTTATACAGAGGCCCAAAGCATTAATATAGTCACTTATTAAGCGTTGGACTGCCCCATGTTGTTGAACACCTAATATTCGAAAAATGTCAGTTACAGCCTAACTATAAAAGGCACAGAGTTCATACTGTATATGCAGCGTTATACAGAGTCCTAAAGCATTAATATAGTCACTTATTAAGCGTTGGACGGCCCCATGTGGTTAAACACCTAATATTCCAAAAGTGTCCGTTACAGCCAAACTATTAGAGGCACAAAGTTCATATCGAATATGCAGCGTTTTACAGAGGCACAAAGCATAAATATAGTCACTTATTAAGCGTTGGACTGTCCCATGTGGTTAAACACCTAATATTCCAAAAGTGTCCGTTAGAGCCAAACTATTAGAGGCCCAAAGTTCATATCGAATATGCAGCGTTTTACAGAGACCCAAAGTATTAATATAGACACTTATTAAGCGTTGGACTGCCCCATGCTGCTGAACACCTAATATTCCAAAAATGTCCGTTACAGCCAAACTATTAGAGGCACAAAGTTCATACTGTATATGCAGCGTTATACAGAGTCCCAAAGCAATAAGATAATCACATATTAAGCATTAAGCGTTGGACTGCCCCATGTGGTTGAACACCTAATATTAAAAAAACTGTCCGTTACAGCCAAACTATTAGAGGCACAAAGTTCATATCGTATATGCAGCGTTATACAGAAGCCCAAAGCATTAATATAGTCACTTATTAAGCGTTGGACTGCCCCATGTGGTTGAACACCTAATATTCCAAAAGTGTCCGTTACAGCCAAACTATTAGAGGCACAAAGTTCATATCGAATATGCAACGTTTCACAGAGGCACAAAGCATTAATATAGTCACATATTAAGCGTTGGACTTCCCCATGTGGTTGAACACCTAATATTCCAAAAATGTCCGTTACAGCTAAACTATTAGAGGCACAAAGTTCATATCGAATATGCAGCGTTTTACAGAGGCCCAAAACATTAATATAGTCAATTATTAGGCGTTGGACTGCTCCATGTGGTTAAACAACTAATATTCCAAATGTGTCCGTTACAGCCAAACTATTAGAGGCACAAAGTTCATATCGAATATGCAACGTTTTACAGAGGCACAAAGCATTAATATAGTCACTTATTAAGCGTTGGACTGCTCCATGTGGTTAAACACCTAATATTCCAAATGTGTCCGTTACAGCCAAACTATTGGAGGCACAAAGTTCATATCGAATATGCAGCGTTTTACAGAGGCCCAAAACATTAATATAGTCACTTATTAAGCGTTGGACTGCCCCATGTGGTTGAACACCTAATATTCCAAAAATGTCCGTTACAGCCAAACTATTAGAGGCACAAAGTTTATATTGTTTATACAGCGTTATCCAGAGGCCAAAAGCATTAATATAATCACATATTAAGCGTTGGACTTCCCCATGTGGTTGAACACCTAATATTCCAAAAATGTCCGTTACAGCCAAACTATTAGAGGCACAGTGCTCATTTTGTATATGCAGCGTTATACAGAGTCCCAAAGCATTACTATAACCACATATAAAGCGATCGACAACCCCATGTTGTTGAACACCTAATATTCGAAAAATGTCAGTTACCACCTAACTATAAAAGGCACAGAGTTCATACTGTATATGCAGCGTTATACAGAGTCCGAAAGCAATAATATAATCACATATTAAGCGTTGGACAGCCCCATGTGGTTGAACACCTAATATTCCAAAAGTGTCCGTTACAGCCAAACTATTAGAGGCACAAAGTTCATATCCAATATGCAGCGTTTTACAGAGGCCCAAAGCATTAATATGGTCACTTATTAAGCGTTGGCCTGCCCCATGTGGTTGAACACCTAATATTCCAAAAATGTCCGTTACAGCCAAACTATCAGAGGCACAGGGTTCATTTTGTATAAGCAGCGTTATACAGAGGCCCAAAGATTAATATAGACACTTATTAGGCGTTGGACTGCCCCATGTTGATGAACACCTAATATTCCAAAAATGTCCGTTACAGCCAAACTATTAGAGGCACAGTGCTCATTTTGTATAAGCAGCGTTATACAGAGGCCCAAAGCATTAATATAGTCACTTATTAAGCGTTGGACTGCCCCATGTGGTTGAACACCAAATATTCCAAAAATGTGCGTTACAGCCAAACTATTAGAGGCACAGAGTTCATATCGTATATGCAGCGTTATACAGAGGCCCAAAGCATTAATAAAATCACTTATTAAGCGTTGGACAGCCCCATGTGGTTGAACACCTAATATTCCAAAAGTGTCCGTTACAGCCAAACTATTAGAGGCACAGTGCTTATTTTGTATAAGCAGCGTTATACAGAGGCCCAAAGTATTAATATAGTCACTTATTAAGCGTTGGACTGCCCCATGTTGTTGAACACCTAATATTCGAAAAATGTCAGTTACAGCCTAACTATAAAAGGCACAGAGTTCATACTGTATATGCAGCGTTATACAGAGTCCTAAAGCATTAATATAGTCACTTATTAAGCGTTGGACTGCCCCATGTGGTTAAACACCTAATATTCCAAAAGTGTCCGTTACAGCCAAACTATTAGAGGCACAAAGTTCATATCGAATATGCAACGTTTTACAGAGGCACAAAGCATAAATGTAGTCACTTATTAAGCGTTGGACTGCCCCATGCTGCTGAACACCTAATATTCCAAAAATGTCCGTTACAGCAAAACTATTAGAGGCACAGTGCTCATTTTGTATAAGCAGCGTTATACAGAGGCCCAAAGCATTAATATAGTCACTTATTAAGCGTTGGACTGCCCCATGTGGTTGAACACCTAATATTAAAAAACTGTCCGTTACAGCCAAACTATTAGAGGCACAAAGTTCATACTGTATATGCAGCGTTATACAGAGTCCCAAAGCAATAAGATAATCACATATTAAGCATTAAGCGTTGGACTGCCCCATGTGGTTGAACACCTAATATTAAAAAAACTGTCCGTTACAGCCAAACTATTAGAGGCACAAAGTTCATATCGTATATGCAGCGTTATACAGAAGCCCAAAGCATTAATATAGTCACTTATTAAGCGTTGGACTGCTCCATGTGGTTAAACACCTAATATTCCAAATGTGTCCGATACAGCCAAACTATTAGAGGCACAAAGTTCATATCGAATATGCAGCGTTTTACAAAGGCCCAAAGCATTAATATAGTCACATATTAAGCGTTGGATTGCCCCATGTGGTTGAACACCTAATATTCCAAAAATGTCCGTTACAGCTAAACTATTAGAGGCACAAAGTTCATATCGAATATGCAGCGTTTTACAGAGGCCTAAAACATTAATATAGTCAATTATTAGGCGTTGGACTGCTCCATGTGGTTAAACAACTAATATTCCAAATGTGTCCGTTACAGCCAAACTATTAGAGGCACAAAGTTCATATCGAATATGCAACGTTTTACAGAGGCACAAAGCATTAATATAGTCACTTATTAAGCGTTGGACTGCTCCATGTGGTTAAACACCTAATATTCCAAATGTGTCCGTTACAGCCAAACTATTGGAGGCACAAAGTTCATATCGAATATGCAGCGTTTTACAGAGGCCCAAAACATTAATATAGTCACTTATTAAGCGTTGGACTGCCCCATGTGGTTGAACACCTAATATTCCAAAAATGTCCGTTACAGCCAAACTATTAGAGGCACAAAGTTTATATTGTTTATACAGCGTTATCCAGAGGCCAAAAGCATTACCATAGTTTGGCTGTAGCTGACATTTTTGGAATATTAGGTGTTCAACATTATGGGGCGGTCCAACGCTTAATATGTGATTATATTATTGCTTTGGGACTCTGTATAACACTACATATTCAATATGAACTGCGTGCCTACCATAGTTTGGCTGTAGCTGACATTTTTGGAATATTAGATGTTTAACATTATGGGGCGTTCCTACGCTTAATATGTGATTATATTAATGCTATAGGACTCTGTATAAAGCTGCATATACAATATGAACCATGAGTCTCTAACAGTTTGGCTGTAACTGACATTTTTGTAATATTAGGTGTTTAACCATATGGGGCAGTCCAACGCTTAATATGTGCATATAGTAATGCTTAAAGACTCTGTATAGCGCCTCATATTCAATATGAACTGTGTGCCTACGATAGTTTGGCTGTAACTGACATTTTTGGAATATTAGGTGTTCTACATTATAGGGCTGTCTAACGCTTAATATGTAAGTATAGTGATGTTTTGGGACTCTGTTGAACGCCTCATATTCAATATGAACTGTGTGCCTACGATAGTATGGCTGTAACTGACATTTTTGGAATATTAGGTGTTCAACCACATGGGGCAGTCCAACGCTTAATATGTGAGTATAGTGATGTTTTGGGACTCTGTTAAACGCCTCATATTCAATATGAACTGCGTGCCTACCATAGTTTGGCTGTAGCTGACATTTTTGGAATATTAGGTGTTCAACATTATGGGGCGGTCCAACGCTTAATATGTGATTATATTATTGCTTTAGGACTCTGTATAAAGCTGCATATACAATATGAACCATGAGTCTCTAACAGTTTGGCTGTAACTGACATTTTTGGAATATTAGGTGTTCAACCACATGGGGCAGTCCAACGCCTAATATGTGATTATATTATTGCTTTGGGACTCTGTATAAAGCTGCATATACAATATGAACCATGTGTCTTTAACAGTTTGGCTGTAACTCACATTTTTGGAATATTAGGTGTTCAACCACATGGGGCAGTCCAACGCCTAATATGTGCATATAGGATGCATTGGGACTCTGTTGAACGCCTCATATTCAATATGAACTGTGTGCCTACGATAGTATGGCTGTAACTGACATTTTTGGAATATTAGGTGTTCAACCACATGGGGCAGTCCAACGCTTAATATGTGAGTATAGTGATGTTTTGTGACTCTGTTAAACGCCTCATATTCAATATGAACTGCGTGCCTACCATAGTTTGGCTGTAGCTGATATTTTTGGAATATTAGGTGTTCAACATTATGGGGCGGTCCAACGCTTAATATGTGATTATATTATTGCTTTAGGACTCTGTATAAAGCTGCATATACAATATGAACCATGAGTCTCTAACAGTTTGGCTGTAACTGACATTTTTGGAATATTAGGTGTTCAACCACATGGGGCAGTCCAACGCCTAATATGTGATTATATTATTGCTTTGGGACTCTGTATAAAGCTGCATATACAATATGAACCATGTGTCTTTAACAGTTTGGCTGTAACTCACATTTTTGGAATATTAGGTGTTCAACAACATGGGGCAGTCTAACGCTTAATATGTGATTATATTATTGCTTTGGGACTCTGTATAACGCTGCATATACAATATGAACCATGTGTCTTTAACAGTTTGGCTGTAACTCACATTTTTGGAATATTAGGTGTTCAACCACATGGGGCAGTCCAACGCCTAATATGTGCATATAGTGATGCATTGGGGCTCTGTTGAACGCCTCATATTCCATATGAACTGTGTGAGTACGATAGAATGGCTGTAACTGACATTTTTGAAATATTGGGTGTTTAACCATATGGGGCAGTCGATCGCTTAATATGTGCATATAGTAATGCTTTGGGACTCTGTATAGCGCCTCATATTCAATATGAACTGCGTGTCTACCATAGTTTGGCTGTAGCTGACATTTTTGGAATATTAGGTGTTCAACATTATAGGGCCGTCCAACGCTTAATATGTGATTATATTAATGCTTTGGGACTCTGTATAAAGCTGCATATACAATATGAAACATGCGTCTTTAACAGTATGGCTGTAACTCACAATTTTGGAATATTAGGTGTTCAACCACATGGGGCAGTCCAACGCTTAATATATGATTATATTATTGCTTTGGGACTCTGTATAACACTACATATTCAATATGAACTGTGTGCCTACCATAGTTTGGCTGTAGCTGACATTTTTGGAATATTAGGTGTTCAACATTATGGGGCGGTCCAACGCTTAATATGTGATTATATTATTGCTTTGGGACTCTGTATAACACTACATATTCAATATGAACTGCGTGCCTACCATAGTTTGGCTGTAGCTGACATTTTTGGAATATTAGATGTTTAACATTATGGGGCGTTCCTACGCTTAATATGTGATTATATTAATGCTATAGGACTCTGTATAAAGCTGCATATACAATATGAACCATGAGTCTCTAACAGTTTGGCTGTAACTGACATTTTTGGAATATTAGGTGTTCAACCACATGGGGCAGTCCAACGCTTAATATGTGATTATATTAATGCTTTGGGACTCTGTATAAAGCTGCATATACAATATGAAACATGCGTCTTTAACAGTATGGCTGTAACTCACAATTTTGGAATATTAGGTGTTCAACCACATGGGGCAGTCCAACGCTTAATATATGATTATATTATTGCTTTGGGACTCTGTATAACACTACATATTCAATATGAACTGCGTGCCTACCATAGTTTGGCTGTAGCTGACATTTTTGGAATATTAGATGTTTAACATTATGGGGCGTTCCTACGCTTAATATGTGATTATATTAATGCTATAGGACTCTGTATAAAGCTGCATATACAATATGAACCATGAGTCTCAAACAGTTTGGCTGTAACTGACATTTTTGGAATATTAGGTGTTCAACCACATGGGGCAGTCCAACGCTTAATATGTGCATATAGTGATGCTTTGGGACTCGGTTGAACGCCTCATATTCTATATGAACTGTGTGAGTCCGATAGTTTGGCTGTAACTGACATTTTTGGAATATTAGATGTTCAACCACATGGGACAGTCCAACGCTTAATATGAGATATTATTGCTTTGGGAC
Organism: Silvanus unidentatus; assembly: GCA_963930825.1. Taxonomy (NCBI): domain Eukaryota; kingdom Metazoa; phylum Arthropoda; class Insecta; order Coleoptera; family Silvanidae; genus Silvanus; species Silvanus unidentatus. Next base: position 9,958,207 of record OZ005760.1, on the reverse strand, counting down.
TCTGTTGAACTCCTCATATTCAATATGAACTGCGTGCCTACCATAGTTTGGCTGTAGCTGACATTTTTGGAATATTAGGTGTTCAACATTATAGGGCGGTCCAACGCTTAACATGTGAATATATTAATGCTTTGGGACTCTGTATAAAGCTGCATATACAAATAGTAATGCTTTAAGACTCTGTATAGCGCCTCATATTCAATATGAACTGTGTGCATACGATAGTTTGGCTGTAACTGACATTTTTGGAATATTAGGTGTTCAACATTATGGGGCTGTCTAACGCTTAATATGTAAGTATAGTGATGTTTTGGGACTCTGTTGAACGCCTCATATTCAATATGAACTGTGTGCCTACGATAGTATGGCTGTAACTGACATTTTTGGAATATTAGGTGTTCAACCACATGGGGCAGTCCAACGCTTAATATGTGCATATAGTGATGCTTTGGGACTCTGTTGAACGCCTCATATTCCATATGAACGGTGTGAGTAATATAGTTTGGCTGTAATTGACATTTTTGAAATATTCGGTGTTCAACCACATGGGGCAGTCCAACGCTTAATATGTGATTATATTATTGCTTTGGGACTCTGTATAACACTATGTATTCAATATGAACTGTGTGCCTACGATAGTATGGCTATAACTGACATTTTTGGAATATAAGGTGTTCAACCACATGGGGCAGTCCAACGCTTAATATGTGATTATAGTATGGCTTTGGGACTCAGTATAACACTACATATTCAATATGAACTGCGTGCTTATTATAGTTTGGCTGTGGCTGACATTTTTGGAATATTAGGTGTTCAACCACATGGGGCAGTCCAACGCTTAATATGTGCATATAGTGATGCTTTGGGACCCTGTTGAACGCCTCATATGCCATATGAACTGTGTGCCTACGATAGTATGGCTGTAACTGACATTTTTGTAATATTAGGTGTTCAACCACATGAGGCAGTCCAACGCTTAATATGTGCATATAGTAATGCTTTAAGACTCTGTATAGCGCCTCATATTCAATATGAACTGTGTGCATACGATAGTTTGGCTGTAACTGACATTTTTGGAATATTAGGTGTTCAACATTATGGGGCTGTCTAACGCTTAATATGTAAGTATAGTGATGTTTTGGGACTCTGTTGAACGCCTCATATTCAATATGAACTGTGTGCCTACGATAGTATGGCTGTAACTGACATTTTTGGAATATTAGGTGTTCAACCACATGGGGCAGTCCAACGCTTAATATGTGCATATAGTGATGCTTTGGGACCCTGTTGAACGCCTCATATGCCATATGAACTGTGTGCCTACGATAGTATGGTTGTAACTGACATTTTTGGAATATTAGGTGTTCAACCACATGGGGCAGTCCAACGCCTAATATGTGATTATATTATTGCTTTAGGACTCTGTATAAAGCTGCATATACAATATGAACCATGAGTCTCTAACAGTTTGGCTGTAACTGACATTTTTGGAATATTAGGTGTTCAACATTATAGGGCCGTCCAACGCTTAATATGTGATTATATTAATGCTTTGGGACTCTGTATAAAGCTGCATATACAATATGAAACATGCGTCTTTAACAGTATGGCTGTAACTCACATTTTTGGAATATTAGGTGTTCAACAACATGGGGCAGTCTAACGCTTAATATGTGATTATATTAATGCTTTGGGACTCTGTATAAAGCTGCATATACAATATGAAACATGCGTCTTTAACAGTATGGCTGTAACTCACATTTTTGGAATATTAGGTGATCAACCACATGGGGCAGTCCAACGCTTAATATATGATTATATTATTGCTTTGGGACTCTGTATAACACTACATATTCAATATGAACCGCGTGCCTACCATAGTTTGGCTGTAGCTGACATTTTTGGAATATTAGGTGTTCAACATTATAGGGCCGTCCAACGCTTAATATGTGATTATATTAATGCTTTAGGACTCTGTATAAAGCTGCATATACAATATGAACCATGAGTCTCTAACAGTTTGGCTGTAACTGACATTTTTGGAATATTAGGTGTTCAACCACATGGGGCAGTCCAACGCCTAATATGTGCATATAGTGATGCTTTGGGACTCTGTTGAACGCCTCATATTCAATATGAACTGTGTGCCTCCGATAGTATGGCTGTAACTGACATTTTTGTAATATTAGGTGTTTAACCATATGGGGCAGTCCAACGCTTAATATGTGCATATAGTAATGCTTAAAGACTCTGTATAGCGCCTCATATTCAATATGAACTGTGTGCCTACGATAGTTTGGCTGTAACTGACATTTTTGGAATATTAGGTGTTCTACATTATAGGGCTGTCTAACGCTTAATATGTAAGTATAGTGATGTTTTGGGACTCTGTTGAACGCCTCATATTCAATATGAACTGTGTGCCTACGATAGTATGGCTGTAACTGACATTTTTGGAATATTAGGTGTTCAACCACATGGGGCAGTCCAACGCTTAATATGTGAGTATAGTGATGTTTTGGGACTCTGTTAAACGCCTCATATTCAATATGAACTGCGTGCCTACCATAGTTTGGCTGTAGCTGACATTTTTGTAATATTAGGTGTTCAACATTATGGGGCGGTCCAACGCTTAATATGTGATTATATTATTGCTTTGGGACTCTGTATAACACTACATATTCAATATGAACTGCGAGCCTACCATAGTTTGGCTGTAGCTGACATTTTTGGAATATTAGATGTTTAACATTATGGGGCGTTCCTACGCTTAATATGTGATTATATTAATGCTATAGGACTCTGTATAAAGCTGCATATACAATATGAACCATGAGTCTCTAACAGTTTGGCTGTAACTGACATTTTTGGAATATTAGGTGTTCAACCACATGGGGCAGTCCAACGCTTAATATGTGCATATAGTGATGCTTTGGGACTCGGTTGAACGCCTCATATTCCATATGAACTGTGTGAGTCCGATAGTTTGGCTGTAACTGACATTTTTGGAATTTTAGGTGTTCAACCACATGGGGCAGTCCAACGCTTAATATGAGATATTATTGCTTTGGGACTCTGTTGAACTCCTCATATTCAATATGAACTGCGTGCCTACCATAGTTTGGCTGTAGCTGGCATTTTTGGAATATTAGGTGTTCAACATTATAGGGCCGTCCAACGCTTAATATGTGATTATATTAATGCTTTGGGACTCTGTATAAAGCTGCATATACAATATGAAACATGCGTCTTTAACAGTATGGCTGTAACTCACAATTTTGGAATATTAGGTGTTCAACCACATGGGGCAGTCCAACGCTTAATATATGATTATATTATTGCTTTGGGACTCTGTATAACACTACATATTCAATATGAACTGCGTGCCTACCATAGTTTGGCTGTAGCTGACATTTTTGGAATATTAGGTGTTCAACATTATGGGGCGGTCCAACGCTTAATATGTGATTATATTATTGCTTTGGGACTCTGTATAACACTACATATTCAATATGAACTGCGTGCCTACCATAGTTTGGCTGTAGCTGACATTTTTGGAATATTAGATGTTTAACATTATGGGGCGTTCCTACGCTTAATATGTGATTATATTAATGCTATAGGACTCTGTATAAAGCTGCATATACAATATGAACCATGAGTCTCTAACAGTTTGGCTGTAACTGACATTTTTGGAATATTAGGTGTTCAACCACATGGGGCAGTCCAACGCTTAATATGTGCATATAGTGATGCTTTGGGACTCGGTTGAACGCCTCATATTCTATATGAACTGTGTGAGTCCGATAGTTTGGCTGTAACTGACATTTTTGGAATATTAGATGTTCAACCACATGGGGCAGTCCAACGCTTAATATGAGATATTATTGCTTTGGGACTCTGTTGAACTCCTCATATTCAATATGAACTGCGTGCCTACCATAGTTTGGCTGTAGCTGACATTTTTGGAATATTAGGTGTTCAACATTATAGGGCGGTCCAACGCTTAACATGTGAATATATTAATGCTTTGGGACTCTGTATAAAGCTGCATATACAAATAGTAATGCTTTAAGACTCTGTATAGCGCCTCATATTCAATATGAACTGTGTGCATACGATAGTTTGGCTGTAACTGACATTTTTGAAATATTAGGTGTTCAACATTATGGGGCTGTCTAACGCTTAATATGTAAGTATAGTGATGTTTTGGGACTCGGTTGAACGCCTCATATTCCATATGAACTGTGTGCCTTCGATAGTATGGCTGTAACTGACATTTTTGTAATATTAGGTGTTTAACCATATGGGGCAGTCCAACGCTTAATATGTGCATATAGTAATGCTTAAAGACTCTGTATAGCGCCTCATATTCAATATGTACTGTGTGCCTACGATAGTTTGGCTGTAACTGACATTTTTGGAATATTAGGTGTTCTACATTATAGGGCTGTCTAACGCTTAATATGTAAGTATAGTGATGTTTTGGGACTCTGTTGAACGCCTCATATTCAATATGAACTGTGTGCCTACGATAGTATGGCTGTAACTGACATTTTTGGAATATTAGGTGTTCAACCACATGGGGCAGTCCAACGCTTAATATGTGAGTATAGTGATGTTTTGGGACTCTGTTAAACGCCTCATATTCAATATGAACTGCGTGCCTACCATAGTTTGGCTGTAGCTGATATTTTTGGAATATTAGGTGTTCAACATTATGGGGCGGTCCAACGCTTAATATGTGATTATATTATTGCTTTAGGACTCTGTATAAAGCTGCATATACAATATGAACCATAAGTCTCTAACAGTTTGGCTGTAACTGACATTTTTGGAATATTAGGTGTTCAACCACATGGGGCAGTCCAACGCCTAATATGTGATTATATTATTGCTTTGGGACTCTGTCTAAAGCTGCATATACAATATGAACCATGTGTCTTTAACAGTTTGGCTGTAACTCACATTTTTGGAATATTAGGTGTTCAACTACATGGGGCAGTCCAACGCTTAATATGTGTTTATATTATTGCTTTGGGACTCTGTATAAAGCTGCATATACAATATGAACCATGCGTCTTTAACAGTTTGTCTGTAACTCACATTTTTGGAATATTAGGTGTTCAACCACATGGGGCAGTCCAACGCCTAATATGTGCATATAGTGATGCTTTGGGACTCTGTTGAACGCCTCATATTCAATATGAACTGTGTGCCTCCGATAGTATGGCTGTAACTGACATTTTTGGAATATTTGGTGTTCAACATTATGGGGCAGTCCAACGCTTAATATGTGATTATATTATTGCTTTGGGACTCTGTATAAAGCTGCATATACAATATGAACCATGCGTCTTTAACAGTTTGGCTGTAATTCACATTTTTGGAATATTAGGTGTTCAACTACATGGGGCAGTCCAACGCTTAATATGTGTTTATATTATTGCTTTGGGACTCTGTATAAAGCTGCATATACAATATGAACCATGCGTCTTTAACAGTTTGTCTGTAACTCACATTTTTGGAATATTAGGTGTTCAACCACATGGGGCAGTCCAACGCCTAATATGTGCATATAGTGATGCTTTGGGACTCTGTTGAACGCCTCATATTCAATATGAACTGTGTGCCTCCGATAGTATGGCTGTAACTGACATTTTTGTAATATTAGGTGTTTAACCATATGGGGCAGTCCAACGCTTAATATGTGCATATAGTAATGCTTAAAGACTCTGTATAGCGCCTCATATTCAATATGAACTGTGTGCCTACGATAGTTTGGCTGTAACTGACATTTTTGGAATATTAGGTGTTCTACATTATAGGGCTGTCTAACGCTTAATATGTAAGTATAGTGATGTTTTGGGACTCTGTTGAACGCCTCATATTCAATATGAACTGTGTGCCTACGATAGTATGGCTGTAACTGACATTTTTGGAATATTAGGTGTTCAACCACATGGGGCAGTCCAACGCTTAATATGTGAGTATAGTGATGTTTTGGGACTCTGTTAAACGCCTCATATTCAATATGAACTGCGTGCCTTCCATAGTTTGGCTGTAGCTGACATTTTTGGAATATTAGGTGTTCAACATTATGGGGCGGTCCAACGCTTAATATGTGATTATATTATTGCTTTAGGACTCTGTATAAAGCTGCATATACAATATGAACCATGAGTCTCTAACAGTTTGGCTGTAACTGACATTTTTGGAATATTAGGTGTTCAACCACATGGGGCAGTCCAACGCCTAATATGTGATTATATTATTGCTTTGGGACTCTGTATAACGCTGCATATACAATATGAACCATGTGTCTTTAACAGTTTAACTGTAACTCACATTTTTGGAATATTAGGTGTTCAACCACATGGGGCAGTCCAACGCTTAATATGTGATTATATTATTGCTTTGGGACTCTGTATAACACTACATATTCAATATGAACCGCGTGCCTACCATAGTTTGGCTGTAGCTGACATTCTTGGAATATTAGGTGTTCAACATTATGGGGCGGTCCAACGCTTAATATGTGATTATATTAATGCTTTAGGACTCTGTATAAAGCTGCATATACAATATGAACCATGAGTCTCTAACAGTTTGGCTGTAACTGACATTTTTGGAATATTAGGTGTTCAACCACATGGGGCAGTCCAACGCTTAATATGTGCATATAGTGATGCTTTGGGACTCGGTTGAACGCCTCATATTCCATATGAACTGTGTGAGTCCGATAGTTTGGCTGTAACTGACATTTTTGGAATATTAGGTGTTCAACCACATGGGGCAGTCCAACGCTTAATATGAGATATTATTGCTTTGGGACTCTGTATAAAGCTGCATATACAATATGAACCATGCGTCTTTAACAGTTTGGCTGTAATTCACATTTTTGGAATATTAGGTGTTCAACTACATGGGGCAGTCCAACGCTTAATATGTGTTTATATTATTGCTTTGGGACTCTGTATAAAGCTGCATATACAATATGAACCATGCGTCTTTAACAGTTTGTCTGTAACTCACATTTTTGGAATATTAGGTGTTCAACCACATGGGGCAGTCCAACGCCTAATATGTGCATATAGTGATGCTTTGGGACTCTGTTGAACGCCTCATATTCAATATGAACTGTGTGCCTCCGATAGTATGGCTGTAACTGACATTTTTGTAATATTAGGTGTTTAACCATATGGGGCAGTCCAACGCTTAATATGTGCATATAGTAATGCTTAAAGACTCTGTATAGCGCCTCATATTCAATATGAACTGTGTGCCTACGATAGTTTGGCTGTAACTGACATTTTTGGAATATTAGGTGTTCTACATTATAGGGCTGTCTAACGCTTAATATGTAAGTATAGTGATGTTTTGGGACTCTGTTGAACGCCTCATATTCAATATGAACTGTGTGCCTACGATTGTATGGCTGTAGCTGACATTTTTGGAATATTAGGTGTTCAACATTATAGGGCCGTCCAACGCTTAATATGTGATTATATTAATGCTTTGGGACTCTGTGTAAAGCTGCATATACAATATGAAACATGCGTCTTTAACAGTATGGCTGTAACTCACATTTTTGGAATATTAGGTGTTCAACCACATGGGGCAGTCCAACGCTTAATATATGATTATATTATTGCTTTGGGACTCTGTATAACACTACATATTCAATATGAACCGCGTGCCTACCATAGTTTGGCTGTAGCTGACATTTTAGGAATATTAGGTGTTCAACATTATGGGGCGGTCCAACGCTTAATATGTGATTATATTAATGCTTTAGGACTCTGTATAAAGCTGCATATACAATATGAACCATGAGTCTCTAACAGTTTGGCTGTAACTGACATTTTTGGAATATTAGGTGTTCATCCACATGGGGCAGTCCAACGCTTAATATGTGCATATAGTGATGCTTTGGGACTCGGTTGAACGCCTCATATTTCATATGAACTGTGTGCCTCCGATAGTATGGCTGTAACTGACATTTTTGTAATATTAGGTGTTTAACCATATGGGGCAGTCCAACGCTTAATATGTGCATATAGTAATGCTTAAAGACTCTGTATAGCGCCTCATATTCAATATGTACTGTGTGCCTACGATAGTTTGGCTGTAACTGACATTTTTGGAATATTAGGTGTTCTACATTATAGGGCTGTCTAACGCTTAATATGTAAGTATAGTGATGTTTTGGGACTCTGTTGAACGCCTCATATTCAATATGAACTGTGTGCCTACGATAGTATGGCTGTAACTGACATTTTTGGAATATTAGGTGTTCAACCACATGGGGCAGTCCAACGCTTAATATGTGAGTATAGTGATGTTTTGGGACTCTGTTAAACGCCTCATATTCAATATGAACTGCGTGCCTACCATAGTTTGGCTGTAGCTGACATTTTTGGAATATTAGGTGTTCAACATTATGGGGCGGTCCAACGCTTAATATGTAATTATATTATTGCTTTAGGACTCTGTATAAAGCTGCATATACAATATGAACCATGAGTCTCTAACAGTTTGGCTGTAACTGACATTTTTGGAATATTAGGTGTTCAACCACATGGGGCAGTCCAACGCCTAATATGTGATTATATTATTGCTTTGGGACTCTGTATAAAGCTGCATATACAATATGAACCATGTGTCTTTAACAGTTTGGCTGTAACTCACATTTTTGGAATATTAGGTGTTCAACATTATGGGGCGGTCCAACGCTTAATATGTGATTATATTATTGCTTTAGGACTCTGTATAAAGCTGCATATACAATATGAACCATGAGTCTCTAACAGTTTGGCTGTAACTGACATTTTTGGAATATTAGGTGTTCAACCACATGGGGCAGTCCAACGCCTAATATGTGATTATATTATTGCTTTGGGACTCTGTATAAAGCTGCATATACAATATGAACCATGTGTCTTTAACAGTTTGGCTGTAACTCACATTTTTGGAATATTAGGTGTTCAACAACATGGGGCAGTCTAACGCTTAATATGTGATTATATTATTGCTTTGGGACTCTGTATAACGCTGCATATACAATATGAACCATGTGTCTTTAACAGTTTGGCTGTAACTCACATTTTTGGAATATTAGGTGTTCAACCACATGGGGCAGTCCAACGCCTAATATGTGCATATAGTGATGCATTGGGGCTCTGTTGAACGCCTCATATTCCATATGAACTGTGTGAGTACGATAGTATGGCTGTAACTGACATTTTTGAAATATTAGGTGTTTAACCATAGGGGCAGTCGATCGCTTAATATGTGCATATAGTAATGCTTTGGGACTCTGTATAGCGCCTCATATTCAATATGAACTGCGTGTCTACCATAGTTTGGCTGTAGCTGACATTTTTGGAATATTAGGTGTTCAACATTATAGGGCCGTCCAACGCTTAATATGTGATTATATTAATGCTTTGGGACTCTGTATAAAGCTGCATATACAATATGAAACATGCGTCTTTAACAGTATGGCTGTAACTCACATTTTTGGAATATTAGGTGTTCAACCACATGGGGCAGTCCAACGCTTAATATATGATTATATTATTGCTTTGGGACTCTGTATAACACTACATATTCAATATGAACCGCGTGCCTACCATAGTTTGGCTGTAGCTGACATTTTTGGAATATTAGGTGTTCAACATTATGGGGCGGTCCAACGCTTAATATGTGATTATATTAATGCTTTAGGACTCTGTATAAAGCTGCATATACAATATGAACCATGAGTCTCTAACAGTTTGGCTGTAACTGACATTTTTGGAATATTAGGTGTTCATCCACATGGGGCAGTCCAACGCTTAATATGTGCATATAGTGATGCTTTGGGACTCGGTTGAACGCCTCATATTCCATATGAACTGTGTGCCTTCGTTAGTATGGCTGTAACTGACATTTTTGTAATATTAGGTGTTTAACCATATGGGGCAGTCCAACGCTTAATATGTGCATATAGTAATGCTTAAAGACTCTGTATAGCGCCTCATATTCAATATGTACTGTGTGCCTACGATAGTTTGGCTGTAACTGACATTTTTGGAATATTAGGTGTTCTACATTAAAGGGCTGTCTAACGCTTAATATGTAAGTATAGTGATGTTTTGGGACTCTGTTGAACGCCTCATATTCAATAGGAACTGTGTGCCTACGATAGTATGGCTGTAACTGACATTTTTGGAATATTAGGTGTTCAACCACATGGGGCAGTCCAACGCTTAATATGTGAGTATAGTGATGTTTTGGGACTCTGTTAAACGCCTCATATTCAATATGAACTGCGTGCCTACCATAGTTTGGCTGTAGCTGACATTTTTGGAATATTAGGTGTTCAACATTATGGGGCGGTCCAACGCTTAATATGTGATTATATTATTGCTTTAGGACTCTGTATAAAGCTGCATATACAATATGAACCATGAGTCTCTAACAGTTTGGCTGTAACTGACATTTTTGGAATATTAGGTGTTCAACCACATGGGGCAGTCCAACGCCTAATATGTGATTATATTATTGCTTTGGGACTCTGTATAAAGCTGCATATACAATATGAACCATGTGTCTTTAACAGTTTGGCTGTAACTCACATTTTTGGAATATTAGGTGTTCAACCACATGGGGCAGTCCAACGCCTAATATGTGATTATATTATTGCTTTAGGACTCTGTATAAAGCTGCATATACAATATGAACCATGCGTCTTTAACAGTTTGTCTGTAACTCACATTTTTGGAATATTAGGTGTTCAACCACATGGGGCAGTCCAACGCCTAATATGTGCATATAGTGATGCTTTGGGACTCTGTTGAACGCCTCATATTCAATATGAACTGTGTGCCTCCGATAGTATGGCTGTAACTGACATTTTTGTAATATTAGGTGTTTAACCATATGGGGCAGTCCAACGCTTAATATGTGCATATAGTAATGCTTAAAGACTCTGTATAGCGCCTCATATTCAATATGAACTGTGTGCCTACGATAGTTTGGCTGTAACTGACATTTTTGGAATATTAGGTGTTCTGCATTATAGGGCTGTCTAACGCTTAATATGTAAGTATAGTGATGTTTTGGGACTCTGTTGAACGCCTCATATTCAATATGAACTGTGTGCCTACGATAGTATGGCTGTAACTGACATTTTTGGAATATTAGGTGTTCAACCACATGGGGTAGTCCAACGCTTAATATGTGAGTATAGTGATGTTTTGAGACTCTGTTAAACGCCTCATATTCAATATGAACTGCGTGCCTACCATAGTTTGGCTGTAGCTGACATTTTTGGAATATTAGGTGTTCAACATTATGGGGCGGTCCAACGCTTAATATGTGATTATATTATTGCTTTAGGACTCTGTATAAAGCTGCATATACAATATGAACCATGAGTCTCTAACAGTTTGGCTGTAACTGACATTTTTGGAATATTAGGTGTTCATCCACATAGGGCAGTCCAACGCTTAATATGTGCATATAGTGATGCTTTGGGACTCGGTTGAACGCCTCATATTCCATATGAACTGTGTGCCTTCGATAGTATGGCTGTAACTGACAATTTTGTAATATTAGGTGTTTAACCATATGGGGCAGTCCAACGCTTAATATGTGCATATAGTAATGCTTAAAGACTCTGTATAGCGCCTCATATTCAATATGTACTGTGTGCCTACGATAGTTTGGCTGTAACTGACATTTTTGGAATATTAGGTGTTCTACATTATAGGGCTGTCTAACGCTTAATATGTAAGTATAGTGATGTTTTGGGACTCTGTTGAACGCCTCATATTCAATATGAACTGTGTGCCTACGATAGTATGGCTGTAACTGACATTTTTGGAATATTAGGTGTTCAACATTATGGGGCGGTCCAACGCTTAATATGTGATTATATTATTGCTTTAGGACTCTGTATAAAGCTGCATATACAATATGAACCATGAGTCTCTAACAGTTTGGCTGTAACTGACATTTTTGGAATATTAGGTGTTCAACCACATGGGGCAGTCCAACGCCTAATATGTGATTATATTATTGCTTTGGGACTCTGTATAAAGCTGCATATACAATATGAACCATGTGTCTTTAACAGTTTGGCTGTAACTCACATTTTTGGAATATTAGGTGTTCAACAACATGGGGCAGTCTAACGCTTAATATGTGATTATATTATTGCTTTGGGACTCTGTATAACGCTGCATATACAATATGAACCATGTGTCTTTAACAGTTTGGCTGTAACTCACATTTTTGGAATATTAGGTGTTCAACCACATGGGGCAGTCCAACGCCTAATATGTGCATATAGTGATGCATTGGGGCTCTGTTGAACGCCTCATATTCCATATGAACTGTGTGAGTACGATAGTATGGCTGTAACTGACATTTTTGAAATATTAGGTGTTTAACCATAGGGGCAGTCGATCGCTTAATATGTGCATATAGTAATGCTTTGGGACTCTGTATAGCGCCTCATATTCAATATGAACTGCGTGTCTACCATAGTTTGGCTGTAGCTGACATTTTTGGAATATTAGGTGTTCAACATTATAGGGCCGTCCAACGCTTAATATGTGATTATATTAATGCTTTGGGACTCTGTATAAAGCTGCATATACAATATGAAACATGCGTCTTTAACAGTATGGCTGTAACTCACATTTTTGGAATATTAGGTGTTCAACCACATAGGGCAGTCCAACGCTTAATATGTGCATATAGTGATGCTTTGGGACTCGGTTGAACGCCTCATATTCCATATGAACTGTGTGCCTTCGATAGTATGGCTGTAACTGACATTTTTGTAATATTAGGTGTTTAACCATATGGGGCAGTCCAACGCTTAATATGTGCATATAGTAATGCTTAAAGACTCTGTATAGCGCCTCATATTCAATATGTACTGTGTGCCTACGATAGTTTGGCTGTAACTGACATTTTTGGAATATTAGGTGTTCTACATTATAGGGCTGTCTAACGCTTAATATGTAAGTATAGTGATGTTTTGGGACTCTGTTGAACGCCTCATATTCAATATGAACTGTGTGCCTACGATAGTATGGCTGTAACTGACATTTTTGGAATATTAGGTGTTCAACCACATGGGGCAGTCCAACGCCTAATATGTGATTATATTATTGCTTTGGGACTCTGTATAACGCTGCATATACAATATGAACCATGTGTCTTTAACAGTTTAACTGTAACTCACATTTTTGGAATATTAGGTGTTCAACCACATGGGGCAGTCCAACGCTTAATATGTGATTATATTATTGCTTTGGGACTCTGTATAACACTACATATTCAATATGAACCGCGTGCCTACCATAGTTTGGCTGTAGCTGACATTCTTGGAATATTAGGTGTTCAACATTATGGGGCGGTCCAACGCTTAATATGTGATTATATTAATGCTTTAGGACTCTGTATAAAGCTGCATATACAATATGAACCATGAGTCTCTAACAGTTTGGCTGTAACTGACATTTTTGGAATATTAGGTGTTCAACCACATGGGGCAGTCCAACGCTTAATATGTGCATATAGTGATGCTTTGGGACTCGGTTGAACGCCTCATATTCCATATGAACTGTGTGAGTCCGATAGTTTGGCTGTAACTGACATTTTTGGAATATTAGGTGTTCAACCACATGGGGCAGTCCAACGCTTAATATGAGATATTATTGCTTTGGGACTCTGTATAAAGCTGCATATACAATATGAACCATGCGTCTTTAACAGTTTGGCTGTAATTCACATTTTTGGAATATTAGGTGTTCAACTACATGGGGCAGTCCAACGCTTAATATGTGTTTATATTATTGCTTTGGGACTCTGTATAAAGCTGCATATACAATATGAACCATGCGTCTTTAACAGTTTGTCTGTAACTCACATTTTTGGAATATTAGGTGTTCAACCACATGGGGCAGTCCAACGCCTAATATGTGCATATAGTGATGCTTTGGGACTCTGTTGAACGCCTCATATTCAATATGAACTGTGTGCCTCCGATAGTATGGCTGTAACTGACATTTTTGTAATATTAGGTGTTTAACCATATGGGGCAGTCCAACGCTTAATATGTGCATATAGTAATGCTTAAAGACTCTGTATAGCGCCTCATATTCAATATGAACTGTGTGCCTACGATAGTTTGGCTGTAACTGACATTTTTGGAATATTAGGTGTTCTACATTATAGGGCTGTCTAACGCTTAATATGTAAGTATAGTGATGTTTTGGGACTCTGTTGAACGCCTCATATTCAATATGAACTGTGTGCCTACGATAGTATGGCTGTAACTGACATTTTTGGAATATTAGGTGTTCAACCACATGGGGCAGTCCAACGCTTAATATGTGAGTATAGTGATGTTTTGGGACTCTGTTAAACGCCTCATATTCAATATGAACTGCGTGCCTACCATAGTTTGGCTGTAGCTGACATTTTTGGAATATTAGGTGTTCAACATTATGGGGCGGTCCAACGCTTAATATGTGATTATATTATTGCTTTAGGACTCTGTATAAAGCTGCATATACAATATGAACCATGAGTCTCTAACAGTTTGGCTGTAACTGACATTTTTGGAATATTAGGTGTTCAACCACATGGGGCAGTCCAACGCCTAATATGTGATTATATTATTGCTTTGGGACTCTGTATAAAGCTGCATATACAATATGAACCATGTGTCTTTAACAGTTTGGCTGTAACTCACATTTTTGGAATATTAGGTGTTCAACATTATGGGGCGGTCCAACGCTTAATATGTGATTATATTATTGCTTTAGGACTCTGTATAAAGCTGCATATACAATATGAACCATGAGTCTCTAACAGTTTGGCTGTAACTGACATTTTTGGAATATTAGGTGTTCAACCACATGGGGCAGTCCAACGCCTAATATGTGATTATATTATTGCTTTGGGACTCTGTATAAAGCTGCATATACAATATGAACCATGTGTCTTTAACAGTTTGGCTGTAACTCACATTTTTGGAATATTAGGTGTTCAACAACATGGGGCAGTCTAACGCTTAATATGTGATTATATTATTGCTTTGGGACTCTGTATAACGCTGCATATACAATATGAACCATGTGTCTTTAACAGTTTGGCTGTAACTCACATTTTTGGAATATTAGGTGTTCAACCACATGGGGCAGTCCAACGCCTAATATGTGCATATAGTGATGCATTGGGGCTCTGTTGAACGCCTCATATTCCATATGAACTGTGTGAGTACGATAGTATGGCTGTAACTGACATTTTTGAAATATTAGGTGTTTAACCATAGGGGCAGTCGATCGCTTAATATGTGCATATAGTAATGCTTTGGGACTCTGTATAGCGCCTCATATTCAATATGAACTGCGTGTCTACCATAGTTTGGCTGTAGCTGACATTTTTGGAATATTAGGTGTTCAACATTATAGGGCCGTCCAACGCTTAATATGTGATTATATTAATGCTTTGGGACTCTGTATAAAGCTGCATATACAATATGAAACATGCGTCTTTAACAGTATGGCTGTAACTCACATTTTTGGAATATTAGGTGTTCAACCACATGGGGCAGTCCAACGCTTAATATATGATTATATTATTGCTTTGGGACTCTGTATAACACTACATATTCAATATGAACCGCGTGCCTACCATAGTTTGGCTGTAGCTGACATTTTTGGAATATTAGGTGTTCAACAACATGGGGCAGTCTAACGCTTAATATGTGATTATATTATTGCTTTGGGACTCTGTATAACGCTGCATATACAATATGAACCATGAGTCTCTAACAGTTTGGCTGTAACTGACATTTTTGGAATATTAGGTGTTCATCCACATGGGGCAGTCCAACGCTTAATATGTGCATATAGTGATGCTTTGGGACTCGGTTGAACGCCTCATATTCCATATGAACTGTGTGCCTTCGTTAGTATGGCTGTAACTGACATTTTTGTAATATTAGGTGTTTAACCATATGGGGCAGTCCAACGCTTAATATGTGCATATAGTAATGCTTAAAGACTCTGTATAGCGCCTCATATTCAATATGTACTGTGTGCCTACGATAGTTTGGCTGTAACTGACATTTTTGGAATATTAGGTGTTCTACATTATAGGGCTGTCTAACGCTTAATATGTAAGTATAGTGATGTTTTGGGACTCTGTTGAACGCCTCATATTCAATAGGAACTGTGTGCCTACGATAGTATGGCTGTAACTGACATTTTTGGAATATTAGGTGTTCAACCACATGGGGCAGTCCAACGCTTAATATGTGAGTATAGTGATGTTTTGGGACTCTGTTAAACGCCTCATATTCAATATGAACTGCGTGCCTACCATTGTTTGGCTGTAGCTGACATTTTTGGAATATTAGGTGTTCAACATTATGGGGCGGTCCAACGCTTAATATGTGATTATATTATTGCTTTAGGACTCTGTATAAAGCTGCATATACAATATGAACCATGAGTCTCTAACAGTTTGGCTGTAACTGACATTTTTGGAATATTAGGTGTTCAACCACATGGGGCACTCCAACGCCTAATATGTGATTATATTATTGCTTTGGGACTCTGTATAAAGCTGCATATACAATATGAACCATGTGTCTTTAACAGTTTGGCTGTAACTCACATTTTTGGAATATTAGGTGTTCAACCACATGGGGCAGTCCAACGCCTAATATGTGATTATATTATTGCTTTGGGACTCTGTATAAAGCTGCATATACAATATGAACCATGTGTCTTTAACAGTTTGGCTGTAACTCACATTTTTGGAATATTAGGTGTTCAACCACATGGGGCAGTCCAACGCCTAATATGTGCATATAGTGATGCTTTGGGACTCTGTTGAACGCCTCATATTCAATATGAACTGTGTGCCTCCGATAGTATGGCTGTAACTGACATTTTTGGAATATTTGGTGTTCAACATTATGGGGCAGTCCAACGCTTAATATGTGATTATATTATTGCTTTGGGACTCTGTATAAAGCTGCATATACAATATGAACCATGCGTCTTTAACAGTTTGGCTGTAATTCACATTTTTGGAATATTAGGTGTTCAACTACATGGGGCAGTCCAACGCTTAATATGTGTTTATATTATTGCTTTGGGACTCTGTATAAAGCTGCATATACAATATGAACCATGCGTCTTTAACAGTTTGTCTGTAACTCACATTTTTGGAATATTAGGTGTTCAACCACATGGGGCAGTCCAACGCTTAATATGTGATTATATTATTTCTTTGGGACTCTGTATAACGCTACATATTCAATATGAACTGCGTGCCTACCATAGTTTGGCTGTAACTGACATTTTTGGAATATTATTTGTTCAACAATATGGGGCGGTCCAACGCTTAATATGTGATTATATTAATGCTTTAGGACTCTGAATAAAGCTGCATATACAATATGAACCGTGTGTCTCTAACAGTTTGGCTGTAACTCACATTTTTAAAATATTAGGTGTTCAACCACATGGGGCAGTCCAACGCTTAATATGTGCATATAGTGATGCTTTGGGACTCTGTTGAACGCCTTATATTCTATATGAACTGTGTAAGTACGATAGTTTGGCTGTAACTGACATTTTTGGAATATTAGGTGTTCAACCACATGGGGCAGTCCAACGCTTAATATGTGATTATATTATTGCTTTGGGACTCTGTATAACACTACATATTCAATATGAACTGCGTGCCTACCATAGTTTGGCTGTAGCAGACATTTTTGGAATATTAAGTGTTCAACAATATGGGGCGGTCCAACGCTTAATATGTGATTATATTATTGCTTTGGGACTCTGTATAACACTACATATTCAATATGAACTGCGTGCCTACCATAGTTTGGCTGTAGCAGACATTTTTGGAATATTAAGTGTTCAACAATATGGGGCGGTCCAACGCTTAATATGTGATTATATTATTGCTTTAGGACTCTGTATAAAGCTGCATATACAATATGAACCATGAGTCTCTAACAGTTTGGCTGTAACTGACATTTTTGGAATATTAGGTGTTCAACCACATGGGGCAGTTCAACGCATAATATGTGCATATAGTGATGCTTTGGGACTCTGTTGAACGCCTCATATTCCATATGAACTGTGTGAGTAAGATAGTTTGGCTGTAATTGACATTTTTGAAATATTAGGTGTTCAACCACATGGGGCAGTCCAACGCTTAATATGTGATTATATTATTTCTTTGGGACTTTGTATAACGCTGCATATACAATATAAACCATGTGCCTCTAATAGTTTAGCTGTAATTCACATTTTTGAAATATTAGGTGTTTAACCATATGGGGCAGTCCAACGCTTAATATGTGAGTATAGTGATGTTTTGGGACTCTGTTTAACTCCTCCTATTCAATATGAACTGTGTGCCTAAGATAGTATGGCTGACATTTTTGGAATATTAGGTGTTCAACCACATGGGGCAGTCCAACGCTTAATATGTGATTATATTATTTCTTTGGGACTTTGTATAACGCTGCATATACAATATAAACCATGTGCCTCTAATAGTTTAGCTGTAATTCACATTTTTGAAATATTAGGTGTTTAACCATGTGGGGCAGTCCAACGCTTAATATGTGAGTATAGTGATGTTTTGGGACTCTGTTTAACTCCTCCTATTCAATATGAACTGTGTGCCTAAGATAGTATGGCTGACATTTTTGGAATATTAGGTGTTCAACCACATGGGGCAGTCCAACGCTTAATATGTGATTATATTATTGCTTTGGGACTCTGTATAACACTACATATTCAATATGAACTGCGTGCCTACCATAGTTTGGCTGTAGCAGACATTTTTGGAATATTAAGTGTTCAACAATATGGGGCGGTCCAACGCTTAATATGTGATTATATTAATGCTTTAGGACTCTGTATAATGCTGCATATACAATATGAACCATGTGTCTCTAACAGTTTGGCTGTGACTCACATTTTTAAAATATTAGGTGTTCAACCACATGGGGCAGTCCAACGCTTAATATGTGCATATAGTGATGCTTTGGGACTCTGTTGAACGCCTTATATTCCATATGAACTGTGTAAGTACGATAGTTTGGCTGTAACTGACATTTTTGGAATATTAGGTGTTCAACATTATGGGGCAGTCCAACGCTTAATATGTGCATATTGTGATGCTTTGGGACTCTGTTAAACGCCTCATATTCCATATGAACTGTGTGAGTACGATAGTTTGGCTGTAATTGACATTTTTGAAATATTAGGTGTTCAACCACATGGGGCTGTCCAACGCTTAATATGTGATTATATTATTTCTTTGGGACTCTGTATAACGCTGCATATACAATATAAACCATGTGCCTCTAATAGTTTAGCTGTAATTCACATTTTTGAAATATTAGGTGTTTAACCATATGGGGCAGTCCAACGCTTAATATGTGCATATAGTGATGCTTTGGGACTCTGTTGAACGCCTTATATTCCATATGAACTGTGTAAGTACGATAGTTTGGCTGTAACTGACATTTTTGGAATATTAGGTGTTCAACATTATAGGGCGTTCCAACGCTTAATATGTGATTATATTAATGCTTTGGGACTCTGTATAAAGCTGCATATACAATATGATCCATGAGTCTTTAACAGTTTGGCTGTAACTCACATTTTGGGAATATTAGGTGTTCAACCACATGGGGCAGTCCAACGCTTAATATGTGATTATATTATTGCTTTGGGACTCTGTATAACACTACATATTCAATATGAAGTGCGTGCCTACCATATTTTGGCTGTAGCTGACATTTTTGGAATATTAGGTGTTCAACATTATGGGGCGGTCCATCGCTTAATATGTGATTATATTAATGCTTAAGGACTCTGTATAAAGCTGCATATACAATATGAACCATGTGCCTCTAACAGTTTGGCTGTAACTGACATTTTCGGAATATTAGGTGTTCAACCACATGGGGCAGTTCAACGCATAATATGTGCATATATTGATGTTTTGGGACTCTGTTGAACGCCTCATATTCAATATGAACTGTGTGCCTACGATAGTATGGCTGTAACTGACATTTTTGTAATATTAGGTGTTTAACCATATGGGGCAGTCCAACGCTTAATATGTGATTATATTATTGCTTTGGGGCTCTGTATAAAGCTGCATATACAATATGAAACATGTGTCTCTAACAGTTTGGCTGTAACTCACATTTTTGGAATATTAGGTGTTCAACCGCATAGGGCAGTCCAACGCTTATTATGTGCATATTGTGATGCTTTGGGACTCTGTTGAAGGCCTCATATTCCATATGAACTGTGTGAGTACGATAGTTTGGCTGTATCTGACATTTTTGAAATATTAGGTGTTTAACCTTATGGGGCAGTCCAACGCTTAATATGTGATTATATTATTGCTTTGGGACTCTGTATAACACTACATATTCAATATGAACTGCGTGCCTACCATAGTTTGGCTGTAACTGACATTTTTGGAATATTATTTGTTCAACAATATGGGGCGGTCCAACGCTTAATATGTGATTATATTAATGCTTTAGGACTCTGAATAAAGCTGCATATACAATATGAACCGTGTGTCTCTAACAGTTTGGCTGTAACTCACATTTTTAAAATATTAGGTGTTCAACCACATGGGGCAGTCCAACGCTTAATATGTGCATATAGTGATGCTTTGGGACTCTGTTGAACGCCTTATATTCTATATGAACTGTGTAAGTACGATAGTTTGGCTGTAACTGACATTTTTGGAATATTAGGTGTTCAACCACATGGGGCAGTCCAACGCTTAATATGTGATTATATTATTGCTTTGGGACTCTGTATAACACTACATATTCAATATGAACTGCGTGCCTACCATAGTTTGGCTGTAGCAGACATTTTTGGAATATTAAGTGTTCAACAATATGGGGCGGTCCAACGCTTAATATGTGATTATATTATTGCTTTGGGACTCTGTATAACACCACATATTCAATATAAACTGCGTTTCTACCATAGTTTGGCTGTAGCAGACATTTTTGGAATATTAAGTGTTCAACAATATGGGGCGGTCCAACGCTTAATATGTGATTATATTATTGCTTTAGGACTCTGTATAAAGCTGCATATACAATATGAACCATGAGTCTCTAACAGTTTGGCTGTAACTGACATTTTTGGAATATTAGGTGTTCAACCACATGGGGCAGTTCAACGCATAATATGTGCATATAGTGATGCTTTGGGACTCTGTTGAACGCCTCATATTCCATATGAACTGTGTGAGTAAGATAGTTTGGCTGTAATTGACATTTTTGAAATATTAGGTGTTCAACCACATGGGGCAGTCCAACGCTTAATATGTGATTATATTATTTCTTTGGGACTTTGTATAACGCTGCATATACAATATAAACCATGTGCCTCTAATAGTTTAGCTGTAATTCACATTTTTGAAATATTAGGTGTTTAACCATATGGGGCAGTCCAACGCTTAATATGTGAGTATAGTGATGTTTTGGGACTCTGTTTAACTCCTCCTATTCAATATGAACTGTGTGCCTAAGATAGTATGGCTGACATTTTTGGAATATTAGGTGTTCAACCACATGGGGCAGTCCAACGCTTAATATGTGATTATATTATTTCTTTGGGACTTTGTATAACGCTGCATATACAATATAAACCATGTGCCTCTAATAGTTTAGCTGTAATTCACATTTTTGAAATATTAGGTGTTTAACCATGTGGGGCAGTCCAACGCTTAATATGTGAGTATAGTGATGTTTTGGGACTCTGTTTAACTCCTCCTATTCAATATGAACTGTGTGCCTAAGATAGTATGGCTGACATTTTTGGAATATTAGGTGTTCAACCACATGGGGCAGTCCAACGCTTAATATGTGATTATATTATTGCTTTGGGACTCTGTATAACACTACATATTCAATATGAACTGCGTGCCTACCATAGTTTGGCTGTAGCAGACATTTTTGGAATATTAAGTGTTCAACAATATGGGGCGGTCCAACGCTTAATATGTGATTATATTAATGCTTTAGGACTCTGTATAATGCTGCATATACAATATGAACCATGTGTCTCTAACAGTTTGGCTGTGACTCACATTTTTAAAATATTAGGTGTTCAACCACATGGGGCAGTCCAACGCTTAATATGTGCATATTGTGATGCTTTGGGACTCTGTTAAACGCCTCATATTCCATATGAACTGTGTGAGTACGATAGTTTGGCTGTATCTGACATTTTTGAAATATTAGGTGTTTAACCTTATGGGGCAGTCCAACGCTTAATATGTGATTATATTATTGCTTTGGGACTCTGTATAACACTACATATTTAATATGAACTGCGTGCCTACCATAGTTTGGCTGTAGCAGACATTTTTGGAATATTAAGTGTTCAACAATATGGGGCGGTCCAACGCTTAATATGTGATTATATTAATGCTTTAGGACTCTGTATAATGCTGCATATACAATATGAACCATGTGTCTCTAACAGTTTGGCTGTGACTCACATTTTTAAAATATTAGGTGTTCAACCACATGGGGCAGTCCAACGCTTAATATGTGCATATTGTGATGCTTTGGGACTCTGTTAAACGCCTCATATTTTATATGAACTGTGCGAGTACGATAGTTTGGCTGTATCTGACATTTTTGAAATATTAGGTGTTTAACCTTATGGGGCAGTCCAACGCTTAATATGTGATTATATTATTGCTTTGGGACTCTGTATAACACTACATATTCAATATGAACTGCGTGCCTACCATAGTTTGGCTGTAGCAGACATTTTTGGAATATTAAGTGTTCAACAATATGGGGCGGTCCAACGCTTAATATGTGATAATATTACCGCTTTAGGACTCTGTATAATGCTGCATATACAATATGAACCATGTGTCTCTAACAGTTTGGCTGTGACTTACATTTTTAAAATATTAGGTGTTCAACCACATGGGGCAGTCCAACGCTTAATATGTGCATATAGTGATGCTTTGGGACTCTGTTGAACGCCTTATATTCCATATGAACTGTGTAAGTACGATAGTTTGGCTGTAACTGACATTTTTGGAATATTAGGTGTTCAACATTATGGGGCAGTCCAACGCTTAATATGTGCATATTGTGATGCTTTGGGACTCTGTTAAACGCCTCATATTCCATATGAACTGTGTGAGTACGATAGTTTGGCTGTAATTGACATTTTTGAAATATTAGGTGTTCAACCACATGGGGCTGTCCAACGCTTAATATGTGATTATATTATTTCTTTGGGACTCTGTATAACGCTGCATATACAATATAAACCATGTGCCTCTAATAGTTTAGCTGTAATTCACATTTTTGAAATATTAGGTGTTTAACCATATGGGGCAGTCCAACGCTTAATATGTGCATATAGTGATGCTTTGAGACTCTGTTGAACGCCTTATATTCTATATGAACTGTGTAAGTACGATAGTTTGGCTGTAACTGACATTTTTGGAATATTAGGTGTTCAACCACATGGGGCAGTCCAACGCTTAATACGTGATTATATTATTGCTTTGGGACTCTGTATAACACTACATATTCAATATGAACTGCGTGCCTACCATAGTTTGGCTGTAGCTGACATTTTTGGAATATTAAGTGTTCAACAATATGGGGCGGTCCAACGCTTAATATGTGATTATATTAATGCTTTAGGACTCTTTATAAAGCTGCATATACAATATGAACCATGTGTCTCTAACAGTTTGGCTGTAACTCACATTTTTGGAATATTAGGTGATCAACCGCATGGGGCAGTCCAACGCATAATATGTGCATATTGTGATGCTTTGGGACTCTGTTGAACGCCTCATATTCCATATGAACTGTGTGAGTACGATAGTTTGGCTATAATTGACATTTTTGAAATATTAGGTGTTTAACCATATGGGGCAGTCCAACGCTTAATATGTGCATATAGTAATGCTTTAAGACTCTGTATAGCGCCTCATATTCAATATGAACTGAGTGCCTACGACAGTTTGGCTGTAACTGACATTTTCGGAATATTAGGTGTTCAACATTATGGGGCAGTCTAACGCTTAATATGTAAGTATAGTGATGTTTTGGGACTCCGTAGATCGCCTCATATTCAATATGAACTGTGTGCCTACGATAGGATGGCTGTAACTGTCATTTTTGGAATATTAGGTGTTCAACCACATGGGGCAGTCCAACGCTTAATATGTGCATATAGTAATGCTTTAAGACTCTGTGTAGCGCCTCATATTCAATATGAACTGAGTGCCTACGATAGTTTGATGTAACTGACATTTTCGGAATATTAGGTGTTCAACAATATGGAACAGTCCAACGCTTAATATGTGAGTATAGTGATGTTTTGGGACTCTGTTGAACGCCTCATATTTCATATGAACTGTGTGAGTACGATAGTATGGCTGTAACTGACATTTTTGAAATATTAGGTGTTTAACCATATGGGGCAGTCCAACGCTTAATATGTGCATAAAGTAATGCTTTGGGACTCTGTATAGCGCCTCATATTCAATATGAACTGCGTGCCTACCATAGTTTGGCTGTAGCTGACATTTTTGGAATATTAGGTGTTCAACATTATAGGGCGTTCCAACGCTTAATATTTGATTATATTAATGCTTTGGGACTCTGTATAAAGCTGCATATACAATATGATCCATGAGTCTTTAACAGTTTGGCTGTAACTCACATTTTGGGAATATTAGGTGTTCAACCACATGGGGCAGTCCAACGCTTAATATGTGATTATATTATTGCTTTGGGACTCTGTATAACACTACATATTCAATATGAACTGCGTGCCTACCATATTTTGGCTGTAGCTGACATTTTTGGAATATTAGGTGTTCAACATTATGGGGCGGTCCATCGCTTAATATGTGATTATATTAATGCTTAAGGACTCTGTATAAAGCTGCATATACAATATGAACCATGTGCCTCTAACAGTTTGGCTGTAACTGACATTTTTGGAATATTAGGTGTTCAACCACATGGGGCAGTTCAACGCATAATATGTGCATATATTGATGTTTTGGGACTCTGTTGAACGCCTCATATTCAATATGAACTGTGTGCCTACGATAGTATGGCTGTAACTGACATTTTTGTAATATTAGGTGTTTAACCATATGGGGCAGTCCAACGCTTAATATGTGATTATATTATTGCTTTGGGGCTCTGTATAAAGCTGCATATACAATATGAAACATGTGTCTCTAACAGTTTGGCTGTAACTCACATTTTTGGAATATTAGGTGTTCAACCGCATAGGGCAGTCCAACGCTTATTATGTGCATATTGTGATGCTTTGGGACTCTGTTGAAGGCCTCATATTCCATATGAACTGTGTGAGTACGATAGTTTGGCTGTATCTGACATTTTTGAAATATTAGGTGTTTAACCTTATGGGGCAGTCCAACGCTTAATATGTGATTATATTATTGCTTTGGGACTCTGTATAACACTACATATTCAATATGAACTGCGTGCCTACCATAGTTTGGCTGTAGCAGACATTTTTGGAATATTAAGTGTTCAACAATATGGGGCGGTCCAACGCTTAATATGTGATTATATTAATGCTTTAGGACTCTGTATAATGCTGCATATACAATATGAACCATGTGTCACTAACAGTTTGGCTGTGACTCACATTTTTAAAATATTAGGTGTTCAACCACATGGGGCAGTCCAACGCTTAATATGTGCATATTGTGATGCTTTGGGACTCTGTTAAACGCCTCATATTCCATATGAACTGTGCGAGTACGATAGTTTGGCTGTATCTGACATTTTTGAAATATTAGGTGTTTAACCTTATGGGGCAGTCCAACGCTTAATATGTGATTATATTATTGCTTTGGGACTCTGTATAACACTACATATTCAATATGAACTGCGTGCCTACCATAGTTTGGCTGTAGCAGACATTTTTAGAATATTAAGTGTTCAACAATATGGGGCGGTCCAACGCTTAATATGTGATTATATTAACGCTTTAGGACTCTGTATAATGCTGCATATACAATATGAACCATGTGTCTCTAACAGTTTGGCTGTGACTCACATTTTTAAAATATTAGGTGTTCAACCACATGGGGCAGTCCAACGCTTAATATGTGCATATAGTGATGCTTTGGGACTCTGTTGAACGCCTTATATTCCATATGAACTGTGTAAGTACGATAGTTTGGCTGTAACTGACATTTTTGGAATATTAGGTGT
Organism: Silvanus unidentatus; assembly: GCA_963930825.1. Taxonomy (NCBI): domain Eukaryota; kingdom Metazoa; phylum Arthropoda; class Insecta; order Coleoptera; family Silvanidae; genus Silvanus; species Silvanus unidentatus. The sequence continues at coordinate 9,931,863 of OZ005760.1, read as the reverse complement.
TCAACATTATGGGGCGGTCCAACGCTTAATATGTGATTATATTAATGCTTTAGGACTCTGTATAACGCTGCATATACAATATGAACCATGTGCCGCTAACAGTTTGGCTGTAACTGACATTTTTGGAATATTAGGTGTTTAACATTATGGGGCTGTCCAACGCCTAATATGTGCATATAGTGATGCTTTGGGACTCTGTTGAACGCCTCATATTCCATATGAACTGTGTAAGTACGATAGTTTGGCTGTAACTGACATTTTTGGAATATTAGGTGTTTAACATTATGGGGCAGTCCAACGCCTAATATGTGCATATAGCGATGCTTTGGGACTCTGTTGAACGCCTCATATTCCATATGAAATGTGTAAGTACGATAGTTTGGCTGTAACTGACATTTTTGGAATATTAGGTGTTTAACATTATGGGGCAGTCCAACGCTTAATATGTGCATATAGTGATGCTTTGGGACTCTGTTGAACGCCTTATATTCCATATGAACTGTGTAAGTACGATAGTTTGGCTGTAACTGACATTTTTGGAATATTAGGTGTTCAACATTATGGGGCGGTCCAACGCTTAATATGTGATTATATTAATGCTTTAGGACTCTGTATAACGCTGTATATACAATATGAACCATGTGCCGCTAACAGTTTGGCTGTAACTGACATTTTTGGAATATTAGGTGTTTAACATTATGGGGCAGTCCAACGCTTAATATGTGCATATAGTGATGCTTTGGGACTCTGTTGAACGCCTTATATTCTATATGAACTGTGTAAGTACGATAGTTTGGCTGTAACTGACATTTTTGGAATATTAGGTGTTTAACATTATGGGGCAGTCCAACGCCTAATATGTGCATATAGTGATGCTTTGGGACTCTGTTGAACGCCTCATATTCCATATGAACTGTGTAAGTACGATAGTTTGGCTGTAACTGACATTTTTGGAATATTAGGTGTTCAACATTATGGGGCAGTCCAACGCTTAATATGTGCATATAGTGATGCTTTGGGACTCTGTTGAACGCCTCATATTCCATATGAACTGTGTAAGTACGATAGTTTGACTGTAACTGACATTTTTGGAATATTATTTGTTCAACAATATGGGGCGGTCCAACGCTTAATATGTGATTATATTAATGCTTTAGGACTCTGTATAAAGCTGCATATACAATATGAACCGTGTGTCTCTAACAGTTTGGCTGTAACTCACATTTTTAAAATATTAGGTGTTCAACCACATGGGGCAGTCCAACGCTTAATATGTGCATATAGTGATGCTTTGGGACTCTGTTGAACGCCTTATATTCTATATGAACTGTGTAAGTACGATAGTTTGGCTGTAACTGACATTTTTGGAATATTAGGTGTTCAACCACATGGGGCAGTCCAACGCTTAATATGTGATTATATTATTGCTTTGGGACTCTGTATAACACTACATATTCAATATGAACTGCGTGCCTACCATAGTTTGGCTGTAGCAGACATTTTTGGAATATTAAGTGTTCAACAATATGGGGCGGTCCAACGCTTAATATGTGATTATATTAATGCTTTAGGACTCTGTATAACGCTGCATATACAATATGAACCATGTGCCGCTAACAGTTTGGCTGTAACTGACATTTTTGGAATATTAGGTGTTTAACATTATGGGGCTGTCCAACGCCTAATATGTGCATATAGTGATGCTTTGGGACTCTGTTGAACGCCTCATATTCCATATGAACTGTGTAAGTACGATAGTTTGGCTGTAACTGACATTTTTGGAATATTAGGTGTTTAACATTATGGGGCTGTCCAACGCCTAATATGTGCATATAGTGATGCTTTGGGACTCTGTTGAACGCCTCATATTCCATATGAACTGTGTAAGTACGATAGTTTGGCTGTAACTGACATTTTTGGAATATTAGGTGTTTAACAATATGGGGCAGTCCAACGCCTAATATGTGCATATAGCGATGCTTTGGGACTCTGTTGAACGCCTCATATTCCATATGAACTGTGTAAGTACGATAGTTTGGCTGTAACTGACATTTTTGGAATATTAGGTGTTTAACATTATGGGGCAGTCCAACGCTTAATATGTGCATATAGTGATGCTTTGGGACTCTGTTGAACGCCTTATATTCCATATGAACTGTGTAAGTACGATAGTTTGGCTGTAACTGACATTTTTGGAATATTAGGTGTTCAACATTATGGGGCGGTCCAACGCTTAATATGTGATTATATTAATGCTTTAGGACTCTGTATAACGCTGCATATACAATATGAACCATGTGCCGCTAACAGTTTGGCTGTAACTGACATTTTTGGAATATTAGGTGTTTAACATTATGGGGCTGTCCAACGCCTAATATGTGCATATAGTGATGCTTTGGGACTCTGTTGAACGCCTCATATTCCATATGAACTGTGTAAGTACGATAGTTTGGCTGTAACTGACATTTTTGGAATATTAGGTGTTTAACATTATGGGGCAGTCCAACGCCTAATATGTGCATATAGTGATGCTTTGGGACTCTGTTGAACGCATCATATTCCATATGAACTGTGTAAGTACGATAGTTTGGCTGTAACTGACATTTTTGGAATATTAGGTGTTCAACATTATGGGGCAGTCCAACGCTTAATATGTGCATATAGTGATGCTTTGGGACTCTGTTGAACGCCTCATATTCCATATGAACTGTGTAAGTACGATAGTTTGACTGTAACTGACATTTTTGGAATATTATTTGTTCAACAATATGGGGCGGTCCAACGCTTAATATGTGATTATATTAATGCTTTAGGACTCTGTATAAAGCTGCATATACAATATGAACCGTGTGTCTCTAACAGTTTGGCTGTAACTCACATTTTTAAAATATTAGGTGTTCAACCACATGGGGCAGTCCAACGCTTAATATGTGCATATAGTGATGCTTTGGGACTCTGTTGAACGCCTTATATTCTATATGAACTGTGTAAGTACGATAGTTTGGCTGTAACTGACATTTTTGGAATATTAGGTGTTCAACCACATGGGGCAGTCCAACGCTTAATATGTGATTATATTATTGCTTTGGGACTCTGTATAACACTACATATTCAATATGAACTGCGTGCCTACCATAGTTTGGCTGTAGCAGACATTTTTGGAATATTAAGTGTTCAACAATATGGGGCGGTCCAACGCTTAATATGTGATTATATTAATGCTTTAGGACTCTTTATAAAGCTGCAAATACAATATGAACCATGTGTCTCTAACAGTTTGGCTGTAACTCACATTTTTAAAATATTAGGTGTTCAACCACATGGGGCAGTCCAACGCTTAATATGTGCATATAGTGATGCTTTGGGACTCTGTTGAACGCCTTATATTCCATATGAACTGTGTAAGTACGATAGTTTGGCTGTAACTGACATTTTTGGAATATTAGGTGTTCAACATTATGGGGCGGTCCAACGCTTAATATGTGATTATATTAATGCTTTAGGACTCTGTATAACGCTGCATATACAATATGAACCATGTGCCGCTAACAGTTTGGCTGTAACTGACATTTTTGGAATATTAGGTGTTTAACATTATGGGGCAGTCCAACGCTTAATATGTGCATATAGTGATGCTTTGGGACTCTGTTGAACGCCTTATATTCCATATGAACTGTGTAAGTACGATAGTTTGGCTGTAACTGACATTTTTGGAATATTAGGTGTTCAACATTATGGGGCGGTCCATCGCTTAATATGTGATTATATTAATGCTTTAGGACTCTGTATAACGCTGCATATACAATATGAACCATGTGCCGCTAACAGTTTGGCTGTAACTGACATTTTTGGAATATTAGGTGTTTAACATTATGGGGCTGTCCAACGCCTAATATGTGCATATAGTGATGCTTTGGGACTCTGTTGAACGCCTCATATTCCATATGAACTGTGTAAGTACGATAGTTTGGCTGTAACTGACATTTTTGGAATATTAGGTGTTTAACATTATGGGGCAGTCCAACGCCTAATATGTGCATATAGTGATGCTTTGGGACTCTGTTGAACGCCTCATATTCCATATGAACTGTGTAAGTACGATAGTTTGGCTGTAACTGACATTTTTGGAATATTAGGTGTTCAACATTATGGGGCAGTCCAACGCTTAATATGTGCATATAGTGATGCTTTGGGACTCTGTTGAACGCCTCATATTCCATATGAACTGTGTAAGTACGATAGTTTGACTGTAACTGACATTTTTGGAATATTATTTGTTCAACAATATGGGGCGGTCCAACGCTTAATATGTGATTATATTAATGCTTTAGGACTCTGTATAAAGCTGCATATACAATATGAACCGTGTGTCTCTAACAGTTTGGCTGTAACTCACATTTTTAAAATATTAGGTGTTCAACCACATGGGGCAGTCCAACGCTTAATATGTGCATATAGTGATGCTTTGGGACTCTGTTGAACGCCTTATATTCTATATGAACTGTGTAAGTACGATAGTTTGGCTGTAACTGACATTTTTGGAATATTAGGTGTTCAACCACATGGGGCAGTCCAACGCTTAATATGTGATTATATTATTGCTTTGGGACTCTGTATAACACTACATATTCAATATGAACTGCGTGCCTACCATAGTTTGGCTGTAGCAGACATTTTTGGAATATTAAGTGTTCAACAATATGGGGCGGTCCAACGCTTAATATGTGATTATATTAATGCTTTAGGACTCTTTATAAAGCTGCAAATACAATATGAACCATGTGTCTCTAACAGTTTGGCTGTAACTCACATTTTTAAAATATTAGGTGTTCAACCACATGGGGCAGTCCAACGCTTAATATGTGCATATAGTGATGCTTTGGGACTCTGTTGAACGCCTTATATTCCATATGAACTGTGTAAGTACGATAGTTTGGCTGTAACTGACATTTTTGGAATATTAGGTGTTCAACATTATGGGGCGGTCCAACGCTTAATATGTGATTATATTAATGCTTTAGGACTCTGTATAACGCTGCATATACAATATGAACCATGTGCCGCTAACAGTTTGGCTGTAACTGACATTTTTGGAATATTAGGTGTTTAACATTATGGGGCTGTCCAACGCCTAATATGTGCATATAGTGATGCTTTGGGACTCTGTTGAACGCCTCATATTCCATATGAACTGTGTAAGTACGATAGTTTGGCTGTAACTGACATTTTTGGAATATTAGGTGTTTAACATTATGGGGCAGTCCAACGCCTAATATGTGCATATAGCGATGCTTTGGGACTCTGTTGAACGCCTCATATTCCATATGAACTGTGTAAGTACGATAGTTTGGCTGTAACTGACATTTTTGGAATATTAGGTGTTTAACATTATGGGGCAGTCCAACGCTTAATATGTGCATATAGTGATGCTTTGGGACTCTGTTGAACGGCTTATATTCCATATGAACTGTGTAAGTACGATAGTTTGGCTGTAACTGACATTTTTGGAATATTAGGTGTTCAACATTATGGGGCGGTCCAACGCTTAATATGTGATTATATTAATGCTTTAGGACTCTGTATAACGCTGCATATACAATATGAACCATGTGCCGCTAACAGTTTGGCTGTAACTGACATTTTTGGAATATTAGGTGTTTAACATTATGGGGCTGTCCAACGCCTAATATGTGCATATAGTGATGCTTTGGGAATCTGTTGAACGCCTCATATTCCATATGAACTGTGTAAGTACGATAGTTTGGCTGTAACTGACATTTTTGGAATATTAGGTGTTTAACATTATGGGGCAGTCCAACGCTTAATATGTGCATATAGTGATGCTTTGGGACTCTGTTGAACGCCTTATATTCCATATGAACTGTGTAAGTACGATAGTTTGGCTGTAACTGACATTTTTGGAATATTAGGTGTTCAACATTATGGGGCGGTCCAACGCTTAATATGTGATTATATTAATGCTTTAGGACTCTGTATAACGCTGCATATACAATATGAACCATGTGCCGCTAACAGTTTGGCTGTAACTGACATTTTTGGAATATTAGGTGTTTAACATTATGGGGCTGTCCAACGCCTAATATGTGCATATAGTGATGCTTTGGGACTCTGTTGAACGCCTCATATTCCATATGAACTGTGTAAGTACGATAGTTTGTCTGTAACTGACATTTTTGGAATATTAGGTGTTTAACATTATGGGGCAGTCCAACGCCTAATATGTGCATATAGTGATGCATTGGGACTCTGTTGAACGCCTCATATTCCATATGAACTGTGTAAGTACGATAGTTTGGCTGTAACTGACATTTTTGGAATATTAGGTGTTCAACATTATGGGGCAGTCCAACGCTTAATATGTGCATATAGTGATGCTTTGGGACTCTGTTGAACGCCTCATATTCCATATGAACTGTGTAAGTACGATAGTTTGACTGTAACTGACATTTTTGGAATATTATTTGTTCAACAATATGGGGCGGTCCAACGCTTAATATGTGATTATATTAATGCTTTAGGACTCTGTATAAAGCTGCATATACAATATGAACCGTGTGTTTCTAACAGTTTGGCTGTAAATCACATTTTTAAAATATTAGGTGTTCAACCACATGGGGCAGTCCAACGCTTAATATGTGCATATAGTGATGCTTTGGGACTCTGTTGAACGCCTTATATTCTATATGAACTGTGTAAGTACGATAGTTTGGCTGTAACTGACATTTTTGGAATATTAGGTGTTCAACCACATGGGGCAGTCCAACGCTTAATATGTGATTATATTATTGCTTTGGGACTCTGTATAACACTACATATTTAATATGAACTGCGTGCCTACCATAGTTTGGCTGTAGCAGACATTTTTGGAATATTAAGTGTTCAACAATATGGGGCGGTCCAACGCTTAATATGTGATTATATTAATGCTTTAGGACTCTTTATAAAGCTGCAAATACAATATGAACCATGTGTCTCTAACAGTTTGGCTGTAACTCACATTTTTAAAATATTAGGTGTTCAACCACATGGGGCAGTCCAACGCTTAATATGTGCATATAGTGATGCTTTGGGACTCTGTTGAACGCCTTATATTCCATATGAACTGTGTAAGTACGATAGTTTGGCTGTAACTGACATTTTTGGAATATTAGGTGTTCAACATTATGGGGCGGTCCAACGCTTAATATGTGATTATATTAATGCTTTAGGACTCTGTATAACGCTGCATATACAATATGAACCATGTGCCGCTAACAGTTTGGCTGTAACTGACATTTTTGGAATATTAGGTGTTTAACATTATGGGGCTGTCCAACGCCTAATATGTGCATATAGTGATGCTTTGGGACTCTGTTGAACGCCTCATATTCCATATGAACTGTGTAAGTACGATAGTTTGGCTGTAACTGACATTTTTGGAATATTAGGTGTTTAACATTATGGGGCAGTCCAACGCCTAATATGTGCATATAGTGATGCTTTGGGACTCTGTTGAACGCCTCATATTCCATATGAACTGTGTAAGTACGATAGTTTGGCTGTAACTGACATTTTTGGAATATTAGGTGTTCAACATTATGGGGCAGTCCAACGCTTAATATGTGCATATAGTGATGCTTTGGGACTCTGTTGAACGCCTCGTATTCCATATGAACTGTGTAAGTACGATAGTTTGACTGTAACTGACATTTTTGGAATATTATTTGTTCAACAATATGGGGCGGTCCAACGCTTAATATGTGATTATATTAATGCTTTAGGACTCTGTATAAAGCTGAATATACAATATGAACCGTGTGTCTCTAACAGTTTGGCTGTAACTCACATTTTTAAAATATTAGGTGTTCAACCACATGGGGCAGTCCAACGCTTAATATGTGCATATAGTGATGCTTTGGGACTCTGTTGAACGCCTTATATTCTATATGAACTGTGTAAGTACGATAGTTTGGCTGTAACTGACATTTTTGGAATATTAGGTGTTCAACCACATGGGGCAGTCCAACGCTTAATATGTGATTATATTATTGCTTTGGGACTCTGTATAACACTACATATTCAATATGAACTGCGTGCCTACCATAGTTTGGCTGTAGCAGACATTTTTGGAATATTAAGTGTTCAACTATATGGGGCGGTCCAACGCTTAATATGTGATTATATTAATGCTTTAGGACTCTTTATAAAGCTGAAAATACAATATGAACCATGTGTCTCTAACAGTTTGGCTGTAACTCACATTTTTAAAATATTAGGTGTTCAACCACATGGGGCAGTCCAACGCTTAATATGTGCATATAGTGATGCTTTGGGACACTGTTGAACGCCTTATATTCCATATGAACTGTGTAAGTACGATAGTTTGGCTGTAACTGACATTATTGGAATATTAGGTGTTCAACATTATGGGGCGGTCCAACGCTTAATATGTGATTATATTAATGCTTTAGGACTCTGTATAAAGCTGCATATACAATATGAACCATGTGTCTCTAACAGTTTGGCTGTAACTCACATTTTTGGAATATTAGGTGTTTAACATTATGGGGCTGTCCAACGCCTAATATGTGCATATAGTGATGCTTTGGGACTCTGTTGAACGCCTCATATTCCATATGAACTGTGTAAGTACGATAGTTTGGCTGTAACTGACATTTTTGGAATATTAGGTGTTTAACATTATGGGGCAGTCCAACGCCTAATATGTGCATATAGCGATGCTTTGGGACTCTGTTGAACGCCTCATATTCCATATGAACTGTGTAAGTACGATAGTTTGGCTGTAACTGACATTTTTGGAATATTAGGTGTTTAACATTATGGGGCTGTCCAACGCTTAATATGTGCATATAGTGATGCTTTGGGACTCTGTTGAACGCCTTATATTCCATATGAACTGTGTAAGTACGATAGTTTGGCTGTAACTGACATTTTTGGAATATTAGGTGTTCAACATTATGGGGCGGTCCAACGCTTAATATGTGATTATATTAATGCTTTAGGACTCTGTATAACGCTGCATATACAATATGAACCATGTGCCGCTAACAGTTTGGCTGTAACTGACATTTTTGGAATATTAGGTGTTTAACATTATGGGGCTGTCCAACGCCTAATATGTGCATATAGTGATGCTTTGGGACTCTGTTGAACGCCTCATATTCCATATGAACTGTGTAAGTACGATAGTTTGGCTGTAACTGACATTTTTGGAATATTAGGTGTTTAACATTATGGGGCAGTCCAACGCCTAATATGTGCATATAGTGATGCATTGGGACTCTGTTGAACGCCTCATATTCCATATGAACTGTGTAAGTACGATAGTTTGGCTGTAACTGACATTTTTGGAATATTAGGTGTTTAACATTATGGGGCAGTCCAACGCCTAATATGTGCATATAGTGATGCATTGGGACTCTGTTGAACGCCTCATATTCCATATGAACTGTGTAAGTACGATAGTTTGGCTGTAACTGACATTTTTGGAATATTAGGTGTTCAACATTATGGGGCAGTCCAACGCTTAATATGTGCATATAGTGATGCTTTGGGACTCTGTTGAACGCCTCATATTCCATATGAACTGTGTAAGTACGATAGTTTGACTGTAACTGACATTTTTGGAATATTATTTGTTCAACAATATGGGGCGGTCCAACGCTTAATATGTGATTATATTAATGCTTTAGGACTCTGTATAAAGCTGCATATACAATATGAACCGTGTGTCTCTAACAGTTTGGCTGTAAATCACATTTTTAAAATATTAGGTGTTCAACCACATGGGGCAGTCCAACGCTTAATATGTGCATATAGTGATGCTTTGGGACTCTGTTGAACGCCTTATATTCTATATGAACTGTGTAAGTACGATAGTTTGGCTGTAACTGACATTTTTGGAATATTAGGTGTTCAACCACATGGGGCAGTCCAACGCTTAATATGTGATTATATTATTGCTTTGGGACTCTGTATAACACTACATATTTAATATGAACTGCGTGCCTACCATAGTTTGGCTGTAGCAGACATTTTTGGAATATTAAGTGTTCAACAATATGGGGCGGTCCAACGCTTAATATGTGATTATATTAATGCTTTAGGACTCTTTATAAAGCTGCAAATACAATATGAACCATGTGTCTCTAACAGTTTGGCTGTAACTCACATTTTTAAAATATTAGGTGTTCAACCACATGGGGCAGTCCAACGCTTAATATGTGCATATAGTGATGCTTTGGGACTCTGTTGAACGCCTTATATTCCATATGAACTGTGTAAGTACGATAGTTTGGCTGTAACTGACATTTTTGGAATATTAGGTGTTCAACATTATGGGGCGGTCCAACGCTTAATATGTGATTATATTAATGCTTTAGGACTCTGTATAACGCTGCATATACAATATGAACAATGTGCCGCTAACAGTTTGGCTGTAACTGACATTTTTGGAATATTAGGTGTTTAACATTATGGGGCTGTCCAACGCCTAATATGTGCATATAGTGATGCTTTGGGACTCTGTTGAACGCCTCATATTCCATATGAACTGTGTAAGTACGATAGTTTGGCTGTAACTGACATTTTTGGAATATTAGGTGTTTAACATTATGGGGCAGTCCAACGCCTAATATGTGCATATAGCGATGCTTTGGGACTCTGTTGAACGCCTCATGTTCCATATGAACTGTGTAAGTACGATAGTTTTGCTGTAACTGACATTTTTGGAATATTAGGTGTTTAACATTATGGGGCAGTCCAACGCTTAATATGTGCATATAGTGATGCTTTGGGACTCTGTTGAACGCCTTATATTCCATATGAACTGTGTAAGTACGATAGTTTGGCTGTAACTGACATTTTTGGAATATTAGGTGTTCAACATTATGGGGCCGTCCAACGCTTAATATGTGATTATATTAATGCTTTAGGACTCTGTATAACGCTGCATATACAATATGAACCATGTGCCGCTAACAGTTTGGCTGTAACTGACATTTTTGGAATATTAGGTGTTTAACATTATGGGGCTGTCCAACGCCTAATATGTGCATATAGTGATGCTTTGGGACTCTGTTGAACGCCTCATATTCCATATGAACTGTGTAAGTACAATAGTTTGGCTGTAACTGACATTTTTGGAATATTAGGTGTTTAACATTATGGGGCAGTCCAACGCCTAATATGTGCATATAGTGATGCATTGGGACTCTGTTGAACGCCTCATATTCCATATGAACTGTGTAAGTACGATAGTTTGGCTGTAACTGACATTTTTGGAATATTAGGTGTTCAACATTATGGGGCAGTCCAACGCTTAATATGTGCATATAGTGATGCTTTGGGACTCTGTTGAACGCCTCATATTCCATATGAACTGTGTAAGTACGATAGTTTGACTGTAACTGACATTTTTGGAATATTATTTGTTCAACAATATGGGGCGGTCCAACGCTTAATATGTGATTATATTAATGCTTTAGGACTCTGTATAAAGCTGCATATACAATATGAACCGTGTGTCTCTAACAGTTTGGCTGTAAATCACATTTTTAAAATATTAGGTGTTCAACCACATGGGGCAGTCCAACGCTTAATATGTGCATATAGTGATGCTTTGGGACTCTGTTGAACGCCTTATATTCTATATGAACTGTGTAAGTACGATAATTTGGCTGTAACTGACATTTTTGGAATATTAGGTGTTCAACCACATGGGGCAGTCCAACGCTTAATATGTGATTATATTATTGCTTTGGGACTCTGTATAACACTACATATTTAATATGAACTGCGTGCCTACCATAGTTTGGCTGTAGCAGACATTTTTGGAATATTAAGTGTTCAACAATATGGGGCGGTCCAACGCTTAATATGTGATTATATTAATGCTTTAGGACTCTTTATAAAGCTGCAAATACAATATGAACCATGTGTCTCTAACAGTTTGGCTGTAACTCACATTTTTAAAATATTAGGTGTTCAACCACATGGGGCAGTCCAACGCTTAATATGTGCATATAGTGATGCTTTGGGACTCTGTTGAACGCCTTATATTCCATATGAACTGTGTAAGTACGATAGTTTGGCTGTAACTGACATTTTTGGAATATTAGGTGTTCAACATTATGGGGCGGTCCAACGCTTAATATGTGATTATATTAATGCTTTAGGACTCTGTATAACGCTGCATATACAATATGAACCATGTGCCGCTAACAGTTTGGCTGTAACTGACATTTTTGGAATATTAGGTGTTTAACATTATGGGGCTGTCCAACGCCTAATATGTGCATATAGTGATGCTTTGGGACTCTGTTGGACGCCTTATATTCCATATGAACTGTGTAAGTACGATAGTTTGGCTGTAACTGACATTTTTGGAATATTAGGTGTTCAACATTATGGGGCGGTCCAACGCTTAATATGTGATTATATTAATGCTTTAGGACTCTGTATAACGCTGCATATACAATATGAACCATGTGCCGCTAACAGTTTGGCTGTAACTGACATTTTTGGAATATTAGGTGTTTAACATTATGGGGCTGTCCAACGCCTAATATGTGCATATAGTGATGCTTTGGGACTCTGTTGAACGCCTCATATTCCATATGAACTGTGTAAGTACGATAGTTTGGCTGTAACTGACATTTTTGGAATATTAGGTGTTTAACATTATGGGGCAGTCCAACGCCTAATATGTGCATATAGTGATGCTTTGGGACTCTGTTGAACGCCTCATATTCCATATGAACTGTGTAAGTACGATAGTTTGGCTGTAACTGACATTTTTGGAATATTAGGTGTTCAACATTATGGGGCAGTCCAACGCTTAATATGTGCATATAGTAATGCTTTAAGACTCTGTGTAGCGCCTCATATTTAATATGAACTGAGTGCCTACGATAGTTTGATGTAACTGACATTTTCGGAATATTAGGTGTTCAACAATATGGAACAGTCCAACGCTTAATATGTGAGTATAGTGATGTTTTGGGACTCTGTTGAACGCCTCATATTTCATATGAACTGTGTGAGTACGATAGTATGGCTGTAACTGACATTTTTGAAATATTAGGTGTTTAACCATATGGGGCAGTCCAACGCTTAATATGTGCATAAAGTAATGCTTTGGGACTCTGTATAGCGCCTCATATTCAATATGAACTGCGTGCCTACCATAGTTTGGCTGTAGCTGACATTTTTGGAATATTAGGTGTTCAACATTATAGGGCGTTCCAACGCTTAATATTTGATTATATTAATGCTTTGGGACTCTGTATAAAGCTGCATATACAATATGATCCATGAGTCTTTAACAGTTTGGCTGTAACTCACATTTTGGGAATATTAGGTGTTCAACCACATGGGGCAGTCCAACGCTTAATATGTGATTATATTATTGCTTTGGGACTCTGTATAACACTACATATTCAATATGAACTGCGTGCCTACCATATTTTGGCTGTAGCTGACATTTTTGGAATATTAGGTGTTCAACATTATGGGGCGGTCCATCGCTTAATATGTGATTATATTAATGCTTAAGGACTCTGTATAAAGCTGCATATACAATATGAACCATGTGCCTCTAACAGTTTGGCTGTAACTGACATTTTCGGAATATTAGGTGTTCAACCACATGAGGCAGTTCAACGCATAATATGTGCATATATTGATGTTTTGGGACTCTGTTGAACGCCTCATATTCAATATGAACTGTGTGCCTACGATAGTATGGCTGTAACTGACATTTTTGTAATATTAGGTGTTTAACCATATGGGGCAGTCCAACGCTTAATATGTGATTATATTATTGCTTTGGGGCTCTGTATAAAGCTGCATATACAATATGAAACATGTGTCTCTAACAGTTTGGCTGTAACTCACATTTTTGGAATATTAGGTGTTCAACCGCATAGGGCAGTCCAACGCTTATTATGTGCATATTGTGATGCTTTGGGACTCTGTTGAAGGCCTCATATTCCATATGAACTGTGTGAGTACGATAGTTTGGCTGTATCTGACATTTTTGGAATATTAGGTGTTCAACATTATGGGGCAGTCCAACGCTTAATATGTGCATATAGTGATGCTTTGGGACTCTGTTGAACGCCTCATATTCCATATGAACTGTGTAAGTACGATAGTTTGACTGTAACTGACATTTTTGGAATATTATTTGTTCAACAATATGGGGCGGTCCAACGCTTAATATGTGATTATATTAATGCTTTAGGACTCTGTATAAAGCTGCATATACAATATGAACCGTGTGTCTCTAACAGTTTGGCTGTAAATCACATTTTTAAAATATTAGGTGTTCAACCACATGGGGCAGTCCAACGCTTAATATGTGCATATAGTGATGCTTTGGGACTCTGTTGAACGCCTTATATTCTATATGAACTGTGTAAGTACGATAATTTGGCTGTAACTGACATTTTTGGAATATTAGGTGTTCAACCACATGGGGCAGTCCAACGCTTAATATGTGATTATATTATTGCTTTGGGACTCTGTATAACACTACATATTTAATATGAACTGCGTGCCTACCATAGTTTGGCTGTAGCAGACATTTTTGGAATATTAAGTGTTCAACAATATGGGGCGGTCCAACGCTTAATATGTGATTATATTAATGCTTTAGGACTCTTTATAAAGCTGCAAATACAATATGAACCATGTGTCTCTAACAGTTTGGCTGTAACTCACATTTTTAAAATATTAGGTGTTCAACCACATGGGGCAGTCCAACGCTTAATATGTGCATATAGTGATGCTTTGGGACTCTGTTGAACGCCTTATATTCCATATGAACTGTGTAAGTACGATAGTTTGGCTGTAACTGACATTTTTGGAATATTAGGTGTTCAACATTATGGGGCGGTCCAACGCTTAATATGTGATTATATTAATGCTTTAGGACTCTGTATAACGCTGCATATACAATATGAACCATGTGCCGCTAACAGTTTGGCTGTAACTGACATTTTTGGAATATTAGGTGTTTAACATTATGGGGCTGTCCAACGCCTAATATGTGCATATAGTGATGCTTTGGGACTCTGTTGGACGCCTTATATTCCATATGAACTGTGTAAGTACGATAGTTTGGCTGTAACTGACATTTTTGGAATATTAGGTGTTCAACATTATGGGGCGGTCCAACGCTTAATATGTGATTATATTAATGCTTTAGGACTCTGTATAACGCTGCATATACAATATGAACCATGTGCCGCTAACAGTTTGGCTGTAACTGACATTTTTGGAATATTAGGTGTTTAACATTATGGGGCTGTCCAACGCCTAATATGTGCATATAGTGATGCTTTGGGACTCTGTTGAACGCCTCATATTCCATATGAACTGTGTAAGTACGATAGTTTGGCTGTAACTGACATTTTTGGAATATTAGGTGTTTAACATTATGGGGCAGTCCAACGCCTAATATGTGCATATAGTGATGCTTTGGGACTCTGTTGAACGCCTCATATTCCATATGAACTGTGTAAGTACGATAGTTTGGCTGTAACTGACATTTTTGGAATATTAGGTGTTCAACATTATGGGGCAGTCCAACGCTTAATATGTGCATATAGTAATGCTTTAAGACTCTGTGTAGCGCCTCATATTTAATATGAACTGAGTGCCTACGATAGTTTGATGTAACTGACATTTTCGGAATATTAGGTGTTCAACAATATGGAACAGTCCAACGCTTAATATGTGAGTATAGTGATGTTTTGGGACTCTGTTGAACGCCTCATATTTCATATGAACTGTGTGAGTACGATAGTATGGCTGTAACTGACATTTTTGAAATATTAGGTGTTTAACCATATGGGGCAGTCCAACGCTTAATATGTGCATAAAGTAATGCTTTGGGACTCTGTATAGCGCCTCATATTCAATATGAACTGCGTGCCTACCATAGTTTGGCTGTAGCTGACATTTTTGGAATATTAGGTGTTCAACATTATAGGGCGTTCCAACGCTTAATATTTGATTATATTAATGCTTTGGGACTCTGTATAAAGCTGCATATACAATATGATCCATGAGTCTTTAACAGTTTGGCTGTAACTCACATTTTGGGAATATTAGGTGTTCAACCACATGGGGCAGTCCAACGCTTAATATGTGATTATATTATTGCTTTGGGACTCTGTATAACACTACATATTCAATATGAACTGCGTGCCTACCATATTTTGGCTGTAGCTGACATTTTTGGAATATTAGGTGTTCAACATTATGGGGCGGTCCATCGCTTAATATGTGATTATATTAATGCTTAAGGACTCTGTATAAAGCTGCATATACAATATGAACCATGTGCCTCTAACAGTTTGGCTGTAACTGACATTTTCGGAATATTAGGTGTTCAACCACATGAGGCAGTTCAACGCATAATATGTGCATATATTGATGTTTTGGGACTCTGTTGAACGCCTCATATTCAATATGAACTGTGTGCCTACGATAGTATGGCTGTAACTGACATTTTTGTAATATTAGGTGTTTAACCATATGGGGCAGTCCAACGCTTAATATGTGATTATATTATTGCTTTGGGGCTCTGTATAAAGCTGCATATACAATATGAAACATGTGTCTCTAACAGTTTGGCTGTAACTCACATTTTTGGAATATTAGGTGTTCAACCGCATAGGGCAGTCCAACGCTTATTATGTGCATATTGTGATGCTTTGGGACTCTGTTGAAGGCCTCATATTCCATATGAACTGTGTGAGTACGATAGTTTGGCTGTATCTGACATTTTTGAAATATTAGGTGTTTAACCTTATGGGGCAGTC
Organism: Silvanus unidentatus; assembly: GCA_963930825.1. Taxonomy (NCBI): domain Eukaryota; kingdom Metazoa; phylum Arthropoda; class Insecta; order Coleoptera; family Silvanidae; genus Silvanus; species Silvanus unidentatus. The sequence goes on along the minus strand of OZ005760.1, from coordinate 9,915,010 downwards.
CAACGCTTAATATGTGATTATATTATTGCTTTGGGACTCTGTATAACACTACATATTCAATATGAACTGCGTGCCTACCATAGTTTGGCTGTAGCAGACATTTTTGGAATATTAAGTGTTCAACAATATGGGGCGGTCCAACGCTTAATATGTGATTATATTAATGCTTTAGGACTCTGTATAATGCTGCATATACAATATGAACCATGTGTCTCTAACAGTTTGGCTGTGACTCACATTTTTAAAATATTAGGTGTTCAACCACATGGGGCAGTCCAACGCTTAATATGTGCATATTGTGATGCTTTGGGACTCTGTTAAACGCCTCATATTCCATATGAACTGTGCGAGTACGATAGTTTGGCTGTATCTGACATTTTTGAAATATTAGGTGTTTAACCTTATGGGGCAGTCCAACGCTTAATATGTGATTATATTATTGCTTTGGGACTCTGTATAACACTACATATTCAATATGAACTGCGTGCCTACCATAGTTTGGCTGTAGCAGACATTTTTAGAATATTAAGTGTTCAACAATATGGGGCGGTCCAACGCTTAATATGTGATTATATTAACGCTTTAGGACTCTGTATAATGCTGCATATACAATATGAACCATGTGTCTCTAACAGTTTGGCTGTGACTCACATTTTTAAAATATTAGGTGTTCAACCACATGGGGCAGTCCAACGCTTAATATGTGCATATAGTGATGCTTTGGGACTCTGTTGAACGCCTTATATTCCATATGAACTGTGTAAGTACGATAGTTTGGCTGTAACTGACATTTTTGGAATATTAGGTGTTCAACATTATGGGGCGGTCCAACGCTTAATATGTGATTATATTAATGCTTTAGGACTCTGTATAACGCTGCATATTCAATATGAACCATGTGCCGCTAACAGTTTGGCTGTAACTGACATTTTTGGAATATTAGGTGTTTAACATTATGGGGCTGTCCAACGCCTAATATGTGCATATAGTGATGCTTTGGGACTCTGTTGCACGCCTCATATTCCATATGAACTGTGTAAGTACGATAGTTTGGCTGTAACTGACATTTTTGGAATATTAGGTGTTTAACATTATGGGGCAGTCCAACGCCTAATATGTGCATATAGCGATGCTTTGGGACTCTGTTGAACGCCTCATATGCCATATGAAATGTGTAAGTACGATAGTTTGGCTGTAACTGACATTTTTGGAATATTAGGTGTTTAACATTATGGGGCAGTCCAACGCTTAATATGTGCATATAGTGATGCTTTGGGACTCTGTTGAACGCCTTATATTCCATATGAACTGTGTAAGTACGATAGTTTGGCTGTAACTGACATTTTTGGAATATTAGGTGTTCAACATTATGGGGCGGTCCAACGCTTAATATGTGATTATATTAATGCTTTAGGACTCTGTATAACGCTGTATATACAATATGAACCATGTGCCGCTAACAGTTTGGCTGTAACTGACATTTTTGGAATATTAGGTGTTTAACATTATGGGGCAGTCCAACGCTTAATATGTGCATATAGTGATGCTTTGGGACTCTGTTGAACGCCTTATATTCTATATGAACTGTGTAAGTACGATAGTTTGGCTGTAACTGACATTTTTGGAATATTAGGTGTTTAACATTATGGGGCAGTCCAACGCCTAATATGTGCATATAGTGATGCTTTGGGACTCTGTTGAACGCCTCATATTCCATATGAACTGTGTAAGTACGATAGTTTGGCTGTAACTGACATTTTTGGAATATTAGGTGTTCAACATTATGGGGCAGTCCAACGCTTAATATGTGCATATAGTGATGCTTTGGGACTCTGTTGAACGCCTCATATTCCATATGAACTGTGTAAGTACGATAGTTTGACTGTAACTGACATTTTTGGAATATTATTTGTTCAACAATATGGGGCGGTCCAACGCTTAATATGTGATTATATTAATGCTTTAGGACTCTGTATAAAGCTGCATATACAATATGAACCGTGTGTCTCTAACAGTTTGGCTGTAAATCACATTTTTAAAATATTAGGTGTTCAACCACATGGGGCAGTCCAACGCTTAATATGTGCATATAGTGATGCTTTGGGACTCTGTTGAACGCCTTATATTCTATATGAACTGTGTAAGTACGATAATTTGGCTGTAACTGACATTTTTGGAATATTAGGTGTTCAACCACATGGGGCAGTCCAACGCTTAATATGTGATTATATTATTGCTTTGGGACTCTGTATAACACTACATATTTAATATGAACTGCGTGCCTACCATAGTTTGGCTGTAGCAGACATTTTTGGAATATTAAGTGTTCAACAATATGGGGCGGTCCAACGCTTAATATGTGATTATATTAATGCTTTAGGACTCTTTATAAAGCTGCAAATACAATATGAACCATGTGTCTCTAACAGTTTGGCTGTAACTCACATTTTTAAAATATTAGGTGTTCAACCACATGGGGCAGTCCAACGCTTAATATGTGCATATAGTGATGCTTTGGGACTCTGTTGAACGCCTTATATTCCATATGAACTGTGTAAGTACGATAGTTTGGCTGTAACTGACATTTTTGGAATATTAGGTGTTCAACATTATGGGGCGGTCCAACGCTTAATATGTGATTATATTAATGCTTTAGGACTCTGTATAACGCTGCATATACAATATGAACCATGTGCCGCTAACAGTTTGGCTGTAACTGACATTTTTGGAATATTAGGTGTTTAACATTATGGGGCTGTCCAACGCCTAATATGTGCATATAGTGATGCTTTGGGACTCTGTTGGACGCCTTATATTCCATATGAACTGTGTAAGTACGATAGTTTGGCTGTAACTGACATTTTTGGAATATTAGGTGTTCAACATTATGGGGCGGTCCAACGCTTAATATGTGATTATATTAATGCTTTAGGACTCTGTATAACGCTGCATATACAATATGAACCATGTGCCGCTAACAGTTTGGCTGTAACTGACATTTTTGGAATATTAGGTGTTTAACATTATGGGGCTGTCCAACGCCTAATATGTGCATATAGTGATGCTTTGGGACTCTGTTGAACGCCTCATATTCCATATGAACTGTGTAAGTACGATAGTTTGGCTGTAACTGACATTTTTGGAATATTAGGTGTTTAACATTATGGGGCAGTCCAACGCCTAATATGTGCATATAGTGATGCTTTGGGACTCTGTTGAACGCCTCATATTCCATATGAACTGTGTAAGTACGATAGTTTGGCTGTAACTGACATTTTTGGAATATTAGGTGTTCAACATTATGGGGCAGTCCAACGCTTAATATGTGCATATAGTAATGCTTTAAGACTCTGTGTAGCGCCTCATATTCAATATGAACTGAGTGCCTACGATAGTTTGATGTAACTGACATTTTCGGAATATTAGGTGTTCAACAATATGGAACAGTCCAACGCTTAATATGTGAGTATAGTGATGTTTTGGGACTCTGTTGAACGCCTCATATTTCATATGAACTGTGTGAGTACGATAGTATGGCTGTAACTGACATTTTTGAAATATTAGGTGTTTAACCATATGGGGCAGTCCAACGCTTAATATGTGCATAAAGTAATGCTTTGGGACTCTGTATAGCGCCTCATATTCAATATGAACTGCGTGCCTACCATAGTTTGGCTGTAGCTGACATTTTTGGAATATTAGGTGTTCAACATTATGGGGCGGTCCATCGCTTAATATGTGATTATATTAATGCTTAAGGACTCTGTATAAAGCTGCATATACAATATGAAACATGTGTCTCTAACAGTTTGGCTGTAACTCACATTTTTGGAATATTAGGTGTTCAACCGCATAGGGCAGTCCAACGCTTATTATGTGCATATTGTGATGCTTTGGGACTCTGTTGAAGGCCTCATATTCCATATGAACTGTGTGAGTACGATAGTTTGGCTGTATCTGACATTTTTGAAATATTAGGTGTTTAACCTTATGGGGCAGTCCAACGCTTAATATGTGATTATATTATTGCTTTGGGACTCTGTATAACACTACATATTCAATATGAACTGCGTGCCTACCATAGTTTGGCTGTAGCAGACATTTTTGGAATATTAAGTGTTCAACAATATGGGGCGGTCCAACGCTTAATATGTGATTATATTAATGCTTTAGGACTCTGTATAATGCTGCATATACAATATGAACCATGTGTCTCTAACAGTTTGGCTGTGACTCACATTTTTAAAATATTAGGTGTTCAACCACATGGGGCAGTCCAACGCTTAATATGTGCATATTGTGATGCTTTGGGACTCTGTTAAACGCCTCATATTCCATATGAACTGTGCGAGTACGATAGTTTGGCTGTATCTGACATTTTTGAAATATTAGGTGTTTAACCTTATGGGGCAGTCCAACGCTTAATATGTGATTATATTATTGCTTTGGGACTCTGTATAACACTACATATTCAATATGAACTGCGTGCCTACCATAGTTTGGCTGTAGCAGACATTTTTAGAATATTAAGTGTTCAACAATATGGGGCGGTCCAACGCTTAATATGTGCATATAGTGATGCTTTGGGACTCTGTTGAACGCCTCATATTCCATATGAACTGTGTAAGTACGATAGTTTGACTGTAACTGACATTTTTGGAATATTATTTGTTCAACAATATGGGGCGGTCCAACGCTTAATATGTGATTATATTAATGCTTTAGGACTCTGTATAAAGCTGCATATACAATATGAACCGTGTGTCTCTAACAGTTTGGCTGTAAATCACATTTTTAAAATATTAGGTGTTCAACCACATGGGGCAGTCCAACGCTTAATATGTGCATATAGTGATGCTTTGGGACTCTGTTGAACGCCTTATATTCTATATGAACTGTGTAAGTACGATAATTTGGCTGTAACTGACATTTTTGGAATATTAGGTGTTCAACCACATGGGGCAGTCCAACGCTTAATATGTGATTATATTATTGCTTTGGGACTCTGTATAACACTACATATTTAATATGAACTGCGTGCCTACCATAGTTTGGCTGTAGCAGACATTTTTGGAATATTAAGTGTTCAACAATATGGGGCGGTCCAACGCTTAATATGTGATTATATTAATGCTTTAGGACTCTTTATAAAGCTGCAAATACAATATGAACCATGTGTCTCTAACAGTTTGGCTGTAACTCACATTTTTAAAATATTAGGTGTTCAACCACATGGGGCAGTCCAACGCTTAATATGTGCATATAGTGATGCTTTGGGACTCTGTTGAACGCCTTATATTCCATATGAACTGTGTAAGTACGATAGTTTGGCTGTAACTGACATTTTTGGAATATTAGGTGTTCAACATTATGGGGCGGTCCAACGCTTAATATGTGATTATATTAATGCTTTAGGACTCTGTATAACGCTGCATATACAATATGAACCATGTGCCGCTAACAGTTTGGCTGTAACTGACATTTTTGGAATATTAGGTGTTTAACATTATGGGGCTGTCCAACGCCTAATATGTGCATATAGTGATGCTTTGGGACTCTGTTGGACGCCTTATATTCCATATGAACTGTGTAAGTACGATAGTTTGGCTGTAACTGACATTTTTGGAATATTAGGTGTTCAACATTATGGGGCGGTCCAACGCTTAATATGTGATTATATTAATGCTTTAGGACTCTGTATAACGCTGCATATACAATATGAACCATGTGCCGCTAACAGTTTGGCTGTAACTGACATTTTTGGAATATTAGGTGTTTAACATTATGGGGCTGTCCAACGCCTAATATGTGCATATAGTGATGCTTTGGGACTCTGTTGAACGCCTCATATTCCATATGAACTGTGTAAGTACGATAGTTTGGCTGTAACTGACATTTTTGGAATATTAGGTGTTTAACATTATGGGGCAGTCCAACGCCTAATATGTGCATATAGTGATGCTTTGGGACTCTGTTGAACGCCTCATATTCCATATGAACTGTGTAAGTACGATAGTTTGGCTGTAACTGACATTTTTGGAATATTAGGTGTTCAACATTATGGGGCAGTCCAACGCTTAATATGTGCATATAGTAATGCTTTAAGACTCTGTGTAGCGCCTCATATTCAATATGAACTGAGTGCCTACGATAGTTTGATGTAACTGACATTTTCGGAATATTAGGTGTTCAACAATATGGAACAGTCCAACGCTTAATATGTGAGTATAGTGATGTTTTGGGACTCTGTTGAACGCCTCATATTTCATATGAACTGTGTGAGTACGATAGTATGGCTGTAACTGACATTTTTGAAATATTAGGTGTTTAACCATATGGGGCAGTCCAACGCTTAATATGTGCATAAAGTAATGCTTTGGGACTCTGTATAGCGCCTCATATTCAATATGAACTGCGTGCCTACCATAGTTTGGCTGTAGCTGACATTTTTGGAATATTAGGTGTTCAACATTATAGGGCGTTCCAACGCTTAATATTTGATTATATTAATGCTTTGGGACTCTGTATAAAGCTGCATATACAATATGATCCATGAGTCTTTAACAGTTTGGCTGTAACTCACATTTTGGGAATATTAGGTGTTCAACCACATGGGGCAGTCCAACGCTTAATATGTGATTATATTATTGCTTTGGGACTCTGTATAACACTACATATTCAATATGAACTGCGTGCCTACCATATTTTGGCTGTAGCTGACATTTTTGGAATATTAGGTGTTCAACATTATGGGGCGGTCCATCGCTTAATATGTGATTATATTAATGCTTAAGGACTCTGTATAAAGCTGCATATACAATATGAAACATGTGTCTCTAACAGTTTGGCTGTAACTCACATTTTTGGAATATTAGGTGTTCAACCGCATAGGGCAGTCCAACGCTTATTATGTGCATATTGTGATGCTTTGGGACTCTGTTGAAGGCCTCATATTCCATATGAACTGTGTGAGTACGATAGTTTGGCTGTATCTGACATTTTTGAAATATTAGGTGTTTAACCTTATGGGGCAGTCCAACGCTTAATATGTGATTATATTATTGCTTTGGGACTCTGTATAACACTACATATTCAATATGAACTGCGTGCCTACCATAGTTTGGCTGTAGCAGACATTTTTGGAATATTAAGTGTTCAACAATATGGGGCGGTCCAACGCTTAATATGTGATTATATTAATGCTTTAGGACTCTGTATAATGCTGCATATACAATATGAACCATGTGTCTCTAACAGTTTGGCTGTGACTCACATTTTTAAAATATTAGGTGTTCAACCACATGGGGCAGTCCAACGCTTAATATGTGCATATTGTGATGCTTTGGGACTCTGTTAAACGCCTCATATTCCATATGAACTGTGCGAGTACGATAGTTTGGCTGTATCTGACATTTTTGAAATATTAGGTGTTTAACCTTATGGGGCAGTCCAACGCTTAATATGTGATTATATTATTGCTTTGGGACTCTGTATAACACTACATATTCAATATGAACTGCGTGCCTACCATAGTTTGGCTGTAGCAGACATTTTTAGAATATTAAGTGTTCAACAATATGGGGCGGTCCAACGCTTAATATGTGATTATATTAACGCTTTAGGACTCTGTATAATGCTGCATATACAATATGAACCATGTGTCTCTAACAGTTTGGCTGTGACTCACATTTTTAAAATATTAGGTGTTCAACCACATGGGGCAGTCCAACGCTTAATATGTGCATATAGTGATGCTTTGGGACTCTGTTGAACGCCTTATATTCCATATGAACTGTGTAAGTACGATAGTTTGGCTGTAACTGACATTTTTGGAATATTAGGTGTTCAACATTATGGGGCGGTCCAACGCTTAATATGTGATTATATTAATGCTTTAGGACTCTGTATAACGCTGCATATTCAATATGAACCATGTGCCGCTAACAGTTTGGCTGTAACTGACATTTTTGGAATATTAGGTGTTTAACATTATGGGGCTGTCCAACGCCTAATATGTGCATATAGTGATGCTTTGGGACTCTGTTGCACGCCTCATATTCCATATGAACTGTGTAAGTACGATAGTTTGGCTGTAACTGACATTTTTGGAATATTAGGTGTTTAACATTATGGGGCAGTCCAACGCCTAATATGTGCATATAGCGATGCTTTGGGACTCTGTTGAACGCCTCATATGCCATATGAAATGTGTAAGTACGATAGTTTGGCTGTAACTGACATTTTTGGAATATTAGGTGTTTAACATTATGGGGCAGTCCAACGCTTAATATGTGCATATAGTGATGCTTTGGGACTCTGTTGAACGCCTTATATTCCATATGAACTGTGTAAGTACGATAGTTTGGCTGTAACTGACATTTTTGGAATATTAGGTGTTCAACATTATGGGGCGGTCCAACGCTTAATATGTGATTATATTAATGCTTTAGGACTCTGTATAACGCTGTATATACAATATGAACCATGTGCCGCTAACAGTTTGGCTGTAACTGACATTTTTGGAATATTAGGTGTTTAACATTATGGGGCAGTCCAACGCTTAATATGTGCATATAGTGATGCTTTGGGACTCTGTTGAACGCCTTATATTCTATATGAACTGTGTAAGTACGATAGTTTGGCTGTAACTGACATTTTTGGAATATTAGGTGTTTAACATTATGGGGCAGTCCAACGCCTAATATGTGCATATAGTGATGCTTTGGGACTCTGTTGAACGCCTCATATTCCATATGAACTGTGTAAGTACGATAGTTTGGCTGTAACTGACATTTTTGGAATATTAGGTGTTCAACATTATGGGGCAGTCCAACGCTTAATATGTGCATATAGTGATGCTTTGGGACTCTGTTGAACGCCTCATATTCCATATGAACTGTGTAAGTACGATAGTTTGACTGTAACTGACATTTTTGGAATATTATTTGTTCAACAATATGGGGCGGTCCAACGCTTAATATGTGATTATATTAATGCTTTAGGACTCTGTATAAAGCTGCATATAAATATGAACCGTGTGTCTCTAACAGTTTGGCTGTAACTCACATTTTTAAAATATTAGGTGTTCAACCACATGGGGCAGTCCAACGCTTAATATGTGCATATAGTGATGCTTTGGGACTCTGTTGAACGCCTTATATTCTATATGAACTGTGTAAGTACGATAGTTTGGCTGTAACTGACATTTTTGGAATATTAGGTGTTCAACCACATGGGGCAGTCCAACGCTTAATATGTGATTATATTATTGCTTTGGGACTCTGTATAACACTACATATTCAATATGAACTGCGTGCCTACCATAGTTTGGCTGTAGCAGACATTTTTGGAATATTAAGTGTTCAACAATATGGGGCGGTCCAACGCTTAATATGTGATTATATTAATGCTTTAGGACTCTGTATAACGCTGCATATACAATATGAACCATGTGCCGCTAACAGTTTGGCTGTAACTGACATTTTTGGAATATTAGGTGTTTAACATTATGGGGCTGTCCAACGCCTAATATGTGCATATAGTGATGCTTTGGGACTCTGTTGAACGCCTCATATTCCATATGAACTGTGTAAGTACGATAGTTTGGCTGTAACTGACATTTTTGGAATATTAGGTGTTTAACATTATGGGGCTGTCCAACGCCTAATATGTGCATATAGTGATGCTTTGGGACTCTGTTGAACGCCTCATATTCCATATGAACTGTGTAAGTACGATAGTTTGGCTGTAACTGACATTTTTGGAATATTAGGTGTTTAACCATATGGGGCAGTCCAACGCCTAATATGTGCATATAGCGATGCTTTGGGACTCTGTTGAACGCCTCATATTCCATATGAACTGTGTAAGTACGATAGTTTGGCTGTAACTGACATTTTTGGAATATTAGGTGTTTAACATTATGGGGCAGTCCAACGCTTAATATGTGCATATAGTGATGCTTTGGGACTCTGTTGAACGCCTTATATTCCATATGAACTGTGTAAGTACGATAGTTTGGCTGTAACTGACATTTTTGGAATATTAGGTGTTCAACAATATGGGGCGGTCCAACGCTTAATATGTGATTATATTAATGCTTTAGGACTCTGTATAACGCTGCATATACAATATGAACCATGTGCCGCTAACAGTTTGGCTGTAACTGACATTTTTGGAATATTAGGTGTTTAACATTATGGGGCTGTCCAACGCCTAATATGTGCATATAGTGATGCTTTGGGACTCTGTTGAACGCCTCATATTCCATATGAACTGTGTAAGTACGATAGTTTGGCTGTAACTGACATTTTTGGAATATTAGGTGTTTAACATTATGGGGCAGTCCAACGCCTAATATGTGCATATAGTGATGCTTTGGGACTCTGTTGAACGCCTCATATTCCATATGAACTGTGTAAGTACGATAGTTTGGCTGTAACTGACATTTTTGGAATATTAGGTGTTCAACATTATGGGGCAGTCCAACGCTTAATATGTGCATATAGTGATGCTTTGGGACTCTGTTGAACGCCTCATATTCCATATGAACTGTGTAAGTACGATAGTTTGACTGTAACTGACATTTTTGGAATATTATTTGTTCAACAATATGGGGCGGTCCAACGCTTAATATGTGATTATATTAATGCTTTAGGACTCTGTATAAAGCTGCATATACAATATGAACCGTGTGTCTCTAACAGTTTGGCTGTAACTCACATTTTTAAAATATTAGGTGTTCAACCACATGGGGCAGTCCAACGCTTAATATGTGCATATAGTGATGCTTTGGGACTCTGTTGAACGCCTTATATTCTATATGAACTGTGTAAGTACGATAGTTTGGCTGTAACTGACATTTTTGGAATATTAGGTGTTCAACCACATGGGGCAGTCCAACGCTTAATATGTGATTATATTATTGCTTTGGGACTCTGTATAACACTACATATTCAATATGAACTGCGTGCCTACCATAGTTTGGCTGTAGCAGACATTTTTGGAATATTAAGTGTTCAACAATATGGGGCGGTCCAACGCTTAATATGTGATTATATTAATGCTTTAGGACTCTTTATAAAGCTGCAAATACAATATGAACCATGTGTCTCTAACAGTTTGTCTGTAACTCACATTTTTAAAATATTAGGTGTTCAACCACATGGGGCAGTCCAACGCTTAATATGTGCATATAGTGATGCTTTGGGACTCTGTTGAACGCCTTATATTCCATATGAACTGTGTAAGTACGATAGTTTGGCTGTAACTGACATTTTTGGAATATTAGGTGTTCAACATTATGGGGCGGTCCAACGCTTAATATGTGATTATATTAATGCTTTAGGACTCTGTATAACGCTGCATATACAATATGAACCATGTGCCGCTAACAGTTTGGCTGTAACTGACATTTTTGGAATATTAGGTGTTTAACATTATGGGGCAGTCCAACGCTTAATATGTGCATATAGTGATGCTTTGGGACTCTGTTGAACGCCTTATATTCCATATGAACTGTGTAAGTACGATAGTTTGGCTGTAACTGACATTTTTGGAATATTAGGTGTTCAACATTATGGGGCGGTCCATCGCTTAATATGTGATTATATTAATGCTTTAGGACTCTGTATAACGCTGCATATACAATATGAACCATGTGCCGCTAACAGTTTGGCTGTAACTGACATTTTTGGAATATTAGGTGTTTAACATTATGGGGCTGTCCAACGCCTAATATGTGCATATAGTGATGCTTTGGGACTCTGTTGAACGCCTCATATTCCATATGAACTGTGTAAGTACGATAGTTTGGCTGTAACTGACATTTTTGGAATATTAGGTGTTTAACATTATGGGGCAGTCCAACGCCTAATATGTGCATATAGTGATGCTTTGGGACTCTGTTGAACGCCTCATATTCCATATGAACTGTGTAAGTACGATAGTTTGGCTGTAACTGACATTTTTGGAATATTAGGTGTTCAACATTATGGGGCAGTCCAACGCTTAATATGTGCATATAGTGATGCTTTGGGACTCTGTTGAACGCCTCATATTCCATATGAACTGTGTAAGTACGATAGTTTGACTGTAACTGACATTTTTGGAATATTATTTGTTCAACAATATGGGGCGGTCCAACGCTTAATATGTGATTATATTAATGCTTTAGGACTCTGTATAAAGCTGCATATACAATATGAACCGTGTGTCTCTAACAGTTTGGCTGTAACTCACATTTTTAAAATATTAGGTGTTCAACCACATGGGGCAGTCCAACGCTTAATATGTGCATATAGTGATGCTTTGGGACTCTGTTGAACGCCTTATATTCTATATGAACTGTGTAAGTACGATAGTTTGGCTGTAACTGACATTTTTGGAATATTAGGTGTTCAACCACATGGGGCAGTCCAACGCTTAATATGTGATTATATTATTGCTTTGGGACTCTGTATAACACTACATATTCAATATGAACTGCGTGCCTACCATAGTTTGGCTGTAGCAGACATTTTTGGAATATTAAGTGTTCAACAATATGGGGCGGTCCAACGCTTAATATGTGATTATATTAATGCTTTAGGACTCTTTATAAAGCTGCAAATACAATATGAACCATGTGTCTCTAACAGTTTGGCTGTAACTCACATTTTTAAAATATTAGGTGTTCAACCACATGGGGCAGTCCAACGCTTAATATGTGCATATAGTGATGCTTTGGGACTCTGTTGAACGCCTTATATTCCATATGAACTGTGTAAGTACGATAGTTTGGCTGTAACTGACATTTTTGGAATATTAGGTGTTCAACATTATGGGGCGGTCCAACGCTTAATATGTGATTATATTAATGCTTTAGGACTCTGTATAACGCTGCATATACAATATGAACCATGTGCCGCTAACAGTTTGGCTGTAACTGACATTTTTGGAATATTAGGTGTTTAACATTATGGGGCTGTCCAACGCCTAATATGTGCATATAGTGATGCTTTGGGACTCTGTTGAACGCCTCATATTCCATATGAACTGTGTAAGTACGATAGTTTGGCTGTAACTGACATTTTTGGAATATTAGGTGTTTAACATTATGGGGCAGTCCAACGCCTAATATGTGCATATAGTGATGCATTGGGACTCTGTTGAACGCCTCATATTCCATATGAACTGTGTAAGTACGATAGTTTGGCTGTAACTGACATTTTTGGAATATTAGGTGTTCAACATTATGGGGCAGTCCAACGCTTAATATGTGCATATAGTGATGCTTTGGGACTCTGTTGAACGCCTCATATTCCATATGAACTGTGTAAGTACGATAGTTTGACTGTAACTGACATTTTTGGAATATTATTTGTTCAACAATATGGGGCGGTCCAACGCTTAATATGTGATTATATTAATGCTTTAGGACTCTGTATAAAGCTGCATATACAATATGAACCGTGTGTCTCTAACAGTTTGGCTGTAAATCACATTTTTAAAATATTAGGTGTTCAACCACATGGGGCAGTCCAACGCTTAATATGTGCATATAGTGATGCTTTGGGACTCTGTTGAACGCCTTATATTTTATATGAACTGTGTAAGTACGATAGTTTGGCTGTAACTGACATTTTTGGAATATTAGGTGTTTAACCACATGGGGCAGTCCAACGCTTAATATGTGATTATATTATTGCTTTGGGACTCTGTATAACACTGCATATTCAATATGAACTGCGTGCCTACCATATTTTGGCTGTAGCTGACATTTTTGGAATATTAGGTGTTCAACATTATGGGGCGGTCCATCGCTTAATATGTGATTATATTAATGCTTAAGGACTCTGTATAAAGCTGCATATACAATTTGAACCATGTGCCTCTAACAGTTTGGCTGTAACTGACATTTTCGGAATATTAGGTGTTCAACCACATGGGGCAGTTCAACGCATAATATGTGCATATAGTGATGTTTTGGGACTCTGTTGAACGCCTCATATTCAATAAGAACTGTGTGCCTACGATAGTATTTCTGTAACTGACATTTTTGTAATATTAGGTGTTTAACCATATGGGGCAGTCCAACGCTTAATATGTGATTATATTATTGCTTTGGGGCTCTGTATAAAGCTGCATATACAATATGAAACATGTGTCTCTAACAGTTTGGCTGTAACTCACATTTTTGGAATATTAGGTGTTCAACCGCATAGGGCAGTCCAACGCTTAATATGTGCATATTGTGATGCTTTGGGACTCTGTTGAAGGCCTCATATTCCATATGAACTGTGTGAGTACGATAGTATGTCTGTAACTGACATTTTTGAAATATTAGGTGTTAAACCATATGGGTAGTCCAACGCTTAATATGTGATTATATTATTTCTTTGGGACTCTATAACGCTGCATATACAATATGAACCATGTGCCTCTAACAGTTTGGCTGTAACTCACATTTTCGGAATATTAGGTGTTCAACCACATGGGGCAGTTCAACACATAATATGTGCATATAGTGATGCTTTGGAACTCTGTTGAACGCCTCATATTCCATATGAACTGTGTGAGTTCGATAGTTTGGCTGTAATTGACATTTTTGAAATATTAGGTGTTCAACCACATGGGGCAGTCCAACGCTTAATATGTGATTATATTATTTCTTTGGGACTCTGTATAACGCTGCATATACAATATAAACCATGTGCCTCTAAATGTTTAGCTGTAATTCACATTTCTGAAATATTAGGTGTTTAACCATATGGGGCAGTCCAACGCTTAATATGTGCATATAGTGATGCTTTGGGACTCTGTTGAACGCCTCATATTCCATATGAACTGTGTAAGTACGATAGTTTGGCTGTAACTGACATTTTTGGAATATTAGGTGTTTAACATTATGGGGCAGTCCAACGCCTAATATGTGCATATAGTGATGCTTTGGGACTCTGTTGAACGCCTCATATCCCATATGAACTGTGTAAGTACGATAGTTTGGCTGTAACTGACATTTTTGGAATATTAGGTGTTCAACATTATGGGGCAGTCCAACGCTTAATATGTGATTATATTAATGCTTTAGGACTCTGTATAACGCTGCAAATACAATATGAACCATGTGTCTCTAACAGTTTGGCTGTAACTCACATTTTTAAAATATTAGGTGTTCAACCACATGGGGCAGTTCAACGCATAATATGTGCATATAGTGATGCTTTGGGACTCTGTTGAACGCCTTATATTCCATATGAACTGTGTAAGTACGATAGTTTAGCTGTAACTGACATTTTTGGAATATTAGGTGTTCAACATTATGGGGCGGTCCAACGCTTAATATGTGATTATATTAATGCTTTAGGACTCTGTATAACGCTGCATATACAATATGAACCATGTGCCGCTAACAGTTTGGCTGTAACTGACATTTTTGGAATATTAGGTGTTTAACATTATGGGGCAGTCCAACGCCTAATATGTGCATATAGTGATGCTTTGGGACTCTGTTGAACGCCTCATATTCCATATGAACTGTGTAAGTACGATAGTTTGGCTGTAACTGACATTTTTGGAATATTAGGTGTTCAACATTATGGGGCAGTCCAACGCTTAATATGTGCATATAGTGATGCTTTGGGACTCTGTTGAACGCCTTATATTCTATATGAACTGTGTAAGTACGATAGTTTGGCTGTAACTGACATTTTTGGAATATTAGGTGTTCAACCACATGGGGCAGTCCAACGCTTAATATGTGATTATATTATTGCTTTGGGACTCTGTATAACACTACATATTCAATATGAACTGCGTGCCTACCATAGTTTGGCTGTAGCTGACATTTTTGGAATATTAAGTGTTCAACAATATGGGGCGGTCCAACGCTTAATATGTGATTATATTAATGCTTTAGGACTCTTTATAAAGCTGCATATACAATATGAACCATGTGTCTCTAACAGTTTGGCTGTAACTCACATTTTTAAAATATTAGGTGTTCAACCACATGGGGCAGTCCAACGCTTAATATGTGCATATAGTGATGCTTTGGGACACTGTTGAACGCCTTATATTCCATATGAACTGTGTAAGTACGATAGTTTGGCTGTAACTGACATTTTTGGAATATTAGGTGTTCAACATTATGGGGCGGTCCAACGCTTAATATGTGATTATATTAATGCTTTAGGACTCTGTATAAAGCTGCATATACAATATGAACCATGTGTCTCTAACAGTTTGGCTGTAACTCACATTTTTGGAATATTAGATGATCAACCGCATGGGGCAGTCCAACGCATAATATGTGCATATTGTGATGCTTTGGGACTCTGTTGAACGCCTCATATTCCATATGAACTGTGTGAGTACGATAGTTTGGCTATAATTGACATTTTTGAAATATTAGGTGTTTAACCATATGGGGCAGTCCAACGCTTAATATGTGCATATAGTAATGCTTTAAGACTCTGTATAGCGCCTCATATTCAATATGAACTGAGTGCCTACGACAGTTTGGCTGTAACTGACATTTTCGGAATATTAGTGTTCAACATTATGGGGCAGTCTAACGCTTAATATGTAAGTATAGTGATGTTTTGGGACTCCGTAGATCGCCTCATATTCAATATGAACTGTGTGCCTACGATAGGATGGCTGTAACTGTCATTTTTGGAATATTAGGTGTTCAACAATATGGGGCAGTCCAACGCTTAATATGTGAGTATAGTGATGTTTTGGGACTCTGTTGAACGCCTCATATTTCATATGAACTGTGTGAGTACGATAGTATGGCTGTAACTGACATTTTTGAAATATTAGGTGTTTAACCATATGGGGCAGTCCAACGCTTAATATGTGCATATAGTAATGCTTTGGGACTCTGTATAGCGCCTCATATTCAATATGAACTGCGTGCCTACCATAGCTTGGCTGTAGCTGACATTTTTGGAATATTAGGTGTTCAACATTATAGGGCGTTCCAACGCTTAATATGTGATTATATTATTGCTTTGGGACTCTGTATAACACAACATATTCAATATGAACTGCGTGCCTACCATATTTTGGCTGTAGCTGACATTTTTGGAGTATTAGGTGTTCAACATTATGGGGCGGTCCATCGCTTAATATGTGATTATATTAATGCTTAAGGACTCTGTATAAAGCTGCATATACAATTTGAACCATGTGCCTCTAACAGTTTGGCTGTAACTGACATTTTCGGAATATTAGGTGTTCAACCACATGGGGCAGTTCAACGCATAATATGTGCATATAGTGATGTTTTGGGACTCTGTTGAACGCCTCATATTCAATAAGAACTGTGTGCCTACGATAGTATTTCTGTAACTGACATTTTTGTAATATTAGGTGTTTAACCATATGGGGCAGTCCAACGCTTAATATGTGATTATATTATTGCTTTGGGGCTCTGTATAAAGCTGCATATACAATATGAAACATGTGTCTCTAACAGTTTGGCTGTAACTCACATTTTTGGAATATTAGGTGTTCAACCGCATAGGGCAGTCCAACGCTTAATATGTGCATATTGTGATGCTTTGGGACTCTGTTGAAGGCCTCATATTCCATATGAACTGTGTGAGTACGATAGTATGTCTGTAACTGACATTTTTGAAATATTAGGTGTTAAACCATATGGGTAGTCCAACGCTTAATATGTGATTATATTATTTCTTTGGGACTCTATAACGCTGCATATACAATATGAACCATGTGCCTCTAACAGTTTGGCTGTAACTCACATTTTCGGAATATTAGGTGTTCAACCACATGGGGCAGTTCAACACATAATATGTGCATATAGTGATGCTTTGGAACTCTGTTGAACGCCTCATATTCCATATGAACTGTGTGAGTTCGATAGTTTGGCTGTAATTGACATTTTTGAAATATTAGGTGTTCAACCACATGGGGCAGTCCAACGCTTAATATGTGATTATATTATTTCTTTGGGACTCTGTATAACGCTGCATATACAATATAAACCATGTGCCTCTAAATGTTTAGCTGTAATTCACATTTCTGAAATATTAGGTGTTTAACCATATGGGGCAGTCCAACGCTTAATATGTGCATATAGTGATGCTTTGGGACTCTGTTGAACGCCTCATATTCCATATGAACTGTGTAAGTACGATAGTTTGGCTGTAACTGACATTTTTGGAATATTAGGTGTTTAACATTATGGGGCAGTCCAACGCCTAATATGTGCATATAGTGATGCTTTGGGACTCTGTTGAACGCCTCATATCCCATATGAACTGTGTAAGTACGATAGTTTGGCTGTAACTGACATTTTTGGAATATTAGGTGTTCAACATTATGGGGCAGTCCAACGCTTAATATGTGATTATATTAATGCTTTAGGACTCTGTATAACGCTGCAAATACAATATGAACCATGTGTCTCTAACAGTTTGGCTGTAACTCACATTTTTAAAATATTAGGTGTTCAACCACATGGGGCAGTTCAACGCATAATATGTGCATATAGTGATGCTTTGGGACTCTGTTGAACGCCTTATATTCCATATGAACTGTGTAAGTACGATAGTTTAGCTGTAACTGACATTTTTGGAATATTAGGTGTTCAACATTATGGGGCGGTCCAACGCTTAATATGTGATTATATTAATGCTTTAGGACTCTGTATAACGCTGCATATACAATATGAACCATGTGCCGCTAACAGTTTGGCTGTAACTGACATTTTTGGAATATTAGGTGTTTAACATTATGGGGCAGTCCAACGCCTAATATGTGCATATAGTGATGCTTTGGGACTCTGTTGAACGCCTCATATTCCATATGAACTGTGTAAGTACGATAGTTTGGCTGTAACTGACATTTTTGGAATATTAGGTGTTCAACATTATGGGGCAGTCCAACGCTTAATATGTGCATATAGTGATGCTTTGGGACTCTGTTGAACGCCTTATATTCTATATGAACTGTGTAAGTACGATAGTTTGGCTGTAACTGACATTTTTGGAATATTAGGTGTTCAACCACATGGGGCAGTCCAACGCTTAATATGTGATTATATTATTGCTTTGGGACTCTGTATAACACTACATATTCAATATGAACTGCGTGCCTACCATAGTTTGGCTGTAGCTGACATTTTTGGAATATTAAGTGTTCAACAATATGGGGCGGTCCAACGCTTAATATGTGATTATATTAATGCTTTAGGACTCTTTATAAAGCTGCATATACAATATGAACCATGTGTCTCTAACAGTTTGGCTGTAACTCACATTTTTAAAATATTAGGTGTTCAACCACATGGGGCAGTCCAACGCTTAATATGTGCATATAGTGATGCTTTGGGACACTGTTGAACGCCTTATATTCCATATGAACTGAGTGCCTACGATAGTTTGATGTAACTGACATTTTCGGAATATTAGGTGTTCAACAATATGGGGCAGTCCAACGCTTAATATGTGAGTATAGTGATGTTTTGGGACTCTGTATAAAGCTGCATATACAATATGAACCATGTGTCTCTAACAGTTTGGCTGTAACTCACATTTTTGGAATATTAGATGATCAACCGCATGGGACAGTCCAACGCATAATATGTGCATATTGTGATGCTTTGGGACTCTGTTGAACGCCTTATATTCCATATGAACTGTGTAAGTACGATAGTTTGGCTGTAACTGACATTTTTGGAATATTAGGTGTTTAACCATATGGGGCAGTCCAACGCTTAATATGTGCATATAGTAATGCTTTAAGACTCTGTATAGCGCCTCATATTCAATATGAACTGAGTGCCTACGACAGTTTGGCTGTAACTGACATTTTCGGAATATTAGTGTTCAACATTATGGGGCAGTCTAACGCTTAATATGTAAGTATAGTGATGTTTTGGGACTCCGTAGATCGCCTCATATTCAATATGAACTGTGTGCCTACGATAGGATGGCTGTAACTGTCATTTTTGGAATATTAGGTGTTCAACCACATGGGGCAGTCCAACGCTTAATATGTGCATATAGTAATGCTTTAAGACTCTGTGTAGCGCCTCATATTCAATATGAACTGAGTGCCTACGATAGTTTGATGTAACTGACATTTTCGGAATATTAGGTGTTCAACAATATGGGGCAGTCCAACGCTTAATATGTGAGTATAGTGATGTTTTGGGACTCTGTTGAACGCCTCATATTTCATATGAACTGTGTGAGTACGATAGTATGGCTGTAACTGACATTTTTGAAATATTAGGTGTTTAACCATATGGGGCAGTCCAACGCTTAATATGTGAGTATAGTGATGTTTTGGGACTCTGTTGAACGCCTCATATTTCATATGAACTGTGCAAGTACGATAGTATGGCTGTAACTGACATTTTTGGAATATTAGGTGTTCAACATTATGGGGCGGTCCAACGCTTAATATGTGATTATATTAATGCTTAAGGACTCTGTATAAAGCTGCATATACAATTTGAACCATGTGCCTCTAACAGTTTGGCTGTAACTCACATTTTTGGAATATTAGGTGTTCAACCACATGGGGCAGTCCAACGCTTAATATGTGATTATATTATTGCTTTGGGACTCTGTATAACACTGCATATTCAATATGAACTGCGTGCCTACCATATTTTGGCTGTAGCTGACATTTTTGGAATATTAGGTGTTCAACATTATGGGGCGGTCCATCGCTTAATATGTGATTATATTAATGCCTAAGGACTCTGTATAAAGCTGCATATACAATTTGAACCATGTGCCTCTAACAGTTTGGCTGTAACTGACATTTTCGGAATATTAGGTGTTCAACCACATGGGGCAGTTCAACGCATAATATGTGCATATAGTGATGTTTTGGGACTCTGTTGAACGCCTCATATTCAATAAGAACTGTGTGCCTACGATAGTATGGCTGTAACTGACATTTTTGTAATATTAGGTGTTTAACCATATGGGGCAGTCCAACGCTTAATATGTGATTATATTATTGCTTTGGGGCTCTGTATAAAGCTGCATATACAATATGAAACATGTGTCTCTAACAGTTTGGCTGTAACTCACATTTTTGGAATATTAGGTGTTCAACCGCATAGGGCAGTCCAACGCTTAATATGTGCATATTGTGATGCTTTGGGACTCTGTTGAAGGCCTCATATTCCATATGAACTGTGTGAGTACGATAGTATGTCTGTAACTGACATTTTTGAAATATTAGGTGTTAAACCATATGGGTAGTCCAACGCTTAATATGTGATTATATTATTTCTTTGGGACTCTATAACGCTGCATATACAATATGAACCATGTGCCTCTAACAGTTTGGCTGTAACTCACATTTTCGGAATATTAGGTGTTCAACCACATGGGGCAGTTCAACACATAATATGTGCATATAGTGATGCTTTGGAACTCTGTTGAACGCCTCATATTCCATATGAACTGTGTGAGTTCGATAGTTTGGCTGTAATTGACATTTTTGAAATATTAGGTGTTCAACCACATGGGGCAGTCCAACGCTTAATATGTGATTATATTATTTCTTTGGGACTCTGTATAACGCTGCATATACAATATAAACCATGTGCCTCTAAATGTTTAGCTGTAATTCACATTTCTGAAATATTAGGTGTTTAACCATATGGGGCAGTCCAACGCTTAATATGTGCATATAGTGATGCTTTGGGACTCTGTTGAACGCCTCATATTCCATATGAACTGTGTAAGTACGATAGTTTGGCTGTAACTGACATTTTTGGAATATTAGGTGTTTAACATTATGGGGCAGTCCAACGCCTAATATGTGCATATAGTGATGCTTTGGGACTCTGTTGAACGCCTCATATCCCATATGAACTGTGTAAGTACGATAGTTTGGCTGTAACTGACATTTTTGGAATATTAGGTGTTCAACATTATGGGGCAGTCCAACGCTTAATATGTGATTATATTAATGCTTTAGGACTCTGTATAACGCTGCAAATACAATATGAACCATGTGTCTCTAACAGTTTGGCTGTAACTCACATTTTTAAAATATTAGGTGTTCAACCACATGGGGCAGTTCAACGCATAATATGTGCATATAGTGATGCTTTGGGACTCTGTTAAACGCCTTATATTCCATATGAACTGTGTAAGTACGATAGTTTAGCTGTAACTGACATTTTTGGAATATTAGGTGTTCAACATTATGGGGCGGTCCAACGCTTAATATGTGATTATATTAATGCTTTAGGACTCTGTATAACGCTGCATATACAATATGAACCATGTGCCGCTAACAGTTTGGCTGTAACTGACATTTTTGGAATATTAGGTGTTTAACATTATGGGGCAGTCCAACGCCTAATATGTGCATATAGTGATGCTTTGGGACTCTGTTGAACGCCTCATATTCCATATGAACTGTGTAAGTACGATAGTTTGGCTGTAACTGACATTTTTGGAATATTAGGTGTTCAACATTATGGGGCAGTCCAACGCTTAATATGTGCATATAGTGATGCTTTGGGACTCTGTTGAACGCCTTATATTCTATATGAACTGTGTAAGTACGATAGTTTGGCTGTAACTGACATTTTTGGAATATTAGGTGTTCAACCACATGGGGCAGTCCAACGCTTAATATGTGATTATATTATTGCTTTGGGACTCTGTATAACACTACATATTCAATATGAACTGCGTGCCTACCATAGTTTGGCTGTAGCTGACATTTTTGGAATATTAAGTGTTCAACAATATGGGGCGGTCCAACGCTTAATATGTGATTATATTAATGCTTTAGGACTCTTTATAAAGCTGCATATACAATATGAACCATGTGTCTCTAACAGTTTGGCTGTAACTCACATTTTTGGAATATTAGATGATCAACCGCATGGGGCAGTCCAACGCATAATATGTGCATATTGTGATGCTTTGGGACTCTGTTGAACGCCTCATATTCCATATGAACTGTGTGAGTACGATAGTTTGGCTATAATTGACATTTTTGAAATATTAGGTGTTTAACCATATGGGGCAGTCCAACGCTTAATATGTGCATATAGTAATGCTTTAAGACTCTGTATAGCGCCTCATATTCAATATGAACTGAGTGCCTACGACAGTTTGGCTGTAACTGACATTTTCGGAATATTAGTGTTCAACATTATGGGGCAGTCTAACGCTTAATATGTAAGTATAGTGATGTTTTGGGACTCCGTAGATCGCCTCATATTCAATATGAACTGTGTGCCTACGATAGGATGGCTGTAACTGTCATTTTTGGAATATTAGGTGTTCAACCACATGGGGCAGTCCAACGCTTAATATGTGCATATAGTAATGCTTTAAGACTCTGTGTAGCGCCTCATATTCAATATGAACTGAGTGCCTACGATAGTTTGATGTAACTGACATTTTCGGAATATTAGGTGTTCAACAATATGGGGCAGTCCAACGCTTAATATGTGAGTATAGTGATGTTTTGGGACTCTGTTGAACGCCTCATATTTCATATGAACTGTGTGAGTACGATAGTATGGCTGTAACTGACATTTTTGAAATATTAGGTGTTTAACCATATGGGGCAGTCCAACGCTTAATATGTGCATATAGTAATGCTTTGGGACTCTGTATAGCGCCTCATATTCAATATGAACTGCGTGCCTACCATAGCTTGGCTGTAGCTGACATTTTTGGAATATTAGGTGTTCAACATTATAGGGCGTTCCAACGCTTAATATGTGATTATATTATTGTTTTGGGACTCTGTATAACACAACATATTCAACATGAACTGCGTGCCTACCATATTTTGGCTGTAGCTGACATTTTTGGAGTATTAGGTGTTCAACATTATGGGGCGGTCCATCGCTTAATATGTGATTATATTAATGCTTAAGGACTCTGTATAAAGCTGCATATACAATTTGAACCATGTGCCTCTAACAGTTTGGCTGTAACTGACATTTTCGGAATATTAGGTGTTCAACATTATGGGGCGGTCCAACGCTTAATATGTGATTATATTAATGCTTTAGGACTCTGTATAACGCTGCATATACAATATGAACCATGTGTCTCTAACAGTTTGGCTGTGACTCACATTTTTAAAATATTAGGTGTTCAACCACATGGGGCAGTCCAACGCTTAATATGTGCATATAGTGATGCTTTGGGACTCTGTTGAACGCCTTATATTCCATATGAACTGTGTAAGTACGATAGTTTGGCTGTAACTGACATTTATGGAATATTAGGTGTTCAACATTATGGGGCAGTCCAACGCTTAATATGTGCATATAGTGATGCTTTGGGACTCTGTTGAACGCCTTATATTCCATATGAACTGTGTAAAAACGATAGTTTGGCTGTAACTGACATTTTTGGAATATTAGGTGTTCAACATTATGGGGCGGTCCAACGCTTCATATGTGATTATATTAATGCTTTAGGACTCTGTTTAACGCTGCATATACAATATGAACCATGTGCCGCTAACAGTTTGGCTGTAACTGACATTTTTGGAATATTAGGAGTTTAACATTATGGGGCAGTCCAACGCCTAATATGTGCATATAGTGATGCTTTGGGACTCTGTTGAACGCCTTATATTCCATATGAACTGTGTAAGTACGATAGTTTGGCTGTAACTGACATTTTTGGAATATTAGGTGTTCAACATTATGGGGCGGTCCAACGCTTAATATGTGATTATATTAATGCTTTAGGACTCTGTATAAAGCTGCATATACAATATGAACCATGTGTCTCTAACAGTTTGGCTGTAACTCACATTTTTGGAATATTAGGTGATCAACCGCATGGGGCAGTCCAACGCATAATATGTGCTTATTGTGATGCTTTGGGACTCTGTTGAACGCCTCATATTCCATATGAACTGTGTGAGTACGATAGTTTGGCTATAATTGACATTTTTGAAATATTAGGTGTTTAACCATATGGGGCAGTCCAACGCTTAATATGTGCATATAGTAATGCTTTAAGACTCTGTATAGCGCCTCATATTCAATATGAACTGAGTGCCTACGACAGTTTGGCTGTAACTGACATTTTCGGAATATTAGGTGTTCAACATTATGGGGCAGTCTAACGCTTAATATGTAAGTATAGTGATGTTTTGGGACTCCGTAGATCGCCTCATATTCAATATGAACTGTGTGCCTACGATAGGATGGCTGTAACTGTCATTTTTGGAATATTAGGTGTTCAACCCCATGGGGCAGTCCAACGCTTAATATGTGCATATAGTAATGCTTTAAGACTCTGTGTAGCGCCTCATATTCAATATGAACTGAGTGCCTACGATAGTTTGATGTAACTGACATTTTCGGAATATTAGGTGTCCAACAATATGGGGCAGTCCAACGCTTAATATGTGAGTATAGTGATGTTTTGGGACTCTGTTGAACGCCTCATATTTCATATGAACTGTGTGAGTACGATAGTATGGCTGTAACTGACATTTTTGAAATATTAGGTGTTTAATCATATGGGGCAGTCCAACGCTTAATATGTGCATATAGTGATGTTTTGGGACTCTGTTGAACGCCTCATATTCAATATGAACTGTGTGCCTACGATAGTATGGCTGTAACTGACATTTTTGTAATATTAGGTGTTTAACCATATGGGGCAGTCCAACGCTTAATATGTGATTATATTATTGCTTTGGGGCTCTGTATAAAGCTGCATATACAATATGAAACATGTGTCTCTAACAGTTTGGCTGTAACTCACATTTTTAAAATATTAGGTGTTCAACCACATGGGGCAGTTCAACGCATAATATGTGCATATAGTGATGCTTTGGGACTCTGTTGAACGCCTTATATTCCATATGAACTGTGTAAGTACGATAGTTTGGCTGTAACTGACATTTTTGGAATATTAGGTGTTCAACATTATGGGGCGGTCCAACGCTTAATATGTGATTATATTAATGCTTTAGGACTCTGTATAACGCTGCATATACAATATGAACCATGTGCCGCTAACAGTTTGGCTGTAACTGACATTTTTGGAATATTAGGTGTTTAACATTATGGGGCAGTCCAACGCCTAATATGTGCATATAGTGATGCTTTGGGACTCTGTTGAACGCCTCATATTCCATATGAACTGTGTAAGTACGATAGTTTGGCTGTAACTGACATTTTTGGAATATTAGGTGTTCAACATTATGGGGCAGTCCAACGCTTAATATGTGCATATAGTGATGCTTTGGGACTCTGTTGAACGCCTTATATTCTATATGAACTGTGTAAGTACGATAGTTTGGCTGTAACTGACATTTTCGGAATATTAGGTGTTCAACCACATGGGGCAGTTCAACGCATAATATGTGCATATAGTGATGTTTTGGGACTCTGTTGAACGCCTCATATTCAATATGAACTGTGTGCCTACGATAGTATGGCTGTAACTGACATTTTTGTAATATTAGGTGTTTAACCATATGGGGCAGTCCAACGCTTAATATGTGATTATATTATTGCTTTGGGGCTCTGTATAAAGCTGCATATACAATATGAAACATGTGTCTCTAACAGTTTGGCTGTAACTCACATTTTTGGAATATTAGGTGTTCAACCGCATAGGGCAGTCCAACGCTTAATATGTGCATATTGTGATGCTTTGGGACTCTGTTGAAGGCCTCATATTCCATATGAACTGTGTGAGTACGATAGTATGTCTGTAACTGACATTTTTGAAATATTAGGTGCTTAACCATATGGGGCAGTCCAACGCTTAATATGTGATTATATTATTTCTTTGGGACTCTATAACGCTGCATATACAATATGAACCATGTGCCTCTAACAGTTTGGCTGTAACTGACATTTTCGGAATATTAGGTGTTCAACCACATGGGGCAGTTCAACGCATAATATGTGCATATAGTGATGCTTTGGGACTCTGTTGAACGCCTTATATTCCATATGAACTGTGTGAGTACGATAGTTTGGCTGTAATTGACATTTTTGAAATATTAGGTGTTCAACCACATGGGGCAGTCCAACGCTTAATATGTGATTTCATTATTTCTTTGGGACTCTGTATAACGCTGCATATACAATATAAACCATGTGCCTCTAATAGTTTAGCTGTAATTCACATTTTTGAAATATTAGGTGTTTAACCATATGGGGCAGTCCAACGCTTAATATGTGAGTATAGTGATGTTTTGGGACTCTGTTTAACTCCTCCTATTCAATATGAACTGTGTGCCTAAGATAGTATGGCTGACATTTTTGGAATATTAGGTGTTCAACCACATGGGGCAGTCCAACGCTTAATATGTGATTATATTATTGCTTTGGGACTCTGTATAACACTACATATTCAATATGAACTGCGTGCCTACCATAGTTTGGCTGTATCAGACATTTTTGGAATATTAAGTGTTCAACAATATGGGGCGGTCCAACGCTTAATATGTGATTATATTAATGCTTTAGGACTCTGTATAATGCTGCATATACAATATGAACCATGTGTCTCTAACAGTTTGGCTGTGACTCACATTTTTAAAATATTAGGTGTTCAACCACATGGGGCAGTCCAACGCTTAATATGTGATTATATTATTTCTTTGGGACTCTGTATAACGCTGCATATACAATATAAACCATGTGCCTCTAATAGTTTAGCTGTAATTCACATTTTTGAAATATTAGGTGTTTAACCATATGGGGCAGTCCAACGCCTAATATGTGCATATAGAGATGCTTTGGGACTGTTGAACGCCTCATATTCCATATGAACTGTGTAAGTACGATAGTTTGGCTGTAACTGACATTTTTGGAATATTAGGTGTTCAACATTATGGGGCAGTCCAACGCTTAATATGTGCATATAGTGATGCTTTGGGACTCTGTTGAACGCCTCATATTCCATATGAACTGTGTAAGTACGATAGTTTGACTGTAACTGACATTTTTGGAATATTAAGTGTTCAACAATATGGGGCGGTCCAACGCTTAATATGTGATTATATTAATGCTTTAGGACTCTGTATAAAGCTGCATATACAATATGAACCGTGTGTCTCTAACAGTTTGGCTGTAACTCACATTTTTAAAATATTAGGTGTTCAACCACATGGGGCAGTCCAACGCTTAATATGTGCATATAGTGATGCTTTGGGACTCTGTTGAACGCCTTATATTCTATATGAACTGTGTAAGTACGATAGTTTGACTGTAACTGACATTTTTGGAATATTAGGTGTTCAACCACATGGGGCAGTCCAACGCTTAATATGTGATTATATTATTGCTTTGGGACTCTGTATAACACTACATATTCAATATGAACTGCGTGCCTACTATAGTTTGACTGTAACAGACATTTTTGGAATATTAAGTGTTCAACAATATGGGGCGGTCCAACGCTTAATATGTGAATATATTAATGCTTTAGGACTCTGTATAATGCTGCATATACAATATGAACCATGTGTCTCTAACAGTTTGGCTGTGACTCACATTTTTAAAATATTAGGTGTTCAACCACATGGGGCAGTCCAACGCTTAATATGTGCATATAGTGATGCTTTGGGACTCTGTTGAACGCCTTATATTCCATATGAACTGTGTAAGTACGATAGTTTGGCTGTAACTGACATTTTTGGAATATTAGGTGTTCAACATTATGGGGCGGTCCAACGCTTAATATGTGATTATATTAATGCTTTAGGACTCTGTATAACGCTGCATATACAATATGAACCATGTGTCTCTAACAGTTTGGCTGTGACTCACATTTTTAAAATATTAGGTGTTCAACCACATGGGGCAGTCCAACGCTTAATATGTGCATATAGTGATGCTTTGGGACTCTGTTGAACGCCTTATATTCCATATGAACTGTGTAAAAACGATAGTTTGGCTGTAACTGACATTTTTGGAATATTAGGTGTTCAACATTATGGGGCGGTCCAACGCTTCATATGTGATTATATTAATGCTTTAGGACTCTGTTTAACGCTGCATATACAATATGAACCATGTGCCGCTAACAGTTTGGCTGTAACTGACATTTTTGGAATATTAGGAGTTTAACATTATGGGGCAGTCCAACGCCTAATATGTGCATATAGTGATGCTTTGGGACTCTGTTGAACGCCTTATATTCCATATGAACTGTGTAAGTACGATAGTTTGGCTGTAACTGACATTTTTGGAATATTAGGTGTTCAACATTATGGGGCGGTCCAACGCTTAATATGTGATTATATTAATGCTTTAGGACTCTGTATAAAGCTGCATATACAATATGAACCATGTGTCTCTAACAGTTTGGCTGTAACTCACATTTTTGGAATATTAGGTGATCAACCGCATGGGGCAGTCCAACGCATAATATGTGCTTATTGTGATGATTTGGGACTCTGTTGAACGCCTCATATTCCATATGAACTGTGTGAGTACGATAGTTTGGCTATAATTGACATTTTTGAAATATTAGGTGTTTAACCATATGGGGCAGTCCAACGCTTAATATGTGCATATAGTAATGCTTTAAGACTCTGTATAGCGCCTCATATTCAATATGAACTGAGTGCCTACGACAGTTTGGCTGTAACTGACATTTTCGGAATATTAGGTGTTCAACATTATGGGGCAGTCTAACGCTTAATATGTAAGTATAGTGATGTTTTGGGACTCCGTAGATCGCCTCATATTCAATATGAACTGTGTGCCTACGATAGGATGGCTGTAACTGTCATTTTTGGAATATTAGGTGTTCAACCACATGGGGCAGTCCAACGCTTAATATGTGCATATAGTAATGCTTTAAGACTCTGTGTAGCGCCTCATATTCAATATGAACTGAGTGCCTACGATAGTTTGATGTAACTGACATTTTCGGAATATTAGGTGTCCAACAATATGGGGCAGTCCAACGCTTAATATGTGAGTATAGTGATGTTTTGGGACTCTGTTGAACGCCTCATATTTCATATGAACTGTGTGAGTACGATAGTATGGCTGTAACTGACATTTTTGAAATATTAGGTGTTTAATCATATGGGGCAGTCCAACGCTTAATATGTGCATATAGTGATGTTTTGGGGCTCTGTTGAACGCCTCATATTCAATATGAACTGTGTGCCTACGATAGTATGGCTGTAACTGACATTTTTGTAATATTAGGTGTTTAACCATATGGGGCAGTCCAACGCTTAATATGTGATTATATTATTGCTTTGGGGCTCTGTATAAAGCTGCATATACAATATGAAACATGTGTCTCTAACAGTTTGGCTGTAACTCACATTTTTAAAATATTAGGTGTTCAACCACATGGGGCAGTTCAACGCATAATATGTGCATATAGTGATGCTTTGGGACTCTGTTGAACGCCTTATATTCCATATGAACTGTGTAAGTACGATAGTTTGGCTGTAACTGACATTTTTGGAATATTAGGTGTTCAACATTATGGGGCGGTCTAACGCTTAATATGTGATTATATTAATGCTTTAGGACTCTGTATAACGCTGCATATACAATATGAACCATGTGCCGCTAACAGTTTGGCTGTAACTGACATTTTTGGAATATTAGGTGTTTAACATTATGGGGCAGTCCAACGCCTAATATGTGCATATAGTGATGCTTTGGGACTCTGTTGAACGCCTCATATTCCATATGAACTGTGTAAGTACGATAGTTTGGCTGTAACTGACATTTTTGGAATATTAGGTGTTCAACATTATGGGGCGGTCCAACGCTTAATATGTGATTATATTAATGCTTTAGGACTCTGTATAACGCTGCATATACAATATGAACCATGTGCCGCTAACAGTTTGGCTGTAACTGACATTTTTGGAATATTAGGTGTTTAACATTATGGGGCAGTCCAACGCCTAATATGTGCATATAGTGATGCTTTGGGACTCTGTTGAACGCCTCATATTCTATATGAACAGTGTAAGTACGATAGTTTGGCTGTAACTGACATTTTTGGAATATTAGGTGTTCAACATTATGGGGCGGTCCATCGCTTAATATGTGATTATATTAATGCTTAAGGACTCTGTATAAAGCTGCATATACAATTTGAACCATGTGCCTCTAACAGTTTGGCTGTAACTGACATTTTCGGAATATTAGGTGTTCAACCACATGGGGCAGTTCAACGCATAATATGTGCATATAGTGATGCTTTGGGACTCTGTTAAACGCCTCATATTCCATATGAACTGTGTGAGTACGATAGTTTGGCTGTAATTGACATTTTTGAAATATTAGGTGTTCAACCACATGGGGCAGTCCAACGCATAATATGTGATTTCATTATTTCTTTGGGACTCTGTATAACGCTGCATATACAATATAAACCATGTGCCTCTAATAGTTTAGCTGTAATTCACATTTTTGAAATATTAGGTGTTTAACCAAATGGGGCAGTCCAACGCTTAATATGTGCTTATAGTGATGCTTTGGGACTCTGTTGAACGCCTTATATTCTATATGAACTGTGTAAGTACGATAGTTTGGCTGTAACTGACATTTTTGGAATATTAGGTGTTCAACCACATGGGGCAGTCCAACGCTTAATATGTGATTATATTATTGCTTTGGGACTCTGTATAACACTACATATTCAATATGAACTGCGTGCCTACTATAGTTTGGCTGTAGCAGACATTTTTGGAATATTAAGTGTTCAACAATATGGGGCGGTCCAACGCTTAATATGTGAATATATTAATGCTTTAGGACTCTGTATAATGCTGCATATACAATATGAACCATGTGTCTCTAACAGTTTGGCTGTGACTCACATTTTTAAAATATTAGGTGTTCAACCACATGGGGCAGTCCAACGCTTAATATGTGCATATTGTGATGCTTTGGGACTCTGTTAAACTCCTCATATTCCATATGAACTGTGTAAGTACGATAGTTTGGCTGTAACTGACATTTTTGGAATATTAGGTGTTCAACATTATGGGGCGGTCCAACGCTTAATATGTGATTATATTAATGCTTTAGGACTCTGTATAACGCTGCATATACAATATGAACCATGTGCCTCTAACAGTTTGGCTGTAACTGACATTTTCGGAATATTAGGTGTTCAACCACATGGGGCAGTTCAACGCATAATATGTGCATATAGTGATGCTTTGGGACTCTGTTAAACGCCTCATATTCCATATGAACTGTGTGAGTACGATAGTTTGGCTGTAATTGACATTTTTGAAATATTAGGTGTTCAACCACATGGGGCAGTTCAACGCATAATATGTGCATATAGTGATGCTTTGGGACTCTGTTGAACGCCTCATATTCCATATGAACTGTGTGAGTACGATAGTTTGGCTGTAATTGACATTTTTGAAATATTAGGTGTTCAACCACATGGGGCAGTCCAACGCTTAATATGTGATTATATTATTTCATTGGGACTCTGTATAACGCTGCATATACAATATAAACCATGTGCCTCTAATAGTTTAGCTGTAATTCACATTTTTGAAATATTAGGTGTTTAACCATATGGGGCAGTCCAACGCCTAATATGTGCATATAGTGATGCTTTGGGACTGTTGAACGCCTCATATTCCATATGAACTGTGTAAGTACGATAGTTTGGCTGTAACTGACATTTTTGGAATATTAGGTGTTCAACATTATGGGGCAGTCCAACGCTTAATATGTGATTATATTAATGCTTTAGGACTCTGTATAACGCTGCATATACAATATGAACCATGTGCCGCTAACAGTTTGGCTGTAACTGACATTTTTGAAATATTAGGTGTTTAACATTATGGGGCAGTCCAACGCCTAATATGTGCATATAGTGATGCTTTGGGACTGTTGAACGCCTCATATTCCATATGAACTGTGTAAGTACGATAGTTTGGCTGTAACTGACATTTTTGGAATATTAGGTGTTCAACATTATTTGGCAGTCCAACGCTTAATATGTGCATATAGTGATGCTTTGGGACTCTGTTGAACGCCTCATATTCCATATGAACTGTGTAAGTACGATAGTTTGACTGTAACTGACATATTTGGAATATTAGGTGTTCAACAATATGGGGCGGTCCAACGCTTAATATGTGATTATATTAATGCTTTAGGACTCTGTATAAAGCTGCATATACAATATGAACCGTGTGTCTCTAACAGTTTGGCTGTAACTCACATTTTTAAAATATTAGGTGTTCAACCACATGGGGCAGTCCAACGCTTAATATGTGCATATAGTGATGCTTTGGGACTCTGTTGAACGCCTTATATTCTATATGAACTGTGTAAGTACGATAGTTTGGCTGTAACTGACATTTTTGGAATATTAGGTGTTCAACCACATGGGGCAGTCCAACGCTTAATATGTGATTATATTATTGCTTTGGGACTCTGTATAACACTACATATTCAATATGAACTGCGTGCCTACTATAGTTTGGCTGTAGCAGACATTTTTGGAATATTAAGTGTTCAACAATATAGGGCGGTCCAACGCTTAATATGTGAATATATTAATGCTTTAGGACTCTGTATAAAGCTGCATATACAATATGAACCATGTGCCTCTAACAGTTTGGCTGTAACTGACATTTTCGGAATATTAGGTGTTCAACCACATGGGGCAGTTCAACGCATAATATGTGCATATATGATGTTTTGGGACTCTGTTGAACGCCTCATATTCAATATGAACTGTGTGCCTACGATAGTATGGCTGTAACTGACATTTTTGTAATATTAGGTGTTTAACCATATGGGGCAGTCCAACGCTTAATATGTGATTATATTATTGCTTTGGGGCTCTGTATAAAGCTGCATATACAATATGAAACATGTGTCTCTAACAGTTTGGCTGTAACTCACATTTTAGGAATATTAGGTGTTCAACCGCATAGGGCAGTCCAACGCTTAATATGTGCATATTGTGATGCTTTGGGACTCTGTTGAACGCCTTATATTCTATATGAACTGTGTAAGTACGATAGTTTGACTGTAACTGACATTTTTGGAATATTAGGTGTTCAACCACATGGGGCAGTCCAACGCTTAATATGTGATTATATTATTGCTTTGGGACTCTGTATAACACTACATATTCAATATGAACTGCGTGCCTACTATAGTTTGACTGTAACAGACATTTTTGGAATATTAAGTGTTCAACAATATGGGGCGGTCCAACGCTTAATATGTGAATATATTAATGCTTTAGGACTCTGTATAATGCTGCATATACAATATGAACCATGTGTCTCTAACAGTTTGGCTGTGACTCACATTTTTAAAATATTAGGTGTTCAACCACATGGGGCAGTCCAACGCTTAATATGTGCATATAGTGATGCTTTGGGACTCTGTTGAACGCCTTATATTCCATATGAACTGTGTAAGTACGATAGTTTGGCTGTAACTGACATTTTTGGAATATTAGGTGTTCAACATTATGGGGCGGTCCAACGCTTAATATGTGATTATATTAATGCTTTAGGACTCTGTATAACGCTGCATATACAATATGAACCATGTGTCTCTAACAGTTTGGCTGTGACTCACATTTTTAAAATATTAGGTGTTCAACCACATGGGGCAGTCCAACGCTTAATATGTGCATATAGTGATGCTTTGGGACTCTGTTGAACGCCTTATATTCCATATGAACTGTGTAAAAACGATAGTTTGGCTGTAACTGACATTTTTGGAATATTAGGTGTTCAACATTATGGGGCGGTCCAACGCTTCATATGTGATTATATTAATGCTTTAGGACTCTGTTTAACGCTGCATATACAATATGAACCATGTGCCGCTAACAGTTTGGCTGTAACTGACATTTTTGGAATATTAGGAGTTTAACATTATGGGGCAGTCCAACGCCTAATATGTGCATATAGTGATGCTTTGGGACTCTGTTGAACGCCTTATATTCCATATGAACTGTGTAAGTACGATAGTTTGGCTGTAACTGACATTTTTGGAATATTAGGTGTTCAACATTATGGGGCGGTCCAACGCTTAATATGTGATTATATTAATGCTTTAGGACTCTGTATAAAGCTGCATATACAATATGAACCATGTGTCTCTAACAGTTTGGCTGTAACTCACATTTTTGGAATATTAGGTGATCAACCGCATGGGGCAGTCCAACGCATAATATGTGCTTATTGTGATGATTTGGGACTCTGTTGAACGCCTCATATTCCATATGAACTGTGTGAGTACGATAGTTTGGCTATAATTGACATTTTTGAAATATTAGGTGTTTAACCATATGGGGCAGTCCAACGCTTAATATGTGCATATAGTAATGCTTTAAGACTCTGTATAGCGCCTCATATTCAATATGAACTGAGTGCCTACGACAGTTTGGCTGTAACTGACATTTTCGGAATATTAGGTGTTCAACATTATGGGGCAGTCTAACGCTTAATATGTAAGTATAGTGATGTTTTGGGACTCCGTAGATCGCCTCATATTCAATATGAACTGTGTGCCTACGATAGGATGGCTGTAACTGTCATTTTTGGAATATTAGGTGTTCAACCACATGGGGCAGTCCAACGCTTAATATGTGCATATAGTAATGCTTTAAGACTCTGTGTAGCGCCTCATATTCAATATGAACTGAGTGCCTACGATAGTTTGATGTAACTGACATTTTCGGAATATTAGGTGTCCAACAATATGGGGCAGTCCAACGCTTAATATGTGAGTATAGTGATGTTTTGGGACTCTGTTGAACGCCTCATATTTCATATGAACTGTGTGAGTACGATAGTATGGCTGTAACTGACATTTTTGTAATATTAGGTGTTTAACCATATGGGGCAGTCCAACGCTTAATATGTGATTATATTATTGCTTTGGGGCTCTGTATAAAGCTGCATATACAATATGAAACATGTGTCTCTAACAGTTTGGCTGTAACTCACATTTTTAAAATATTAGGTGTTCAACCACATGGGGCAGTTCAACGCATAATATGTGCATATAGTGATGCTTTGGGACTCTGTTGAACGCCTTATATTCCATATGAACTGTGTAAGTACGATAGTTTGGCTGTAACTGACATTTTTGGAATATTAGGTGTTCAACATTATGGGGCGGTCCAACGCTTAATATGTGATTATATTAATGCTTTAGGACTCTGTATAACGCTGCATATACAATATGAACCATGTGCCGCTAACAGTTTGGCTGTAACTGACATTTTTGGAATATTAGGTGTTTAACATTATGGGGCAGTCCAACGCCTAATATGTGCATATAGTGATGCTTTGGGACTCTGTTGAACGCCTCATATTCCATATGAACTGTGTAAGTACGATAGTTTGGCTGTAACTGACATTTTTGGAATATTAGGTGTTCAACATTATGGGGCGGTCCAACGCTTAATATGTGATTATATTAATGCTTTAGGACTCTGTATAACGCTGCATATACAATATGAACCATGTGCCGCTAACAGTTTGGCTGTAACTGACATTTTTGGAATATTAGGTGTTTAACATTATGGGGCAGTCCAACGCCTAATATGTGCATATAGTGATGCTTTGGGACTCTGTTGAACGCCTCATATTCTATATGAACAGTGTAAGTACGATAGTTTGGCTGTAACTGACATTTTTGGAATATTAGGTGTTCAACATTATGGGGCGGTCCATCGCTTAATATGTGATTATATTAATGCTTAAGGACTCTGTATAAAGCTGCATATACAATTTGAACCATGTGCCTCTAACAGTTTGGCTGTAACTGACATTTTCGGAATATTAGGTGTTCAACCACATGGGGCAGTTCAACGCATAATATGTGCATATAGTGATGCTTTGGGACTCTGTTAAACGCCTCATATTCCATATGAACTGTGTGAGTACGATAGTTTGGCTGTAATTGACATTTTTG
Organism: Silvanus unidentatus; assembly: GCA_963930825.1. Lineage (NCBI taxonomy): Eukaryota > Metazoa > Arthropoda > Insecta > Coleoptera > Silvanidae > Silvanus > Silvanus unidentatus. The sequence goes on along the minus strand of OZ005760.1, from coordinate 9,878,094 downwards.
AAATATTAGGTGTTCAACCACATGGGGCAGTCCAACGCATAATATGTGATTTCATTATTTCTTTGGGACTCTGTATAACGCTGCATATACAATATAAACCATGTGCCTCTAATAGTTTAGCTGTAATTCACATTTTTGAAATATTAGGTGTTTAACCAAATGGGGCAGTCCAACGCTTAATATGTGCTTATAGTGATGCTTTGGGACTCTGTTGAACGCCTTATATTCTATATGAACTGTGTAAGTACGATAGTTTGGCTGTAACTGACATTTTTGGAATATTAGGTGTTCAACCACATGGGGCAGTCCAACGCTTAATATGTGATTATATTATTGCTTTGGGACTCTGTATAACACTACATATTCAATATGAACTGCGTGCCTACTATAGTTTGGCTGTAGCAGACATTTTTGGAATATTAAGTGTTCAACAATATGGGGCGGTCCAACGCTTAATATGTGAATATATTAATGCTTTAGGACTCTGTATAATGCTGCATATACAATATGAACCATGTGTCTCTAACAGTTTGGCTGTGACTCACATTTTTAAAATATTAGGTGTTCAACCACATGGGGCAGTCCAACGCTTAATATGTGCATATTGTGATGCTTTGGGACTCTGTTAAACTCCTCATATTCCATATGAACTGTGTAAGTACGATAGTTTGGCTGTAACTGACATTTTTGGAATATTAGGTGTTCAACATTATGGGGCGGTCCAACGCTTAATATGTGATTATATTAATGCTTTAGGACTCTGTATAACGCTGCATATACAATATGAACCATGTGCCTCTAACAGTTTGGCTGTAACTGACATTTTCGGAATATTAGGTGTTTAACCACATGGGGCAGTTCAACGCATAATATGTGCATATAGTGATGCTTTGGGACTCTGTTAAACGCCTCATATTCCATATGAACTGTGTGAGTACGATAGTTTGGCTGTAATTGACATTTTTGAAATATTAGGTGTTCAACCACATGGGGCAGTTCAACGCATAATATGTGCATATAGTGATGCTTTGGGACTCTGTTGAACGCCTCATATTCCATATGAACTGTGTGAGTACGATAGTTTGGCTGTAATTGACATTTTTGAAATATTAGGTGTTCAACCACATGGGGCAGTCCAACGCTTAATATGTGATTATATTATTTCATTGGGACTCTGTATAACGCTGCATATACAATATAAACCATGTGCCTCTAATAGTTTAGCTGTAATTCACATTTTTGAAATATTAGGTGTTTAACCATATGGGGCAGTCCAACGCCTAATATGTGCATATAGTGATGCTTTGGGACTGTTGAACGCCTCATATTCCATATGAACTGTGTAAGTACGATTGTTTGGCTGTAACTGACATTTTTGGAATATTAGGTGTTCAACATTATGGGGCAGTCCAACGCTTAATATGTGATTATATTAATGCTTTAGGACTCTGTATAACGCTGCATATACAATATGAACCATGTGCCGCTAACAGTTTGGCTGTAACTGACATTTTTGAAATATTAGGTGTTTAACATTATGGGGCAGTCCAACGCCTAATATGTGCATATAGTGATGCTTTGGGACTGTTGAACGCCTCATATTCCATATGAACTGTGTAAGTACGATAGTTTGGCTGTAACTGACATTTTTGGAATATTAGGTGTTCAACATTATTTGGCAGTCCAACGCTTAATATGTGCATATAGTGATGCTTTGGGACTCTGTTGAACGCCTCATATTCCATATGAACTGTGTAAGTACGATAGTTTGACTGTAACTGACATATTTGGAATATTAGGTGTTCAACAATATGGGGCGGTCCAACGCTTAATATGTGATTATATTAATGCTTTAGGACTCTGTATAAAGCTGCATATACAATATGAACCGTGTGTCTCTAACAGTTTGGCTGTAACTCACATTTTTAAAATATTAGGTGTTCAACCACATGGGGCAGTCCAACGCTTAATATGTGCATATAGTGAAGCTTTGGGACTCTGTTGAACGCCTTATATTCTATATGAACTGTGTAAGTACGATAGTTTGGCTGTAACTGACATTTTTGGAATATTAGGTGTTCAACCACATGGGGCAGTCCAACGCTTAATATGTGATTATATTATTGCTTTGGGACTCTGTATAACACTACATATTCAATATGAACTGCGTGCCTACTATAGTTTGGCTGTAGCAGACATTTTTGGAATATTAAGTGTTCAACAATATAGGGCGGTCCAACGCTTAATATGTGAATATATTAATGCTTTAGGACTCTGTATAAAGCTGCATATACAATATGAACCATGTGCCTCTAACAGTTTGGCTGTAACTGACATTTTCGGAATATTAGGTGTTCAACCACATGGGGCAGTTCAACGCATAATATGTGCATATATGATGTTTTGGGACTCTGTTGAACGCCTCATATTCAATATGAACTGTGTGCCTACGATAGTATGGCTGTAACTGACATTTTTGTAATATTAGGTGTTTAACCATATGGGGCAGTCCAACGCTTAATATGTGATTATATTATTGCTTTGGGGCTCTGTATAAAGCTGCATATACAATATGAAACATGTGTCTCTAACAGTTTGGCTGTAACTCACATTTTAGGAATATTAGGTGTTCAACCGCATAGGGCAGTCCAACGCTTAATATGTGCATATTGTGATGCTTTGGGACTCTGTTGAAGGCCTCATATTCCATATGAACTGTGTGAGTACGATAGTATGTCTGTAACTGACATTTTTGAAATATTAGGTGCTTAACCATATGGTTCAGTCCAACGCTTAATATGTGATTATATTATTTCTTTTGGACTCTATAACGCTGCATATACAATATGAACCATGTGCCTCTAACAGTTTGGCTGTAACTGACATTTTCGGAATATTAGGTGTTCAACCACATGGGGCAGTTCAACGCATAATATGTGCATATAGTGATGCTTTGGGACTCTGTTAAACGCCTCATATTCCATATGAACTGTGTGAGTACGATAGTTTGGCTGTAATTGACATTTTTGAAATATTAGGTGTTCAACCACATGGGGCAGTCCAACGCTTAATATGTGATTTCATTATTTCTTTGGGACTCTGTATAACGCTGCATATACAATATAAACCATGTGTCTCTAACAGTTTGGCTGTAACTCACATTTTTAAAATATTAGGTGTTCAACCACATGGGGCAGTCCAACGCTTAATATGTGCATATAGTGATGCTTTGGGACACTGTTGAACGCCTTATATTCCATATGAACTGTGCGAGTACGATAGTTTGGCTGTATCTGACATTTTTGAAATATTAGGTGTTTAACCTTATGGGGCAGTCCAACGCTTAATATGTGATTATATTATTGCTTTGGGACTCTGTATAACACTACATATTCAATATGAACTGCGTGCCTACCATAGTTTGGCTGTAGCAAACATTTTTGGAATATTAAGTGTTCAACAATATGGGGCGGTCCAACGCTTAATATGTGATTATATTAACGCTTTAGGACTCTGTATAATGCTGCATATACAATATGAACCATGTGTCTCTAACAGTTTGGCTGTGACTCACATTTTTAAAATATTAGGTGTTCAACCACATGGGGCAGTCCAACGCTTAATATGTGCATATAGTGATGCCTTGGGACTCTGTTGAACGCCTCATATTCCGTATGAACTGTGTAAGTACGATAGTTTGGCTGTAACTGACATTTTTGGAATATTAGGTGTTCAACATTATGGGGCTGTCCAACGCTTAATATGTGATTATATTAATGCTTTAGGACTCTGTATAACGCTGCATATACAATATGAACCATGTGCCGCTAACAGTTTGGCTGTAACTGACATTTTTGGAATATTAGGTGTTTAACATTATGGGGCAGTCCAACGCCTAATATGTGCATATAGTGATGCTTTGGGACTCTGTTGAACGCCTCATATTCCGTATGAACTGTGTAAGTACGATAGTTTGGCTGTAACTGACATTTTTGGAATATTAGGTGTTCAACATTATGGGGCGGTCCAACGCTTAATATGTGATTATATTATTGCTTTAGGACTCTGTATAAAGCTGCATATACAATATGAACCATGTGTCTCTAACAGTTTGGCTGTAACTGACATTTTTGGAATATTAGGTGATCAACCGCATGGGGCAGTCCAACGCATAATATGTGCATATTGTGATGCTTTGGGACTCTGTTGAACGCCTCATATTCCATATGAACTGTGTGAGTACGATAGTTTGGCTAAAATTGACATTTTTGAAATATTAGGTGTTTAACCATATGGGGCAGTCCAACGCTTAATATGTTCATATAGTGATGTTTTGGGACTCTGTTGAACGCCTCATATTCAATATGAACTGTGTGCCTACGATAGGATGGCTGTAACTGACATTTTTGAAATATTAGGTGTTTAACCATATGGGGCAGTCCAACGCTTAATATGTGAATATAGTAATGCTTTGGGACTCTGTATAGCGCCTCATATTCAATATGAACTGCGTGCCTACCATAGTTTGGCTGTAGCTGACATTTTTGGAATATTAGGTGTTCAACATTATGGGGCGGTCCATCGCTTAATATGTGATTATATTATTGCTTTGGGACTCTGTATAACACTACATATTCAATATGAACTGCGTGCCTACCATAGTTTGGCTGTAGCTGACATTTTTGGAATATTAGGTGTTCAACATTATAGGGCGTTCCATCGCTTAATATGTGATTATATTAATGCTTAAGGACTCTGTATAAAGCTGCATATACAATATGAACCATGTGCCTCTAACAGTTTGGCTGTAACTGACATTTTCGGAATATTAGGTGTTCAACCACATGGGGCAGTTCAACGCATAATATGTGCATATAGTGATATTTTGGGACTCTGTTGAACGCCTCATATTCAATATGAACTGTGTGCCTACGATAGTATGGCTGTAACTGACATTTTTGTAATATTAGGTGTTTAACCATATGGGGCAGTCCAACGCTTAATATGTGATTATATTATTGCTTTGGGGCTCTGTATAAAGCTGCATATACAATATGAAACATGTGTCTCTAACAGTTTGGCTGTAACTCACATTTTTGGAATATTAGGTGTTCAACAGCATAGGGCAGTCCAACGCTTAATATGTGCATATTGTGATGCTTTGGGACTCTGTTGAAGGCCTCATATTCCATATGAACTGTGTGAGTACGATAGTATGTCTGTAACTGACATTTTTGAAATATTAGGTGCTTAACCATATGGGGCAGTCCAACGCTTAATATGTGATTATATTATTTCTTTGGGACTCTATAACGCTGCATATACAATATGAACCATGTGCCTCTAACAGTTTGGCTGTAACTGACATTTTCGGAATATTAGGTGTTCAACCACATGGGGCAGTTCAACGCATAATATGTGCATATAGTGATGCTTTGGGACTCTGTTGAACGCCTCATATTCCATATGAACTGTGTGAGTACGATAGTTTGGCTGTAATTGACATTTTTGAAATATTAGGTGTTCAACCACATGGGGCAGTCCAACGGTTAATATGTGCATATAGTGATGCTTTGGGACTCTGTTGAACGCCTTATATTCTATATGAACTGTGTAAGTACGATAGTTTGGCTGTAACTGTCATTTTGGGAATATTAGGTGTTCAACCACATGGGGCAGTCCAACGCTTAATATGTGATTATATTATTGCTTTGGGACTCTGTATAACGCTGCATATACAATATGAACCATGTGCCTCTAACAGTTTGGCTGTATCTGACATTTTTGGAATATTAGGTGTTCAACCACATGGGGCAGTCCAACGCTTAATATGTGAGTATAGTGATGTTTTGGGACTCTGTTGAACGCCTCATATTTCGTTTGAACTGTGTGAGTACGATAGTATGGCTGAAGCTGACATTTTTGGAATATTAGGTGTTCAACCACATGGGGCAGTCCAACGCTTAATATCAGATTATATTATTGCTTTGGGACTCTGTTGAACTCCTCATATTCAATTTGAACTGCGTGCCTACCATAGTTTGGCTGTAGCTGACATTTTTGGAATATTAGGTGTTCAACATTATAGGGCATTCCAACGCTTAACATGTGAATATATTAATTCTTTGGGACTCTGTATAAAGCTGCATAAACAATATGAACCATGTGTCTTTAACAGTTTGGCTGTAACTCACATTTTTGGAATATTAGGTGTTCAACCACATGGGGCAGTCCAACGCTTAATATGAGATTATATTATTGCTTTGGGACTCTGTTGAACACCTCATATTCAATATGAACTGCGTGCCTACCATAGTTTGGCTGTAGCTGACATTTTTGGAATATTAGGTGTTCAACATTATAGGGCAGTCCAACGCTTAACATGTGAATATACTAATGCTTTGGGACTCCGTATAACACTACATATTCAATATGAACTGCGTGCCTTCCATAGTTTGGCTGTAGCTGACATTTTTGGAATATTAAGTGTTCAACATTATGGGGCGGTCCAACGCTTAACATGTGATTATATTAATGCTTTAGGACTCTGTATAAAGCTGCATATACAATATAAACCATCTTATTAAGCGTTGGACTGCCCCACGTGGTTGAACACCTAATATTCCATAAATGTCAGTTACAGCCAAACTATCAGAGGCACAGAGTTCATTTTGTATAAGCAGCGTTATACAGAGGCCCAAAGCATTAATATAGACACTTATTAAGCGTTGGACTGCCCCATGTTGCTGATCACCTAATATTCCAAAAATGTCCGTTGCAGCCAAACTATTAGAGGCACAATGCTCATTTTGTATAAGCAGCGTTATTCAGAGGCCCAAAGCATTAATATAGTCACTTATTAAGCGTTGGATTGCCCCATGTGGTTGAACACCTCTTATTCCAAAAGTGTCCGTTACAGCCAAACTATTAGAGGCACAAAGTTCATATCGAATATGCAACGTTTTACAGTGGCCCAAAGCATTAATATAGTCACTTATTAGGCGTTGGACTGCCCCATGTGGTTGAACTCCTAATATTCCAAAAGTGTCCGTTACAGCCAAACTATTAGAGGCACAAAGTTCATATCGAATATGCAGCGTTATACAGAGTCCCAAAGCATTAATATAATCAAATATTAAGCACTGGACTGCAACATGTGTTTGAACACCTAATATTCCAAAAATGTCCGTTACAGCCAAACTATTAGAGGCACAAAGTTCATATCGAATATGCAGCGTTTTACAGAGGCCCAAAGCATTAATATAATCACATATTAAGCGTTGAACTGCAACATGTGGTTGAACACCTAATATTCCAAATATGTCAGTAACAGCCAAACTATTAGGGGCACAGAGTTCATTTTGTATAAGCAGCGGTATACAAAGGCCCAAAGCATTAATATAGTCATTTATTAAGCGTTGGACTGCCCCATGTTGTTGAACACCTAATATTCGAAAAATGTCAGTTACAGCCTAACTATAAAAGGCACAGAGTTCATACTGTATATGCAGCGTTATACAGAGTCCTAAAGCATTAATATAGTCACTTATTAAGCGTTGGACTGCCCCATGTGGTTAAACACCTAATATTCCAAAAGTGTCCGTTACAGCCAAACTATTAGAGGCACAAAGTTCATATCGAATATGCAACGTTTTACAGAGGCACAAAGCATTAATATAGTCACTTATTAAGCGTTGGACTGCCCCATGTGGTTAAACACCTAATATTCCAAAAGTTTCCGTTATAGCCAAACTATTAGAGGCACAGTGCTCATTTTGTATATGCAGCGTTATACTGAGTCCCAAAGCATTACTATAACCACATATAAAGCGATCGACAACCCCATGTTGTTGAACACCTAATATTCGAAAAATGTCAGTTACAGCAAAACTATTAGAGGCACAGTGCTCATTTTGTATAAGCAGCGTCATTCAGAGGCCCAAAGCATTAATATAGTCACTTATTAAGCGTTGGACTGCCCCATGTGGTTGAACACCTAATATTCCAAAAATGTCAGTTACAGCCTAACTTTAAAAGGCACAGAGTTCATACTGTATATGCAGCGTTATACAGAGTCCCAAAGCATTAATATAATCAAATATTAAGCACTGGACTGCAACATGTGTTTGAACACCTAATATTCCAAAAATGTCCGTTACAGCCAAACTATTAGAGGCACAAAGTTCATATCGAATATGCAGCGTTTTACAGAGCCCCAAAGCATTAATATAATCACATATTAAGCGTTGAACTGCAACATGTGGTTGAACACCTAATATTCCAAATATGTCAGTAACAGCCAAACTATTAGGGGCACAGAGTTCATTTTGTATAAGCAGCGGTATACAGAGGCCCAAAGCATTAATATAGTCATTTATTAAGCGTTGGACTGCCCCATGTTGTTGAACACCTAATATTCGAAAAATGTCAGTTACAGCCTAACTATAAAAGGCACAGAGTTCATACTGTATATGCAGCGTTATACAGAGTCCTAAAGCATTAATATAGTCACTTATTAAGCGTTGGACTGCCCCATGTGGTTAAACACCTAATATTCCAAAAGTGTCCGTTACAGCCAAACTATTAGAGGCACAAAGTTCATATCGAATATGCAACGTTTTACAGAGGCACAAAGCATTAATATAGTCACTTATTAAGCGTTGGACTGCCCCATGTGGTTAAACACCTAATATTCCAAAAGTTTCCGTTATAGCCAAACTATTAGAGGCACAAAGTTCATATCGAATATGCAGCGTTTTACAGAGTCCCAAAGCATTAATATAGACACTTATTAAGCGTTGGACTGCCCCATGTTGCTGAACACCTAATATTCCAAAAATGTCCGTTACAGCCAAACTATTAGAGGCACAGTGCTCATTTTGTATAGGCAGCGTTATACAGAGGCCCAAAGCATTAATATAGTCACTTATTAAGCGTTGGACTGCCCCATGTGGTTGAACACCTAATATTCCAAAAATGTCCGTTACAGCCAAACTATTAGAGGCACAAAGTTCATACTGTATATGCAGCGTTATACAGAGTCCCAAAGCAATAAGATAATCACATATTAAGCGTTGGACTGCCCCATGTGGTTGAACACCTAATATTCCAAAACTGTCCGTTTCAGCCAAACTATTAGACGCACAAAGTTCATATCGAATATGCAGCGTTTTACAGAGGCCCAAAGCATTAATATAATCACATATTAAGCGTTAGACTGCAGCATGTGGTTGAACACCTAATATTCCAAATATGTCAGTAACAGCCAAGCTATAAGAATCACAGAGTTCATACTGTATATGCAGCGTTATACAGAGTCCCTAAGCATTAATATAATCACATATTAAGCGTTAGACTGCAGCATGTGGTTGAACACCTCTTATTCCAAAAGTGTCCGTTACAGCCAAACTATTAGAGGCACAAAGTTCATATCGAATATGCTGCGTTTTACAGAGGCCCAAAGCATTAATATAGTCACTTATTAAGCGTTGGACTGCCCCATGTGGTTGAACACCTAATATTCCAAAAATGTCCGTTACAGCTAAACTATTAAAAGCACAAAGTTCATATAGAATATGCAGCGTTTTACAGAGACCCAAAACATTAATATAGTCACTTATTAAGCATTGGACTGCTCCATGTGGTTAAACAACTAATATTCTAAATGTGTCCGTTACAGCCAAACTATTAGAGGCACAAAGTTCATATCGAATATGCAGCGTTTTACAGAGGCCCAAAGCATTAATATTGTCACTTATTGAGCGTTGGACTGCTCCATGTGGCTGAACACCTAATATTCCAAAAATGTCCGTTACAGCCAAACTATTAGAGGCACAGTGCTCATTTTGTATATGCAGCGTTATACAGAGTCCCAAAGCATTACTATAACCACATATTAAGCGATCGACAACCCCATGTTGTTGAACACCTAATATTCCAAGAATGTCAGTTACAGCCTAACTATAAAAGGCACAGAGTTCATACTGTATATGCAGCGTTATACAGAGTCCCAAAGCATTAATATAATCAAATATTAAGCATTGGACTGCCCCATGTGATTGAACACCTAATATTCCAAAAATGTCCGTTACAGCCAAACTATTAGAGGCACAAAGTTTATATTGTTTATACAGCGTTATCCAGAGGCCAAAAGCATTAATATAATCACATATTAAGCGTTGGTCTTCCCCATGTGGTTGAACACCTAATATTCCAAAAATGTCCGTTACATCCAAACTATTAGAGGCACAGTGCTCATTTTGTATATGCAGCGTTATACTGAGTCCCAAAGCATTACTATAACCACATATAAAGCGATCGACAACCCCATGTTGTTGAACACCTAATATTCGAAAAATGTCAGTTACAGCAAAACTATTAGAGGCACAGTGCTCATTTTGTATAAGCAGCGTCATTCAGAGGCCCAAAGCATTAATATAGTCACTTATTAAGCGTTGGACTGCCCCATGTGGTTGAACACCTAATATTCCAAAAATGTCAGTTACAGCCTAACTTTAAAAGGCACAGAGTTCATACTGTATATGCTGCGTTATACAGAGTCCCAAAGCATTAATATAATCAAATATTAAGCACTGGACTGCAACATGTGTTTGAACACCTAATATTCCAAAAATGTCCGTTACAGCCAAACTATTAGAGGCACAGAGTTCATACTGTATATGCAGCGTTATACAGAGTCCCAAAGCAATAAGATAATCACATATTAAGCGTTGGACTGCCCCATATGGTTGAACACCTAATATTCCAAAAGTGTCCGTTACAGCCAAACTATTAGAGGCACAAAGTTCATATCGAATATGCAGCGTTTTACAGAGGCCCAAATCATTAATATAATCACATATTAAGCGTTGAAATGCAACATGTGGTTGAACACCTAATATTCCAAATATGTCAGTAACAGCCAAACTATTAGGGGCACAGAGTTCATTTTGTATAAGCAGCGGTATACAGAGGCCCAAGGCATTAATATAGTCATTTATTAAGCGTTGGACTGCCCCATGTTGTTGAACACCTAATATTCGAAAAATGTCAGTTACAGCCTAACTATAAAAGGCACAGAGTTCATACTGTATATGCAGCGTTATACAGAGTCCTAAAGCATTAATATAGTCACTTATTAAGCGTTGGACTGCCCCATGTGGTTAAACACCTAATATTCCAAAAGTGTCCGTTACAGCCAAACTATTAGAGGCACAAAGTTCATATCGAATATGCAACGTTTTACAGAGGCACAAAGCATTAATATAGTCACTTATTAAGCGTTGGACTGCCCCATGCGGTTAAACACCTAATATTCCAAAAGTTTCCGTTATAGCCAAACTATTAGAGGCACAAAGTTCATATCGAATATGCAGCGTTTTACAGAGTCCCAAAGCATTAATATAGACACTTATTAAGCTTTGGACTGCCCCATGTTGCTGAACACCTAATATTCCAAAAATGTCCGTTACAGCCAAACTATTAGAGGCACAGTGCTCATTTTGTATAGGCAGCGTTATACAGAGGCCCAAAGCATTAATATAGTCACTTATTAAGCGTTGGACTGCCCCATGTGGTTGAACACCTAATATTCCAAAAATGTCCGTTACAGCCAAACTATTAGAGGCACAAAGTTCATACTGTATATGCAGCGTTATACAGAGTCCCAAAGCAATAAGATAACATATTAAGCGTTGGACTGCCCCATGTGGTTGAACACCTAATATTCCAAAACTGTCCGTTTCAGCCAAACTATTAGACGCACAAAGTTCATATCGAATATGCAGCGTTTTACAGAGGCCCAAAGCATTAAATAATCACATATTAAGCGTTAGACTGCAGCATGTGGTTGAACACCTAATATTCCAAATATGTCAGTAACAGCCAAGCTATAAGAATCACAGAGTTCATACTGTATATGCAGCGTTATACAGAGTCCTTAAGCATTAATATAATCACATATTAAGCGTTAGACTGCAGCATGTGGTTGAACACCTCTTATTCCAAAAGTGTCCGTTACAGCCAAACTATTAGAGGCACAAAGTTCATATCGAATATGCAGCGTTTTACAGAGGCCCAAAGCATTAATATAGTCACTTATTAAGCGTTGGACTGCCCCATGTGGTTGAACACCTAATATTCCAAAAATGTCCGTTACAGCTAAACTATTAAAAGCACAAAGTTCATATAGAATATGCAGCGTTTTACAGAGACCCAAAACATTAATATAGTCACTTATTAAGCATTGGACTGCTCCATGTGGTTAAACAACTAATATTCTAAATGTGTCCGTTACATCCAAACTATTAGAGGCACAAAGTTCATGTCGAAAATGCAACGTTTTACAGAGGCACAAAGCATTAATATAGTCACTTATTAAGCATTGGACTGCTCCATGTGGTTAAACAACTAATATTCTAAATGTGTCCGTTACATCCAAACTATTAGAGGCACAAAGTTCATGTCGAAAATGCAACGTTTTACAGAGGCACAAAGCATTAATATAGTCACTTATTAAGCGTTGGACTGCTCCATGTGGTTAAACACCTAATATTCCAAATGTGTCCGTTGCAGCCAAACTATTAGAGGCACAAAATTCATATCGAATATGCAGCGTTTTACAGAGGCCCAAAGCATTAATATAGTCACTTATTAAGCGTTGGACTGCCCCATGTGGTTGAACATCTAATATTCCAAAAATGTCCGTTACAGCTAAACTATTAGAGGCACAAAGTTCATATCGAATATGCAGCGTTTTACAGAGGCCCAAAACATTAATAAAGTCACTTATTAAGCATTGGACTGCTCCATGTGGTTAAACAACTAATATTCCAAATGTGTCCGTTACAGCCAAACTATTAGAGGCACAAAGTTCATATCGAATATGCAACGTTTTACAGAGGCACAAAGCATTAATATAGTCACTTATTAAGCGTTGGACTGCTCCATGTGGTTAAACAACTAATATTCCAAATGTGTCCGTTACAGCCAAACTATTAGAGGCACAAAGTTCATATCGAATATGCAGCGTTATACAGAGGCCCAAAGCATTAATATAGTCACTTATTAAGCGTTGGACTGCCCCATGTGGTTGAACACCTAATATTCCAAAAATGTCCGTTACAGCCAAACTATTAGAGGCACAAAGTTCATATCGAATATGCAGCGTTTTACAGAGGCCCAAAGCATTAATATAGTCACTTATTAAGCGTTGGACTGCCCCATGTGGTTGAACATCTAATATTCCAAAAATGTCCGTTACAGCCAAACTATTAGAGGCACAGTGCTCATTTTGTACATGCAGCGTTACACAGAGTCCCAAAGCATTACTATAACCACATATAAAGCGATCGACAACCCCATGTTGTTGAACACCTAATATTCCAAAAATGTCAGTTACAGCCTAACTATAAAAGGCACAGAGTTCATACTGTATATGCAGCGTTATACAGAGTCTTAAAGCATTAATATGTCACTTATTAAGCGTTGGGCTGCCCCATGTGGTTAAACACCTAATATTCCAAAAGTGTCCGTTACAGCCAAACTATTAGAGGCACAAAGTTCATATCGAATATGCAGCGTTTTACAGAGGCCCAAAGCATTAATATAGTCACTTATTAAGCGTTGGACTGCCCCATGTGGTTGAACACCTAATATTCCAAAAGTGTCCGTTACAGCCAAACTATTAGAGGCACAAAGTTCATATCGAATATGCAGCGTTTTACAGAGGCCCAAAGCATTAATATAGTCACTTATTAAGCGTTGGACTTCCCCATGTGGTTGAACACCTAATATTCCAAAAATGTCCGTTACAGCCAAACTATTAGAGACACAGAGTTCATACTGTATATGCAGCGTTATACAGAGCCCCTAAGCATTAATATAATCACATATTAAGCGTTGGACTGCAGCATGTGGTTGAACACCTCTTATTCCAAAAGTGTCCGTTACAGCCATACTATTAGAGGCACAAAGTTCATATCGTATATGCAGCGTTATACAGAGGCCCAAAGCATTAATATAGTCACTTATTAAGCGTTGGACTGCCCCATATGGTTGAACACCTAATATTCCAAAAATGTCAGTTACAGCCAAACTATCAGAGGCACAAAGTTCATATCGAATATGCAACGTTTTACAGAGGCCCAAAGCATTAATATAGTCACTTATTAAGCGTTGGACTGCCCCATGTGGTTGAACACCTAATATTCCAAAAATGTCCGTTACAGCCAAACTATTAGAGGCACAAAGTTCATATTGTATATGCAGCGTTATACAGAGCCCCAAAGCATTACTATAACCACATATTAAGCGATCGACAACCCCATGTTGTTGAACCCCTAATATTGCAAAAATGTCAGTTACAGCCTAACTTTAAAAGCCACAGAGTTCATACTGTATATGCAGCGTTATTCAGAGTCCCAAAGCATTAATATAATCAAATATTAAGCATTGGACTGCCCCATGTGGTTGAACACCTAATATTCCAAAAATGTCCGTTACAGCCAAACTATTAGAGGCACAGAGTTCATATCGTATATGCAGCGTTATACAGAGGCCCAAAGCATTAATATAGTCACTTATTAAGCGTTGGACAGCCCCATGTGGTTGAACACCTAATATTCCAAAAATGTCCGTTACAGCCAAACTATTAGAGGCACAGTGCTCATTTTGTACATGCAGCGTTACACAGAGTCCCAAAGCATTACTATAACCACATATAAAGCGATCGACAACCCCATGTTGTTGAACACCTAATATTCCAAAAATGTCAGTTACAGCCTAACTATAAAAGGCACAGAGTTCATACTGTATATGCAGCGTTATACAGAGTCCTAAAGCATTAATATAGTCACTTATTAAGCGTTGGACTGCCCCATGTGGTTAAACACCTAATATTCCAAAAGTGTCCGTTACAGCCAAACTATTAGAGGCACAAAGTTCATATCGAATATGCCACGTTTTACAGAGGCACAAAGCATTAATATAGTCACTTATTAAGCGTTGGACTGCCCCATGTGGTTAAACACCTAATATTCCAAAAGTGTCCGTTACAGCCAAACTATTAGAGGCACAAAGTTCATATCGAATATGCAGCGTTTTACAGAGGCCCAAAGCATTAATATAGTCACTTATTAAGCGTTGGACTGCCCCATGTGGTTGAACACCTAATATTCCAAAAGTGTCCGTTACAGCCAAACTATTAGAGGCACAAAGTTCATATCAAATATGCAGCGTTTTACAGAGGCCCAAAGCATTAATATAGTCACTTATTAAGCGTTGAACTGCAACATGTGGTTGAACATCTAATATTCCAAATATGTCAGTAACAGCCAAACTATAAGAATCACAGAGATCATACTGTATATGCAGCGTTATTCAGAGCCCTAAGCATTAATATAATCACATATTAAGCGTTGGACTGCAGCATGTGGTTGAACACCTCTTATTCCAAAAGTGTCCGTTACAGCCATACTATTAGAGGCACAAAGTTCATATCGTATATGCAGCGTTATACAGAGGCCCAAAGCAATAATATAGTCACTTATTAAGCGTTGGAATGCCCCATATGGTTGAACACCTAATATTCCAAAAATGTCAGTTACAGCCAAACTATCAGAGGCACAAAGTTCATATCGAATATGCAACGTTTTACAGAGGCACAAAGCATTAATATAGTCACTTATTAAGCGTTGGACTGCCCCATGTGGTTGAACACCTAATATTCCATAACCACATATTAAGCGATCGACAACCAAATGTTGTTGAACACCTAATATTCGAAAAATGTCAGTTACAGCCTAACTATAAAAGGCACAGAGTTCATACTGTATATGCAGCGTTATACAGAGTCCTAAAGCATTAATATAGTCACTTATTAAGCGTTGGACTGCCCCATGTGGTTAAACACCTAATATTCCAAAAGTGTCCGTTACAGCCAAACTATTAGAGGCACAAAGTTCATATCGAATATGCAACGTTTTACAGAGGCACAAAGCATTAATATAGTCACTTATTAAGCGTTGGACTGCCCCATGCGGTTAAACACCTAATATTCCAAAAGTTTCCGTTATAGCCAAACTATTAGAGGCACAAAGTTCATATCGAATATGCAGCGTTTTACAGAGTCCCAAAGCATTAATATAGACACTTATTAAGCTTTGGACTGCCCCATGTTGCTGAACACCTAATATTCCAAAAATGTCCGTTACAGCCAAACTATTAGAGGCACAGTGCTCATTTTGTATAGGCAGCGTTATACAGAGGCCCAAAGCATTAATATAGTCACTTATTAAGCGTTGGACTGCCCCATGTGGTTGAACACCTAATATTCCAAAAATGTCCGTTACAGCCAAACTATTAGAGGCACAAAGTTCATACTGTATATGCAGCGTTATACAGAGTCCCAAAGCAATAAGATAACATATTAAGCGTTGGACTGCCCCATGTGGTTGAACACCTAATATTCCAAAACTGTCCGTTTCAGCCAAACTATTAGACGCACAAAGTTCATATCGAATATGCAGCGTTTTACAGAGGCCCAAAGCATTAAATAATCACATATTAAGCGTTAGACTGCAGCATGTGGTTGAACACCTAATATTCCAAATATGTCAGTAACAGCCAAGCTATAAGAATCACAGAGTTCATACTGTATATGCAGCGTTATACAGAGTCCCTAAGCATTAATATAATCACATATTAAGCGTTAGACTGCAGCATGTGGTTGAACACCTCTTATTCCAAAAGTGTCCGTTACAGCCAAACTATTAGAGGCACAAAGTTCATATCGAATATGCAGCGTTTTACAGAGGCCCAAAGCATTAATATAGTCACTTATTAAGCGTTGGACTGCCCCATGTGGTTGAACACCTAATATTCCAAAAATGTCCGTTACAGCTAAACTATTAAAAGCACAAAGTTCATATAGAATATGCAGCGTTTTACAGAGACCCAAAACATTAATATAGTCACTTATTAAGCATTGGACTGCTCCATGTGGTTAAACAACTAATATTCTAAATGTGTCCGTTACATCCAAACTATTAGAGGCACAAAGTTCATGTCGAAAATGCAACGTTTTACAGAGGCACAAAGCATTAATATAGTCACTTATTAAGCATTGGACTGCTCCATGTGGTTAAACAACTAATATTCTAAATGTGTCCGTTACATCCAAACTATTAGAGGCACAAAGTTCATGTCGAAAATGCAACGTTTTACAGAGGCACAAAGCATTAATATAGTCACTTATTAAGCGTTGGACTGCCCCATGTGGTTGAACATCTAATATTCCAAAAATGTCCGTTACAGCTAAACTATTAGAGGCACAAAGTTCATATCGAATATGCAGCGTTTTACAGAGGCCCAAAACATTAATAAAGTCACTTATTAAGCATTGGACTGCTCCATGTGGTTAAACAACTAATATTCCAAATGTGTCCGTTACAGCCAAACTATTAGAGGCACAAAGTTCATATCGAATATGCAACGTTTTACAGAGGCACAAAGCATTAATATAGTCACTTATTAAGCGTTGGACTGCTCCATGTGGTTAAACAACTAATATTCCAAATGTGTCCGTTACAGCCAAACTATTAGAGGCACAAAGTTCATATCGAATATGCAGCGTTATACAGAGGCCCAAAGCATTAATATAGTCACTTATTAAGCGTTGGACTGCCCCATGTGGTTGAACACCTAATATTCCAAAAATGTCCGTTACAGCCAAACTATTAGAGGCACAAAGTTCATATCGAATATGCAGCGTTTTACAGAGGCCCAAAGCATTAATATAGTCACTTATTAAGCGTTGGACTGCCCCATGTGGTTGAACACCTAATATTCCAAAAATGTCCGTTACAGCCAAACTATTAGAGGCACAGTGCTCATTTTGTACATGCAGCGTTACACAGAGTCCCAAAGCATTACTATAACCACATATAAAGCGATCGACAACCCCATGTTGTTGAACACCTAATATTCCAAAAATGTCAGTTACAGCCTAACTATAAAAGGCACAGAGTTCATACTGTATATGCAGCGTTATACAGAGTCTTAAAGCATTAATATGTCACTTATTAAGCGTTGGGCTGCCCCATGTGGTTAAACACCTAATATTCCAAAAGTGTCCGTTACAGCCAAACTATTAGAGGCACAAAGTTCATATCGAATATGCAGCGTTTTACAGAGGCCCAAAGCATTAATATAGTCACTTATTAAGCGTTGGACTGCCCCATGTGGTTGAACACCTAATATTCCAAAAGTGTCCGTTACAGCCAAACTATTAGAGGCACAAAGTTCATATCGAATATGCAGCGTTTTACAGAGGCCCAAAGCATTAATATAGTCACTTATTAAGCGTTGGACTTCCCCATGTGGTTGAACACCTAATATTCCAAAAATGTCCGTTACAGCCAAACTATTAGAGACACAGAGTTCATACTGTATATGCAGCGTTATACAGAGCCCCTAAGCATTAATATAATCACATATTAAGCGTTGGACTGCAGCATGTGGTTGAACACCTCTTATTCCAAAAGTGTCCGTTACAGCCATACTATTAGAGGCACAAAGTTCATATCGTATATGCAGCGTTATACAGAGGCCCAAAGCATTAATATAGTCACTTATTAAGCGTTGGACTGCCCCATATGGTTGAACACCTAATATTCCAAAAATGTCAGTTACAGCCAAACTATCAGAGGCACAAAGTTCATATCGAATATGCAACGTTTTACAGAGGCCCAAAGCATTAATATAGTCACTTATTAAGCGTTGGACTGCCCCATGTGGTTGAACACCTAATATTCCAAAAATGTCCGTTACAGCCAAACTATTAGAGGCACAAAGTTCATATTGTATATGCAGCGTTATACAGAGCCCCAAAGCATTACTATAACCACATATTAAGCGATCGACAACCCCATGTTGTTGAACCCCTAATATTGCAAAAATGTCAGTTACAGCCTAACTTTAAAAGCCACAGAGTTCATACTGTATATGCAGCGTTATTCAGAGTCCCAAAGCATTAATATAATCAAATATTAAGCATTGGACTGCCCCATGTGGTTGAACACCTAATATTCCAAAAATGTCCGTTACAGCCAAACTATTAGAGGCACAGAGTTCATATCGTATATGCAGCGTTATACAGAGGCCCAAAGCATTAATATAGTCACTTATTAAGCGTTGGACAGCCCCATGTGGTTGAACACCTAATATTCCAAAAATGTCCGTTACAGCCAAACTATTAGAGGCACAGTGCTCATTTTGTACATGCAGCGTTACACAGAGTCCCAAAGCATTACTATAACCACATATAAAGCGATCGACAACCCCATGTTGTTGAACACCTAATATTCCAAAAATGTCAGTTACAGCCTAACTATAAAAGGCACAGAGTTCATACTGTATATGCAGCGTTATACAGAGTCCTAAAGCATTAATATAGTCACTTATTAAGCGTTGGACTGCCCCATGTGGTTAAACACCTAATATTCCAAAAGTGTCCGTTACAGCCAAACTATTAGAGGCACAAAGTTCATATCGAATATGCCACGTTTTACAGAGGCACAAAGCATTAATATAGTCACTTATTAAGCGTTGGACTGCCCCATGTGGTTAAACACCTAATATTCCAAAAGTGTCCGTTACAGCCAAACTATTAGAGGCACAAAGTTCATATCGAATATGCAGCGTTTTACAGAGGCCCAAAGCATTAATATAGTCACTTATTAAGCGTTGGACTGCCCCATGTGGTTGAACACCTAATATTCCAAAAGTGTCCGTTACAGCCAAACTATTAGAGGCACAAAGTTCATATCAAATATGCAGCGTTTTACAGAGGCCCAAAGCATTAATATAGTCACTTATTAAGCGTTGAACTGCAACATGTGGTTGAACATCTAATATTCCAAATATGTCAGTAACAGCCAAACTATAAGAATCACAGAGATCATACTGTATATGCAGCGTTATTCAGAGCCCTAAGCATTAATATAATCACATATTAAGCGTTGGACTGCAGCATGTGGTTGAACACCTCTTATTCCAAAAGTGTCCGTTACAGCCATACTATTAGAGGCACAAAGTTCATATCGTATATGCAGCGTTATACAGAGGCCCAAAGCAATAATATAGTCACTTATTAAGCGTTGGAATGCCCCATATGGTTGAACACCTAATATTCCAAAAATGTCAGTTACAGCCAAACTATCAGAGGCACAAAGTTCATATCGAATATGCAACGTTTTACAGAGGCACAAAGCATTAATATAGTCACTTATTAAGCGTTGGACTGCCCCATGTGGTTGAACACCTAATATTCCATAACCACATATTAAGCGATCGACAACCAAATGTTGTTGAACACCTAATATTCGAAAAATGTCAGTTACAGCCTAACTATAAAAGGCACAGAGTTCATACTGTATATGCAGCGTTATACAGAGTCCTAAAGCATTAATATAGTCACTTATTAAGCGTTGGACTGCCCCATGTGGTTAAACACCTAATATTCCAAAAGTGTCCGTTACAGCCAAACTATTAGAGGCACAAAGTTCATATCGAATATGCAACGTTTTACAGAGGCACAAAGCATTAATATAGTCACTTATTAAGCGTTGGACTGCCCCATGCGGTTAAACACCTAATATTCCAAAAGTTTCCGTTATAGCCAAACTATTAGAGGCACAAAGTTCATATCGAATATGCAGCGTTTTACAGAGTCCCAAAGCATTAATATAGACACTTATTAAGCTTTGGACTGCCCCATGTTGCTGAACACCTAATATTCCAAAAATGTCCGTTACAGCCAAACTATTAGAGGCACAGTGCTCATTTTGTATAGGCAGCGTTATACAGAGGCCCAAAGCATTAATATAGTCACTTATTAAGCGTTGGACTGCCCCATGTGGTTGAACACCTAATATTCCAAAAATGTCCGTTACAGCCAAACTATTAGAGGCACAAAGTTCATACTGTATATGCAGCGTTATACAGAGTCCCAAAGCAATAAGATAACATATTAAGCGTTGGACTGCCCCATGTGGTTGAACACCTAATATTCCAAAACTGTCCGTTTCAGCCAAACTATTAGACGCACAAAGTTCATATCGAATATGCAGCGTTTTACAGAGGCCCAAAGCATTAAATAATCACATATTAAGCGTTAGACTGCAGCATGTGGTTGAACACCTAATATTCCAAATATGTCAGTAACAGCCAAGCTATAAGAATCACAGAGTTCATACTGTATATGCAGCGTTATACAGAGTCCCTAAGCATTAATATAATCACATATTAAGCGTTAGACTGCAGCATGTGGTTGAACACCTCTTATTCCAAAAGTGTCCGTTACAGCCAAACTATTAGAGGCACAAAGTTCATATCGAATATGCAGCGTTTTACAGAGGCCCAAAGCATTAATATAGTCACTTATTAAGCGTTGGACTGCCCCATGTGGTTGAACACCTAATATTCCAAAAATGTCCGTTACAGCTAAACTATTAAAAGCACAAAGTTCATATAGAATATGCAGCGTTTTACAGAGACCCAAAACATTAATATAGTCACTTATTAAGCATTGGACTGCTCCATGTGGTTAAACAACTAATATTCTAAATGTGTCCGTTACATCCAAACTATTAGAGGCACAAAGTTCATGTCGAAAATGCAACGTTTTACAGAGGCACAAAGCATTAATATAGTCACTTATTAAGCATTGGACTGCTCCATGTGGTTAAACAACTAATATTCTAAATGTGTCCGTTACATCCAAACTATTAGAGGCACAAAGTTCATGTCGAAAATGCAACGTTTTACAGAGGCACAAAGCATTAATATAGTCACTTATTAAGCGTTGGACTGCCCCATGTGGTTGAACATCTAATATTCCAAAAATGTCCGTTACAGCTAAACTATTAGAGGCACAAAGTTCATATCGAATATGCAGCGTTTTACAGAGGCCCAAAACATTAATAAAGTCACTTATTAAGCATTGGACTGCTCCATGTGGTTAAACAACTAATATTCCAAATGTGTCCGTTACAGCCAAACTATTAGAGGCACAAAGTTCATATCGAATATGCAACGTTTTACAGAGGCACAAAGCATTAATATAGTCACTTATTAAGCGTTGGACTGCTCCATGTGGTTAAACAACTAATATTCCAAATGTGTCCGTTACAGCCAAACTATTAGAGGCACAAAGTTCATATCGAATATGCAGCGTTATACAGAGGCCCAAAGCATTAATATAGTCACTTATTAAGCGTTGGACTGCCCCATGTGGTTGAACACCTAATATTCCAAAAATGTCCGTTACAGCCAAACTATTAGAGGCACAAAGTTCATATCGAATATGCAGCGTTTTACAGAGGCCCAAAGCATTAATATAGTCACTTATTAAGCGTTGGACTGCCCCATGTGGTTGAACACCTAATATTCCAAAAATGTCCGTTACAGCCAAACTATTAGAGGCACAGTGCTCATTTTGTACATGCAGCGTTACACAGAGTCCCAAAGCATTACTATAACCACATATAAAGCGATCGACAACCCCATGTTGTTGAACACCTAATATTCCAAAAATGTCAGTTACAGCCTAACTATAAAAGGCACAGAGTTCATACTGTATATGCAGCGTTATACAGAGTCTTAAAGCATTAATATGTCACTTATTAAGCGTTGGGCTGCCCCATGTGGTTAAACACCTAATATTCCAAAAGTGTCCGTTACAGCCAAACTATTAGAGGCACAAAGTTCATATCGAATATGCAGCGTTTTACAGAGGCCCAAAGCATTAATATAGTCACTTATTAAGCGTTGGACTGCCCCATGTGGTTGAACACCTAATATTCCAAAAGTGTCCGTTACAGCCAAACTATTAGAGGCACAAAGTTCATATCGAATATGCAGCGTTTTACAGAGGCCCAAAGCATTAATATAGTCACTTATTAAGCGTTGGACTTCCCCATGTGGTTGAACACCTAATATTCCAAAAATGTCCGTTACAGCCAAACTATTAGAGACACAGAGTTCATACTGTATATGCAGCGTTATACAGAGCCCCTAAGCATTAATATAATCACATATTAAGCGTTGGACTGCAGCATGTGGTTGAACACCTCTTATTCCAAAAGTGTCCGTTACAGCCATACTATTAGAGGCACAAAGTTCATATCGTATATGCAGCGTTATACAGAGGCCCAAAGCATTAATATAGTCACTTATTAAGCGTTGGACTGCCCCATATGGTTGAACACCTAATATTCCAAAAATGTCAGTTACAGCCAAACTATCAGAGGCACAAAGTTCATATCGAATATGCAACGTTTTACAGAGGCCCAAAGCATTAATATAGTCACTTATTAAGCGTTGGACTGCCCCATGTGGTTGAACACCTAATATTCCAAAAATGTCCGTTACAGCCAAACTATTAGAGGCACAAAGTTCATATTGTATATGCAGCGTTATACAGAGCCCCAAAGCATTACTATAACCACATATTAAGCGATCGACAACCCCATGTTGTTGAACCCCTAATATTGCAAAAATGTCAGTTACAGCCTAACTTTAAAAGCCACAGAGTTCATACTGTATATGCAGCGTTATTCAGAGTCCCAAAGCATTAATATAATCAAATATTAAGCATTGGACTGCCCCATGTGGTTGAACACCTAATATTCCAAAAATGTCCGTTACAGCCAAACTATTAGAGGCACAGAGTTCATATCGTATATGCAGCGTTATACAGAGGCCCAAAGCATTAATATAGTCACTTATTAAGCGTTGGACAGCCCCATGTGGTTGAACACCTAATATTCCAAAAATGTCCGTTACAGCCAAACTATTAGAGGCACAGTGCTCATTTTGTACATGCAGCGTTACACAGAGTCCCAAAGCATTACTATAACCACATATAAAGCGATCGACAACCCCATGTTGTTGAACACCTAATATTCCAAAAATGTCAGTTACAGCCTAACTATAAAAGGCACAGAGTTCATACTGTATATGCAGCGTTATACAGAGTCCTAAAGCATTAATATAGTCACTTATTAAGCGTTGGACTGCCCCATGTGGTTAAACACCTAATATTCCAAAAGTGTCCGTTACAGCCAAACTATTAGAGGCACAAAGTTCATATCGAATATGCCACGTTTTACAGAGGCACAAAGCATTAATATAGTCACTTATTAAGCGTTGGACTGCCCCATGTGGTTAAACACCTAATATTCCAAAAGTGTCCGTTACAGCCAAACTATTAGAGGCACAAAGTTCATATCGAATATGCAGCGTTTTACAGAGGCCCAAAGCATTAATATAGTCACTTATTAAGCGTTGGACTGCCCCATGTGGTTGAACACCTAATATTCCAAAAGTGTCCGTTACAGCCAAACTATTGGAGGCACAAAGTTCATATCAAATATGCAGCGTTTTACAGAGGCCCAAAGCATTAATATAGTCACTTATTAAGCGTTGAACTGCAACATGTGGTTGAACATCTAATATTCCAAATATGTCAGTAACAGCCAAACTATAAGAATCACAGAGATCATACTGTATATGCAGCGTTATTCAGAGCCCTAAGCATTAATATAATCACATATTAAGCGTTGGACTGCAGCATGTGGTTGAACACCTCTTATTCCAAAAGTGTCCGTTACAGCCATACTATTAGAGGCACAAAGTTCATATCGTATATGCAGCGTTATACAGAGGCCCAAAGCAATAATATAGTCACTTATTAAGCGTTGGAATGCCCCATATGGTTGAACACCTAATATTCCAAAAATGTCAGTTACAGCCAAACTATCAGAGGCACAAAGTTCATATCGAATATGCAACGTTTTACAGAGGCACAAAGCATTAATATAGTCACTTATTAAGCGTTGGACTGCCCCATGTGGTTGAACACCTAATATTCCATAACCACATATTAAGCGATCGACAACCAAATGTTGTTGAACACCTAATATTCCAAAAATGTCAGTTACAGCCTAACTATAAAAGGCACAGAGTTCATACTGTATATGCAGCGTTATACAGAGTCCCAAAGCATTAATATAATCAAATATTAAGCATTGGACTGCAACATGTGTTTGAACACATAAAATTCCAAAAGTGTCAGTTACAGCCAAACCATAAGAGGCACAGGATTCATACTGTATATGCAGCGTTATACAGAGTCCCAAAGCATTAATTTAACCACATATTAAGTGATCGACAACCCCATGTTGTTGAACACCTAATATTCGAAAAATGTCAGTTACAACCTAACTATAAAAGGCACAGAGTTCATACTGTATAGCAGCGTTATACAGAGTCCCAAAGCAATAATATAATCACATATTAAGCGTTGGACTGCAACATGTCTTTGAACACATAATATTCCAAAAGTATCCGTTACAGCCAAACTATTAGAGACACAGTTTTCATATTGTATATGCAGCGTTATACAGAGTCCCAAAGCATTACTATAATCACATATTAAGCGTTGAGCTGCAACATGTGGTTGAACACCTAATATTCTAAAAGTGTCCGTTACAGCCAAACTATTAGAGGCACAAAGTTTATATCGAATATGCAGCGTTTTACAGAGGCCCAAAGCATTAATATAGTCACTTATTAAGCGTTGGACTGATCCATGTGGTTGAACACCTAATATTCCAAAAATGTCCGTTACAGCCAAACTATTAGAGGCACAAAGTTCATATGGTATATTCAGCGTTATACAGAGGCCCAAAGCATTAATATAGTCACTTATTAAGCGTTGGACTGCCCCATGTGGTTGAACACCTAATATTCCAAAAATGTCAGTTACAGCCTAACTTTAAAAGGCACAGAGTTCATACTGTATATGCTGCGTTATACAGAGTCCCAAAGCATTAATATAATCAAATATTAAGCACTGGACTGCAACATGTGTTTGAACACCTAATATTCCAAAAATGTCCGTTACAGCCAAACTATTAGAGGCACAGAGTTCATACTGTATATGCAGCGTTATACAGAGTCCCAAAGCAATAAGATAATCACATATTAAGCGTTGGACTGCCCCATATGGTTGAACACCTAATATTCCAAAAGTGTCCGTTACAGCCAAACTATTAGAGGCACAAAGTTCATATCGAATATGCAGCGTTTTACAGAGGCCCAAAGCATTAATATAATCACATATTAAGCGTTGAAATGCAACATGTGGTTGAACACCTAATATTCCAAATATGTCAGTAACAGCCAAACTATTAGGGGCACAGAGTTCATTTTGTATAAGCAGCGGTATACAGAGGCCCAAGGCATTAATATAGTCATTTATTAAGCGTTGGACTGCCCCATGTTGTTGAACACCTAATATTCGAAAAATGTCAGTTACAGCCTAACTATAAAAGGCACAGAGTTCATACTGTATATGCAGCGTTATACAGAGTCCTAAAGCATTAATATAGTCACTTATTAAGCGTTGGACTGCCCCATGTGGTTAAACACCTAATATTCCAAAAGTGTCCGTTACAGCCAAACTATTAGAGGCACAAAGTTCATATCGAATATGCAACGTTTTACAGAGGCACAAAGCATTAATATAGTCACTTATTAAGCGTTGGACTGCCCCATGCGGTTAAACACCTAATATTCCAAAAGTTTCCGTTATAGCCAAACTATTAGAGGCACAAAGTTCATATCGAATATGCAGCGTTTTACAGAGTCCCAAAGCATTAATATAGACACTTATTAAGCTTTGGACTGCCCCATGTTGCTGAACACCTAATATTCCAAAAATGTCCGTTACAGCCAAACTATTAGAGGCACAGTGCTCATTTTGTATAGGCAGCGTTATACAGAGGCCCAAAGCATTAATATAGTCACTTATTAAGCGTTGGACTGCCCCATGTGGTTGAACACCTAATATTCCAAAAATGTCCGTTACAGCCAAACTATTAGAGGCACAAAGTTCATACTGTATATGCAGCGTTATACAGAGTCCCAAAGCAATAAGATAATCACATATTAAGCGTTGGACTGCCCCATGTGGTTGAACACCTAATATTCCAAAACTGTCCGTTTCAGCCAAACTATTAGACGCACAAAGTTCATATCGAATATGCAGCGTTTTACAGAGGCCCAAAGCATTAAATAATCACATATTAAGCGTTAGACTGCAGCATGTGGTTGAACACCTAATATTCCAAATATGTCAGTAACAGCCAAGCTATAAGAATCACAGAGTTCATACTGTATATGCAGCGTTATACAGAGTCCCTAAGCATTAATATAATCACATATTAAGCGTTAGACTGCAGCATGTGGTTGAACACCTCTTATTCCAAAAGTGTCCGTTACAGCCAAACTATTAGAGGCACAAAGTTCATATCGAATATGCAGCGTTTTACAGAGGCCCAAAGCATTAATATAGTCACTTATTAAGCGTTGGACTGCCCCATGTGGTTGAACACCTAATATTCCAAAAATGTCCGTTACAGCTAAACTATTAAAAGCACAAAGTTCATATAGAATATGCAGCGTTTTACAGAGAACCAAAACATTAATATAGTCACTTATTAAGCATTGGACTGCTCCATGTGGTTAAACAACTAATATTCTAAATGTGTCCGTTACATCCAAACTATTAGAGGCACAAAGTTCATGTCGAAAATGCAACGTTTTACAGAGGCACAAAGCATTAATATAGTCACTTATTAAGCATTGGACTGCTCCATGTGGTTAAACAACTAATATTTTAAATGTGTCCGTTACATCCAAACTATTAGAGGCACAAAGTTCATGTCGAAAATGCAACGTTTTACAGAGGCACAAAGCATTAATATAGTCACTTATTAAGCGTTGGACTGCTCCATGTGGTTAAACACCTAATATTCCAAATGTGTCCGTTGCAGCCAAACTATTAGAGGCACAAAATTCATATCGAATATGCAGCGTTTTACAGAGGCCCAAAGCATTAATATAGTCACTTATTAAGCGTTGGACTGCCCCATGTGGTTGAACATCTAATATTCCAAAAATGTCCGTTACAGCTAAACTATTAGAGGCACAAAGTTCATAT
The DNA here is from genome assembly GCA_963930825.1 of Silvanus unidentatus. Taxonomy (NCBI): domain Eukaryota; kingdom Metazoa; phylum Arthropoda; class Insecta; order Coleoptera; family Silvanidae; genus Silvanus; species Silvanus unidentatus. Next base: position 9,850,028 of record OZ005760.1, on the reverse strand, counting down.
CGAATATGCAGCGTTTTACAGAGGCCCAAAACATTAATAAAGTCACTTATTAAGCATTGAACTGCTCCATGTGGTTAAACAACTAATATTCCAAATGTGTCCGTTACAGCCAAACTATTAGAGGCACAAAGTTTATATCGAATATGCAACGTTTTACAGAGGCACAAAGCATTAATGTAGTCACTTATTAAGCGTTGGACTGCTCCATGTGGTTAAACAACTAATATTCCAAACGTGTCCGTTACAGCCAAACTATTAGAGGCACAAAGTTCATATTGAATATGCAGCGTTATACAGAGGCCCAAAGCATTAATATAGTCACTTATTAAGCGCTGGACTGCCCCATGTGGTTGAACACCTAATATTCCAAAAATGTCCGTTACAGCCAAACTATTAGAGGCACAAAGTTCATATCGAATATGCAGCGTTTTACAGAGGCCCAAAGCATTAATATAGTCACTTATTAAGCGTTGGACTGCCCCATGTGGTTGAACACCTAATATTCCAAAAATGTCCGTTACAGCCAAACTATTAGAGGCACAGTGCTCATTTTGTACATGCAGCGTTACACAGAGTCCCAAAGCATTACTATAACCACATATAAAGCGATCGACAACCCCATGTTGTTGAACACCTAATATTCCAAAAATGTCAGTTACAGCCTAACTATAAAAGGCACAGAGTTCATACTGTATATGCAGCGTTATACAGAGTCTTAAAGCATTAATATGTCACTTATTAAGCGTTGGGCTGCCCCATGTGGTTAAACACCTAATATTCCAAAAGTGTCCGTTACAGCCAAACTATTAGAGGCACAAAGTTCATATCGAATATGCAGCGTTTTACAGAGGCCCAAAGCATTAATATAGTCACTTATTAAGCGTTGGACTGCCCCATGTGGTTGAACACCTAATATTCCAAAAGTGTCCGTTACAGCCAAACTATTAGAGGCACAAAGTTCATATCGAATATGCAGCGTTTTACAGAGGCCCAAAGCATTAATATAGTCACTTATTAAGCGTTGGACTTCCCCATGTGGTTGAACACCTAATATTCCAAAAATGTCCGTTACAGCCAAACTATTAGAGACACAGAGTTCATACTGTATATGCAGCGTTATACAGAGCCCCTAAGCATTAATATAATCACATATTAAGCGTTGGACTGCAGCATGTGGTTGAACACCTCTTATTCCAAAAGTGTCCGTTACAGCCATACTATTAGAGGCACAAAGTTCATATCGTATATGCAGCGTTATACAGAGGCCCAAAGCATTAATATAGTCACTTATTAAGCGTTGGACTGCCCCATATGGTTGAACACCTAATATTCCAAAAATGTCAGTTACAGCCAAACTATCAGAGGCACAAAGTTCATATCGAATATGCAACGTTTTACAGAGGCCCAAAGCATTAATATAGTCACTTATTAAGCGTTGGACTGCCCCATGTGGTTGAACACCTAATATTCCAAAAATGTCCGTTACAGCCAAACTATTAGAGGCACAAAGTTCATATTGTATATGCAGCGTTATACAGAGGCCCAAAGCATTACTATAACCACATATTAAGCGATCGACCACCCCATGTTGTTGAACACCTAATATTCGAAAAATGTCAGTTACAGCCTAACTATAAAAGGCACAGAGTTCATACTGTATAGCAGCGTTATACAGAGTCCCAAAGCAATAATATAATCACATATTAAGCGTTGGACTGCCCCATGTGGTTGAACACCTAATATTCCAAAAATGTCCGTTACAGCCAAACTATTAGAGGCACAGAGTTCATATCGTATATGCAGCGTTATACAGAGGCCCAAAGCAATAATATAGTCACTTATTAAGCGTTGGACAGCCCCATGTGGTTGAACACCTAATATTCCAAAAGTGTCCGTTACAGCCAAACTATTAGAGGCACAGTGCTCATTTTGTATATGCAGCGTTATACAGAGTCCCAAAGCATTACTATAACCACATATAAAGCGATCGACAACCCCATGTTGTTGAACCCCTAATATTGCAAAAATGTCAGTTACAGCCTAACTTTAAAAGCCACAGAGTTCATACTGTATATGCAGCGTTATTCAGAGTCCCAAAGCATTAATATAATCAAATATTAAGCATTGGACTGCAACATGTGTTTGAACACATAATATTCCAAAAGTGTCCGTTACAGCCAAACTATTAGAGGCACAAAGTTCATATCGAATATGCAGCGTTATACAGAGGCCCAAAGCATTAATATAGTCACTTATTAAGCGTTGGACAGCCCCATGTGGTTGAACACCTAATATTCCAAAAATGTCCGTTACAGCCAAACTATTAGAGGCACAGTGCTCATTTTGTACATGCAGCGTTACACAGAGTCCCAAAGCATTACTATAACCACATATAAAGCGATCGACAACCCCATGTTGTTGAACACCTAATATTCCAAAAATGTCAGTTACAGCCTAACTATAAAAGGCACAGAGTTCATACTGTATATGCAGCGTTATACAGAGTCCTAAAGCATTAATATAGTCACTTATTAAGCGTTGGACTGCCCCATGTGGTTAAACACCTAATATTCCAAAAGTGTCCGTTACAGCCAAACTATTAGAGGCACAAAGTTTATATCGAATATGCCACGTTTTACAGAGGCACAAAGCATTAATATAGTCACTTATTAAGCGTTGGACTGCCCCATGTGGTTAAACACCTAATATTCCAAAAGTGTCCGTTACAGCCAAACTATTAGAGGCACAAAGTTCATATCGAATATGCAGCGTTTTACAGAGGCCCAAAGCATTAATATAGTCACTTATTAAGCGTTGGACTGCCCCATGTGGTTGAACACCTAATATTCCAAAAGTGTCCGTTACAGCCAAACTATTAGAGGCACAAAGTTCATATCAAATATGCAGCGTTTTACAGAGGCCCAAAGCATTAATATAGTCACTTATTAAGCGTTGAACTGCAACATGTGGTTGAACATCTAATATTCCAAATATGTCAGTAACAGCCAAACTATAAGAATCACAGAGATCATACTGTATATGCAGCGTTATTCAGAGCCCTAAGCATTAATATAATCACATATTAAGCGTTGGACTGCAGCATGTGGTTGAACACCTCTTATTCCAAAAGTGTCCGTTACAGCCATACTATTAGAGGCACAAAGTTCATATCGTATATGCAGCGTTATACAGAGGCCCAAAGCAATAATATAGTCACTTATTAAGCGTTGGAATGCCCCATATGGTTGAACACCTAATATTCCAAAAATGTCAGTTACAGCCAAACTATCAGAGGCACAAAGTTCATATCGAATATGCAACGTTTTACAGAGGCACAAAGCATTAATATAGTCACTTATTAAGCGTTGGACTGCCCCATGTGGTTGAACACCTAATATTCCATAACCACATATTAAGCGATCGACAACCCCATGTTGTTGAACACCTAATATTCCAAAAATGTCAGTTACAGCCTAACTATAAAAGGCACAGAGTTCATACTGTATATGCAGCGTTATACAGAGTCCCAAAGCATTAATATAATCAAATATTAAGCATTGGACTGCAACATGTGTTTGAACACATAAAATTCCAAAAGTGTCAGTTACAGCCAAACCATAAGAGGCACAGGATTCATACTGTATATGCAGCGTTATACAGAGTCCCAAAGCATTAATTTAACCACATATTAAGCGATCGACAACCCCATGTTGTTGAACACCTAATATTCGAAAAATGTCAGTTACAACCTAACTATAAAAGGCACAGAGTTCATACTGTATAGCAGCGTTATACAGAGTCCCAAAGCAATAATATAATCACATATTAAGCGTTGGACTGCAACATGTCTTTGAACACATAATATTCCAAAAGTATCCGTTACAGCCAAACTATTAGAGACACAGTTTTCATATTGTATATGCAGCGTTATACAGAGTCCCAAAGCATTACTATAATCACATATTAAGCGTTGAGCTGCAACATGTGGTTGAACACCTAATATTCTAAAAGTGTCCGTTACAGCCAAACTATTAGAGGCACAAAGTTTATATCGAATATGCAGCGTTTTACAGAGGCCCAAAGCATTAATATAGTCACTTATTAAGCGTTGGACTGATCCATGTGGTTGAACACCTAATATTCCAAAAATGTCCGTTACAGCCAAACTATTAGAGGCACAAAGTTCATATGGTATATTCAGCGTTATACAGAGGCCCAAAGCATTAATATAGTCACTTATTAAGTGTTGGACTGCCCCATGTGGTTGAACACCTAATATTCCAAAAATGTCCTTTACAGCCAAACTATTAGAGGCACAAAGTTTATATTGTTTATACAGCGTTATCCAGAGGCCAAAAGCATTAATATAATCACATATTAAGCGTTGGACTTCCCCATGTGGTTGAACACCTAATATTCCAAAAATGTCCGTTACAGCCAAACTATTAGAGACACAGAGTTCATATTGTATATGCAGCGTTAAACAGAGTCCCAAAGTATTACTTTAACCACATATTAAACGTTGGACTGCCCCATGTGGTTGAACACCTAATATTCCAAAAGTGTCCGTTACAGCCAAACTATTAGAGGCACAAAGTTCATATCGAATATGCAGCGTTTTACAGAGGCCCAAAGCATTAATATAGTCACTTATTAAGCGTTGGACTGCCCCATGTGGTTGAACACCTAATATTCCAAAAGTGTCCGTTACAGCCAAACTATTAGAGGCACAAAGTTCATATCGAATATGCAACGTTTTACAGAGGCACAAAGCATTAATATAGTCACTTATTAAGCATTGGACTGCCCCATGTGGTTAAACAACTAATATTCTAAATGTGTCCGTTACATCCAAACTATTAGAGGCACAAAGTTCATATCGAATATGCAACGTTTTACAGAAGCACAAAGCATTAATATAGTCACTTATTAAGCGTTGGACTGCTCCATGTGGTTAAACACCTAATATTCCAAATGTGTCCGTTACAGCCAAACTATTAGAGGCACAAAGTTCATATCGAATATGCAGCGTTTTACAGACACCCAAAGCATTAATATAGTCACTTATTAAGCGTTGGACTGCCCCATGTGGTTGAACACCTAATATTCCAAAAATGTCCGTTACAGCTAAACTATTAGAGGCACAAAGTTCATATCGAATATGCAGCGTTTTACAGAGGCCCAAAACATTAATATAGTCACTTATTAAGCATTGGACTGCTCCATGTGGTTAAACAACTAATATTCCAAATGTGTCCGTTACAGCCAAACTATTAGAGGCACCAAGTTCATATCGAATATGCAACGTTTTACAGAGGCACAAAGCATTAATATAGTCACTTATTAAGCGTTGGACTGCTCCATGTGGTTAAACACCTAATATTCCAATGTGTCCGTTACAGCCAAACTATTAGAGGCACAAAGTGCATATCGAATATGCCACGTTTTACAGAGGCCCAAAGCATTAATATAGTCACTTATTAAGCGTAGGACTGCCCCATGTGGTTGAACACCTAATATTCCAAAAATGTCCGTTACAGCCAAACTATTAGAGGCACAAAGTTCATATCGAATATGCAGCGTTATACAGAGTCCCAAAGCAATAATATAATCACATATTAAGCGTTGGACTGCAACATGTCTTTGAACACATAATATTCCAAAAGTATCCGTTACAGCCAAACTATTAGAGACACAGTTTTCATATTGTATATGCAGCGTTATACAGAGTCCCAAAGCATTACTATAATCACATATTAAGCGTTGAGCTGCAACATGTGGTTGAACACCTAATATTCTAAAAGTGTCCGTTACAGCCAAACTATTAGAGGCACAAAGTTTATATCGAACATGCAGCGTTTTACAGAGGCCCAAAGCATTAATATAGTCACTTATTAAGCGTTGGACTGATCCATGTGGTTGAACACCTAATATTCCAAAAATGTCCGTTACAGCCAAACTATTAGAGGCACAAAGTTCATATGGTATATTCAGCGTTATACAGAGGCCCAAAGCATTAATATAGTCACTTATTAAGTGTTGGACTGCCCCATGTGGTTGAACACCTAATATTCCAAAAATGTCCTTTACAGCCAAACTATTAGAGGCACAAAGTTTATATTGTTTATACAGCGTTATCCAGAGGCCAAAAGCATTAATATAATCACATATTAAGCGTTGGACTTCCCCATGTGGTTGAACACCTAATATTCCAAAAATGTCCGTTACAGCCAAACTATTAGAGACACAGAGTTCATATTGTATATGCAGCGTTAAACAGAGTCCCAAAGTATTACTTTAACCACATATTAAACGTTGGACTGCCCCATGTGGTTGAACACCTAATATTCCAAAAGTGTCCGTTACAGCCAAACTATTAGAGGCACAAAGTTCATATCGAATATGCAGCGTTTTACAGAGGCCCAAAGCATTAATATAGTCACTTATTAAGCGTTGGACTGCCCCATGTGGTTGAACACCTAATATTCCAAAAGTGTCCGTTACAGCCAAACTATTAGAGGCACAAAGTTCATATCGAATATGCAACGTTTTACAGAGGCACAAAGCATTAATATAGTCACTTATTAAGCATTGGACTGCTCCATGTGGTTAAACAACTAATATTCTAAATGTGTCCGTTACATCCAAACTATTAGAGGCACAAAGTTCATATCGAATATGCAACGTTTTACAGAAGCACAAAGCATTAATATAGTCACTTATTAAGCGTTGGACTGCTCCATGTGGTTAAACACCTAATATTCCAAATGTGTCCGTTACAGCCAAACTATTAGAGGCACAAAGTTCATATCGAATATGCAGCGTTTTACAGAGGCCCAAAGCATTAATATAGTCACTTATTAAGCGTTGGACTGCCCCATGTATTTGAACACCTAATATTCCAAAAATGTCCGTTACAGCTAAACTAATAGAGGCACAAAGTTCATATCGAATATGCAGCGTTTTACAGAGGCCCAAAACATTAATATAGTCACTTATTAAGCATTGGACTGCTCCATGTGGTTAAACAACTAATATTCCAAATGTGTCCGTTACAGCCAAACTATTAGAGGCACCAAGTTCATATCGAATATGCAACGTTTTACAGAGGCACAAAGCATTAATATAGTCACTTATTAAGCGTTGGACTGCTCCATGTGGTTAAACACCTAATATTCCAATGTGTCCGTTACAGCCAAACTATTAGAGGCACAAAGTGCATATCGAATATGCCACGTTTTACAGAGGCCCAAAGCATTAATATAGTCACTTATTAAGCGTAGGACTGCCCCATGTGGTTGAACACCTAATATTCCAAAAATGTCCGTTACAGCCAAACTATTAGAGGCACAAAGTTCATATCCAGCCAATGAATCTAATTTATTGCCCAGTGAAAAAACCAATTACATATTTGAAAACTGCAACAAAAACTATATTAAAATTGCACAATATAAACTGTTTCCCTCAATTAGGAAAATTGTTAAAAGCTTAGATTTTTAGAAATGAGCGTTTTAGAGGTTTCTAAAAACTGATGTGCCGGTGTCCAGCCAATGAATCTAATTTATTGCCCAGTGAAAAAACCAATTACATATTTGAAAACTGCAACAAAAACTATATTAAAATTGCACAATATAAAATCTGTCCGTCAATTAGGAAAATTGTTATAAGCTTAGATTGTTAGAAATGAGCGTTTTAGAGGTTTCAAAAAACTGTTATGCCGATGTCCAACCAACGGATCTAATTTATTGCCCAGTGGAAAAACTAATTACTTAATTGAAATCTGCAGTTGAAACTGTATTAAAATTGCACAATATAAGCTGTGTCCGTCAATTACGAAAATTGTTATAGGCTTAGATTGTTAGAAATGAGCGTTTTAGAGGTTTCTAAAAACTGATGTGCCGATGTCCAGCCAACGGATCTAATTTATTGCCCAGTGGAAAAACCAATTGCATATTTGAAAACTGCAACAAAAACTATATTAAAATTGCACAATATGAACTGTTTCCTTCAATTAGGAAAATTGTTATAGGCTTAGATTGTTAGAAATGAGCGGTTTTAGAGGTTTCTAAAAACTGATGTGCCGATGTCCAGCCAACGGATCTAATTTATTGCCCAGTGGAAAAACTAATTACTTAATTGAAATCTGCCGTTGAAACTGTATTAAAATTGCACAATATAAACTGTGTCTGTTAATTAGGAAAATTGTTATAGGCTTAGATTGTTAGAAATGAGCGTTTTAGAGGTTTCTAAAAACTGATGTGCCGGTGTCCAGCCAATGAATCTAATTTATTGCCCAGTGAAAAAACCAATTACATATTTGAAAACTGCAACAAAAACTATATTAAAATTGCACAATATAAACTGTTTCCCTCAATTAGGAAAATTGTTATAAACTTATATTGTTAAAAATGAGCGTTTTAGAGGTTTCTAAAAACTGATGTGCCGATGTCCAGCCAACGGATCAAATTTATTGCCCAGTTGAAAAACCAATTACATATTTGAAAACTGCAACAAAAACTATATTAAAATCGCACAATATAAGATCTGTCCGTCAATTAGGAAAATTGTTATAAGCTTAGATTTTTAGAAATGAGCGTTTTAGAGGCTTCTAAAAACTGATGTGACGGTGTCCAGCCAATGAATCTAATTTATTGCCCAGTGAAAAAACCAATTACATATTTGAAAACTGCAACAAAAACTATATTAAAATTGCACAATATAAACTGTTTCCCTCAATTAGGAAAATTGTTAAAAGCTTAGATTTTTAGAAATGAGCGTTTTAGAGGTTTCTAAAAACTGATGTGCCGGTGTCCAGCCAATGAATCTAATTTATTGCCCAGTGAAAAAACCAATTACATATTTGAAAACTGCAACAAAAACTATATTAAAATTGCACAATATGAAATCTGTCCGTCAATTAGGAAAATTGTTATAAGCTTAGATTGTTAGAAATGAGCGTTTTAGAGGTTTCAAAAAACTGATGTGCCGGTGTCCAGCCAATGAATCTAATTTATTCCCCAATGAAAAAACCAATTACATATTTGAAATCTGCAACAAAAACTATATTAAAATTGCACAATATAAACTGTTTCCCTCAATTAGGAAAATTGTTATAAGGTTAGATTTTTAGAAATGAGCGTTTTAGAGGTTTCTAAAAACTGATGTGCCGGTGTCCAGCCAATGAATCTAATTTATTGCCCAGTGAAAAAACCAATTACATATTTGAAAACTGCAACAAAAACTATATTAAAATTGCACAATATAAACTGTTTCCCTCAATTAGGAAAATTGTTAAAATCTTAGATTTTTAGAAATGAGCGTTTTAGAGGTTTCTAAAAACTGATGTGCCGGTGTCCAGCCAATGAATCTAATTTATTGCCCAGTGAAAAAACCAATTACATATTTGAAAACTGCAACAAAAACTATATTAAAATTGCACAATATAAAATCTGTCCGTCAATTAGGAAAATTGTTATAAGCTTAGATTGTTAGAAATGAGCGTTTTAGAGGTTTTAAAAAACTGTTATGCCGATGTCCAACCAACGGATCTAATTTATTGCCCAGTGGAAAAACTAATTACTTAATTGAAATCTGCAGTTGAAACTGTATTAAAATTGCACAATATAAACTGTGTCCGTTAATTAGGAAAATTGTTATAGGCTTAGATTGTTAGAAATGAGCGTTTTAGAGGTTTCAAAAAACTGATATTCCGATGTCCAGCCAACGGATCTAATTTATTGCTTAGTGGAAAAACCAATTACATATTTGAAAACTGCAAAAAAAACTATATTAAAATTGCACAATATAAACTGTGTCCGTTAATTAGGAAAATTGTTATAAGCTTAGATTTTTAGAAATGAGCGTTTTAGAGGTTTCTAAAAACTGATGTGCCGGTGTCCAGCCAATGAATCTAATTTATTGCCCAGTGAAAAAACCAATTACATATTTGAAAACTGCAACAAAAACTATATTAAAATTGCACAATATAAAATCTGTCCGTCAATTAGGAAAATTGTTATAGGCTCAGATTGTTAGAAATGAGCGTTTAAGAAGTTTCTAAAAACTGATGTGCCGATGTCCAGCCAACGGATCTAATTTATTGCCCAGTGGAAAAACCAATTGCATATTTGAAAACTGCAACAAAAACTATATTAAAACTGCACATTATAAGCTGTGTCCGTCAATTACGAAAATTGTTATAGGCTCAGATTGTTAGAAATGAGCGTTTAAGAAGTTTCTAAAAACTGATGTGCCGATGTCCAGCCAACGGATCTAATTTATTGCCCAGTGGAAAAACCAATTGCATATTTGAAAACTGCAACAAAAACTTTATTAAAATTGCACAATATGAACTGTTTCCTTCAATTAGGAAAATTGTTATAAGCTTAGATTGTTAGAAATGAGCGGTTTTAGAGGTTTCTAAAAACTGATGTGCCGATGTCCAGCCAACGGATCTAATTTATTGCCCAGTGGAAAAACTAATTACTTAATTGAAATCTGCCGTTGAAACTGTATTAAAATTGCACAATATAAACTGTGTCCGTTAATTAGGAAAATTGTTATAGGCTTAGATTGTTAGAAATGAGCGTTTTAGAGGTTTCTAAAAACTGATGTGCCGGTGTCCAGCCAATGAATCTAATTTATTCCCCAGTTGAAAAACCAATAACATATTTGAAAACTGCAACAAAAACTATATTAAAATTGCACAATATAAAATCTGTCCCTCAATTTGGAAAATTGTTATAAGCTTAGATTGTTAGAAATGCGCGTTTTAGAGGTTTCAAAAAACTGATGTGCCGGTGTCCAGCCAACGGATCTAATTTATTGCCCAGTGGAAAAACCAATTACATATTTGGAAACTGCAACAAAAACTATATTAAAATCGCACAATATAAAATCTGTTCGTCAATTAGGAAAATTGTTATAAGCTTAGATTTTTAGAAATGAGCGTTTTAGAGGTTTCTAAAAACTGATGTGCCGGTGTCCAGCCAACGGATGTAATTTATTGTCCAGTGGAAAAACCAATTACTTAATTGAAATCTGCCGTTGAAACTGTATTAAAATTGCACAATATAAACTGTGTCCGTTAATTAGGAAAATTGTTATAGGCTTAGATTGTTAGAAATGAGCGTTTTAGAGGTTTCTAAAAACTGATGTGCCGGTGTCCAGCCAATGAATCTAATTTATTCCCCAGTTGAAAAACCAATAACATATTTGAAAACTGCAACAAAAACTATATTAAAATTGCACAATATAAAATCTGTCCCTCAATTTGGAAAATTGTTATAAGCTTAGATTGTTAGAAATGCGCGTTTTAGAGGTTTCAAAAAACTGATGTGCCGGTGTCCAGCCAACGGATCTAATTTATTGCCCAGTGGAAAAACCAATTACATATTTGGAAACTGCAACAAAAACTATATTAAAATCGCACAATATAAAATCTGTTCGTCAATTAGGAAAATTGTTATAAGCTTAGATTTTTAGAAATGAGCGTTTTAGAGGTTTCTAAAAACTGATGTGCCGGTGTCCAGCCAACGGATGTAATTTATTGTCCAGTGGAAAAACCAATTACATATTTGAAAACTGCAACAAAAACTATATTAAAATTGCACAATATAAACTGTTTCCCTCAATTAGGAAATTTGTTATAAGCTTAGATTGTTAGAAATGAGCGGTTTTAGAGGTTTCAAAAAACTGATATTCCGATGTCCAGCCAATGAATCTAATTTATTGCCATGTGAAAAAACCAATTACATATTTGAAAACTGCAACAAAAACTATATTAAAATTGCACAATATAAAATCTGTTCCTCAATTAGGAAAATTGTTATAAGCTTAGATTGTCAGAAATGAGCGTTTTAGAGGTTTCAAAAAACTTATGTGCCGGTGTCCAGCCAACGGATCTAATTTATTGCCCAGTGAAAAAACCAATTACATATTTGAAAACTGCAACAAAAACTATATTAAAATCGCACAATATAAGATCTGTCCGTCAATTAGGAAAATTGTTATAAGCTTAGATTTTTAGAAATGAGCGTTTTAGAGGCTTCTAAAAACTGATGTGACGGTGTCCAGCCAATGAATCTAATTTATTGCCCAGTGAAAAAACCAATTACATATTTGAAAACTGCAACAAAAACTATATTAAAATTGCACAATATAAACTGTTTCCCTCAATTAGGAAAATTGTTAAAAGCTTAGATTTTTAGAAATGAGCGTTTTAGAGGTTTCTAAAAACTGATGTGCCGGTGTCCAGCCAATGAATCTAATTTATTGCCCAGTGAAAAAACCAATTACATATTTGAAAACTGCAACAAAAACTATATTAAAATTGCACAATATAAAATCTGTCCGTCAATTAGGAAAATTGTTATAAGCTTAGATTGTTAGAAATGAGCGTTTTAGAGGTTTCAAAAAACTGATGTGCCGGTGTCCAGCCAATGAATCTAATTTATTCCCCAATGAAAAAACCAATTACATATTTGAAATCTGCAACAAAAACTATATTAAAATTGCACAATATAAACTGTTTCCCTCAATTAGGAAAATTGTTATAAGGTTAGATTTTTAGAAATGAGCGTTTTAGAGGTTTCTAAAAACTGATGTGCCGGTGTCCAGCCAATGAATCTAATTTATTGCCCAGTGAAAAAACCAATTACATATTTGAAAACTGCAACAAAAACTATATTAAAATTGCACAATATAAACTGTTTCCCTCAATTAGGAAAATTGTTAAAATCTTAGATTTTTAGAAATGAGCGTTTTAGAGGTTTCTAAAAACTGATGTGCCGGTGTCCAGCCAATGAATCTAATTTATTGCCCAGTGAAAAAACCAATTACATATTTGAAAACTGCAACAAAAACTATATTAAAATTGCACAATATAAAATCTGTCCGTCAATTAGGAAAATTGTTATAAGCTTAGATTGTTAGAAATGAGCGTTTTAGAGGTTTTAAAAAACTGTTATGCCGATGTCCAACCAACGGATCTAATTTATTGCCCAGTGGAAAAACTAATTACTTAATTGAAATCTGCAGTTGAAACTGTATTAAAATTGCACAATATAAACTGTGTCCGTTAATTAGGAAAATTGTTATAGGCTTAGATTGTTAGAAATGAGCGTTTTAGAGGTTTCAAAAAACTGATATTCCGATGTCCAGCCAACGGATCTAATTTATTGCTTAGTGGAAAAACCAATTACATATTTGAAAACTGCAAAAAAAACTATATTAAAATTGCACAATATAAACTGTGTCCGTTAATTAGGAAAATTGTTATAAGCTTAGATTTTTAGAAATGAGCGTTTTAGAGGTTTCTAAAAACTGATGTGCCGGTGTCCAGCCAATGAATCTAATTTATTGCCCAGTGAAAAAACCAATTACATATTTGAAAACTGCAACAAAAACTATATTAAAATTGCACAATATAAAATCTGTCCGTCAATTAGGAAAATTGTTATAGGCTCAGATTGTTAGAAATGAGCGTTTAAGAAGTTTCTAAAAACTGATGTGCCGATGTCCAGCCAACGGATCTAATTTATTGCCCAGTGGAAAAACCAATTGCATATTTGAAAACTGCAACAAAAACTATATTAAAACTGCACATTATAAGCTGTGTCCGTCAATTACGAAAATTGTTATAGGCTCAGATTGTTAGAAATGAGCGTTTAAGAAGTTTCTAAAAACTGATGTGCCGATGTCCAGCCAACGGATCTAATTTATTGCCCAGTGGAAAAACCAATTGCATATTTGAAAACTGCAACAAAAACTTTATTAAAATTGCACAATATGAACTGTTTCCTTCAATTAGGAAAATTGTTATAAGCTTAGATTGTTAAAAATGAGCGGTTTTAGAGGTTTCTAAAAACTGATGTGCCGATGTCCAGCCAACGGATCTAATTTATTGCCCAGTGGAAAAACTAATTACTTAATTGAAATCTGCCGTTGAAACTGTATTAAAATTGCACAATATAAACTGTGTCCGTTAATTAGGAAAATTGTTATAGGCTTAGATTGTTAGAAATGAGCGTTTTAGAGGTTTCTAAAAACTGATGTGCCGGTGTCCAGCCAATGAATCTAATTTATTCCCCAGTTGAAAAACCAATAACATATTTGAAAACTGCAACAAAAACTATATTAAAATTGCACAATATAAAATCTGTCCCTCAATTTGGAAAATTGTTATAAGCTTAGATTGTTAGAAATGCGCGTTTTAGAGGTTTCAAAAAACTGATGTGCCGGTGTCCAGCCAACGGATCTAATTTATTGCCCAGTGGAAAAACCAATTACATATTTGGAAACTGCAACAAAAACTATATTAAAATCGCACAATATAAAATCTGTTCGTCAATTAGGAAAATTGTTATAAGCTTAGATTTTTAGAAATGAGCGTTTTAGAGGTTTCTAAAAACTGATGTGCCGGTGTCCAGCCAACGGATGTAATTTATTGTCCAGTGGAAAAACCAATTACATATTTGAAAACTGCAACAAAAACTATATTAAAATTGCACAATATAAACTGTTTCCCTCAATTAGGAAATTTGTTATAAGCTTAGATTGTTAGAAATGAGCGGTTTTAGAGGTTTCAAAAAACTGATATTCCGATGTCCAGCCAATGAATCTAATTTATTGCCATGTGAAAAAACCAATTACATATTTGAAAACTGCAACAAAAACTATATTAAAATTGCACAATATAAAATCTGTTCCTCAATTAGGAAAATTGTTATAAGCTTAGATTGTCAGAAATGAGCGTTTTAGAGGTTTCAAAAAACTTATGTGCCGGTGTCCAGCCAACGGATCTAATTTATTGCCCAGTGAAAAAACCAATTACATATTTGAAAACTGCAACAAAAACTATATTAAAATTGCACAATATAAAATCTGTCCGTCAATTAGGAAAATTGTTATAAGCTTAGATTGTTAGAAATGAGCGTTTTAGAGGTTTCTAAAAACTGATGTGCCTATGTCCAGCCAACGGATCTAATTTCTTGCCCAGTGGAAAAACTAATTACTTAATTGAAATCTGCAGTTGAAACTGTATTAAAATTGCACAATATAAACTGTGTCCGTTAATTAGGAAAATTGTTATAGGCTTAGATTGTTAGAAATGAGCGTTTTAGAGGTTTCAAAAAACTGATATTCCGATGTCCAGCCAATGAATCTAATTTATTGCCATGTGAAAAAACCAATTACATATTTGAAAACTGCAACAAAAACTATATTAAAATTGCACAATATGAAATCTGTCCGTCAATTAGGAAAATTGTTATAAGCTTAGATTGTTAGAAATGAGCGTTTTAGAGGTTTCAAAAAACTGATGTGCCGGTGTCCAGCCAATGAATCTAATTTATTCCCCAATGAAAAAACCAATTACATATTTGAAATCTGCAACAAAAACTATATTAAAATTGCACAATATAAACTGTTTCCCTCAATTAGGAAAATTGTTATAAGGTTAGATTTTTAGAAATGAGCGTTTTAGAGGTTTCTAAAAACTGATGTGCCGGTGTCCAGCCAATGAATCTAATTTATTGCCCAGTGAAAAAACCAATTACATATTTGAAAACTGCAACAAAAACTATATTAAAATTGCACAATATAAACTGTTTCCCTCAATTAGGAAAATTGTTAAAATCTTAGATTTTTAGAAATGAGCGTTTTAGAGGTTTCTAAAAACTGATGTGCCGGTGTCCAGCCAATGAATCTAATTTATTGCCCAGTGAAAAAACCAATTACATATTTGAAAACTGCAACAAAAACTATATTAAAATTGCACAATATAAAATCTGTCCGTCAATTAGGAAAATTGTTATAAGCTTAGATTGTTAGAAATGAGCGTTTTAGAGGTTTTAAAAAACTGTTATGCCGATGTCCAACCAACGGATCTAATTTATTGCCCAGTGGAAAAACTAATTACTTAATTGAAATCTGCAGTTGAAACTGTATTAAAATTGCACAATATAAACTGTGTCCGTTAATTAGGAAAATTGTTATAGGCTTAGATTGTTAGAAATGAGCGTTTTAGAGGTTTCAAAAAACTGATATTCCGATGTCCAGCCAACGGATCTAATTTATTGCTTAGTGGAAAAACCAATTACATATTTGAAAACTGCAAAAAAAACTATATTAAAATTGCACAATATAAACTGTGTCCGTTAATTAGGAAAATTGTTATAAGCTTAGATTTTTAGAAATGAGCGTTTTAGAGGTTTCTAAAA
Source organism: Silvanus unidentatus (assembly GCA_963930825.1). Classification (NCBI taxonomy): domain Eukaryota; kingdom Metazoa; phylum Arthropoda; class Insecta; order Coleoptera; family Silvanidae; genus Silvanus; species Silvanus unidentatus. The sequence goes on along the minus strand of OZ005760.1, from coordinate 9,833,808 downwards.
ACTGATGTGCCGGTGTCCAGCCAATGAATCTAATTTATTGCCCAGTGAAAAAACCAATTACATATTTGAAAACTGCAACAAAAACTATATTAAAATTGCACAATATAAAATCTGTCCGTCAATTAGGAAAATTGTTATAGGCTCAGATTGTTAGAAATGAGCGTTTAAGAAGTTTCTAAAAACTGATGTGCCGATGTCCAGCCAACGGATCTAATTTATTGCCCAGTGGAAAAACCAATTGCATATTTGAAAACTGCAACAAAAACTATATTAAAACTGCACATTATAAGCTGTGTCCGTCAATTACGAAAATTGTTATAGGCTCAGATTGTTAGAAATGAGCGTTTAAGAAGTTTCTAAAAACTGATGTGCCGATGTCCAGCCAACGGATCTAATTTATTGCCCAGTGGAAAAACCAATTGCATATTTGAAAACTGCAACAAAAACTTTATTAAAATTGCACAATATGAACTGTTTCCTTCAATTAGGAAAATTGTTATAAGCTTAGATTGTTAGAAATGAGCGGTTTTAGAGGTTTCTAAAAACTGATGTGCCGATGTCCAGCCAACGGATCTAATTTATTGCCCAGTGGAAAAACTAATTACTTAATTGAAATCTGCCGTTGAAACTGTATTAAAATTGCACAATATAAACTGTGTCCGTTAATTAGGAAAATTGTTATAGGCTTAGATTGTTAGAAATGAGCGTTTTAGAGGTTTCTAAAAACTGATGTGCCGGTGTCCAGCCAATGAATCTAATTTATTCCCCAGTTGAAAAACCAATAACATATTTGAAAACTGCAACAAAAACTATATTAAAATTGCACAATATAAAATCTGTCCCTCAATTTGGAAAATTGTTATAAGCTTAGATTGTTAGAAATGCGCGTTTTAGAGGTTTCAAAAAACTGATGTGCCGGTGTCCAGCCAACGGATCTAATTTATTGCCCAGTGGAAAAACCAATTACATATTTGGAAACTGCAACAAAAACTATATTAAAATCGCACAATATAAAATCTGTTCGTCAATTAGGAAAATTGTTATAAGCTTAGATTTTTAGAAATGAGCGTTTTAGAGGTTTCTAAAAACTGATGTGCCGGTGTCCAGCCAACGGATGTAATTTATTGTCCAGTGGAAAAACCAATTACATATTTGAAAACTGCAACAAAAACTATATTAAAATTGCACAATATAAACTGTTTCCCTCAATTAGGAAATTTGTTATAAGCTTAGATTGTTAGAAATGAGCGGTTTTAGAGGTTTCAAAAAACTGATATTCCGATGTCCAGCCAATGAATCTAATTTATTGCCATGTGAAAAAACCAATTACATATTTGAAAACTGCAACAAAAACTATATTAAAATTGCACAATATAAAATCTGTTCCTCAATTAGGAAAATTGTTATAAGCTTAGATTGTCAGAAATGAGCGTTTTAGAGGTTTCAAAAAACTTATGTGCCGGTGTCCAGCCAACGGATCTAATTTATTGCCCAGTGAAAAAACCAATTACATATTTGAAAACTGCAACAAAAACTATATTAAAATTGCACAATATAAAATCTGTCCGTCAATTAGGAAAATTGTTATAAGCTTAGATTGTTAGAAATGAGCGTTTTAGAGGTTTCTAAAAACTGATGTGCCTATGTCCAGCCAACGGATCTAATTTCTTGCCCAGTGGAAAAACTAATTACTTAATTGAAATCTGCAGTTGAAACTGTATTAAAATTGCACAATATAAACTGTGTCCGTTAATTAGGAAAATTGTTATAGGCTTAGATTGTTAGAAATGAGCGTTTTAGAGGTTTCAAAAAACTGATATTCCGATGTCCAGCCAACGGATCTAATTTCTTGCCCAGTGGAAAAACTAATTACTTAATTGAAATCTGCAGTTGAAACTGTATTAAAATTGCACAATATGAAATCTGTCCGTCAATTAGGAAAATTGTTATAAGCTTAGATTGTTAGAAATGAGCGTTTTAGAGGTTTCAAAAAACTGATGTGCCGGTGTCCAGCCAATGAATCTAATTTATTGCCCAATGAAAAAACCAATTACATATTTGAAATCTGCAACAAAAACTATATTAAAATTGCACAATATAAACTGTTTCCCTCAATTAGGAAAATTGTTATAAGCTTAGATTTTTAGAAATGAGCGTTTTAGAGGTTTCTAAAAACTGATGTGCCGGTGTCCAGCCAATGAATCTAATTTATTGCCCAGTGAAAAAACCAATTACATATTTGAAAACTGCAACAAAAACTATATTAAAATTGCACAATATAAACTGTTTCCCTCAATTAGGAAAATTGGTAAAAGCTTAGATTTTTAGAAATGAGCGTTTTAGAGGTTTCTAAAAACTGATGTGCCGGTGTCCAGCCAATGAATCTAATTTATTGCCCAGTGAAAAAACCAATTACATATTTGAAAACTGCAACAAAAACTATATTAAAATTGCACAATATAAAATCTGTCCGTCAATTAGGAAAATTGTTATAAGCTTAGATTGTTAAAAATGAGCGTTTTAGAGGTTTCAAAAAACTGTTATGCCGATGTCCAACCAACGGATCTAATTTATTGCCCAGTGGAAAAACTAATTACTTAATTGAAATCTGCAGTTGAAACTGTATTAAAATTGCACAATATAAACTGTGTCCGTTAATTAGGAAAATTGTTATAGGCTTAGATTGTTAGAAATGAGCGTTTTAGAGGTTTCAAAAAACTGATATTCCGATGTCCAGCCAACGGATCTAATTTATTGCTTAGTGGAAAAACCAATTACATATTTGAAAACTGCAAAAGAAACTATATTAAAATTGCACAATATAAAATCTGTCCGTCAATTAGGAAAATTGTTATAAGCTTAGATTGTTAGAAATGAGCGTTTTAGAGGTTTCTAAAAACTGATGTGCCGATGTCCAGCCAACGGATCTAATTTATTGCCCAGTGGAAAAACCAATAACATATTTGAAAACTGCAACAAAAACTATATTAAAATTGCACAATATAAGATCTGTCCGTCAATTAGGAAAATTGTTATAAGCTTAGATTTTTAGAAATGAGGGTTTTAGAGGTTTCTAAAAACTGATGTGCCGGTGTCCAGCCAACGGATGTAATTTATTGTCCAGTGGAAAAACCAATTACATATTTGAAAACTGCAACAAAAACTATATTAAAATTGCACAATATAAACTGTTTCCCTCAATTAGGAAAATTGTTATAAGCTTAGATTTTTAGAAATGAGCGTTTTAGAGGCTTCTAAAAACTGATATGCCGGTGTCCAGCCAATGAATCTAATTTATTGCCCAGTGAAAAAACCAATTACATATTTGAAAACTGCAACAAAAACTATATTAAAATTGCACAGTATAAACTGTTTCCCTCAATTAGGAAAATTGTTAAAAGCTTAGATTTTTAGAAATGAGCGTTTTAGAGGTTTCTAAAAACTGATGTGCCGGTGTCCAGCCAATGAAACTAATTTATTGCCTAGTGAAAAAACCAATTACATATTTGAAAACTGCAACAAAAACTATATTAAAATTGCACAATATGAAATCTGTCCGTCAATTAGGAAAATTGTTATAAGCTTAGATTGTTAGAAATGAGCGTTTTAGAGGTTTCAAAAAACTGATGTGCCGGTGTCCAGCCAATGAATCTAATTTATTGCCCAGTGAAAAAACCAATTACATATTTGAAATCTGCAACAAAAACTATATTAAAATTGCACAATATAAACTGTTTCCCTCAATTAGGAAAATTGTTATAAGCTTAGATTTTTAGAAATGAGCGTTTTAGAGGCTTCTAAAAACTGATGTGCCGGTGTCCAGCCAATGAATCTAATTTATTGCCCAGTGAAAAAACCAATTACATATTTGAAAACTGCAACAAAAACTGTATTAAAATTGCACAATATAAACTGTTTCCCTCAATTAGGAAAATTGTTAAAAGCTTAGATTTTTAGAAATGAGCGTTTTAGAGGTTTCTAAAAACTGATGTGCCGGTGTCCAGCCAATGAATCTAATTTATTGCCCAGTGAAAAAACCAATTACATATTTGAAAACTGCAACAAAAACTATATTAAAATTGCACAATATAAAATCTGTCCGTCAATTAGGAAAATTGTTATAAGCTTAGATTGTTAGAAATGAGCGTTTTAGAGGTTTCTAAAAACTGATGTGCCGATGTCCAGCCAACGGATCTAATTTATTGCTTAGTGGAAAAACCAATTACATATTTGAAAACTGCAAAAAAAACTATATTAAAATTGCACAATATAAACTGTGTCCGTTAATTAGGAAAATTGTTATAAGCTTAGATTTTTAGAAATGAGCGTTTTAGAGGTTTCTAAAAACTGATGTGCCGGTGTCCAGCCAATGAATCTAATTTATTGCCCAGTGAAAAATCCAATTACATATTTGAAAACTGCAACAAAAACTATATTAAAATTGCACAATATAAAATCTGTCCGTCAATTAGGAAAATTGTTATAAGCTTAGATTGTTAGAAATGAGCGTTTTAGAGGTTTCTAAAAACTGATGTGCCGATGTCCAGCCAACGGATCTAATTTATTGCCCAGTGGAAAAACTAATTACTTAATTGAAATCTGCAGTTGAAACTGTATTAAAATTGCACAATATAAACTGTGTCCGTTAATTAGGAAAATTGTTATAGGCTTAGATTGTTAGAAATGAGCGTTTTAGAGGTTTCTAAAAACTGATGTGCCGATGTCCAGCCAACGGATCTAATTTATTGCCCAGTTGAAAAACCAATTACATATTTGAAAACTGCAAAAAAATTATATTAAAACTGCACATTATAAGCTGTGTCCGCTAATTAGGAAAATTGTTATAGGCTTAGATTGTTAGAAATGAGCGTTTTAGAGGTTTCTAAAAACTGATGTGCCGATGTCCAGAGAACGGATCTAATTTATTGCCCAGTGGAAAAACTAATTACATATTTAAAAACTGCAACAAAAACTATATTAAAACTGCACATTATAAGCTGTGTCCGTCAATTACGAAAATTGTTATAGGCTTAGATTGTTAGAAATGAGCGTTTTAGAGGTTTCTAAAAACTGATGTGCCGATGTCCAGCCAACGGATCTAATTTATTGCCAAGTGGAAAAACCAATTGCATATTTGAAAACTGCAACAAAAACTATATTAAAATTGCACAATATGAACTGTTTCCTTCAATTAGGAAAATTGTTATAAGCTTAGATTGTTAGAAATGAGCGTTTTAGAGGTTTCTAAAAACTGATGTGCCGGTGTCCAGCCAATGAATCTAATTTATTGCCCAGTGAAAAAACCAATAACATATTTGAAAACTGCAACAAAAACTATATTAAAATTGCACAATATAAAATCTGTCCCTCAATTTGGAAAATTGTTATAAGCTTAGATTGTTTGAAATGAGCGTTTTAGAGGTTTCAAAAAACTGATGTGCCGGTGTCCAGCCAATGAAACTAATTTATTGCCCAGTGAAAAAACCAATAACATATTTGAAAACTGCAACAAAAACTATATTAAAATTGCACAATATAAAATCTGTCCCTCAATTTGGAAAATTGTTATAAGCTTAGATTGTTTGAAATGAGCGTTTTAGAGGTTTCAAAAAACTTATATTCCGATGTCCAGCCAACGGATCTAATTTATTGCTTAGTGGAAAAACCAATTACATATTTGAAAACTGCAAAAAAAACTTTATTAAAATTGCACAATATAAACTGTTTCCCTCAATTAGGAAAATTGTTATAAGCTTAGATTTTTAGAAATGAGCGTTTTAGAGGTTTCTAAAAACTGATGTGCCGGTGTCCAGCCAATGAATCTAATTTATTGCCCAGTGAAAAAACCAATTACATATTTGAAAACTGCAACAAAAACTATATTAAAATTGCACAATATAAAATCTGTCCGTCAATTAGGAAAATTGTTATAAGCTTAGATTGTTAGAAATGAGCGTTTTAGAGGTTTCTAAAAACTGATGTGCCGATGTCCAGCCAACGGATCTAATTTATTGCCCAGTGGAAAAACTAATTACTTAATTGAAATCTGCAGTTGAAACTGTATTAAAATTGCACAATATAAACTGTGTCCGTTAATTAGGAAAATTGTTATAGGCTTAGATTGTTAGAAATGAGCGTTTTAGAGGTTTCTAAAAACTGATGTGCCGATGTCCAGCCAACGGATCTAATTTATTGCCCAGTTGAAAAACCAATTACATATTTGAAAACTGCAAAAAAACTATATTAAAATTGCACAATATAAAATCTGTCCGTCAATTAGGAAAATTGTTATAAGCTTAGATTTTTAGAAATGAGCGTTTTAGAGGTTTCTAAAAACTGATGTGCCGGTGTCCAGCCAATGAATCTAATTTATTGCCCAGTGAAAAAACCAATTACATATTTGAAAACTGCAACAAAAACTATATTAAAATTGCACATTATAAAATCTGTCCGTCAATTAGGAAAATTGTTATAAGCTTAGATTGTTAGAAATGAGCGTTTTAGAGGTTTCTAAAAACTGATGTGCCGATGTCCAGCCAACGGATCTAATTTATTGCCCAGTGGAAAAACTAATTACTTAATTGAAATCTGCAGTTGAAACTGTATTAAAATTGCACAATATAAACTGTGTCCGTTAATTAGGAAAATTGTTATAGGCTTAGATTGTTAGAAATGAGCGTTTTAGAGGTTTCAAAAAACTGATGTGCCGGTGTCCAGTCAACGGATCTAATTTATTGCCCAGTGGAAAAACCAATTGCATATTTGAAAACTGCAACAAAAACTATATTAAAATTTACAATATAAATTGTGTCCGTCAATTAAGAAAATTGTTATAAGCTTAGATTGTTAGAAATGAGCGTTTTAGAGGTTTCTTAAAACTGATGTGCCGATGTCCAGCCAACGGATCTAATTTATTGCCCAGTGGAAAAACCAATTGCATATTTGAAAACTGCAACAAAAACTATATTAAAATTGCACAATATGAACTGTTTCCTTCAATTAGGAAAATTGTTATAAGCTTAGATTGTTAGAAATGAGCGTTTTAGAGGTTTCTAAAAACTGATGTGCCGGTGTCCAGCCAATGAATCTAATTTATTGTCCAGTGAAAAAACCAATTACATATTTGAAAACTGCAACAAAAACTATATTAAAATTGCACAATATAAACTGTTTCCCTCAATTAGGAAAATTGTTATAAGCTTAGATTGTTAGAAATGAGCGGTTTTAGAGGTTTCAAAAAACTGATATTCCGATGTCCAGCCGATGAATCTAATTTATTGCCCAGTAAAAAAACCAATTACATATTTGAAAACTGCAACAAAAACTATATTAAAATTGCACAATATAAACTGTTTCCCTCAATTAGGAAATTTGTTATAAGCATAGATTGTTAGAAATGAGCGTTTTAGAGGTTTCAAAAAACTGTTATGCCGATGTCCAACCAACGGATCTAATTTATTGCCCAGTGGAAAAACTAATTACTTAATTGAAATCTGCAGTTAAAACTGTATAAAAATTGCACAATATAAACTGTGTCCGTTAATTAGGAAAATTGTTATAGGCTTAGATTGTTAGAAATGAGCGTTTTAGAGGTTTAAAAAATCTGATGTGCCGGTGTCCAGCCAAAGGATCTAATTTATTGCCCAGTGGAAAAACTAATTACATATTTAAAAACTGCAACAAAAACTATATTAAAACTGCACATTATAAGCTGTGTCCGTCAATTACGAAAATTGTTATAGGCTTAGATTGTTAGAAATGAGCGTTTTAGAGGTTTCTAAAAACTGATGTGCCGATGTCCAGCCAACGGATCTAATTTATTGCCCAGTGGAAAAACCAATTGCATATTTGAAAACTGCAACAAAAACTATATTAAAATTGCACAATATGAACTGTTTCCTTCAATTAGGAAAATTGTTATAAGCTTAGATTGTTAGAAATGAGCGTTTTAGAGGTTTCTAAAAACTGATGTGCCGGTGTCCAGCCAATGAATCTAATTTATTGCCCAGTGAAAAAACCAATAACATATTTGAAAACTGCAACAAAAACTATATTAAAATTGCACAATATAAACTGTTTCCCTCAATTAGGAAAATTGTTATAAGCTTATATTTTTAAAAATGAGCGTTTTAGAGGTTTCTAAAAACTGATGGGCCGATGCCCAGCCAACGGATCAAATTTATTGCCCAGTTGAAAAACCAATTACATATTTGAAAACTGCAACAAAAACTATATTAAAATCGCACAATATAAGATCTGTCCGTCAATTAGGAAAATTGTTATAAGCTTAGATTTTTAGAAATGAGCGTTTTAGAGGTTTCTAAAAACTGATGTGCCGGTGTCCAGCCAACGGATGTAATTTATTGTCCAGTGGAAAAACCAATTACATATTTGAAAACTGCAACAAAAACTATATTAAAATTGCACAATATAAACTGTTTCCCTCAATTAGGAAAATTGTTATAAGCTTAGATTTTTAGAAATGAGCGTTTTAGAGGTTTCAAAAAACTGATGTGCCGGTGTCCAGCCAATGAATCTAATTTATTGCCCAGTGAAAAAACCAATTACATATTTGAAAACTGCAACAAAAACTATATTAAAATTGCACAATATAAACTGTTTCCCTCAATTAGGAAAATTGTTAAAAGCTTAGATTTTTAGAAATGAACGTTTTAGAGGTTTCTAAAAACTGATGTGCCGGTGTCCAGCCAATGAATCTAATTTATTGCCCAGTGAAAAAACCAATTACATATTTGAAAACTGCAACAAAAACTATATTAAAATTGCACAATATGACATCTGTCCGTCAATTAGGAAAATTGTTATAAGCTTAGATTGTTAGAAATGAGCGTTTTAGAGGTTTCTAAAAACTGATGTGCCGGTGTCCAGCCAATGAATCTAATTTATTGTCCAGTGAAAAAACCAATTACATATTTGAAAACTGCAACAAAAACTATATTAAAGTTGCACAATATAAACTGTTTCCCTCAATTAGGAAAATTGTTATAAGCTTAGATTGTTAGAAATGAGCGGTTTTAGAGGTTTCAAAAAACTGATATTCCGATGTCCAGCCGATGAATCTAATTTATTGCCCAGTAAAAAAACCAATTACATATTTGAAAACTGCAACAAAAACTATATTAAAATTGCACAATATAAACTGTTTCCCTCAATTAGGAAATTTGTTATAAGCATAGATTGTTAGAAATGAGCGTTTTAGAGGTTTCAAAAAACTGTTATGCCGATGTCCAACCAACGGATCTAATTTATTGCCCAGTGGAAAAACTAATTACTTAATTGAAATCTGCAGTTAAAACTGTATAAAAATTGCACAATATAAACTGTGTCCGTTAATTAGGAAAATTGTTATAGGCTTAGATTGTTAGAAATGAGCGTTTTAGAGGTTTAAAAAATCTGATGTGCCGGTGTCCAGCCAAAGGATCTAATTTATTGCCCAGTGGAAAAACTAATTACATATTTAAAAACTGCAACAAAAACTATATTAAAACTGCACATTATAAGCTGTGTCCGTCAATTACGAAAATTGTTATAGGCTTAGATTGTTAGAAATGAGCGTTTTAGAGGTTTCTAAAAACTGATGTGCCGATGTCCAGCCAACGGATCTAATTTATTGCCCAGTGGAAAAACCAATTGCATATTTGAAAACTGCAACAAAAACTATATTAAAATTGCACAATATGAACTGTTTCCTTCAATTAGGAAAATTGTTATAAGCTTAGATTGTTAGAAATGAGCGTTTTAGAGGTTTCTAAAAACTGATGTGCCGGTGTCCAGCCAATGAATCTAATTTATTGCCCAGTGAAAAAACCAATAACATATTTGAAAACTGCAACAAAAACTATATTAAAATTGCACAATATTAAATCTGTCCCTCAATTTGGAAAATTGTTATAAGATTAGATTGTTTGAAATGAGCGTTTTAGAGGTTTCAAAAAACTGATGTGCCGGTGTCCAGCCAACGGATCTAATTTATTGCCCAGTGGAAAAACCAATTACATATTTGGAAACTGCAACAAAAACTATATTAAAATTGCACAATATAAACTGTTTCCCTCAATTAGGAAAATTGTTATAAGCTTATATTTTTAAAAATGAGCGTTTTAGAGGTTTCTAAAAACTGATGTGCCGATGCCCAGCCAACGGATCAAATTTATTGCCCAGTTGAAAAACCAATTACATATTTGAAAACTGCAACAAAAACTATATTAAAATCGCACAATATAAGATCTGTCCGTCAATTAGGAAAATTGTTATAAGCTTAGATTTTTAGAAATGAGCGTTTTAGAGGTTTCTAAAAACTGATGTGCCGGTGTCCAGCCAACGGATGTAATTTATTGTCCAGTGGAAAAACCAATTACATATTTGAAAACTGCAACAAAAACTATATTAAAATTGCACAATATAAACTGTTTCCCTCAATTAGGAAAATTGTTATAAGTTTAGATTTTTAGAAATGAGCGTTTTAGAGGTTTCAAAAAACTGATGTGCCGGTGTCCAGCCAATGAATCTAATTTATTGCCCAGTGAAAAAACCAATTACATATTTGAAAACTGCAACAAAAACTATATTAAAATTGCACAATATAAACTGTTTCCCTCAATTAGGAAAATTGTTATAAGCTTAGATTGTTAGAAATGAGCGGTTTTAGAGGTTTCAAAAAACTGATATTCCGATGTCCAGCCGATGAATCTAATTTATTGCCCAGTAAAAAAACCAATTACATATTTGAAAACTGCAACAAAAACTATATTAAAATTGCACAATATAAACTGTTTCCCTCAATTAGGAAATTTGTTATAAGCATAGATTGTTAGAAATGAGCGTTTTAGAGGTTTCAAAAAACTGTTATGCCGATGTCCAACCAACGGATCTAATTTATTGCCCAGTGGAAAAACTAATTACTTAATTGAAATCTGCAGTTAAAACTGTATAAAAATTGCACAATATAAACTGTGTCCGTTAATTAGGAAAATTGTTATAGGCTTAGATTGTTAGAAATGAGCGTTTTAGAGGTTTAAAAAATCTGATGTGCCGGTGTCCAGCCAAAGGATCTAATTTATTGCCCAGTGGAAAAACTAATTACATATTTAAAAACTGCAACAAAAACTATATTAAAACTGCACATTATAAGCTGTGTCCGTCAATTACGAAAATTGTTATAGGCTTAGATTGTTAGAAATGAGCGTTTTAGAGGTTTCTAAAAACTGATGTGCCGATGTCCAGCCAACGGATCTAATTTATTGCCCAGTGGAAAAACCAATTGCATATTTGAAAACTGCAACAAAAACTATATTAAAATTGCACAATATGAACTGTTTCCTTCAATTAGGAAAATTGTTATAAGCTTAGATTGTTAGAAATGAGCGTTTTAGAGGTTTCTAAAAACTGATGTGCCGGTGTCCAGCCAATGAATCTAATTTATTGCCCAGTGAAAAAACCAATAACATATTTGAAAACTGCAACAAAAACTATATTAAAATTGCACAATATTAAATCTGTCCCTCAATTTGGAAAATTGTTATAAGCTTAGATTGTTTGAAATGAGCGTTTTAGAGGTTTCAAAAAACTGATGTGCCGGTGTCCAGCCAACGGATCTAATTTATTGCCCAGTGGAAAAACCAATTACATATTTGGAAACTGCAACAAAAACTATATTAAAATTGCACAATATAAACTGTTTCCCTCAATTAGGAAAATTGTTATAAGCTTATATTTTTAAAAATGAGCGTTTTAGAGGTTTCTAAAAACTGATGTGCCGATGCCCAGCCAACGGATCAAATTTATTGCCCAGTTGAAAAACCAATTACATATTTGAAAACTGCAACAAAAACTATATTAAAATCGCACAATATAAGATCTGTCCGTCAATTAGGAAAATTGTTATAAGCTTAGATTTTTAGAAATGAGCGTTTTAGAGGTTTCTAAAAACTGATGTGCCGGTGTCCAGCCAACGGATGTAATTTATTGTCCAGTGGAAAAACCAATTACATATTTGAAAACTGCAACAAAAACTATATTAAAATTGCACAATATAAACTGTTTCCCTCAATTAGGAAAATTGTTATAAGCTTAGATTTTTAGAAATGAGCGTTTTAGAGGTTTCAAAAAACTGATGTGCCGGTGTCCAGCCAATGAATCTAATTTATTGCCCAGTGAAAAAACCAATTACATATTTGAAAACTGCAACAAAAACTATATTAAAATTGCACAATATAAACTGTTTCCCTCAATTAGGAAAATTGTTAAAAGCTTAGATTTTTAGAAATGAGCGTTTTAGAGGTTTCTAAAAACTGATGTGCCGGTGTCCAGCCAATGAATCTAATTTATTGCCCAGTGAAAAAACCAATTACATATTTGAAAACTGCAACAAAAACTATATTAAAATTGCACAATATGACATCTGTCCGTCAATTAGGAAAATTGTTATAAGCTTAGATTGTTAGAAATGAGCGTTTTAGAGGTTTCAAAAAACTGTTATGCCGATGTCCAACCAACGGATCTAATTTATTGCCCAGTGGAAAAACTAATTACTTAATTGAAATCTGCAGTTGAAACTGTATTAAAATTGCACAATATAAACTGTGTCCGTTAATTAGGAAAATTGTTATAGGCTTAGATTGTTAGAAATGAGCGCTTTAGAGGTTTCAAAAAACTGATATTCCGATGTCCAGCCAACGGATCTAATTTATTGCTTAGTGGAAAAACCAATTACATATTTGAAAACTGCAAAAAAAACTATATTAAAATTGCACAATATAAACTGTGTCCGTTAATTAGGAAAATTGTTATAAGCTTAGATTTTTAGAAATGAGCGTTTTAGAGGTTTCTAAAAACTGATGTGCCGGTGTCCAGCCAATGAATCTAATTTATTGCCCAGTGAAAAAACCAATTACATATTTGAAAACTGCAACAAAAACTATATTAAAATTGCACAATATAAAATCTGTCCGTCAATTAGGAAAATTGTTATAAGCTTAGATTGTTAGAAATGAGCGTTTTAGAGGTTTCTAAAAACTGATGTGCCGATGTCCAGCCAACGGATCTAATTTATTGCCCAGTGGAAAAACTAATTACTTAATTGAAATCTGCAGTTGAAACTGTATTAAAATTGCACAATATAAACTGTGTCCGATAATTAGGAAAATTGTTATAGGCTTAGATTGTTAGAAATGAGCGTTTTAGAGGTTTCTAAAAACTGATGTGCCGATGTCCAGCCAACGGATCTAATTTATTGCCCAGTTGAAAAACCAATTACATATTTGAAAACTGCAAAAAAATTATATTAAAACTGCACATTATAAGCTGTGTCCGCTAATTAGGAAAATTGTTATAGGCTTAGATTGTTAGAAATGAGCGTTTTAGAGGTTTCTAAAAACTGATGTGCCGATGTCCAGCCAACGGATCTAATTTATTGCCCAGTGGAAAAACTAATTACATATTTAAAAACTGCAACAAAAACTATATTAAAACTGCACATTATAAGCTGTGTCCGTCAATTACGAAAATTGTTATAGGCTTAGATTGTTAGAAATGAGCGTTTTAGAGGTTTCTAAAAACTGATGTGCCGATGTCCAGCCAACGGATCTAATTTATTGCCCAGTGGAAAAACCAATTGCATATTTGAAAACTGCAACAAAAACTATATTAAAATTGCACAATATGAACTGTTTCCTTCAATTAGGAAAATTGTTATAAGCTTAGATTGTTAGAAATGAGCGTTTTAGAGGTTTCTAAAAACTGATGTGCCGGTGTCCAGCCAATGAATCTAATTTATTGCCCAGTGAAAAAACCAATAACATATTTGAAAACTGCAACAAAAACTATATTAAAATTGCACAATATAAAATCTGTCCCTCAATTTGGAAAATTGTTATAAGCTTAGATTGTTTGAAATGAGCGTTTTAGAGGTTTCAAAAAACTGATGTGCCGGTGTCCAGCCAATGAATCTAATTTATTGCCCAGTGAAAAAACCAATAACATATTTGAAAACTGCAACAAAAACTATATTAAAATTGCACAATATAAAATCTGTCCCTCAATTTGGAAAATTGTTATAAGCTTAGATTGTTTGAAATGAGCGTTTTAGAGGTTTCAAAAAACTGATATTCCGATGTCCAGCCAACGGATCTAATTTATTGCTTAGTGGAAAAACCAATTACATATTTGAAAACTGCAAAAAAAACTTTATTAAAATTGCACAATATAAACTGTTTCCCTCAATTAGGAAAATTGTTATAAGCTTAGATTTTTAGAAATGAGCGTTTTAGAGGTTTCTAAAAACTGATGTGCCGGTGTCCAGCCAATGAATCTAATTTATTGCCCAGTGAAAAAACCAATTACATATTTGAAAACTGCAACAAAAACTATATTAAAATTGCACAATATAAAATCTGTCCGTCAATTAGGAAAATTGTTATAAGCTTAGATTGTTAGAAATGAGCGTTTTAGAGGTTTCTAAAAACTGATGTGCCGATGTCCAGCCAACGGATCTAATTTATTGCCCAGTGGAAAAACTAATTACTTAATTGAAATCTGCAGTTGAAACTGTATTAAAATTGCACAATATAAACTGTGTCCGTTAATTAGGAAAATTGTTATAGGCTTAGATTGTTAGAAATGAGCGTTTTAGAGGTTTCTAAAAACTGATGTGCCGATGTCCAGCCAACGGATCTAATTTATTGCCCAGTTGAAAAACCAATTACATATTTGAAAACTGCAAAAAAACTATATTAAAATTGCACAATATAAAATCTGTCCGTCAATTAGGAAAATTGTTATAAGCTTAGATTGTTAGAAATGAGCGTTTTAGAGGTTTCTAAAAACTGATGTGCCGATGTCCAGCCAACGGATCTAATTTATTGCCCAGTGGAAAAACTAATTACTTAATTGAAATCTGCAGTTGAAACTGTATTAAAATTGCACAATATAAACTGTGTCCGTTAATTAGGAAAATTGTTATAGGCTTAGATTGTTAGAAATGAGCGTTTTAGAGGTTTCAAAAAACTGATGTGCCGGTGTCCAGTCAACGGATCTAATTTATTGCCCAGTGGAAAAACCAATTGCATATTTGAAAACTGCAACAAAAACTATATTAAAATTTACAATATAAATTGTGTCCGTCAATTAAGAAAATTGTTATAAGCTTAGATTGTTAGAAATGAGCGTTTTAGAGGTTTCTAAAAACTGATGTGCCGATGTCCAGCCAACGGATCTAATTTATTGCCCAGTGGAAAAACCAATTGCATATTTGAAAACTGCAACAAAAACTATATTAAAATTGCACAATATGAACTGTTTCCTTCAATTAGGAAAATTGTTATAAGCTTAGATTGTTAGAAATGAGCGTTTTAGAGGTTTCTAAAAACTGATGTGCCGGTGTCCAGCCAATGAATCTAATTTATTGTCCAGTGAAAAAACCAATTACATATTTAAAAACTGCAACAAAAACTATATTAAAATTGCACAATATAAACTGTTTCCCTCAATTAGGAAAATTGTTATAAGCTTAGATTGTTAGAAATGAGCGGTTTTAGAGGTTTCAAAAAACTGATATTCCGATGTCCAGCCGATGAATCTAATTTATTGCCCAGTAAAAAAACCAATTACATATTTGAAAACTGCAACAAAAACTATATTAAAATTGCACAATATAAACTGTTTCCCTCAATTAGGAAATTTGTTATAAGCATAGATTGTTAGAAATGAGCGTTTTAGAGGTTTCAAAAAACTGTTATGCCGATGTCCAACCAACGGATCTAATTTATTGCCCAGTGGAAAAACTAATTACTTAATTGAAATCTGCAGTTAAAACTGTATTAAAATTGCACAATATAAACTGTGTCCGTTAATTAGGAAAATTGTTATAGGCTTAGATTGTTTGAAATGAGCGTTTTAGAGGTTTAAAAAATCTGATGTGCCGGTGTCCAGCCAAAGGATCTAATTTATTGCCCAGTGGAAAAACTAATTACATATTTAAAAACTGCAACAAAAACTATATTAAAACTGCACATTATAAGCTGTGTCCGTCAATTACGAAAATTGTTATAGGCTTAGATTGTTAGAAATGAGCGTTTTAGAGGTTTCTAAAAACTGATGTGCCGATGTCCAGCCAACGGATCTAATTTATTGCCCAGTGGAAAAACCAATTGCATATTTGAAAACTGCAACAAAAACTATATTAAAATTGCACAATATGAACTGTTTCCTTCAATTAGGAAAATTGTTATAAGCTTAGATTGTTAGAAATGAGCGTTTTAGAGGTTTCTAAAAACTGATGTGCCGGTGTCCAGCCAATGAATCTAATTTATTGCCCAGTGAAAAAACCAATAACATATTTGAAAACTGCAACAAAAACTATATTAAAATTGCACAATATAAAATCTGTCCCTCAATTTGGAAAATTGTTATAAGCTTAGATTGTTTGAAATGAGCGTTTTAGAGGTTTCAAAAAACTGATGTGCCGGTGCCCAGCCAACGGATCTAATTTATTGCCCAGTGGAAAAACCAATTACATATTTGGAAACTGCAACAAAAACTATATTAAAATTGCACAATATAAACTGTTTCCCTCAATTAGAAAAATTGTTATAAGCTTATATTTTTAAAAATGAGCGTTTTAGAGGTTTCTAAAAACTAATGTGCCGATGCCCAGCCAACGGATCAAATTTATTGCCCAGTTGAAAAACCAATTACATATTTGAAAACTGCAACAAAAACTATATTTATATCGCACAATATAAGATCTGTCCGTCAATTAGGAAAATTGTTATAAGCTTAGATTTTTAGAAATGAGCGTTTTAGAGGTTTCTAAAAACTGATGTGCCGGTGTCCAGCCAACGGATGTAATTTATTGTCCAGTGGAAAAACCAATTACATATTTGAAAACTGCAACAAAAACTATATTAAAATTGCACAATATAAACTGTTTCCCTCAATTAGGAAAATTGTTATAAGCTTAGATTGTTAGAAATGAGCGTTTTAGAGGTTTCTAAAAACTGATGTGCCGATGTCCAGCCAACGGATCTAATTTATTGCCCAGTGGAAAAACTAATTACTTAATTGAAATCTGCAGTTGAAACTGTATTAAAATTGCACAATATAAACTGTGTCCGTTAATTAGGAAAATTGTTATAGGCTTAGATTTTTAGAAATGAGCGTTTTAGAGGTTTCTAAAAACTGATGTGCCGATGTCCAGCCAACGGATCTAATTTATTGCCCAGTGAAAAAACCAATTACATATTTGAAAACTGCAACAAAAACTATATTAAAATTGCACAATATAAACTGTTTCCCTCAATTAGGAAAATTGTTATAAGCTTAGATTGTTAGAAATGAGCGTTTTAGAGGTTTCTAAAAACTGATGTGCCGATGTCCAGCCAACGGATCTAATTTATTGCCCAGTGGAAAAACTAATTACTTAATTGAAATCTGCAGTTGAAACTGTATTAAAATTGCACAATATAAACTGTGTCCGTTAATTAGGAAAATTGTTATAGGCTTAGATTTTTAGAAATGAGCGTTTTAGAGGTTTCTAAAAACTGATGTGCCGATGTCCAGCCAACGGATCTAATTTATTGCCCAGTGGAAAAACTAATTACTTAATTGAAATCTGCAGTTGAAACTGTATTAAAATTGCACAATATAAACTGTGTCCGTTAATTAGGAAAATTGTTATAGGCTTAGATTTTTAGAAATGAGCGTTTTAGAGGTTTCTAAAAACTGATGTGCCGGTGTCCAGCCAATGAATCTAATTTATTGCCCAGTGAAAAAACCAATTACATATTTGAAAACTGCAACAAAAACTATATTAAAATTGCACAATATAAACTGTTTCCCTCAATTAGGAAAATTGTTAAAATCTTAGATTTTTAGAAATGAGCGTTTTAGAGGTTTCTAAAAACTGATGTGCCGGTGTCCAGCCAATGAATCTAATTTATTGCCCAGTGAAAAAACCAATTACATATTTGAAAACTGCAACAAAAACTATATTAAAATTGCACAATATAAAATCTGTCCGTCAATTAGGAAAATTGTTATAAGCTTAGATTGTTAGAAATGAGCGTTTTAGAGGTTTCAAAAAACTGTTATGCCGATGTCCAACCAACGGATCTAATTTATTGCCCAGTGGAAAAACTAATTACTTAATTGAAATCTGCAGTTGAAACTGTATTAAAATTGCACAATATAAACTGTGTCCGTTAATTAGGAAAATTGTTATAGGCTTAGATTGTTAGAAATGAGCGTTTTAGAGGTTTCAAAAAACTGATATTCCGATGTCCAGCCAACGGATCTAATTTATTGCTTAGTGGAAAAACCAATTACATATTTGAAAACTGCAAAAAAAACTATATTAAAATTGCACAATATAAACTGTGTCCGTTAATTAGGAAAATTGTTATAAGCTTAGATTTTTAGAAATGAGCGTTTTAGAGGTTTCTAAAAACTGATGTGCCGGTGTCCAGCCAATGAATCTAATTTATTGCCCAGTGAAAAAACCAATTACATATTTGAAAACTGCAACAAAAACTATATTAAAATTGCACAATATAAAATCTGTCCGTCAATTAGGAAAATTGTTATAAGCTTAGATTGTTAGAAATGAGCGTTTTAGAGGTTTCTAAAAACTGATGTGCCGATGTCCAGAAAACGGATCTAATTTATTGCCCAGTGGGAAAACTAATTACTTAATTGAAATCTGCAGTTGAAACTGTATTAAAATTGCACAATATAAACTGTGTCCGTTAATTAGGAAAATTGTTATAGGCTTAGATTTTTAGAAATGAGCGTTTTAGAGGTTTCTAAAAACTGATGTGCCGATGTCCAGCCAACGGATCTAATTTATTGCCCAGTTGAAAAACCAATTACATATTTGAAAACTGCAAAAAAATTATATTAAAACTGCACATTATAAGCTGTGTCCGCTAATTAGGAAAATTGTTATAGGCTTAGATTGTTAGAAATGAGCGTTTTAGAGGTTTCTAAAAACTGATGTGCCGATGTCCAGCCAACGGATCTAATTTATTGCCCAGTGGAAAAACTAATTACATATTTAAAAACTGCAACAAAAACTATATTAAAACTGCACATTATAAGCTGTGTCCGTCAATTACGAAAATTGTTATAGGCTCAGATTGTTAGAAATGAGCGTTTAAGAGGTTTCTAAAAACTGATGTGCCGATGTCCAGCCAACGGATCTAATTTATTGCCCAGTGGAAAAACCAATTGCATATTTGAAAACTGCAACAAAAACTTTATTAAAATTGCACAATATGAACTGTTTCCTTCAATTAGGAAAATTGTTATAAGCTTAGATTGTTAGAAATGAGCGGTTTTAGAGGTTTCTAAAAACTGATGTGCCGATGTCCAGCCAACGGATCTAATTTATTGCCCAGTGGAAAAACTAATTACTTAATTGAAATCTGCAGTTGAAACTGTATTAAAATTGCACAATATAAACTGTGTCCGTTAATTAGGAAAATTGTTATAAGCTTAGATTTTTAGAAATGAGCGTTTTAGAGGTTTCTAAAAACTGATGTGCCGGTGTCCAGCCAATGAATCTAATTTATTGCCCAGTTGAAAAACCAATAACATATTTGAAAACTGCAACAAAAACTATATTAAAATTGCACAATATAAAATCTGTCCCTCAATTTGGAAAATTGTTATAAGCTTAGATTGTTAGAAATGCGCGTTTTAGAGGTTTCAAAAAACTGATGTGCCGGTGTCCAGCCAACGGATCTAATTTATTGCCCAGTGGAAAAACCAATTACATATTTGGAAACTGCAACAAAAACTATATTAAAATTGCACAATATAAAATCTGTTCGTCAATTAGGAAAATTGTTATAAGCTTAGATTTTTAGAAATGAGCGTTTTAGAGGTTTCTAAAAACTGATGTGCCGGTGTCCAGCCAACGGATGTAATTTATTGTCCAGTGGAAAAACCAATTACATATTTGAAAACTGCAACAAAAACTATATTAAAATTGCACAATATAAACTGTTTCCCTCAATTAGGAAATTTGTTATAAGCTTAGATTGTTAGAAATGAGCGGTTTTAGAGGTTTCAAAAAACTGATATTCCGATGTCCAGCCAATGAATCTAATTTATTGCCCTGTGAAAAAACCAATTACATATTTGAAAACTGCAACAAAAACTATATTAAAATTGCACAATATAAAATCTGTCCCTCAATTAGGAAAATTGTTATAAGCTTAGATTGTCAGAAATGAGCGTTTTAGAGGTTTCAAAAAACTTATGTGCCGGTGTCCAGCCAACGGATCTAATTTATTGCCCAGTGAAAAAACCAATTACATATTTGAAAACTGCAACAAAAACTATATTAAAATTGCACAATATAAAATCTGTCCGTCAATTAGGAAAATTGTTATAAGCTTAGATTGTTAGAAATGAGCGTTTTAGAGGTTTCTAAAAACTGATGTGCCTATGTCCAGCCAACGGATCTAATTTCTTGCCCAGTGGAAAAACTAATTACTTAATTGAAATCTGCAGTTGAAACTGTATTAAAATTGCACAATATAAACTGTGTCCGTTAATTAGGAAAATTGTTATAGGCTTAGATTGTTAGAAATGAGCGTTTTAGAGGTTTCAAAAAACTGATATTCCGATGTCCAGCCAACGGATCTAATTTCTTGCCCAGTGGAAAAACTAATTACTTAATTGAAATCTGCAGTTGAAACTGTATTAAAATTGCACAATATGAAATCTGTCCGTCAATTAGGAAAATTGTTATAAGCTTAGATTGTTAGAAATGAGCGTTTTAGAGGTTTCAAAAAACTGATGTGCCGGTGTCCAGCCAATGAATCTAATTTATTGCCCAATGAAAAAACCAATTACATATTTGAAATCTGCAACAAAAACTATATTAAAATTGCACAATATAAACTGTTTCCCTCAATTAGGAAAATTGTTATAAGCTTAGATTTTTAGAAATGAGCGTTTTAGAGGTTTCTAAAAACTGATGTGCCGGTGTCCAGCCAATGAATCTAATTTATTGCCCAGTGAAAAAACCAATTACATATTTGAAAACTGCAACAAAAACTATATTAAAATTGCACAATATAAACTGTTTCCCTCAATTAGGAAAATTGTTAAAAGCTTAGATTTTTAGAAATGAGCGTTTTAGAGGTTTCTAAAAACTGATGTGCCGGTGTCCAGCCAATGAATCTAATTTATTGCCCAATGAAAAAACCAATTACATATTTGAAAACTGCAACAAAAACTATATTAAAATTTCACAATATAAAATCTGTCCGTCAATTAGGAAAATTGTTTTAAGCTTAGATTGTTAGAAATGAGCGTTTTAGAGGTTTCAAAAAACTGTTATGCCGATGTCCAACCAACGGATCTAATTTATTGCCCAGTGGAAAAACTAATTACTTAATTGAAATCTGCAGTTGAAACTGTATTAAAATTGCACAATATAAACTGTGTCCGTTAATTAGGAAAATTGTTATAGGCTTAGATTGTTAGAAATGAGCGTTTTAGAGGTTTCAAAAAACTGATATTCCGATGTCCAGCCAACGGATCTAATTTATTGCTTAGTGGAAAAACCAATTACATATTTGAAAACTGCAAAAAAAACTATATTAAAATTGCACAATATAAACTGTGTCCGTTAATTAGGAAAATTGTTATAAGCTTAGATTTTTAGAAATGAGCGTTTTAGAGGTTTCTAAAAACTGATGTGCCGGTGTCCAGCCAATGAATCTAATTTATTGCCCAGTGAAAAAACCAATTACATATTTGAAAACTGCAACAAAAACTATATTAAAATTGCACAATATAAAATCTGTCCGTCAATTAGGAAAATTGTTATATGCTTAGATTGTTAGAAATGAGCGTTTTAGAGGTTTCTAAAAACTGATGTGCCGATGTCCAGCCAACGGATCTAATTTATTGCCCAGTGGAAAAACTAATTACTTAATTGAAATCTGCAGTTGAAACTGTATTAAAATTGCACAATATAAACTGTGTCCGTTAATTAGGAAAATTGTTATAGGCTTAGATTGTTAGAAATGAGCGTTTTAGAGGTTTCTAAAAACTGATGTGCCGATGTCCAGCCAACGGATCTAATTTATTGCCCAGTTGAAAAACCAATTACATATTTGAAAACTGCAAAAAAATTATATTAAAACTGCACATTATAAGCTGTGTCCGCTAATTAGGAAAATTGTTATAGGCTTAGATTGTTAGAAATGAGCGTTTTAGAGGTTTCTAAAAACTGATGTGCCGATGTCCAGCCAACGGACCTAATTTATTGCCCAGTGGAAAAACTAATTACATATTTAAAAACTGCAACAAAAACTATATTAAAACTGCACATTATAAGCTGTGTCCGTCAATTACGAAAATTGTTATAGGCTTAGATTGTTAGAAATGAGCGTTTAAGAGGTTTCTAAAAACTGATGTGCCGATGTCCAGCCAACGGATCTAATTTATTGCCCAGTGGAAAAACCAATTGCATATTTGAAAACTGCAACAAAAACTATATTAAAATTGCACAATATGAACTGTTTCCTTCAATTAGGAAAATTGTTATAAGCTTAGATTGTTAGAAATGAGCGGTTTTAGAGGTTTCTAAAAACTGATGTGCCGATGTCCAGCCAACGGATCTAATTTATTGCCCAGTGGAAAAACTAATTACTTAATTGAAATCTGCAGTCGAAACTGTATTAAAATTGCACAATATAAACTGTGTCCGTTAATTAGGAAAATTGTTATAGGCTTAGATTGTTAGAAATGAGCGTTTTAGAGGTTTCTAAAAACTGATGTGCCGGTGTCCAGCCAATGAATCTAATTTATTGCCCAGTGAAAAAACCAATAACATATTTGAAAACTGCAACAAAAACTATATTAAAATTGCACAATATAAAATCTGTCCCTCAATTTGGAAAATTGTTATAAGCTTAGATTGTTAGAAATGAGCGTTTTAGAGGTTTCAAAAAACTGATGTGCCGGTGTCCAGCCAACGGATCTAATTTATTGCCCAGTGGAAAAACCAATTACATATTTGGAAACTGCAACAAAAACTATATTAAAATCGCACAATATAAAATCTGTTCGTCAATTAGGAAAATTGTTATAAGCTTAGATTTTTAGAAATGAGCGTTTTAGAGGTTTCTAAAAACTGATGTGCCGGTGTCCAGCCAACGGATGTAATTTATTGTCCAGTGGAAAAACCAATTACATATTTGAAAACTGCAACAAAAACTATATTAAAATTGCACAATATAAACTGTTTCCTTCAATTAGGAAAATTGTTATAAGCTTAGATTGTTAGAAATGAGCGGTTTTAGAGGTTTCAAAAAACTGATATTCCGATGTCCAGCCAATGAATCTAATTTATTGCCCTGTGAAAAAACCAATTACATATTTAAAAACTGCAACAAAAACTATATTAAAATTGCACAATATAAAATCTGTCCGTCAATTAGGAAAATTGTTATAAGCTTAGATTGTTAGAAATGAGCGTTTTAGAGGTTTCTAAAAACTGATGTGCCTATGTCCAGCCAACGGATCTAATTTCTTGCCCAGTGGAAAAACTAATTACTTAATTGAAATCTGCAGTTGAAACTGTATTTATATTGCACAATATAATCTGTGTCCGTTAATTAGGAAAATTGTTATAGGCTTAGATTGTTAGAAATGAGCGTTTTAGAGGTTTCTAAAAACTGATGTGCCGATGTCCATCCAACGGATCTAATTTATGGCCCAGTTGAAAAACCAATTACATATTTGAAAACTGCAAAAAAACTATATTAAAATTGCACAATATAAAATCTGTCCGTCAATTAGCAAAATTGTTATATGCTTAGATTTTTAGAAATGAGCGTTTTAGAGGTTTCTAAAAACTGATGTGCCGGTGTCCAGCCAATGAATCTAATTTATTGCCCAGTGAAAAAACCAATTACATATTTGAAAACTGCAACAAAAACTATATTAAAATTGCACAATATAAAATCTGTCCGTCAATTAGGAAAATTGTTATAAGCTTAGATTGTTAGAAATGAGCGTTTTAGAGGTTTCTAAAAACTGATGTGCCGATGTCCAGAAAACGGATCTAATTTATTGCCCAGTGGGAAAACTAATTACTTAATTGAAATCTGCAGTTGAAACTGTATTAAAATTGCACAATATAAACTGTGTCCGTTAATTAGGAAAATTGTTATAGGCTTAGATTTTTAGAAATGAGCGTTTTAGAGGTTTCTAAAAACTGATGTGCCGATGTCCAGCCAACGGATCTAATTTATTGCCCAGTTGAAAAACCAATTACATATTTGAAAACTGCAAAAAAATTATATTAAAACTGCACATTATAAGCTGTGTCCGCTAATTAGGAAAATTGTTATAGGCTTAGATTGTTAGAAATGAGCGTTTTAGAGGTTTCTAAAAACTGATGTGCCGATGTCCAGCCAACGGATCTAATTTATTGCCCAGTGGAAAAACTAATTACATATTTAAAAACTGCAACAAAAACTATATTAAAACTGCACATTATAAGCTGTGTCCGTCAATTACGAAAATTGTTATAGGCTCAGATTGTTAGAAATGAGCGTTTAAGAGGTTTCTAAAAACTGATGTGCCGATGTCCAGCCAACGGATCTAATTTATTGCCCAGTGGAAAAACCAATTGCATATTTGAAAACTGCAACAAAAACTTTATTAAAATTGCACAATATGAACTGTTTCCTTCAATTAGGAAAATTGTTATAAGCTTAGATTGTTAGAAATGAGCGGTTTTAGAGGTTTCTAAAAACTGATGTGCCGATGTCCAGCCAACGGATCTAATTTATTGCCCAGTGGAAAAACTAATTACTTAATTGAAATCTGCAGTTGAAACTGTATTAAAATTGCACAATATAAACTGTGTCCGTTAATTAGGAAAATTGTTATAAGCTTAGATTTTTAGAAATGAGCGTTTTAGAGGTTTCTAAAAACTGATGTGCCGGTGTCCAGCCAATGAATCTAATTTATTGCCCAGTTGAAAAACCAATAACATATTTGAAAACTGCAACAAAAACTATATTAAAATTGCACAATATAAAATCTGTCCCTCAATTTGGAAAATTGTTATAAGCTTAGATTGTTAGAAATGCGCGTTTTAGAGGTTTCAAAAAACTGATGTGCCGGTGTCCAGCCAACGGATCTAATTTATTGCCCAGTGGAAAAACCAATTACATATTTGGAAACTGCAACAAAAACTATATTAAAATTGCACAATATAAAATCTGTTCGTCAATTAGGAAAATTGTTATAAGCTTAGATTTTTAGAAATGAGCGTTTTAGAGGTTTCTAAAAACTGATGTGCCGGTGTCCAGCCAACGGATGTAATTTATTGTCCAGTGGAAAAACCAATTACATATTTGAAAACTGCAACAAAAACTATATTAAAATTGCACAATATAAACTGTTTCCCTCAATTAGGAAATTTGTTATAAGCTTAGATTGTTAGAAATGAGCGGTTTTAGAGGTTTCAAAAAACTGATATTCCGATGTCCAGCCAATGAATCTAATTTATTGCCCTGTGAAAAAACCAATTACATATTTGAAAACTGCAACAAAAACTATATTAAAATTGCACAATATAAAATCTGTCCCTCAATTAGGAAAATTGTTATAAGCTTAGATTGTCAGAAATGAGCGTTTTAGAGGTTTCAAAAAACTTATGTGCCGGTGTCCAGCCAACGGATCTAATTTATTGCCCAGTGAAAAAACCAATTACATATTTGAAAACTGCAACAAAAACTATATTAAAATTGCACAATATAAAATCTGTCCGTCAATTAGGAAAATTGTTATAAGCTTAGATTGTTAGAAATGAGCGTTTTAGAGGTTTCTAAAAACTGATGTGCCTATGTCCAGCCAACGGATCTAATTTCTTGCCCAGTGGAAAAACTAATTACTTAATTGAAATCTGCAGTTGAAACTGTATTAAAATTGCACAATATAAACTGTGTCCGTTAATTAGGAAAATTGTTATAGGCTTAGATTGTTAGAAATGAGCGTTTTAGAGGTTTCAAAAAACTGATATTCCGATGTCCAGCCAACGGATCTAATTTCTTGCCCAGTGGAAAAACTAATTACTTAATTGAAATCTGCAGTTGAAACTGTATTAAAATTGCACAATATGAAATCTGTCCGTCAATTAGGAAAATTGTTATAAGCTTAGATTGTTAGAAATGAGCGTTTTAGAGGTTTCAAAAAACTGATGTGCCGGTGTCCAGCCAATGAATCTAATTTATTGCCCAATGAAAAAACCAATTACATATTTGAAATCTGCAACAAAAACTATATTAAAATTGCACAATATAAACTGTTTCCCTCAATTAGGAAAATTGTTATAAGCTTAGATTTTTAGAAATGAGCGTTTTAGAGGTTTCTAAAAACTGATGTGCCGGTGTCCAGCCAATGAATCTAATTTATTGCCCAGTGAAAAAACCAATTACATATTTGAAAACTGCAACAAAAACTATATTAAAATTGCACAATATAAACTGTTTCCCTCAATTAGGAAAATTGTTAAAAGCTTAGATTTTTAGAAATGAGCGTTTTAGAGGTTTCTAAAAACTGATGTGCCGGTGTCCAGCCAATGAATCTAATTTATTGCCCAATGAAAAAACCAATTACATATTTGAAAACTGCAACAAAAACTATATTAAAATTTCACAATATAAAATCTGTCCGTCAATTAGGAAAATTGTTTTAAGCTTAGATTGTTAGAAATGAGCGTTTTAGAGGTTTCAAAAAACTGTTATGCCGATGTCCAACCAACGGATCTAATTTATTGCCCAGTGGAAAAACTAATTACTTAATTGAAATCTGCAGTTGAAACTGTATTAAAATTGCACAATATAAACTGTGTCCGTTAATTAGGAAAATTGTTATAGGCTTAGATTGTTAGAAATGAGCGTTTTAGAGGTTTCAAAAAACTGATATTCCGATGTCCAGCCAACGGATCTAATTTATTGCTTAGTGGAAAAACCAATTACATATTTGAAAACTGCAAAAAAAACTATATTAAAATTGCACAATATAAACTGTGTCCGTTAATTAGGAAAATTGTTATAAGCTTAGATTTTTAGAAATGAGCGTTTTAGAGGTTTCTAAAAACTGATGTGCCGGTGTCCAGCCAATGAATCTAATTTATTGCCCAGTGAAAAAACCAATTACATATTTGAAAACTGCAACAAAAACTATATTAAAATTGCACAATATAAAATCTGTCCGTCAATTAGGAAAATTGTTATAAGCTTAGATTGTTAGAAATGAGCGTTTTAGAGGTTTCTAAAAACTGATGTGCCGATGTCCAGCCAACGGATCTAATTTATTGCCCAGTGGAAAAACTAATTACTTAATTGAAATCTGCAGTTGAAACTGTATTAAAATTGCACAATATAAACTGTGTCCGTTAATTAGGAAAATTGTTATAGGCTTAGATTGTTAGAAATGAGCGTTTTAGAGGTTTCTAAAAACTGATGTGCCGATGTCCAGCCAACGGATCTAATTTATTGCCCAGTTGAAAAACCAATTACATATTTGAAAACTGCAAAAAAATTATATTAAAACTGCACATTATAAGCTGTGTCCGCTAATTAGGAAAATTGTTATAGGCTTAGATTGTTAGAAATGAGCGTTTTAGAGGTTTCTAAAAACTGATGTGCCGATGTCCAGCCAACGGACCTAATTTATTGCCCAGTGGAAAAACTAATTACATATTTAAAAACTGCAACAAAAACTATATTAAAACTGCACATTATAAGCTGTGTCCGTCAATTACGAAAATTGTTATAGGCTTAGATTGTTAGAAATGAGCGTTTAAGAGGTTTCTAAAAACTGATGTGCCGATGTCCAGCCAACGGATCTAATTTATTGCCCAGTGGAAAAACCAATTGCATATTTGAAAACTGCAACAAAAACTATATTAAAATTGCACAATATGAACTGTTTCCTTCAATTAGGAAAATTGTTATAAGCTTAGATTGTTAGAAATGAGCGGTTTTAGAGGTTTCTAAAAACTGATGTGCCGATGTCCAGCCAACGGATCTAATTTATTGCCCAGTGGAAAAACTAATTACTTAATTGAAATCTGCAGTCGAAACTGTATTAAAATTGCACAATATAAACTGTGTCCGTTAATTAGGAAAATTGTTATAGGCTTAGATTGTTAGAAATGAGCGTTTTAGAGGTTTCTAAAAACTGATGTGCCGGTGTCCAGCCAATGAATCTAATTTATTGCCCAGTGAAAAAACCAATAACATATTTGAAAACTGCAACAAAAACTATATTAAAATTGCACAATATAAAATCTGTCCCTCAATTTGGAAAATTGTTATAAGCTTAGATTGTTAGAAATGAGCGTTTTAGAGGTTTCAAAAAACTGATGTGCCGGTGTCCAGCCAACGGATCTAATTTATTGCCCAGTGGAAAAACCAATTACATATTTGGAAACTGCAACAAAAACTATATTAAAATCGCACAATATAAAATCTGTTCGTCAATTAGGAAAATTGTTATAAGCTTAGATTTTTAGAAATGAGCGTTTTAGAGGTTTCTAAAAACTGATGTGCCGGTGTCCAGCCAACGGATGTAATTTATTGTCCAGTGGAAAAACCAATTACATATTTGAAAACTGCAACAAAAACTATATTAAAATTGCACAATATAAACTGTTTCCTTCAATTAGGAAAATTGTTATAAGCTTAGATTGTTAGAAATGAGCGGTTTTAGAGGTTTCAAAAAACTGATATTCCGATGTCCAGCCAATGAATCTAATTTATTGCCCTGTGAAAAAACCAATTACATATTTAAAAACTGCAACAAAAACTATATTAAAATTGCACAATATAAAATCTGTCCGTCAATTAGGAAAATTGTTATAAGCTTAGATTGTTAGAAATGAGCGTTTTAGAGGTTTCTAAAAACTGATGTGCCTATGTCCAGCCAACGGATCTAATTTCTTGCCCAGTGGAAAAACTAATTACTTAATTGAAATCTGCAGTTGAAACTGTATTTATATTGCACAATATAATCTGTGTCCGTTAATTAGGAAAATTGTTATAGGCTTAGATTGTTAGAAATGAGCGTTTTAGAGGTTTCTAAAAACTGATGTGCCGATGTCCATCCAACGGATCTAATTTATGGCCCAGTTGAAAAACCAATTACATATTTGAAAACTGCAAAAAAACTATATTAAAATTGCACAATATAAAATCTGTCCGTCAATTAGCAAAATTGTTATATGCTTAGATTTTTAGATATAAGCGTTTTAGAGGTTTCAAAAAACTGATGTGCCGGTGTCCAGCCAACGGATGTAATTTATTGTCCAGTGGAAAAACTAATTACTTAATTGAAATCTGCAGTTGAAACTGTATTAAAATTGCACAATTTAAACTGTGTCCGTTAATTAGGAAAATTGTTATAGGCTTAGATTGTTAGAAATGAGCGGTTTTAGAGGTTTCAAAAAACTGATATTCCGATGTCCAGCCAATGAATCTAATTTATTGCCCTGTGAAAAAACCAATTACATATTTGAAAACTGCAACAAAAACTATATTAAAATTGCACAATATAAAATTTGTCCCTCAATTAGGAAAATTGTTATATGCTTAGATTGTCAGAAATGAGCGTTTTAGAGGTTTCAAAAAACTTATGTGCCGGTGTCCAGCCAACGGATCTAATTTATTGCCCAGTGAAAAAACCAATTACATATTTGAAAACTGCAACAAAAACTATATTAAAATTGCACAATATAAACTGTTTCCCTCAATTAGGAAAATTGTTATAAGCTTAGATTGTTAGAAATGAGCGGTTTTAGAGGTTTCAAAAAACTGATATTCCGATGTCCAGCCAATGAATCTAATTTATTGCCCTGTGAAAAAACCAATTACATATTTGAAAACTGCAACAAAAACTATATTAAAATTGCACAATATAAAATCTGTCCGTCAATTAGGAAAATTGTTATAAGCTTAGATTGTTAGAAATGAGCGTTTTAGAGGTTTCTAAAAACTGATGTGCCGATGTCCAGCCAACGGATCTAATTTATTGCCCAGTTGAAAAACCAATTACATATTTGAAAACTGCAAAATAATTATATTAAAACTGCACATTATAAGCTGTGTCCGCTAATTAGGAAAATTGTTATAGGCTTAGATTGTTAGAAATGAGCGTTTTAGAGGTTTCTAAAAACTGATGTGCCGATGTCCAGCCAACGGATCTAATTTATTGCCCAGTGGAAAAACTAATTACATATTTAAAAACTGCAACAAAAACTATATTAAAACTGCACATTATAAGCTGTGTCCGTCAATTACGAAAATTGTTATAGGCTTAGATTGTTAGAAATGAGCGTTTAAGAGGTTTCTAAAAACTGATGTGCCGATGTCCAGCCAACGGATCTAATTTATTGCCCAGTGGAAAAACTAATTACTTAATTGAAATCTGCAGTCGAAACTGTATTAAAATTGCACAATATAAACTGTGTCCGTTAATTAGGAAAATTGTTATAGGCTTAGATTGTTAGAAATGAGCGTTTTAGAGGTTTCTAAAAACTGATGTGCCGGTGTCCAGCCAATGAATCTAATTTATTGCCCAGTGAAAAAACCAATAACATATTTGAAAACTGCAACAAAAACTATATTAAAATTGCACAATATAAAATCTGTCCCTCAATTTGGAAAATTGTTATAAGCTTAGATTGTTAGAAATGAGCGTTTTAGAGGTTTCAAAAAACTGACGTGCCGGTGTCCAGCCAACGGATCTAATTTATTGCCCAGTGGAAAAACCAATTACATATTTGGAAACTGCAACAAAAACTATATTAAAATCGCACAATATAAAATCTGTTCGTCAATTAGGAAAATTGTTATAAGCTTAGATTTTTAGAAATGAGCGTTTTAGAGGTTTCTAAAAACTGATGTGCCTATGTCCAGCCAACGGATCTAATTTCTTGCCCAGTGGAAAAACTAATTTCATATTTGAAAACTGCAACAAAAACTATATTAAAATTGCACAATATAAACTGTTTCCTTCAATTAGGAAAATTGTTATAAGCTTAGATTGTTAGAAATGAGCGTTTTAGAGGTTTCAAAAAACTGATGTGCCGGTGTCCAGCCAACGGATGTAATTTATTGTCCAGTGGAAAAACCAATTTCATATTTGAAAACTGCAACAAAAACTATATTAAAATTGCACAATATAAACTGTTTCCTTCAATTAGGAAAATTGTTATAAGCTTAGATTGTTAGAAATGAGCGGTTTTAGAGGTTTCAAAAAACTGATATTCCGATGTCCAGCCAATGAATCTAATTTATTGCCCTGTGAAAAAACCAATTACATATTTGAAAACTGCAACAAAAACTATATTAAAATTGCACAATATAAAATTTGTCCCTCAATTAGGAAAATTGTTATAAGCTTAGATTGTCAGAAATGAGCGTTTTAGAGGTTTCAAAAAACTTATGTGCCGGTGTCCAGCCAACGGATCTAATTTATTGCCCAGTGAAAAAACCAATTACATATTTGAAAACTGCAACAAAAACTATATTAAAATTGCACAATATAAACTGTTTCCCTCAATTAGGAAAATTGTTATAAGCTTAGATTGTTAGAAATGAGCGGTTTTAGAGGTTTCAAAAAACTGATATTCCGATGTCCAGCCAATGAATCTAATTTATTGCACTGTGAAAAAACCAATTACATATTTGAAAACTGCAACAAAAACTATATTAAAATTGCACAATATAAAATCTGTCCGTCAATTAGGAAAATTGTTATAAGCTTAGATTGTTAGAAATGAGCGTTTTAGAGGTTTCTAAAAACTGATGTGCCTATGTCCAGCCAACGGATCTAATTTCTTGCCCAGTGGAAAAACTAATTACTTAATTGAAATCTGCAGTTGAAACTGTATTTATATTGCACAATATAATCTGTGTCCGTTAATTAGGAAAATTGTTATAGGCTTAGATTGTTAGAAATGAGCGTTTTAGAGGTTTCTAAAAACTGATGTGCCGATGTCCATCCAACGGATCTAATTTATTGCCCAGTTGAAAAACCAATTACATATTTGAAAACTGCAAAAAAACTCTATTAAAATTGCACAATATAAAATCTGTCCGTCAATTAGCAAAATTGTTATATGCTTAGATTTTTAGATATAAGCGTTTTAGAGGTTTCAAAAAACTGATGTGCCGGTGTCCAGCCAACAGATGTAATTTATTGTCCAGTGGAAAAACTAATTACTTAATTGAAATCTGCAGTTGAAACTGTATTAAAATTGCACAATTTAAACTGTGTCCGTTAATTAGGAAAATTGTTATAAGCTTAGATTGTTAGAAATGAGCGATTTAGAGGTTTCTAAAAACTGATGTGCCGATGTCCAGCCAACGGATCTAATTTATTGCCCAGTTGAAAAACCAATTACATATTTGAAAACTGCAACAAAAACTATATTAAAATTTACAATATAAATTGTGTCCGTCAATTAGGAAAATTGTTATAAGCTTAGATTGTTAGAAATGAGCGTTTTAGAGGTTTCTAAAAACTAATGTGCCGATGTCCAGCCAACGGATCTAATTTATTGCCCAGTGGAAAAACTAATTACTTAATTGAAATCTGCAGTTGAAACTGTATTAAAATTGCACAATATAAACTGTGTCCGTTAATTAGGAAAATTGTTATAGGCTTAGATTGTTAGAAATGAGCGTTTTAGAGGTTACTAAAAACTGATGTGCCGGTGTCCAGCCAACGGATCTAATTTATTGCCCAGTGGAAAAACCAATTACATATTTGGAAACTGCAACAAAAACTATATTAAAATTGCACAATATGAACTGTTTCCTTCAATTAGGAAAATTGTTATAAGCTTAGATTGTTAGAAATGAGCGGTTTTAGAGGTTTCTAAAAACTGATGTGCCGATGTCCAGCCAACGGATCTAATTTATTGCCCAGTGGAAAAACTAATTACTTAATTGAAATCTGCAGTTGAAACTGTATTAAAATGGCACAATATAAACTGTGTCCGTTAATTAGGAAAATTGTTATAGGCTTAGATTGTTAGAAATGAGCGTTTTAGAGGTTACTAAAAACTGATGTGCCGGTGTCCAGCCAACGGATCTAATTTATTGCCCAGTGGAAAAACCAATTACATATTTGGAAACTGCAACAAAAACTATATTAAAATTGCACAATATAAACTGTTTCCCTCAATTAGGAAATTTGTTATAAGCATAGATTGTTAGAAATGAGCGTTTTAGAGGTTTCAAAAAACTGATGTGCCGGTGTCCAGCCAACGGATCTAATTTATTGCCCAGTGGAAAAACCAATTACATATTTGAAAACTGCAACAAAAACTATATTAAAATTGCACAATATAAAATCTGTCCGTCAATTAGGAAAATTGTTATAAGCTTAGATTGTTAGAAATGAGCGTTTTAGAGGTTTCTAAAAACTGATGTGCCGATGTCCAGCCAACGGATCTAATTTATTGCCCAGTGGAAAAACTAATTACTTAATTGAAATCTGCAGTTGAAACTGTATTAAAATTGCACAATATAAACTGTGTCCGTTAATTAGGAAAATTGTTATAGGCTTAGATTGTTAGAAATGAGCGTTTTAGAGGTTTCTAAAAACTGATGTGCCGATGTCCAGCCAACGGATCTAATTTATTGCCCAGTTGAAAAACCAATTACATATTTGAAAACTGCAAAAAAATTATATTAAAACTGCACATTATAAGCTGTGTCCGCTAATTAGGAAAATTGTTATAATCTTAGATTGTTAGAAATGAGCGTTTTAGAGGTTTCTAAAAACTGATGTGCCGATGTCCAGCCAACGGATCTAATTTATTGCCCAGTGGAAAAACTAATTACATATTTAAAAACTGCAACAAAAACTATATTAAAACTGCACATTATAAGCTGTGTCCGTCAATTACGAAAATTGTTATAGGCTTAGATTGTTAGAAATGAGCGTTTAAGAGGTTTCTAAAAACTGATGTGCCGGTGTCCAGCCAATGAATCTAATTTATTGCCCAGTGAAAAAACCAATAACATATTTGAAAACTGCAACAAAAACTATATTAAAATTGCACAATATAAAATCTGTCCCTCAATTTGGAAAATTGTTATAAGCTTAGATTGTTTGAAATGAGCGTTTTAGAGGTTTCAAAAAACTGATGTGCCGGTGCCCAGCCAACGGATCTAATTTATTGCCCAGTGGAAAAACCAATTACATATTTGGAAACTGCAACAAAAACTATATTAAAATTGCACAATATAAACTGTTTCCCTCAATTAGGAAAATTGTTATAAGCTTATATTTTTAAAAATGAGCGTTTTAGAGGTTTCTAAAAACTGATGTGCCGATGCCCAGCCAACGGATCAAATTTATTGCCCAGTTGAAAAACCAATTACATATTTGAAATCTGCAACAAAAACTATATTAAAATCGCACAATATAAGATCTGTCCGTCAATTAGGAAAATTGTTATAAGCTTAGATTTTTAGAAATGAGCGTTTTAGAGGTTTCTAAAAACTGATGTGCCGGTGTCCAGCCAATGAATCTAATTTATTGTCCAGTGGAAAAACCAATTACATATTTGAAAACTGCAACAAAAACTATATTAAAATTGCACAATATAAACTGTTTCCCTCAATTAGGAAAATTGTTAAAAGCTTAGATTTTTAGAAATGAGCGTTTTAGAGGTTTCTAAAAACTGATGTGCCGGTGTCCAGCCAATGAATCTAATTTATTGCCCAGTGAAAAAACCAATTACATATTTGAAAACTGCAACAAAAACTGTATTAAAATTGCACAATATGACATCTGTCCGTCAATTAGGAAAATTGTTATAAGCTTAGATTGTTAGAAATGAGCGTTTTAGAGGTTTCAAAAAACTGATGTGCCGGTGTCCAGCCAATGAATCTAATTTATTGCCCAGTGAAAAAACCAATTACATATTTGAAATCTGCAACAAAAACTATATTAAAATTGCACAATATAAACTGTTTCCCTCAATTAGGAAAATTGTGATAAGCTTAGATTTTTAGAAATGAGCGTTTTAGAGGTTTCTAAAAACTGATGTGCCGGTGTCCAGCCAATGAATCTAATTTATTGCCCAGTGAAAAAACCAATTACATATTTGAAAACTGCAACAAAAACTATATTAAAATTGCACAATATAAACTGTTTCCCTCAATTAGGAAAATTGTTATAAGCTTAGATTTTTAGAAATGAGCGTTTTAGAGGTTTCTAAAAACTGATGTGCCGATGTCCAACCATCGGATCTAATTTATTGCCCAGTGGAAAAACTAATTACTTAATTGAAATCTGCAGTTGAAACTGTATTAAAATTGCACAATATAAACTGTGTCCGTTAATTAGGAAAATTGTTATAGGCTTAGATTGTTTGAAATGAGCGTTTTAGAGGTTTCAAAAAACTGATATTCCGATGTCCAGCCAACGGATCTAATTTATTGCTTAGTGGAAAAACCAATTACATATTTGAAAACTGCAAAAAAAACTATATTAAAATTGCACAATATAAACTGTTTCCCTCAATTAGGAAAATTGTTATAAGCTTAGATTTTTAGAAATGAGCGTTTTAGAGGTTTCTAAAAACTGATGTGCCGGTGTCCAGCCAATGAATCTAATTTATTGCCCAGTGAAAAAACCAATTACATATTTGAAAACTGCAACAAAAACTATATTAAAATTGCACAATAAAAAATCTGTCCGTCAATTAGGAAAATTGTTATAAGCTTAGATTGTTAGAAATGAGCGTTTTAGAGGTTTCTAAAAACTGATGTGCCGATGTCCAGCCAACGGATCTAATTTATTGCCCAGTGGAAAAACTAATTACTTAATTGAAATCTGCAGTTGAAACTGTATTAAAATTGCACAATATAAACTGTGTCCGTTAATTAGGAAAATTGTTATAGGCTTAGATTGTTAGAAATGAGCGTTTAAGAGGTTTCTAAAAACTGATGTGCCGATGTCCAGCCAACGGATCTAATTTATTGCCCAGTTGAAAAACCAATTACATATTTGAAAACTGCAAAAAAATTATATTAAAACTGCACATTATAAGCTGTGTCCGTTAATTAGGAAAATTGTTATAGGCTTAGATTGTTAGAAATGAGCGTTTTAGAGGTTTCTAAAAACTGATGTGCCGATGTCCAGCCAACGGATCTAATTTATTGCCCAGTGGAAAAACTAATTACATATTTAAAAACTGCAACAAAAACTATATTAAAACTGCACATTATAAGCTGTGTCCGTCAATTACGAAAATTGTTATAGGCTTAGATTGTTAGAAATGAGCGTTTTAGAGGTTTCTAAAAACTGATGTGCCGATGTCCAGCCAACGGATCTAATTTATTGCCCAGTGGAAAAACCAATTGCATATTTGAAAACTGCAACAAAAACTATATTAAAATTGCACAATATGAACTGTTTCCTTCAATTAGGAAAATTGTTATAAGCTTAGATTGTTAGAAATGAGCCGTTTTAGAGGTTTCTAAAAACTGATGTGCCGATGTCCAGCCAACGGATCTAATCTATTGCCCAGTGGAAAAACTAATTACTTAATTGAAATCTGCAGTTGAAACTGTATTAAAATTGCACAATATAAACTGTGTCCGTTAATTACGAAAATTGTTATAGGCTTAGATTGTTAGAAATGAGCGTTTTAGAGGTTACAAAAAACTGATGTGCCGGTGTCCAGTCAACGGATCTAATTTATTGCCCAGTGGAAAAACCAATTGCATATTTGAAAACTGCAACAAAACCTATATTAAAATTTACAATATAAATTGTGTCCGTCAATTAAGAAAATTGTTATAAGCTTAGATTGTTAGAAATGAGCGTTTTAGAGGTTTCTAAAAACTGATGTGCCGGAGTCCAGCCAATGAATCTAATTTATTGCCCAGTGAAAAAACCAATTACATATTTGAAAACTGCAACAAAAACTATATTAAAATTGCACAATATAAACTGTTTCCCTCAATTAGGAAAATTGTTATAAGCTTAGATTGTTAGAAATGAGCGGTTTTAGAGGTTTCAAAAAACTGATATTTCGATGTCCAGCCGATGAATCTAATTTATTGCCCAGTAAAAAAACCAATTACATATTTGAAAACTGCAACAAAAACTATATTAAAATCGCACAATATAAGATCTGTCCGTCAATTAGGAAAATTGTTATAAGCTTAGATTTTTAGAAATGAGCGTTTTAGAGGTTTCTAAAAACTGATGTGCCGGTGTCCAGCCAACGGATGTAATTTATTGTCCAGTGGAAAAACCAATTACATATTTGAAAACTGCAACAAAAACTATATTAAATTTGCACAATATAAACTGTTTCCCTCAATTAGGAAAATTGTTATAAACTTATATTGTTAAAAATGAGCGTTTTAGAGGTTTCTAAAAACTGATGTGCCGATGTCCAGCCAACGGATCAAATTTATTGCCCAGTTGAAAAACCAATTACATATTTGAAAACTGCAACAAAAACTATATTAAAATCGCACAATATAAGATCTGTCCGTCAATTAGGAAAATTGTTATAAGCTTAGATTTTTAGAAATGAGCGTTTTAGAGGTTTCTAAAAACTGATGTGCCGGTGTCCAGCCAATGAATCTAATTTATTGCCCAGTGAAAAAACCAATTACATATTTGAAAACTGCAACAAAAACTATATTAAAATTGCACAATATAAACTGTTTCCCTCAATTAGGAAAATTGTTAAAAGCTTAGATTTTTAGAAATGAGCGTTTTAGAGGTTTCTAAAAACTGATGTGCCGGTGTCCAGCCAATGAATCTAATTTATTGCCCAGTGAAAAAACCAATTACATATTTGAAAACTGCAACAAAAACTATATTAAAATTGCACAATATGAAATCTGTCCGTCAATTAGGAAAATTGTTATAAGCTTAGATTGTTAGAAATGAGCGTTTTAGAGGTTTCAAAAAACTGATGTGCCGGTGTCCAGCCAATGAATCTAATTTATTGCCCAATGAAAAAACCAATTACATATTTGAAATCTGCAACAAAAACTATATTAAAATTGCACAATATAAACTGTTTCCCTCAATTAGGAAAATTGTTATAAGCTTAGATTTTTAGAAATGAGCGTTTTAGAGGTTTCTAAAAACTGATGTGCCGGTGTCCAGCCAATGAATCTAATTTATTGCCCAGTGAAAAAACCAATTACATATTTGAAAACTGCAACAAAAACTATATTAAAATTGCACAATATAAACTGTTTCCCTCAATTAGGAAAATTGTTATAAGCTTAGATTGTTAGAAATGAGCGTTTTAGAGGTTTCAAAAAACTGTTATGCCGATGTCCAACCAACGGATCTAATTTATTGCCCAGTGGAAAAACTAATTACTTAATTGAAATCTGCAGTTGAAACTGTATTAAAATTGCACAATATAAACTGTGTCCGTTAATTAGGAAAATTGTTATAGGCTTAGATTGTTAGAAATGAGCGTTTTAGAGGTTTCAAAAAACTGATATTCCGATGTCCAGCCAACGGATCTAATTTATTGCTTAGTGGAAAAACCAATTACATATTTGAAAACTGCAAAAAAAACTATATTAAAATTGCACAATATAAACTGTGTCCGTTAATTAGGAAAATTGTTATAAGCTTAGATTTTTAGAAATGAGCGTTTTAGAGGTTTCTAAAAACTGATGTGCCGGTGTCCAGCCAATGAATCTAATTTATTGCCCAGTGAAAAAACCAATTACATATTTGAAAACTGCAACAAAAACTATATTAAAATTGCACAATATAAAATCTGTCCGTCAATTAGGAAAATTGTTATAAGCTTAGATTGTTAGAAATGAGCGTTTTAGAGGTTTCTAAAAACTGATGTGCCGATGTCCAGCCAACGGATCTAATTTATTGCCCAGTGGAAAAACTAATTACTTAATTGAAATCTGCAGTTGAAACTGTATTAAAATTGCACAATATAAACTGTGTCCGTTAATTAGGAAAATTGTTATAGGCTTAGATTGTTAGAAATGAGCGTTTTAGAGGTTTCTAAAAACTGATGTGCCGATGTCCAGCCAACGGATCTAATTTATTGCCCAGTTGAAAAACCAATTACATATTTGAAAACTGCAAAAAAATTATATTAAAACTGCACATTATAAGCTGTGTCCGCTAATTAGGAAAATTGTTATAGGCTTAGATTGTTAGAAATGAGCGTTTTAGAGGTTTCTAAAAACTGATGTGCCGATGTCCAGCCAACGGATCTAATTTATTGCCCAGTGGAAAAACTAATTACATATTTAAAAACTGCAACAAAAACTATATTAAAATTGCACAATATGAACTGTTTCCTTCAATTAGGAAAATTGTTATAAGCTTAGATTGTTAGAAATGAGCCGTTTTAGAGGTTTCTAAAAACTGATGTGCCGATGTCCAGCCAACGGATCTAATCTATTGCCCAGTGGAAAAACTAATTACTTAATTGAAATCTGCAGTTGAAACTGTATTAAAATTGCACAATATAAACTGTGTCCGTTAATTACGAAAATTGTTATAGGCTTAGATTGTTAGAAATGAGCGTTTTAGAGGTTACAAAAAACTGATGTGCCGGTGTCCAGTCAACGGATCTAATTTATTGCCCAGTGGAAAAACCAATTGCATATTTGAAAACTGCAACAAAACCTATATTAAAATTTACAATATAAATTGTGTCCGTCAATTAAGAAAATTGTTATAAGCTTAGATTGTTAGAAATGAGCGTTTTAGAGGTTTCTAAAAACTGATGTGCCGGAGTCCAGCCAATGAATCTAATTTATTGCCCAGTGAAAAAACCAATTACATATTTGAAAACTGCAACAAAAACTATATTAAAATTGCACAATATAAACTGTTTCCCTCAATTAGGAAAATTGTTATAAGCTTAGATTGTTAGAAATGAGCGGTTTTAGAGGTTTCAAAAAACTGATATTTCGATGTCCAGCCGATGAATCTAATTTATTGCCCAGTAAAAAAACCAATTACATATTTGAAAACTGCAACAAAAACTATATTAAAATCGCACAATATAAGATCTGTCCGTCAATTAGGAAAATTGTTATAAGCTTAGATTTTTAGAAATGAGCGTTTTAGAGGTTTCTAAAAACTGATGTGCCGGTGTCCAGCCAACGGATGTAATTTATTGTCCAGTGGAAAAACCAATTACATATTTGAAAACTGCAACAAAAACTATATTAAATTTGCACAATATAAACTGTTTCCCTCAATTAGGAAAATTGTTATAAACTTATATTGTTAAAAATGAGCGTTTTAGAGGTTTCTAAAAACTGATGTGCCGATGTCCAGCCAACGGATCAAATTTATTGCCCAGTTGAAAAACCAATTACATATTTGAAAACTGCAACAAAAACTATATTAAAATCGCACAATATAAGATCTGTCCGTCAATTAGGAAAATTGTTATAAGCTTAGATTTTTAGAAATGAGCGTTTTAGAGGTTTCTAAAAACTGATGTGCCGGTGTCCAGCCAATGAATCTAATTTATTGCCCAGTGAAAAAACCAATTACATATTTGAAAACTGCAACAAAAACTATATTAAAATTGCACAATATAAACTGTTTCCCTCAATTAGGAAAATTGTTAAAAGCTTAGATTTTTAGAAATGAGCGTTTTAGAGGTTTCTAAAAACTGATGTGCCGGTGTCCAGCCAATGAATCTAATTTATTGCCCAGTGAAAAAACCAATTACATATTTGAAAACTGCAACAAAAACTATATTAAAATTGCACAATATGAAATCTGTCCGTCAATTAGGAAAATTGTTATAAGCTTAGATTGTTAGAAATGAGCGTTTTAGAGGTTTCAAAAAACTGATGTGCCGGTGTCCAGCCAATGAATCTAATTTATTGCCCAATGAAAAAACCAATTACATATTTGAAATCTGCAACAAAAACTATATTAAAATTGCACAATATAAACTGTTTCCCTCAATTAGGAAAATTGTTATAAGCTTAGATTTTTAGAAATGAGCGTTTTAGAGGTTTCTAAAAACTGATGTGCCGGTGTCCAGCCAATGAATCTAATTTATTGCCCAGTGAAAAAACCAATTACATATTTGAAAACTGCAACAAAAACTATATTAAAATTGCACAATATAAACTGTTTCCCTCAATTAGGAAAATTGTTATAAGCTTAGATTGTTAGAAATGAGCGTTTTAGAGGTTTCAAAAAACTGTTATGCCGATGTCCAACCAACGGATCTAATTTATTGCCCAGTGGAAAAACTAATTACTTAATTGAAATCTGCAGTTGAAACT
Organism: Silvanus unidentatus; assembly: GCA_963930825.1. Taxonomy (NCBI): domain Eukaryota; kingdom Metazoa; phylum Arthropoda; class Insecta; order Coleoptera; family Silvanidae; genus Silvanus; species Silvanus unidentatus. The sequence goes on along the minus strand of OZ005760.1, from coordinate 9,792,451 downwards.
GTATTAAAATTGCACAATATAAACTGTGTCCGTTAATTAGGAAAATTGTTATAGGCTTAGATTGTTAGAAATGAGCGTTTTAGAGGTTTCAAAAAACTGATATTCCGATGTCCAGCCAACGGATCTAATTTATTGCTTAGTGGAAAAACCAATTACATATTTGAAAACTGCAAAAAAAACTATATTAAAATTGCACAATATAAACTGTGTCCGTTAATTAGGAAAATTGTTATAAGCTTAGATTTTTAGAAATGAGCGTTTTAGAGGTTTCTAAAAACTGATGTGCCGGTGTCCAGCCAATGAATCTAATTTATTGCCCAGTGAAAAAACCAATTACATATTTGAAAACTGCAACAAAAACTATATTAAAATTGCACAATATAAAATCTGTCCGTCAATTAGGAAAATTGTTATAAGCTTAGATTGTTAGAAATGAGCGTTTTAGAGGTTTCTAAAAACTGATGTGCCGATGTCCAGCCAACGGATCTAATTTATTGCCCAGTGGAAAAACTAATTACTTAATTGAAATCTGCAGTTGAAACTGTATTAAAATTGCACAATATAAACTGTGTCCGTTAATTAGGAAAATTGTTATAGGCTTAGATTGTTAGAAATGAGCGTTTTAGAGGTTTCTAAAAACTGATGTGCCGATGTCCAGCCAACGGATCTAATTTATTGCCCAGTTGAAAAACCAATTACATATTTGAAAACTGCAAAAAAATTATATTAAAACTGCACATTATAAGCTGTGTCCGCTAATTAGGAAAATTGTTATAGGCTTAGATTGTTAGAAATGAGCGTTTTAGAGGTTTCTAAAAACTGATGTGCCGATGTCCAGCCAACGGATCTAATTTATTGCCCAGTGGAAAAACTAATTACATATTTAAAAACTGCAACAAAAACTATATTAAAACTGCACATTATCAGCTGTGCCCGTCAATTACGAAAATTGTTATAGGCTCAGATTGTTAGAAATGAGCGTTTAAGAGGTTTCTAAAAACTGATGTGCCGATGTCCAGCCAACGGATCTAATTTATTGCCCAGTGGAAAAACCAATTGCATATTTGAAAACTGCAACAAAAACTTTATTAAAATTGCACAATATGAACTGTTTCCTTCAATTAGGAAAATTGTTATAAGCTTAGATTGTTAGAAATGAGCGGTTTTAGAGGTTTCTAAAAACTGATGTGCCGATGTCCAGCCAACGGATCTAATTTATTGCCCAGTGGAAAAACTAATTACTTAATTGAAATCTGCAGTTGAAACTGTATTAAAATTGCACAATATAAACTGTGTCCGTTAATTAGGAAAATTGTTATAGGCTTAGATTGTTAGAAATGAGCGTTTTAGAGGTTTCTAAAAACTGATGTGCCGGTGTCCAGCCAATGAATCTAATTTATTGCCCAGTTGAAAAACCAATAACATATTTGAAAACTGCAACAAAAACTATATTAAAATTGCACAATATAAAATCTGTCCCTCAATTTGGAAAATTGTTATAAGCTTAGATTGTTAGAAATGCGCGTTTTAGAGGTTTCAAAAAACTGATGTGCCGGTGTCCAACCAACGGATCTAATTTATTGCCCAGTGGAAAAACCAATTACATATTTGGAAACTGCAACAAAAACTATATTAAAATCGCACAATATAAAATCTGTTCGTCAATTAGGAAAATTGTTATAAGCTTAGATTTTTAGAAATGAGCGTTTTAGAGGTTTCTAAAAACTGATGTGCCGGTGACCAGCCAACGGATGTAATTTATTGTCCAGTGGAAAAACCAATTACATATTTGAAAACTGCAACAAAAACTATATTAAAATTGCACAATATAAACTGTTTCCCTCAATTAGGAAATTTGTTATAAGCTTAGATTGTTAGAAATGAGCGGTTTTAGAGGTTTCAAAAAACTGATATTCCGATGTCCAGCCAATGAATCTAATTTATTGCCCTGTGAAAAAACCAATTACATATTTGAAAACTGCTTCAAAAACTATATTAAAATTGCACAATATAAAATCTGTCCGTCAATTAGGAAAATTGTTATAAGCTTAGATTGTTAGAAATGAGCGTTTTAGAGGTTTCTAAAAACTGATGTGCCTATGTCCAGCCAACGGATCTAATTTCTTGCCCAGTGGAAAAACTAATTACTTAATTGAAATCTGCAGTTGAAACTGTATTAAAATTGCACAATATAAACTGTGTCCGTTAATTAGGAAAATTGTTATAGGCTTAGATTGTTAGAAATGAGCGTTTTAGAGGTTTCAAAAAACTGATATTCCGATGTCCAGCCAACGGATCTAATTTCTTGCCCAGTGGAAAAACTAATTACTTAATTGAAATCTGCCGTTGAAACTGTATTAAAATTGCACAATATGAAATCTGTCCGTCAATTAGGAAAATTGTTATAAGCTTAGATTGTTAGAAATGAGCGTTTTAGAGGTTTCAAAAAACTGATGTGCCGGTGTCCAGCCAATGAATCTAATTTATTGCCCAATGAAAAAACCAATTACATATTTGAAATCTGCAACAAAAACTATATTAAAATTGCACAATATAAACTGTTTCCCTCAATTAGGAAAATTGTTATAAGCTTAGATTTTTAGAAATGAGCGTTTTAGAGGTTTCTAAAAACTGATGTGCCGGTGTCCAGCCAATGAATCTAATTTATTGCCCAGTGAAAAAACCAATTACATATTTGAAAACTGCAACAAAAACTATATTAAAATTGCACAATATAAACTGTTTCCCTCAATTAGGAAAATTGTTAAAAGCTTAGATTTTTAGAAATGAGCGTTTTAGAGGTTTCTAAAAACTGATGTGCCGGTGTCCAGCCAATGAATCTAATTTATTGCCCAGTGAAAAAACCAATTACATATTTGAAAACTGCAACAAAAACTATATTAAAATTGCACAATATAAAATCTGTCCGTCAATTAGGAAAATTGTTATAAGCTTAGATTGTTAGAAATGAGCGTTTTAGAGGTTTCAAAAAACTGTTATGCCGATGTCCAACCAACGGATCTAATTTATTGCCCAGTGGAAAAACTAATTACTTAATTGAAATCTGCAGTTGAAACTGTATTAAAATTGCACAATATAAACTGTGTCCGTTAATTAGGAAAATTGTTATAGGCTTAGATTGTTAGAAATGAGCGTTTTAGAGGTTTCAAAAAACTGATATTCCGATGTCCAGCCAACGGATCTAATTTATTGCTTAGTGGAAAAACCAATTACATATTTGAAAACTGCAAAAAAAACTATATTAAAATTGCACAATATAAACTGTGTCCGTTAATTAGGAAAATTGTTATAAGCTTAGATTTTTAGAAATGAGCGTTTTAGAGGTTTCTAAAAACTGATGTGCCGGTGTCCAGCCAATGAATCTAATTTATTGCCCAGTGAAAAAACCAATTACATATTTGAAAACTGCAACATAAACTATATTAAAATTGCACAATATAAAATCTGTCCGTCAATTAGGAAAATTGTTATAAGCATAGATTGTTAGAAATGAGCGTTTTAGAGGTTTCTAAAAACTGATGTGCCGATGTCCAGCCAACGGATCTAATTTATTGCCCAGTGGAAAAACTAATTACTTAATTGAAATCTGCAGTTGAAACTGTATTAAAATTGCACAATATAAACTGTGTCCGTTAATTAGGAAAATTGTTATAGGCTTAGATTGTTAGAAATGAGCGTTTTAGAGGTTTCTAAAAACTGATGTGCCGATGTCCAGCCAACGGATCTAATTTATTGCCCAGTTGAAAAACCAATTACATATTTGAAAACTGCAAAAAAATTATATTAAAACTGCACATTATAAGCTGTGTCCGCTAATTAGGAAAATTGTTATAGGCTTAGATTGTTAGAAATGAGCGTTTTAGAGGTTTCTAAAAACTGATGTGCCGATGTCCAGCCAACGGATCTAATTTATTGCCCAGTGGAAAAACCAATTGCATATTTGAAAACTGCAACAAAAACTTTATTAAAATTGCACAATATGAACTGTTTCCTTCAATTAGGAAAATTGTTATAAGCTTAGATTGTTAGAAATGAGCGGTTTTAGAGGTTTCTAAATACTGATGTGCCGATGTCCAGCCAACGGATCTAATTTATTGCCCAGTGGAAAAACTAATTACTTAATTGAAATGTGCAGTTGAAACTGTATTAAAATTGCACAATATAAACTGTGTCCGTTAATTAGGAAAATTGTTATAGGCTTAGATTTTTAGAAATGAGCGTTTTAGAGGTTTCTAAAAACTGATGTGCCGGTGTCCAGCCAATGAATCTAATTTATTGCCCAGTTGAAAAACCAATTACATATTTGAAAACTGCAAAAAAATTATATTAAAACTGCACATTATAAGCTGTGTCCGCTAATTAGGAAAATTGTTATAGGCTTAGATTGTTAGAAATGAGCGTTTTAGAGGTTTCTAAAAACTGATGTGCCGATGTCCAGCCAACGGATCTAATTTATTGCCCAGTGGAAAAACTAATTACATATTTAAAAACTGCAACAAAAACTATATTAAAACTGCACATTATAAGCTGTGTCCGTCAATTACGAAAATTGTTATAGGCTCAGATTGTTAGAAATGAGCGTTTAAGAGGTTTCTAAAAACTGATGTGCCGATGTCCAGCCAACGGATCTAATTTATTGCCCAGTGGAAAAACCAATTGCATATTTGAAAACTGCAACAAAAACTTTATTAAAATTGCACAATATGAACTGTTTCCTTCAATTAGGAAAATTGTTATAAGCTTAGATTGTTAGAAATGAGCGGTTTTAGAGGTTTCTAAATACTGATGTGCCGATGTCCAGCCAACGGATCTAATTTATTGCCCAGTGGAAAAACTAATTACTTAATTGAAATGTGCAGTTGAAACTGTATTAAAATTGCACAATATAAACTGTGTCCGTTAATTAGGAAAATTGTTATAGGCTTAGATTTTTAGAAATGAGCGTTTTAGAGGTTTCTAAAAACTGATGTGCCGGTGTCCAGCCAATGAATCTAATTTATTGCCCAGTTGAAAAACCAATAACATATTTGAAAACTGCAACAAAAACTATATTAAAATTGCACAATATAAAATCTGTCCCTCAATTTGGAAAATTGTTATAAGCTTAGATTGTTAGAAATGCGCGTTTTAGAGGTTTCAAAAAACTGATGTGCCGGTGTCCAGCCAACGGATCTAATTTATTGCCCAGTGGAAAAACCAATTGCATATTTGAAAACTGCAACAAAAACTATATTAAAATTGCACAATATAAACTGTTTCCCTCAATTAGGAAAATTGTTATAAGCTTAGATTTTTAGAAATGAGCGTTTTAGAGGTTTCTAAAAACTGATGTGCCGGTGTCCAGCCAATGAATCTAATTTATTGCCCAGTGAAAAAACCAATTACATATTTGAAAACTGCAACAAAAACTATATTAAAATTGCACAATATAAACTGTTTCCCTCAATTAGGAAAATTGTTAAAAGCTTAGATTTTTAGAAATGAGCGTTTTAGAGGTTTCTAAAAACTGATGTGCCGGTGTCCAGCCAATGAATCTAATTTATTGCCCAGTGAAAAAACCAATTACATATTTGAAAACTGCAACAAAAACTATATTAAAATTGCACAATATAAAATCTGTCCGTCAATTAGGAAAATTGTTATAAGCTTAGATTGTTAGAAATGAGCGTTTTAGAGGTTTCAAAAAACTGTTATGCCGATGTCCAACCAACGGATCTAATTTATTGCCCAGTGGAAAAACTAATTACTTAATTGAAATCTGCAGTTGAAACTGTATTAAAATTGCACAATATAAACTGTGTCCGTTAATTAGGAAAATTGTTATAGGCTTAGATTGTTAGAAATGAGCGTTTTAGAGGTTTCAAAAAACTGATATTCCGATGTCCAGCCAACGGATCTAATTTATTGCTTAGTGGAAAAACCAATTACATATTTGAAAACTGCAAAAAAAACTATAATAAAATTGCACAATATAAACTGTGTCCGTTAATTAGGAAAATTGTTATAAGCTTAGATTTTTAGAAATGAGCGTTTTAGAGGTTTCTAAAAACTGATGTGCCGGTGTCCAGCCAATGAATCTAATTTATTGCCCAGTGAAAAAACCAATTACATATTTGAAAACTGCAACAAAAACTATATTAAAATTGCACAATATAAAATCTGTCCGTCAATTAGGAAAATTGTTATAAGCATAGATTGTTAGAAATGAGCGTTTTAGAGGTTTCTAAAAACTGATGTGCCGATGTCCAGCCAACGGATCTAATTTATTGCCCAGTGGAAAAACTAATTACTTAATTGAAATCTGCAGTTGAAACTGTATTAAAATTGCACAATATAAACTGTGTCCGTTAATTAGGAAAATTGTTATAGGCTTAGATTGTTAGAAATGAGCGTTTTAGAGGTTTCTAAAAACTGATGTGCCGATGTCCAGCCAACGGATCTAATTTATTGCCCAGTTGAAAAACCAATTACAAATTTGAAAACTGCAAAAAAATTATATTAAAACTGCACATTATAAGCTGTGTCCGCTAATTAGGAAAATTGTTATAGGCTTAGATTGTTAGAAATGAGCGTTTTAGAGGTTTCTAAAAACTGATGTGCCGATGTCCAGCCAACGGATCTAATTTATTGCCCAGTGGAAAAACTAATTACATATTTAAAAACTGCAACAAAAACTATATTAAAACTGCACATTATAAGCTGTGTCCGTCAATTACGAAAATTGTTATAGGCTCAGATTGTTAGAAATGAGCGTTTAAGAGGTTTCTAAAAACTGATGTGCCGATGTCCAGCCAACGGATCTAATTTATTGCCCAGTGGAAAAACCAATTGCATATTTGAAAACTGCAACAAAAACTTTATTAAAATTGCACAATATGAACTGTTTCCTTCAATTAGGAAAATTGTTATAAGCTTAGATTGTTAGAAATGAGCGGTTTTAGAGGTTTCTAAATACTGATGTGCCGATGTCCAGCCAACGGATCTAATTTATTGCCCAGTGGAAAAACTAATTACTTAATTGAAATGTGCAGTTGAAACTGTATTAAAATTGCACAATATAAACTGTGTCCGTTAATTAGGAAAATTGTTATAGGCTTATATTTTTAGAAATGAGCGTTTTAGAGGTTTCTAAAAACTGATGTGCCGGTGTCCAGCCAATGAATCTAATTTATTGCCCAGTTGAAAAACCAATAACATATTTGAAAACTGCAACAAAAACTATATTAAAATTGCACAATATAAAATCTGTCCCTCAATTTGGAAAATTGTTATAAGCTTAGATTGTTAGAAATGCGCGTTTTAGAGGTTTCAAAAAACTGATGTGCCGGTGTCCAGCCAACGGATCTAATTTATTGCCCAGTGGAAAAACCAATTGCATATTTGAAAACTGCAACAAAAACTATATTAAAATTGCACAATATAAACTGTTTCCCTCAATTAGGAAAATTGTTATAAGCTTAGATTTTTAGAAATGAGCGTTTTAGAGGTTTCTAAAAACTGATGTGCCGGTGTCCAGCCAATGAATCTAATTTATTGCCCAGTGAAAAAACCAATTACATATTTGAAAACTGCAACAAAAACTATATTAAAATTGCACAATATAAACTGTTTCCCTCAATTAGGAAAATTGTTAAAAGCTTAGATTTTTAGAAATGAGCGTTTTAGAGGTTTCTAAAAACTGATGTGCCGGTGTCCAGCCAATGAATCTAATTTATTGCCCAGTGAAAAAACCAATTACATATTTGAAAACTGCAACAAAAACTATATTAAAATTGCACAATATAAAATCTGTCCGTCAATTAGGAAAATTGTTATAAGCTTAGATTATTAGAAATGAGCGTTTTAGAGGTTTCAAAAAACTGTTATGCCGATGTCCAACCAACGGATCTAATTTATTGCCCAGTGGAAAAACTAATTACTTAATTGAAATCTGCAGTTGAAACTGTATTAAAATTGCACAATATAAACTGTGTCCGTTAATTAGGAAAATTGTTATAGGCTTAGATTGTTAGAAATGAGCGTTTTAGAGGTTTCAAAAAACTGATATTCCGATGTCCAGCCAACGGATCTAATTTATTGCTTAGTGGAAAAACCAATTACATATTTGAAAACTGCAAAAAAAACTATAATAAAATTGCACAATATAAACTGTGTCCGTTAATTAGGAAAATTGTTATAAGCTTAGATTTTTAGAAATGAGCGTTTTAGAGGTTTCTAAAAACTGATGTGCCGGTGTCCAGCCAATGAATCTAATTTATTGCCCAGTGAAAAAACCAATTACATATTTGAAAACTGCAACAAAAACTATATTAAAATTGCACAATATAAAATCTGTCCGTCAATTAGGAAAATTGTTATAAGCATAGATTGTTAGAAATGAGCGTTTTAGAGGTTTCTAAAAACTGATGTGCCGATGTCCAGCCAACGGATCTAATTTATTGCCCAGTGGAAAAACTAATTACTTAATTGAAATCTGCAGTTGAAACTGTATTAAAATTGCACAATATAAACTGTGTCCGTTAATTAGGAAAATTGTTATAGGCTTAGATTGTTAGAAATGAGCGTTTTAGAGGTTTCTAAAAACTGATGTGCCGATGTCCAGCCAACGGATCTAATTTATTGCCCAGTTGAAAAACCAATTACAAATTTGAAAACTGCAAAAAAATTATATTAAAACTGCACATTATAAGCTGTGTCCGCTAATTAGGAAAATTGTTATAGGCTTAGATTGTTAGAAATGAGCGTTTTAGAGGTTTCTAAAAACTGATGTGCCGATGTCCAGCCAACGGATCTAATTTATTGCCCAGTGGAAAAACTAATTACATATTTAAAAACTGCAACAAAAACTATATTAAAACTGCACATTATAAGCTGTGTCCGTCAATTACGAAAATTGTTATAGGCTCAGATTGTTAGAAATGAGCGTTTAAGAGGTTTCTAAAAACTGATGTGCCGATGTCCAGCCAACGGATCTAATTTATTGCCCAGTGGAAAAACCAATTGCATATTTGAAAACTGCAACAAAAACTTTATTAAAATTGCACAATATGAACTGTTTCCTTCAATTAGGAAAATTGTTATAAGCTTAGATTGTTAGAAATGAGCGGTTTTAGAGGTTTCTAAATACTGATGTGCCGATGTCCAGCCAACGGATCTAATTTATTGCCCAGTGGAAAAACTAATTACTTAATTGAAATCTGCAGTTGAAACTGTATTAAAATTGCACAATATAAACTGTGTCCGTTAATTAGGAAAATTGTTATAGGCTTAGATTTTTAGAAATGAGCGTTTTAGAGGTTTCTAAAAACTGATGTGCCGGTGTCCAGCCAATGAATCTAATTTATTGCCCAGTTGAAAAACCAATAACATATTTGAAAACTGCAACAAAAACTATATTAAAATTGCACAATATAAAATCTGTCCCTCAATTTGGAAAATTGTTATAAGCTTAGATTGTTAGAAATGCGCGTTTTAGAGGTTTCAAAAAACTGATGTGCCGGTGTCCAGCCAACGGATCTAATTTATTGCCCAGTGGAAAAACCAATTACATATTTGGAAACTGCAACAAAAACTATATTAAAATCGCACAATATAAAATCTGTTCGTCAATTAGGAAAATTGTTATAAGCTTAGATTTTTAGAAATGAGCGTTTTAGAGGTTTCTAAAAACTGATGTGCCGATGTCCAGCCAACGGATGTAATTTATTGTCCAGTGGAAAAACCAATTACATATTTGAAAACTGCAACAAAAACTATATTAAAATTGCACAATATAAACTGTTTCCCTCAATTAGGAAAATTGTTATAAGCTTAGATTGTTAGAAATGAGCGGTTTTAGAGGTTTCAAAAAACTGATATTCCGATGTCCAGCCAATGAATCTAATTTATTGCCCTGTGAAAAAACCAATTACATATTTGAAAACTGCAACAAAAACTATATTAAAATTGCACAATATAAAATCTGTCCCTCAATTAGGAAAATTGTTATAGGCTTAGATTGTTAGAAATGAGCGTTTTAGAGGTTTCTAAAAACTGATGTGCCGATGTCCAGCCAACGGATCTAATTTATTGCCCAGTTGAAAAACCAATTACATATTTGAAAACTGCAACAAAAACTATATTAAAATTGCACAATATGAACTGTTTCCTTCAATTAGGAAAATTGTTATAAGATTAGATTGTTAGAAATGAGCGTTTTGGAGGTTTCTAAAAACTGATGTGCCGGTGTCCAGCCAACGGATCTAATTTATTGCCCAGTGGAAAAACCAATTACATATTTGAAAACTGCAACAAAAACTATATTAAAATTGCACAATATGAACTGTTTCCTTCAATTAGGAAAATTGTTATAAGCTTAGATTGTTAGAAATGAGCGTTTTGGAGGTTTCTAAAAACTGATGTGCCGGTGTCCAGCCAACGGATCTAATTTATTGCCCAGTGGAAAAACTAATTACTTAATTGAAATCTGCAGTTGAAACTGTATTAAAATTGCACAATATAAGCTGTGTCCGTCAATTACGAAAATTGTTATAGGCTTAGATTGTTAGAAATGAGCGTTTTAGAGGTTTCTAAAAACTGATGTGCCGATGTCCAGCCAACGGATCTAATTTATTGTCCAGTTGAAAAACCAATTACAAATTTGAAAACTGCAAAAAAATTATATTAAAACTGCACATTATAAGCTGTGTCCGCTAATTAGGAAAATTGTTATAGGCTTAGATTGTTAGAAATGAGCGTTTTAGAGGTTTCTAAAAACTGATGTGCCGATGTCCAGCCAACGGATCTAATTTATTGCCCAGTGGAAAAACTAATTACATATTTAAAAACTGCAACAAAAACTATATTAAAACTGCACATTATAAGCTGTGTCCGTCAATTACGAAAATTGTTATAGGCTCAGATTGTTAGAAATGAGCGTTTAAGAGGTTTCTAAAAACTGATGTGCCGATGTCCAGCCAACGGATCTAATTTATTGCCCAGTGGAAAAACCAATTGCATATTTGAAAACTGCAACAAAAACTTTATTAAAATTGCACAATATGAACTGTTTCCTTCAATTAGGAAAATTGTTATAAGCTTAGATTGTTAGAAATGAGCGGTTTTAGAGGTTTCTAAATACTGATGTGCCGATGTCCAGCCAACGGATCTAATTTATTGCCCAGTGGAAAAACTAATTACTTAATTGAAATCTGCAGTTGAAACTGTATTAAAATTGCACAATATAAACTGTGTCCGTTAATTAGGAAAATTGTTATAGGCTTAGATTTTTAGAAATGAGCGTTTTAGAGGTTTCTAAAAACTGATGTGCCGGTGTCCAGCCAATGAATCTAATTTATTGCCCAGTGAAAAAACCAATTACATATTTGAAAACTGCAACAAAAACTATATTAAAATTGCACAATATAAACTGTTTCCCTCAATTAGGAAAATTGTTAAAAGCTTAGATTTTTAGAAATGAGCGTTTTAGAGGTTTCTAAAAACTGATGTGCCGGTGTCCAGCCAATGAATCTAATTTATTGCCCAGTGAAAAAACCAATTACATATTTGAAAACTGCAACAAAAACTATATTAAAATTGCACAATATAAAATCTGTCCGTCAATTAGGAAAATTGTTATAAGCTTAGATTGTTAGAAATGAGCGTTTTAGAGGTTTCAAAAAACTGTTATGCCGATGTCCAACCAACGGATCTAATTTATTGCCCAGTGGAAAAACTAATTACTTAATTGAAATCTGCAGTTGAAACTGTATTAAAATTGCACAATATAAACTGTGTCCGTTAATTAGGAAAATTGTTATAGGCTTAGATTGTTAGAAATGAGCGTTTTAGAGGTTTCAAAAAACTGATATTCCGATGTCCAGCCAACGGATCTAATTTATTGCTTAGTGGAAAAACCAATTACATATTTGAAAACTGCAAAAAAAACTATATTAAAATTGCACAATATAAACTGTGTCCGTTAATTAGGAAAATTGTTATAAGCTTAGATTTTTAGAAATGAGCGTTTTAGAGGTTTCTAAAAACTGATGTGCCGGTGTCCAGCCAATGAATCTAATTTATTGCCCAGTGAAAAAACCAATTACATATTTGAAAACTGCAACATAAACTATATTAAAATTGCACAATATAAAATCTGTCCGTCAATTAGGAAAATTGTTATAAGCATAGATTGTTAGAAATGAGCGTTTTAGAGGTTTCTAAAAACTGATGTGCCGATGTCCAGCCAACGGATCTAATTTATTGCCCAGTGGAAAAACTAATTACTTAATTGAAATCTGCAGTTGAAACTGTATTAAAATTGCACAATATAAACTGTGTCCGTTAATTAGGAAAATTGTTATAGGCTTAGATTGTTAGAAATGAGCGTTTTAGAGGTTTCTAAAAACTGATGTGCCGATGTCCAGCCAACGGATCTAATTTATTGCCCAGTTGAAAAACCAATTACATATTTGAAAACTGCAAAAAAATTATATTAAAACTGCACATTATAAGCTGTGTCCGCTAATTAGGAAAATTGTTATAGGCTTAGATTGTTAGAAATGAGCGTTTTAGAGGTTTCTAAAAACTGATGTGCCGATGTCCAGCCAACGGATCTAATTTATTGCCCAGTGGAAAAACTAATTACATATTTAAAAACTGCAACAAAAACTATATTAAAACTGCACATTATAAGCTGTGTCCGTCAATTACGAAAATTGTTATAGGCTCAGATTGTTAGAAATGAGCGTTTAAGAGGTTTCTAAAAACTGATGTGCCGATGTCCAGCCAACGGATCTAATTTATTGCCCAGTGGAAAAACCAATTGCATATTTGAAAACTGCAACAAAAACTTTATTAAAATTGCACAATATGAACTGTTTCCTTCAATTAGGAAAATTGTTATAAGCTTAGATTGTTAGAAATGAGCGGTTTTAGAGGTTTCTAAATACTGATGTGCCGATGTCCAGCCAACGGATCTAATTTATTGCCCAGTGGAAAAACTAATTACTTAATTGAAATGTGCAGTTGAAACTGTATTAAAATTGCACAATATAAACTGTGTCCGTTAATTAGGAAAATTGTTATAGGCTTAGATTTTTAGAAATGAGCGTTTTAGAGGTTTCTAAAAACTGATGTGCCGGTGTCCAGCCAATGAATCTAATTTATTGCCCAGTTGAAAAACCAATTACATATTTGAAAACTGCAAAAAAATTATATTAAAACTGCACATTATAAGCTGTGTCCGCTAATTAGGAAAATTGTTATAGGCTTAGATTGTTAGAAATGAGCGTTTTAGAGGTTTCTAAAAACTGATGTGCCGATGTCCAGCCAACGGATCTAATTTATTGCCCAGTGGAAAAACTAATTACATATTTAAAAACTGCAACAAAAACTATATTAAAACTGCACATTATAAGCTGTGTCCGTCAATTACGAAAATTGTTATAGGCTCAGATTGTTAGAAATGAGCGTTTAAGAGGTTTCTAAAAACTGATGTGCCGATGTCCAGCCAACGGATCTAATTTATTGCCCAGTGGAAAAACCAATTGCATATTTGAAAACTGCAACAAAAACTTTATTAAAATTGCACAATATGAACTGTTTCCTTCAATTAGGAAAATTGTTATAAGCTTAGATTGTTAGAAATGAGCGGTTTTAGAGGTTTCTAAATACTGATGTGCCGATGTCCAGCCAACGGATCTAATTTATTGCCCAGTGGAAAAACTAATTACTTAATTGAAATGTGCAGTTGAAACTGTATTAAAATTGCACAATATAAACTGTGTCCGTTAATTAGGAAAATTGTTATAGGCTTAGATTTTTAGAAATGAGCGTTTTAGAGGTTTCTAAAAACTGATGTGCCGGTGTCCAGCCAATGAATCTAATTTATTGCCCAGTTGAAAAACCAATAACATATTTGAAAACTGCAACAAAAACTATATTAAAATTGCACAATATAAAATCTGTCCCTCAATTTGGAAAATTGTTATAAGCTTAGATTGTTAGAAATGCGCGTTTTAGAGGTTTCAAAAAACTGATGTGCCGGTGTCCAGCCAACGGATCTAATTTATTGCCCAGTGGAAAAACCAATTGCATATTTGAAAACTGCAACAAAAACTATATTAAAATTGCACAATATAAACTGTTTCCCTCAATTAGGAAAATTGTTATAAGCTTAGATTTTTAGAAATGAGCGTTTTAGAGGTTTCTAAAAACTGATGTGCCGGTGTCCAGCCAATGAATCTAATTTATTGCCCAGTGAAAAAACCAATTACATATTTGAAAACTGCAACAAAAACTATATTAAAATTGCACAATATAAACTGTTTCCCTCAATTAGGAAAATTGTTAAAAGCTTAGATTTTTAGAAATGAGCGTTTTAGAGGTTTCTAAAAACTGATGTGCCGGTGTCCAGCCAATGAATCTAATTTATTGCCCAGTGAAAAAACCAATTACATATTTGAAAACTGCAACAAAAACTATATTAAAATTGCACAATATAAAATCTGTCCGTCAATTAGGAAAATTGTTATAAGCTTAGATTGTTAGAAATGAGCGTTTTAGAGGTTTCAAAAAACTGTTATGCCGATGTCCAACCAACGGATCTAATTTATTGCCCAGTGGAAAAACTAATTACTTAATTGAAATCTGCAGTTGAAACTGTATTAAAATTGCACAATATAAACTGTGTCCGTTAATTAGGAAAATTGTTATAGGCTTAGATTGTTAGAAATGAGCGTTTTAGAGGTTTCAAAAAACTGATATTCCGATGTCCAGCCAACGGATCTAATTTATTGCTTAGTGGAAAAACCAATTACATATTTGAAAACTGCAAAAAAAACTATAATAAAATTGCACAATATAAACTGTGTCCGTTAATTAGGAAAATTGTTATAAGCTTAGATTTTTAGAAATGAGCGTTTTAGAGGTTTCTAAAAACTGATGTGCCGGTGTCCAGCCAATGAATCTAATTTATTGCCCAGTGAAAAAACCAATTACATATTTGAAAACTGCAACAAAAACTATATTAAAATTGCACAATATAAAATCTGTCCGTCAATTAGGAAAATTGTTATAAGCATAGATTGTTAGAAATGAGCGTTTTAGAGGTTTCTAAAAACTGATGTGCCGATGTCCAGCCAACGGATCTAATTTATTGCCCAGTGGAAAAACTAATTACTTAATTGAAATCTGCAGTTGAAACTGTATTAAAATTGCACAATATAAACTGTGTCCGTTAATTAGGAAAATTGTTATAGGCTTAGATTGTTAGAAATGAGCGTTTTAGAGGTTTCTAAAAACTGATGTGCCGATGTCCAGCCAACGGATCTAATTTATTGCCCAGTTGAAAAACCAATTACAAATTTGAAAACTGCAAAAAAATTATATTAAAACTGCACATTATAAGCTGTGTCCGCTAATTAGGAAAATTGTTATAGGCTTAGATTGTTAGAAATGAGCGTTTTAGAGGTTTCTAAAAACTGATGTGCCGATGTCCAGCCAACGGATCTAATTTATTGCCCAGTGGAAAAACTAATTACATATTTAAAAACTGCAACAAAAACTATATTAAAACTGCACATTATAAGCTGTGTCCGTCAATTACGAAAATTGTTATAGGCTCAGATTGTTAGAAATGAGCGTTTAAGAGGTTTCTAAAAACTGATGTGCCGATGTCCAGCCAACGGATCTAATTTATTGCCCAGTGGAAAAACCAATTGCATATTTGAAAACTGCAACAAAAACTTTATTAAAATTGCACAATATGAACTGTTTCCTTCAATTAGGAAAATTGTTATAAGCTTAGATTGTTAGAAATGAGCGGTTTTAGAGGTTTCTAAATACTGATGTGCCGATGTCCAGCCAACGGATCTAATTTATTGCCCAGTGGAAAAACTAATTACTTAATTGAAATGTGCAGTTGAAACTGTATTAAAATTGCACAATATAAACTGTGTCCGTTAATTAGGAAAATTGTTATAGGCTTAGATTTTTAGAAATGAGCGTTTTAGAGGTTTCTAAAAACTGATGTGCCGGTGTCCAGCCAATGAATCTAATTTATTGCCCAGTTGAAAAACCAATAACATATTTGAAAACTGCAACAAAAACTATATTAAAATTGCACAATATAAAATCTGTCCCTCAATTTGGAAAATTGTTATAAGCTTAGATTGTTAGAAATGCGCGTTTTAGAGGTTTCAAAAAACTGATGTGCCGGTGTCCAGCCAACGGATCTAATTTATTGCCCAGTGGAAAAACCAATTGCATATTTGAAAACTGCAACAAAAACTATATTAAAATTGCACAATATAAACTGTTTCCCTCAATTAGGAAAATTGTTATAAGCTTAGATTTTTAGAAATGAGCGTTTTAGAGGTTTCTAAAAACTGATGTGCCGGTGTCCAGCCAATGAATCTAATTTATTGCCCAGTGAAAAAACCAATTACATATTTGAAAACTGCAACAAAAACTATATTAAAATTGCACAATATAAACTGTTTCCCTCAATTAGGAAAATTGTTAAAAGCTTAGATTTTTAGAAATGAGCGTTTTAGAGGTTTCTAAAAACTGATGTGCCGGTGTCCAGCCAATGAATCTAATTTATTGCCCAGTGAAAAAACCAATTACATATTTGAAAACTGCAACAAAAACTATATTAAAATTGCACAATATAAAATCTGTCCGTCAATTAGGAAAATTGTTATAAGCTTAGATTATTAGAAATGAGCGTTTTAGAGGTTTCAAAAAACTGTTATGCCGATGTCCAACCAACGGATCTAATTTATTGCCCAGTGGAAAAACTAATTACTTAATTGAAATCTGCAGTTGAAACTGTATTAAAATTGCACAATATAAACTGTGTCCGTTAATTAGGAAAATTGTTATAGGCTTAGATTGTTAGAAATGAGCGTTTTAGAGGTTTCAAAAAACTGATATTCCGATGTCCAGCCAACGGATCTAATTTATTGCTTAGTGGAAAAACCAATTACATATTTGAAAACTGCAAAAAAAACTATAATAAAATTGCACAATATAAACTGTGTCCGTTAATTAGGAAAATTGTTATAAGCTTAGATTTTTAGAAATGAGCGTTTTAGAGGTTTCTAAAAACTGATGTGCCGGTGTCCAGCCAATGAATCTAATTTATTGCCCAGTGAAAAAACCAATTACATATTTGAAAACTGCAACAAAAACTATATTAAAATTGCACAATATAAAATCTGTCCGTCAATTAGGAAAATTGTTATAAGCATAGATTGTTAGAAATGAGCGTTTTAGAGGTTTCTAAAAACTGATGTGCCGATGTCCAGCCAACGGATCTAATTTATTGCCCAGTGGAAAAACTAATTACTTAATTGAAATCTGCAGTTGAAACTGTATTAAAATTGCACAATATAAACTGTGTCCGTTAATTAGGAAAATTGTTATAGGCTTAGATTGTTAGAAATGAGCGTTTTAGAGGTTTCTAAAAACTGATGTGCCGATGTCCAGCCAACGGATCTAATTTATTGCCCAGTTGAAAAACCAATTACAAATTTGAAAACTGCAAAAAAATTATATTAAAACTGCACATTATAAGCTGTGTCCGCTAATTAGGAAAATTGTTATAGGCTTAGATTGTTAGAAATGAGCGTTTTAGAGGTTTCTAAAAACTGATGTGCCGATGTCCAGCCAACGGATCTAATTTATTGCCCAGTGGAAAAACTAATTACATATTTAAAAACTGCAACAAAAACTATATTAAAACTGCACATTATAAGCTGTGTCCGTCAATTACGAAAATTGTTATAGGCTCAGATTGTTAGAAATGAGCGTTTAAGAGGTTTCTAAAAACTGATGTGCCGATGTCCAGCCAACGGATCTAATTTATTGCCCAGTGGAAAAACCAATTGCATATTTGAAAACTGCAACAAAAACTTTATTAAAATTGCACAATATGAACTGTTTCCTTCAATTAGGAAAATTGTTATAAGCTTAGATTGTTAGAAATGAGCGGTTTTAGAGGTTTCTAAATACTGATGTGCCGATGTCCAGCCAACGGATCTAATTTATTGCCCAGTGGAAAAACTAATTACTTAATTGAAATCTGCAGTTGAAACTGTATTAAAATTGCACAATATAAACTGTGTCCGTTAATTAGGAAAATTGTTATAGGCTTAGATTTTTAGAAATGAGCGTTTTAGAGGTTTCTAAAAACTGATGTGCCGGTGTCCAGCCAATGAATCTAATTTATTGCCCAGTTGAAAAACCAATAACATATTTGAAAACTGCAACAAAAACTATATTAAAATTGCACAATATAAAATCTGTCCCTCAATTTGGAAAATTGTTATAAGCTTAGATTGTTAGAAATGCGCGTTTTAGAGGTTTCAAAAAACTGATGTGCCGGTGTCCAGCCAACGGATCTAATTTATTGCCCAGTGGAAAAACCAATTACATATTTGGAAACTGCAACAAAAACTATATTAAAATCGCACAATATAAAATCTGTTCGTCAATTAGGAAAATTGTTATAAGCTTAGATTTTTAGAAATGAGCGTTTTAGAGGTTTCTAAAAACTGATGTGCCGATGTCCAGCCAACGGATGTAATTTATTGTCCAGTGGAAAAACCAATTACATATTTGAAAACTGCAACAAAAACTATATTAAAATTGCACAATATAAACTGTTTCCCTCAATTAGGAAAATTGTTATAAGCTTAGATTGTTAGAAATGAGCGGTTTTAGAGGTTTCAAAAAACTGATATTCCGATGTCCAGCCAATGAATCTAATTTATTGCCCTGTGAAAAAACCAATTACATATTTGAAAACTGCAACAAAAACTATATTAAAATTGCACAATATAAAATCTGTCCCTCAATTAGGAAAATTGTTATAGGCTTAGATTGTTAGAAATGAGCGTTTTAGAGGTTTCTAAAAACTGATGTGCCGATGTCCAGCCAACGGATCTAATTTATTGCCCAGTTGAAAAACCAATTACATATTTGAAAACTGCAACAAAAACTATATTAAAATTGCACAATATGAACTGTTTCCTTCAATTAGGAAAATTGTTATAAGATTAGATTGTTAGAAATGAGCGTTTTGGAGGTTTCTAAAAACTGATGTGCCGGTGTCCAGCCAACGGATCTAATTTATTGCCCAGTGGAAAAACCAATTACATATTTGAAAACTGCAACAAAAACTATATTAAAATTGCACAATATGAACTGTTTCCTTCAATTAGGAAAATTGTTATAAGCTTAGATTGTTAGAAATGAGCGTTTTGGAGGTTTCTAAAAACTGATGTGCCGGTGTCCAGCCAACGGATCTAATTTATTGCCCAGTGGAAAAACTAATTACTTAATTGAAATCTGCAGTTGAAACTGTATTAAAATTGCACAATATAAGCTGTGTCCGTCAATTACGAAAATTGTTATAGGCTTAGATTGTTAGAAATGAGCGTTTTAGAGGTTTCTAAAAACTGATGTGCCGATGTCCAGCCAACGGATCTAATTTATTGTCCAGTTGAAAAACCAATTACAAATTTGAAAACTGCAAAAAAATTATATTAAAACTGCACATTATAAGCTGTGTCCGCTAATTAGGAAAATTGTTATAGGCTTAGATTGTTAGAAATGAGCGTTTTAGAGGTTTCTAAAAACTGATGTGCCGATGTCCAGCCAACGGATCTAATTTATTGCCCAGTGGAAAAACTAATTACATATTTAAAAACTGCAACAAAAACTATATTAAAACTGCACATTATAAGCTGTGTCCGTCAATTACGAAAATTGTTATAGGCTCAGATTGTTAGAAATGAGCGTTTAAGAGGTTTCTAAAAACTGATGTGCCGATGTCCAGCCAACGGATCTAATTTATTGCCCAGTGGAAAAACCAATTGCATATTTGAAAACTGCAACAAAAACTTTATTAAAATTGCACAATATGAACTGTTTCCTTCAATTAGGAAAATTGTTATAAGCTTAGATTGTTAGAAATGAGCGGTTTTAGAGGTTTCTAAATACTGATGTGCCGATGTCCAGCCAACGGATCTAATTTATTGCCCAGTGGAAAAACTAATTACTTAATTGAAATCTGCAGTTGAAACTGTATTAAAATTGCACAATATAAACTGTGTCCGTTAATTAGGAAAATTGTTATAGGCTTAGATTTTTAGAAATGAGCGTTTTAGAGGTTTCTAAAAACTGATGTGCCGGTGTCCAGCCAATGAATCTAATTTATTGCCCAGTTGAAAAACCAATAACATATTTGAAAACTGCAACAAAAACTATATTAAAATTGCACAATATAAAATCTGTCCCTCAATTTGGAAAATTGTTATAAGCTTAGATTGTTAGAAATGCGCGTTTTAGAGGTTTCAAAAAACTGATGTGCCGGTGTCCAGCCAACGGATCTAATTTATTGCCCAGTGGAAAAACCAATTACATATTTGGAAACTGCAACAAAAACTATATTAAAATCGCACAATATAAAATCTGTTCGTCAATTAGGAAAATTGTTATAAGCTTAGATTTTTAGAAATGAGCGTTTTAGAGGTTTCTAAAAACTGATGTGCCGATGTCCAGCCAACGGATGTAATTTATTGTCCAGTGGAAAAACCAATTACATATTTGAAAACTGCAACAAAAACTATATTAAAATTGCACAATATAAACTGTTTCCCTCAATTAGGAAAATTGTTATAAGCTTAGATTGTTAGAAATGAGCGGTTTTAGAGGTTTCAAAAAACTGATATTCCGATGTCCAGCCAATGAATCTAATTTATTGCCCTGTGAAAAAACCAATTACATATTTGAAAACTGCAACAAAAACTATATTAAAATTGCACAATATGAACTGTTTCCTTCAATTAGGAAAATTGTTATAAGCTTAGATTGTTAGAAATGAGCGGTTTTAGAGGTTTCTAAATACTGATGTGCCGATGTCCAGCCAACGGATCTAATTTATTGCCCAGTGGAAAAACTAATTACTTAATTGAAATGTGCAGTTGAAACTGTATTAAAATTGCACAATATAAACTGTGTCCGTTAATTAGGAAAATTGTTATAGGCTTAGATTTTTAGAAATGAGCGTTTTAGAGGTTTCTAAAAACTGATGTGCCGGTGTCCAGCCAATGAATCTAATTTATTGCCCAGTTGAAAAACCAATAACATATTTGAAAACTGCAACAAAAACTATATTAAAATTGCACAATATAAAATCTGTCCCTCAATTAGGAAAATTGTTATAGGCTTAGATTGTTAGAAATGAGCGTTTTAGAGGTTTCTAAAAACTGATGTGCCGATGTCCAGCCAACGGATCTAATTTATTGCCCAGTTGAAAAACCAATTACATATTTGAAAACTGCAACAAAAACTATATTAAAATTGCACAATATGAACTGTTTCCTTCAATTAGGAAAATTGTTATAAGATTAGATTGTTAGAAATGAGCGTTTTGGAGGTTTCTAAAAACTGATGTGCCGGTGTCCAGCCAACGGATCTAATTTATTGCCCAGTGGAAAAACCAATTACATATTTGAAAACTGCAACAAAAACTATATTAAAATTGCACAATATGAACTGTTTCCTTCAATTAGGAAAATTGTTATAAGCTTAGATTGTTAGAAATGAGCGTTTTGGAGGTTTCTAAAAACTGATGTGCCGGTGTCCAGCCAACGGATCTAATTTATTGCCCAGTGGAAAAACTAATTACTTAATTGAAATCTGCAGTTGAAACTGTATTAAAATTGCACAATATAAGCTGTGTCCGTCAATTACGAAAATTGTTATAGGCTTAGATTGTTAGAAATGAGCGTTTTAGAGGTTTCTAAAAACTGATGTGCCGATGTCCAGCCAACGGATCTAATTTATTGCCCAGTGGAAAAACCAATTGCATATTTGAAAACTGCAACAAAAACTATATTAAAATTGCACAATATGAACTGTTTCCTTCAATTAGGAAAATTGTTATAAGCTTAGATTGTTAGAAATGAGCGTTTTAGAGGTTTCTAAAAACTGATGTGCCGGTGTCCAGCCAATGAATCTAATTTATTGCCCAGTGAAAAAACCAATAACATATTTGAAAACTGCAACAAAAACTATATTAAAATTGCACAATATAAAATCTGTCCCTCAATTTGGAAAATTGTTATAAGCTTAGATTGTTTGAAATGAGCGTTTTAGAGGTTTCAAAAAACTGATGTGCCGGTGTCCAGCCAATGAATCTAATTTATTGCCCAGTGAAAAAACCAATAACATATTTGAAAACTGCAACAAAAACTATATTAAAATTGCACAATATAAAATCTGTCCCTCAATTTGGAAAATTGTTATAAGCTTAGATTGTTTGAAATGAGCGTTTTAGAGGTTTCAAAAAACTGATGTGCCGGTGTCCAGCCAACGGATCTAATTTATTGCCCAGTGGAAAAACCAATTACATATTTGGAAACTGCAACAAAAACTATATTAAAATTGCACAATATAAACTGTTTCCCTCAATTAGGAAAATTGTTATAAGCTTATATTGTTAAAAATGAGCGTTTTAGAGGTTTCTAAAAACTGATGTGCCGATGTCCAGCCAACGGATCAAATTTATTGCCCAGTTGAAAAACCAATTACATATTTGAAAACTGCAACAAAAACTATATTAAAATCGCACAATATAAGATCTGTCCGTCAATTAGGAAAATTGTTATAAGCTTAGATTTTTAGAAATGAGCGTTTTAGAGGTTTCTAAAAACTGATGTGCCGGTGTCCAGCCAACGGATGTAATTTATTGTCCAGTGGAAAAACCAATTACATATTTGAAAACTGCAACAAAAACTATATTAAAATTGCACAATATAAACTGTTTCCCTCAATTAGGAAAATTGTTATAAGCTTAGATTTTTAGAAATGAGCGTTTTAGAGGCTTCTAAAAACTGATGTGCCGGTGTCCAGCCAATGAATCTAATTTATTGCCCAGTGAAAAAACTAATTACATATTTGAAAACTGCAACAAAAACTATATTAAAATTGCACAGTATAAACTGTTTCCCTCAATTAGGAAAATTGTTAAAAGCTTAGATTTTTAGAAATGAGCGTTTTAGAGGTTTCTAAAAACTGATGTGCCAGTGTCCAGCCAATGAAACTAATTTATTGCCTAGTGAAAAAACCAATTACATATTTGCAAACTGCAACAAAAACTATATTAAAATTGCACAATATGAAATCTGTCCGTCAATTAGGAAAATTGTTATAAGCTTAGATTGTTAGAAATGAGCGTTTTAGAGGTTTCAAAAAACTGATGTGCCGGTGTCCAGCCAATGAATCTAATTTATTGCCCAGTGAAAAAACCAATTACATATTTGAAATCTGCAACAAAAACTATGTTAAAATTGCACAATATAAACTGTTTCCCTCAATTAGGAAAATTGTTATAAGCTTAGATTTTTAGAAATGAGCGTTTTAGAGGCTTCTAAAAACTGATGTGCCGGTGTCCAGCCAATGAATCTAATTTATTGCCCAGTGAAAAAACCAATTACATATTTGAAAACTGCAACAAAAACTGTATTAAAATTGCACAATATAAACTGTTTCCCTCAATTAGGAACATTGTTATAAGCTTAGATTTTTAGAAATGAGCGTTTTAGAGGCTTCTAAAAACTGATGTGCCGGTGTCCAGCCAATGAATCTAATTTATTGCCCAGTGAAAAAACCAATTACATATTTGAAAACTGCAACAAAAACTATATTAAAATTGCACAGTATAAACTGTTTCCCTCAATTAGGAAAATTGTTAAAAGCTTAGATTTTTAGAAATGAGCGTTTTAGAGGTTTCTAAAAACTGATGTGCCGGTGTCCAGCCAATGAAACTAATTTATTGCCTAGTGAAAAAACCAATTACATATTTGCAAACTGCAACAAAAACTATATTAAAATTGCACAATATGAAATCTGTCCGTCAATTAGGAAAATTGTTATAAGCTTAGATTGTTAGAAATGAGCGTTTTAGAGGTTTCAAAAAACTGATGTGCCGGTGTCCAGCCAATGAATCTAATTTATTGCCCAGTGAAAAAACCAATAACATATTTGAAAACTGCAACAAAAACTATATTAAAATTGCACAATATAAAATCTGTCCCTCAATTTGGAAAATTGTTATAAGCTTAGATTGTTTGAAATGAGCGTTTTAGAGGTTTCAAAAAACTGATGTGCCGGTGTCCAGCCAACGGATCTAATTTATTGCCCAGTGGAAAAACCAATTACATATTTGGAAACTGCAACAAAAACTATATTAAAATTGCACAATATAAACTGTTTCCCTCAATTAGGAAAATTGTTATAAGCTTATATTGTTAAAAATGAGCGTTTTAGAGGTTTCTAAAAACTGATGTGCCGATGTCCAGCCAACGGATCAAATTTATTGCCCAGTTGAAAAACCAATTACATATTTGAAAACTGCAACAAAAACTATATTAAAATCGCACAATATAAGATCTGTCCGTCAATTAGGAAAATTGTTATAAGCTTAGATTTTTAGAAATGAGCGTTTTAGAGGTTTCTAAAAACTGATGTGCCGGTGTCCAGCCAACGGATGTAATTTATTGTCCAGTGGAAAAACCAATTACATATTTGAAAACTGCAACAAAAACTATATTAAAATTGCACAATATAAACTGTTTCCCTCAATTAGGAAAATTGTTATAAGCTTAGATTTTTAGAAATGAGCGTTTTAGAGGCTTCTAAAAACTGATGTGCCGGTGTCCAGCCAATGAATCTAATTTATTGCCCAGTGAAAAAACTAATTACATATTTGAAAACTGCAACAAAAACTATATTAAAATTGCACAGTATAAACTGTTTCCCTCAATTAGGAAAATTGTTAAAAGCTTAGATTTTTAGAAATGAGCGTTTTAGAGGTTTCTAAAAACTGATGTGCCGGTGTCCAGCCAATGAAACTAATTTATTGCCTAGTGAAAAAACCAATTACATATTTGCAAACTGCAACAAAAACTATATTAAAATTGCACAATATGAAATCTGTCCGTCAATTAGGAAAATTGTTATAAGCTTAGATTGTTAGAAATGAGCGTTTTAGAGGTTTCAAAAAACTGATGTGCCGGTGTCCAGCCAATGAATCTAATTTATTGCCCAGTGAAAAAACCAATTACATATTTGAAATCTGCAACAAAAACTATGTTAAAATTGCACAATATAAACTGTTTCCCTCAATTAGGAAAATTGTTATAAGCTTAGATTTTTAGAAATGAGCGTTTTAGAGGCTTCTAAAAACTGATGTGCCGGTGTCCAGCCAATGAATCTAATTTATTGCCCAGTGAAAAAACCAATTACATATTTGAAAACTGCAACAAAAACTGTATTAAAATTGCACAATATAAACTGTTTCCCTCAATTAGGAACATTGTTATAAGCTTAGATTTTTAGAAATGAGCGTTTTAGAGGCTTCTAAAAACTGATGTGCCGGTGTCCAGCCAATGAATCTAATTTATTGCCCAGTGAAAAAACCAATTACATATTTGAAAACTGCAACAAAAACTATATTAAAATTGCACAGTATAAACTGTTTCCCTCAATTAGGAAAATTGTTAAAAGCTTAGATTTTTAGAAATGAGCGTTTTAGAGGTTTCTAAAAACTGATGTGCCGGTGTCCAGCCAATGAAACTAATTTATTGCCTAGTGAAAAAACCAATTACATATTTGCAAACTGCAACAAAAACTATATTAAAATTGCACAATATGAAATCTGTCCGTCAATTAGGAAAATTGTTATAAGCTTAGATTGTTAGAAATGAGCGTTTTAGAGGTTTCAAAAAACTGATGTGCCGGTGTCCAGCCAACGGATCTAATTTATTGCTTAGTGGAAAAACCAATTACATATTTGAAAACTGCAAAAAAAACTATATTAAAATTGCACAATATAAACTGTGTCCGTTAATTAGGAAAATTGTTATAAGCTTAGATTTTTAGAAATGAGCGTTTTAGAGGTTTCTAAAAACTGATGTGCCGGTGTCCAGCCAATGAATCTAATTTATTGCCCAGTGAAAAAACCAATTACATATTTGAAAACTGCAACAAAAACTATATTAAAATTGCACAATATAAAATCTGTCCGTCAATTAGGAAAATTGTTATAAGCTTAGATTGTTAGAAATGAGCGTTTTGGAGGTTTCTAAAAACTGATGTGCCGGTGTCCAGCCAACGGATCTAATTTATTGCCCAGTGGAAAAACTAATTACTTAATTGAAATCTGCAGTTGAAACTGTATTAAAATTGCACAATATAAGCTGTGTCCGTCAATTACGAAAATTGTTATAGGCTTAGATTGTTAGAAATGAGCGTTTTAGAGGTTTCTAAAAACTGATGTGCCGATGTCCAGCCAACGGATCTAATTTATTGCCCAGTGGAAAAACCAATTGCATATTTGACAACTGCAACAAAAACTATATTAAAATTGCACAATATGAACTGTTTCCTTCAATTAGGAAAATTGTTATAAGCTTAGATTGTTAGAAATGAGCGTTTTAGAGGTTTCTAAAAACTGATGTGCCGGTGTCCAGCCAATGAATCTAATTTATTGCCCAGTGAAAAAACCAATAACATATTTGAAAACTGCAACAAAAACTATATTAAAATTGCACAATATAAAATCTGTCCCTCAATTTGGAAAATTGTTATAAGCTTAGATTGTTTGAAATGAGCGTTTTAGAGGTTTCAAAAAACTGATGTGCCGGTGTCCAGCCAATGAATCTAATTTATTGCCCAGTGAAAAAACCAATAACATATTTGAAAACTGCAACAAAAACTATATTAAAATTGCACAATATAAAATCTGTCCCTCAATTTGGAAAATTGTTATAAGCTTAGATTGTTTGAAATGAGCGTTTTAGAGGTTTCAAAAAACTGATGTGCCGGTGTCCAGCCAACGGATCTAATTTATTGCCCAGTGGAAAAACCAATTACATATTTGGAAACTGCAACAAAAACTATATTAAAATTGCACAATATAAACTGTTTCCCTCAATTAGGAAAATTGTTATAAGCTTATATTGTTAAAAATGAGCGTTTTAGAGGTTTCTAAAAACTGATGTGCCGATGTCCAGCCAACGGATCAAATTTATTGCCCAGTTGAAAAACCAATTACATATTTGAAAACTGCAACAAAAACTATATTAAAATCGCACAATATAAGATCTGTCCGTCAATTAGGAAAATTGTTATAAGCTTAGATTTTTAGAAATGAGCGTTTTAGAGGTTTCTAAAAACTGATGTGCCGGTGTCCAGCCAACGGATGTAATTTATTGTCCAGTGGAAAAACCAATTACATATTTGAAAACTGCAACAAAAACTATATTAAAATTGCACAATATAAACTGTTTCCCTCAATTAGGAAAATTGTTATAAGCTTAGATTTTTAGAAATGAGCGTTTTAGAGGCTTCTAAAAACTGATGTGCCGGTGTCCAGCCAATGAATCTAATTTATTGCCCAGTGAAAAAACTAATTACATATTTGAAAACTGCAACAAAAACTATATTAAAATTGCACAGTATAAACTGTTTCCCTCAATTAGGAAAATTGTTAAAAGCTTAGATTTTTAGAAATGAGCGTTTTAGAGGTTTCTAAAAACTGATGTGCCGGTGTCCAGCCAATGAAACTAATTTATTGCCTAGTGAAAAAACCAATTACATATTTGCAAACTGCAACAAAAACTATATTAAAATTGCACAATATGAAATCTGTCCGTCAATTAGGAAAATTGTTATAAGCTTAGATTGTTAGAAATGAGCGTTTTAGAGGTTTCAAAAAACTGATGTGCCGGTGTCCAGCCAATGAATCTAATTTATTGCCCAGTGAAAAAACCAATTACATATTTGAAATCTGCAACAAAAACTATGTTAAAATTGCACAATATAAACTGTTTCCCTCAATTAGGAAAATTGTTATAAGCTTAGATTTTTAGAAATGAGCGTTTTAGAGGCTTCTAAAAACTGATGTGCCGGTGTCCAGCCAATGAATCTAATTTATTGCCCAGTGAAAAAACCAATTACATATTTGAAAACTGCAACAAAAACTGTATTAAAATTGCACAATATAAACTGTTTCCCTCAATTAGGAACATTGTTATAAGCTTAGATTTTTAGAAATGAGCGTTTTAGAGGCTTCTAAAAACTGATGTGCCGGTGTCCAGCCAATGAATCTAATTTATTGCCCAGTGAAAAAACCAATTACATATTTGAAAACTGCAACAAAAACTATATTAAAATTGCACAGTATAAACTGTTTCCCTCAATTAGGAAAATTGTTAAAAGCTTAGATTTTTAGAAATGAGCGTTTTAGAGGTTTCTAAAAACTGATGTGCCGATGTCCATCCAACGGATCTAATTTATTGCCCAGTTGAAAAACCAATTACATATTTGAAAACTGCAAAAAAACTATATTAAAATTGCACAATATAAAATCTGTCCGTCAATTAGCAAAATTGTTATATGCTTAGATTTTTAGATATAAGCGTTTTAGAGGTTTCAAAAAACTGATGTGCCGGTGTCCAGCCAACGGATGTAATTTATTGTCCAGTGGAAAAACTAATTACTTAATTGAAATCTGCAGTTGAAACTGTATTAAAATTGCACAATTTAAACTGTGTCCGTTAATTAGGAAAATTGTTATAAGCTTAGATTGTTAGAAATGAGCGATTTAGAGGTTTCTAAAAACTGATGTGCCGATGTCCAGCCAACGGATCTAATTTATTGCCCAGTTGAAAAACCAATTACATATTTGAAAACTGCAACAAAAACTATATTAAAATTTACAATATAAATTGTGTCCGTCAATTAGGAAAATTGTTATAAGCTTAAATTGTTAGAAATGAGCGTTTTAGAGGTTTCTAAAAACTAATGTGCCGATGTCCAGCCAACGGATCTAATTTATTGCCCAGTGGAAAAACTAATTACTTAATTGAAATCTGCAGTTGAAACTGTATTAAAATTGCACAATATAAACTGTGTCCGTTAATTAGGAAAATTGTTATAGGCTTAGATTGTTAGAAATGAGCGTTTTAGAGGTTTCTAAAAACTGATGTGCCGATGTCCAGCCAACGGATCTAATTTATTGCCCAGTTGAAAAACCAATTACATATTTGAAAACTGCAAAAAAATTATATTAAAACTGCACATTATAAGCTGTGTCCGCTAATTAGAAAAATTGTTATAGGCTTAGATTGTTAGAAATGAGCGTTTTAGAGGTTTCTAAAAACTGATGTGCCGATGTCCAGCCAACGGATCTAATTTATTGCCCAGTGGAAAAACTAATTACATATTTAAAAACTGCAACAAAAACTATATTAAAACTGCACATTATAAGTTGTGTCCGTCAATTACGAAAATTGTTATAAGCTTAGATTGTCAGAAATGAGCGTTTTAGAGGTTTCAAAAAACTTATGTGCCGGTGTCCAGCCAACGGATCTAATTTATTGCCCAGTGAAAAAACCAATTACATATTTGAAAACTGCAACAAAAACTATATTAAAATTGCACAATATAAACTGTTTCCCTCAATTAGGAAAATTGTTATAAGCTTAGATTGTTAGAAATGAGCGGTTTTAGAGGTTTCAAAAAACTGATATTCCGATGTCCAGCCAATGAATCTAATTTATTGCCCTGTGAAAAAACCAATTACATATTTGAAAACTGCAACAAAAACTATATTAAAATTGCACAATATAAAATCTGTCCGTCAATTAGGAAAATTGTTATAAGCTTAGATTGTTAGAAATGAGCGTTTTAGAGGTTTCTAAAAACTGATGTGCCTATGTCCAGCCAACGGATCTAATTTCTTGCCCAGTGGAAAAACTAATTACTTAATTGAAATCTGCAGTTGAAACTGTATTTATATTGCACAATATAATCTGTGTCCGTTAATTAGGAAAATTGTTATAGGCTTAGATTGTTAGAAATGAGCGTTTTAGAGGTTTCTAAAAACTGATGTGCCGATGTCCATCCAACGGATCTAATTTATTGCCCAGTTGAAAAACCAATTACATATTTGAAAACTGCAAAAAAACTATATTAAAATTGCACAATATAAAATCTGTCCGTCAATTAGCAAAATTGTTATATGCTTAGATTTTTAGATATAAGCGTTTTAGAGGTTTCAAAAAACTGATGTGCCGGTGTCCAGCCAACGGATGTAATTTATTGTCCAGTGGAAAAACTAATTACTTAATTGAAATCTGCAGTTGAAACTGTATTAAAATTGCACAATTTAAACTGTGTCCGTTAATTAGGAAAATTGTTATAAGCTTAGATTGTTAGAAATGAGCGATTTAGAGGTTTCTAAAAACTGATGTGCCGATGTCCAGCCAACGGATCTAATTTATTGCCCAGTTAAAAAACCAATTACATATTTGAAAACTGCAACAAAAACTATATTAAAATTTACAATATAAATTGTGTCCGTCAATTAGGAAAATTGTTATAAGCTTAGATTGTTAGAAATGAGCGTTTTAGAGGTTTCTAAAAACTAATGTGCCGATGTCCAGCCAACGGATCTAATTTATTGCCCAGTGGAAAAACTAATTACTTAATTGAAATCTGCAGTTGAAACTGTATTAAAATTGCACAATATAAACTGTGTCCGTTAATTAGGAAAATTGTTATAGGCTTAGATTGTTAGAAATGAGCGTTTTAGAGGTTTCTAAAAACTGATGTGCCGATGTCCAGCCAACGGATCTAATTTATTGCCCAGTTGAAAAACCAATTACATATTTGAAAACTGCAAAAAAATTATATTAAAACTGCACATTATAAGCTGTGTCCGCTAATTAGGAAAATTGTTATAGGCTTAGATTGTTAGAAATGAGCGTTTTAGAGGTTTCTAAAAACTGATGTGCCGATGTCCAGCCAACGGATCTAATTTATTGCCCAGTGGAAAAACTAATTACATATTTAAAAACTGCAACAAAAACTATATTAAAACTGCACATTATAAGTTGTGTCCGTCAATTACGAAAATTGTTATAGGCTTAGATTGTTAGAAATGAGCGTTTAAGAGGTTTCTAAAAACTGATGTGCCGATGTCCAGCCAACGGATCTAATTTATTGCCCAGTGGAAAAACCAATTGCATATTTGAAAACTGCAACAAAAACTATATTAAAATTGCACAATATGAACTGTTTCCTTCAATTAGGAAAATTGTTATAAGCTTAGATTGTTAGAAATGAGCGGTTTTAGAGGTTTCTAAAAACTGATGTGCCGATGTCCAGCCAATGAATCTAATTTATTGCCCAGTTGAAAAACCAATTACATATTTAAAAACTGCAACAAAAACTATATTAAAATCGCACAATATAAAATCTGTCCGTCAATTAGGAAAATTGTTATAGGCTTAGATTGTTAGAAATGAGCGTTTTAGAGGTTACTAAAAACTGATGTGCCGGTGTCCAGCCAACGGATGTAATTTATTGTCCAGTGGAAAAACCAATTACATATTTGAAAACT
This sequence comes from Silvanus unidentatus, assembly GCA_963930825.1. Classification (NCBI taxonomy): domain Eukaryota; kingdom Metazoa; phylum Arthropoda; class Insecta; order Coleoptera; family Silvanidae; genus Silvanus; species Silvanus unidentatus. The sequence continues at coordinate 9,760,968 of OZ005760.1, read as the reverse complement.
GCAACAAAAACTATATTAAAATCGCACAATATAAAATCTGTCCGTCAATTAGGAAAATTGTTATAAGCTTAGATTTTTAGAAATGAGCGTTTTAGAGGTTTCAAAAAACTGATGTGCCGGTGTCCAGCCAACGGATCTAATTTATTGCCCAGTGGAAAAACCAATTACATATTTGGAAACTGCAACAAAAACTATATTAAAATCGCACAATATAAAATCTGTTCGTCAATTAGGAAAATTGTTATAAGCTTAGATTTTTAGAAATGAGCGTTTTAGAGGTTTCTAAAAACTGATGTGCCGGTGTCCAGCCAACGGATGTAATTTATTGTCCAGTGGAAAAACCAATTACATATTTGAAAACTGCAACAAAAACTATATTAAAATTGCACAATATAAACTGTTTCCCTCAATTAGGAAAATTGTTATAAGCTTAGATTTTTAGAAATGAGCGTTTTAGAGGTTTCAAAAAACTGATGTGCCGGTGTCCAGCCAACGGATCTAATTTATTGCCCAGTGGAAAAACCAATTACATATTTGGAAACTGCAACAAAAACTATATTAAAATCGCAGAATATAAAATCTGTTCGTCAATTAGGAAAATTGTTATAAGCTTAGATTTTTAGAAATGAGCGTTTTAGAGGTTTCTAAAAACTGATGTGCCGGTGTCCAGCCAACGGATGTAATTTATTGTCCAGTGGAAAAACCAATTACATATTTGAAAACTGCAACAAAAACTATATTAAAATTGCACAATATAAACTGTTTCCCTCAATTAGGAAAATTGTTATAAGCTTAGATTTTTAGAAATGAGCGTTTTAGAGGTTTCAAAAAACTGATGTGCCGGTGTCCAGCCAACGGATCTAATTTATTGCCCTGTGAAAAAACCAATTACATATTTGAAAACTGCAACAAAAACTATATTAAAATTGCACAATATAAAATCTGTCCCTCAATTAGGAAAACTGTTATAAGCTTAGATTGTCAGAAATGAGCGTTTTAGAGGTTTCAAAAAACTTATGTGCCGGTGTCCAGCCAACGGATCTAATTTATTGTCCAGTGGAAAAACCAATTACATATTTGGAAACTGCAACAAAAACTATATTAAAATTGCACAATATAAACTGTTTCCCTCAATTAGGAAAATTGTTATAAGCTTATATTGTTAAAAATGAGCGTTTTAGAGGTTTCTAAAAACTGATGTGCCGATGTCCAGCCAACGGATCTAATTTATTGCCCAGTTGAAAAACCAATTACATATTTGAAATCTGCAACAAAAACTATATTAAAATCGCACAATATAAACTGTGTCCGTCAATTAGGAAAATTGTTATAAGCTTAGATTGTTAGAAATGAGCGTTTTAGAGGTTTCTAAAAACTGATGTGCCGATGTCCAGCCAACGGATCTAATTTATTGCCCAGTGGAAAAACTAATTACTTAATTGAAATCTGCAGTTGAAACTGTATTAAAATTGCACGATATAAAATCTGTCCGTCAATTAGGAAAATTGTTATATGCTTAGATTGTTAGAAGTGTGCGTTTTAGAGGTTTCAAAAAACTGATGTGCCGGTGTCCAGCCAATGAATCTAATTTATTGCCCAGTTGAAAAACCAATTACATATTTGAAAACTGCAACAAAAACTATATTAAAATTGCACAATATAAACTGTTTCCCTCAATTAGGAAAATTGTTATAAGCATAGATTGTTAGAAATGAGCGTTTTAGAGGTTTCAAAAAACTGATATTCCGATGTCCAGCCGATGAATCTAATTTATTGCCCAGTAAAAAAACCAATTACATATTTGAAAACTGCAACAAAAACTATATTAAAATTGCACAATATAAACTGTTTCCCTCAATTAGGAAATTTGTTATAAGCATAGATTGTTAGAAATGAGCGTTTTAGAGGTTTCAAAAAACTGTTATGCCGATGTCCAGCCAACGGATCTAATTTATTGCCCAGTGGAAAAACCAATTACATATTTGAAAACTGCAACAAAAACTATATTAAAATTGCACAATATGAACTGTTTCCCTCAATTAGGAAAATTGTTATAAGCTGAGATTGTTAGAAATGAGCGTTTTAGAGGTTTCTAAAAACTGATGTGCCGGTGTCCAGCCAATGAATCTAATTTATTGCCCAGTTGAAAAACCAATTACATATTTAAAAACTGCAACAAAAACTATATTAAAATCGCACAATATAAAATCTGTCCGTCAATTAGGAAAATTGTTATAAGCTTAGATTTTTAGAAATGAGCGTTTTAGAGGTTTCTAAAAACTGATGTGCCGGTGTCCAGCCAACGGATGTAATTTATTGTCCAGTGGAAAAACCAATTACATATTTGAAAACTGCAACAAAAACTATATTAAAATCGCACAATATAAAATCTGTCCGTCAATTAGGAAAATTGTTATAAGCTTAGATTTTTAGAAATGAGCGTTTTAGAGGTTTCTAAAAACTGATGTGCCGGTGTCCAGCCAACGGATGTAATTTATTGTCCAGTGGAAAAACCAATTACATATTTAAAAACTGCAACAAATACTATATTAAAATCGCACAATATAAAATCTGTCCGTCAATTAGGAAAATTGTTATAAGCTTAGATTTTTAGAAATGAGCGTTTTAGAGGTTTCAAAAAACTGTTATGCCGATGTCCAGCCAACGGATCTAATTTATTGCCCAGTTGAAAAACCAATTACATATTTAAAAACTGCAACAAAAACTATATTAAAATCGCACAATATAAAATCTGTCCGTCAATTAGGAAAATTGTTATAAGCTTAGATTTTTAGAAATGAGCGTTTTAGAGGTTTCTAAAAACTGATGTGCCGGTGTCCAGCCAACGGATCTAATTTATTGCCCAGTTGAAAAACCAATTACATATTTAAAAACTGCAACAAAAACTATATTAAAATCGCACAATATAAAATCTGTCCGTCAATTAGGAAAATTGTTATAAGCTTAGATTTTTAGAAATGAGCGTTTTAGAGGTTTCTAAAAACTGATGTGCCGGTGTCCAGCCAACGGATGTAATTTATTGTCCAGTGGAAAAACCAATTACATATTTGAAAACTGCAACAAAAACTATATTAAAATTGCACAATATAAACTGTTTCCCTCAATTAGGAAAATTGTTATAAGCTTATATTGTTCAATATGAGCGTTTTAGAGGTTTCTAAAAACTGATGTGCCGGTGTCCAGCCAATGAATCTAATTTATTGCCCAGTGAAAAAACCAATAACATATTTGAAAACTGCAACAAAAACTATATTAAAATCGCACAATATAAAATCTGTCCGTCAATTAGGAAAATTGTTATAAGCTTAGATTTTTAGAAATGAGCGTTTTAGAGGTTTCTATAAACTGATGTGCCGGTGTCCAGCCAACGGATGTAATTTATTGTCCAGTGGAAAAACCAATTACATATTTGAAAACTGCAACAAAAACTATATTAAAATTGCACAATATAAACTATTTCCCTCAATTAGGAAAATTGTTATAAGCTTATATTGTTAAATATGAGCGTTTTAGAGGTTTCTAAAAACTGATGTGCCGGTGTCCAGCCAACGGATGTAATTTATTGTCCAGTGGAAAAACCAATTACATATTTAAAAACTGCAACAAAAACTATATTAAAATTGCACAATATAAACTGTGTCCGTCAATTAGGAAAGTTGTTATAAGCTTAGATTGTTAGAAGTGAGCGTTTTAGAGGTTTCAAAAAACTGATGTGCCGGTGTCCAGCCAATGAATTTAATTTATTGCCCAGTGAAAAAACCAATTACATATTTAAAAACTGAAACAAAAACTATATTAAAATATACAATATAAATTGTGTCCGTCAATTAGGAAAATTGTTATAAGCTTAGATTGTTAGAAATGAGCGTTTTAGAGGTTTCTAAAAACTGATGTGCCGATGTCCAGCCAACGGATCTAATTTATTGCCCAGTGGAAAAACTAATTACTTAATTGAAATCTGCAGTTGAAACTGTATTAAAATTGCACAATATAAACTGTGTCCGTTAATTAGGAAAATTGTTATAGGCTTATATTTTTAGAAATGAGCATTTTAGAGGTTTCTAAAAACTGATGTGCCGTTGTCCAGCCAACGGATCTAATTTATTGCCCAGTTGAAAAACCAATTACATATTTGAAAACTGCAAAAAAACTATATTAAAATTGCACGATATAAAATCTGTCCGTCAATTAGGAAAATTGTTATATGCTTAGATTGTTAGAAATGAGCGTTTTAGAGGTTTCAAAAAACTGATATTCCGATGTCCAGCCGATGAATCTAATTTATTGCCCAGTAAAAAAACCAATTACATATTTGAAAACTGCAACAAAAACTATATTAAAATTGCACAATATAAACTGTTTCCCTCAATTAGGAAATTTGTTATAAGCATAGATTGTTAGAAATGAGCGTTTTAGAGGTTTCAAAAAACTGATGTGCCGGTGTCCAGCCAACGGATCTAATTTATTGCCCAGTGGAAAAACCAATTACATATTTGAAAACTGCAACAAAAACTATATTAAAATTGCACAATGTAAACTGTTTCCCTCAATTAGGAAAATTGTTATAAGCTTATATTGTTAAAAATGAGCGTTTTAGAGTTTCTAAAAACTGATGTGCCGATGTCCAGCCAACGGATCTAATTTATTGCCCAGTTGAAAAACCAATTACATATTTAAAAACTGCAACAAAAACTATATTAAAATCGCACAATATAAAATCTGTCCGTCAATTAGGAAAATTGTTATAAGCTTAGATTTTTAGAAATGAGCGTTTTAGAGGTTTCTAAAAACTGATGTGCCGGTGTCCAGCCAACGGATGTAATTTATTGTCCAGTGGAAAAACCAATTACATATTTGAAAACTGCAACAAAAACTATATTAAAATTGCACAATATAAACTGTTTCCCTCAATTAGGAAAATTGTTATAAGCTTATATTGTTAAATATGAGCGTTTTAGAGGTTTCTAAAAACTGATGTGCCGGTGTCCAGCCAATGAATCTAATTTATTGCTCAGTGAAAAAACCAATAACATATTTGAAAACTGCAACAAAAACTATATTAAAATTGCACATTATAAAATCTGTCCGTCAATTAGGAAAATTGTTATAAGCTTAGATTGTTAGAAATGAGCGTTTTAGAGGTTTCTATAAACTGATGTGCCTATGTCCAGCCAACGGATCTAATTTCTTGCCCAGAGGAAAAACTAATTACTTATTTGAAATCTGCAGTTGAAACTGTATTTATATTGCACAATATAATCTGTGTCCGTTAATTAGGAAAATTGTTATAGGCTTAGATTGTTAGAAATGAGCGTTTTAGAGGTTTCTAAAAACTGATGTGCCGATGTCCATCCAACGGATCTAATTTATTGCCTAGTTGAAAAACCAATTACATATTTGAAAACTGCAAAAAAACTATATTAAAATTGCACAATATAAGATCTGTCCGTCAATTAGGAAAATTGTTATAAGCTTAGATTGTTAGAAGTGTGCGTTTTAGAGGTTTCAAAAAACTGATGTGCCGGTGTCCAGCCAATGAATCTAATTTATTGCCTAGTTGAAAAACCAATTACATATTTGAAAACTGCAAAAAAACTATATTAAAATTGCACAATATAAGATCTGTCCGTCAATTAGGAAAACTGTTATAAGCTTAGATTGTCAGAAATGAGCGTTTTAGAGGTTTCAAAAAACTTATGTGCCGGTGTCCAGCCAACGGATCTAATTTATTGTCCAGTGGAAAAACCAATTACATATTTGGAAACTGCAACAAAAACTATATTAAAATTGCACAATATAAACTGTTTCCCTCAATTAGGAAAATTGTTATAAGCTTATATTGTTAAAAATGAGCGTTTTAGAGGTTTCTAAAAACTGATGTGCCGATGTCCAGCCAACGGATCTAATTTATTGCCCAGTTGAAAAACCAATTACATATTTGAGATCTGCAACAAAAACTATATTAAAATCGCACAATATAAACTGTGTCCGTCAATTAGGAAAATTGTTATAAGCTTAGATTGTTAGAAATGAGCGTTTTAGAGGTTTCTAAAAACTGATGTGCCGATGTCCAGCCAACGGATCTAATTTATTGCCCAGTGGAAAAACTAATTACTTAATTGAAATCTGCAGTTGAAACTGTATTAAAATTGCACGATATAAAATCTGTCCGTCAATTAGGAAAATTGTTATATGCTTAGATTGTTAGAAGTGTGCGTTTTAGAGGTTTCAAAAAACTGATGTGCCGGTGTCCAGCCAATGAATCTAATTTATTGCCCAGTTGAAAAACCAATTACATATTTGAAAACTGCAACAAAAACTATATTAAAATTGCACAATATAAACTGTTTCCCTCAATTAGGAAAATTGTTATAAGCATAGATTGTTAGAAATGAGCGTTTTAGAGGTTTCAAAAAACTGATATTCCGATGTCCAGCCGATGAATCTAATTTATTGCCCAGTAAAAAAACCAATTACATATTTGAAAACTGCAACAAAAACTATATTAAAATTGCACAATATAAACTGTTTCCCTCAATTAGGAAATTTGTTATAAGCATAGATTGTTAGAAATGAGCGTTTTAGAGGTTTCAAAAAACTGTTATACCGATGTCCAGCCAACGGATCTAATTTATTGCCCAGTGGAAAAACCAATTACATATTTGAAAACTGCAACAAAAACTATATTAAAATTGCACAATATGAACTGTTTCCCTCAATTAGGAAAATTGTTATAAGCTGAGATTGTTAGAAATGAGCGTTTTAGAGGTTTCTAAAAACTGATGTGCCGGTGTCCAGCCAATGAATCTAATTTATTGCCCAGTTGAAAAACCAATTACATATTTAAAAACTGCAACAAAAACTATATTAAAATCGCACAATATAAAATCTGTCCGTCAATTAGGAAAATTGTTATAAGCTTAGATTTTTAGAAATGAGCGTTTTAGAGGTTTTTAAAAACTGATGTGCCGGTGTCCAGCCAACGGATGTAATTTATTGTCCAGTGGAAAAACCAATTACATATTTGAAAACTGCAACAAAAACTATATTAAAATCGCACAATATAAAATCTGTCCGTCAATTAGGAAAATTGTTATAAGCTTAGATTTTTAGAAATGAGCGTTTTAGAGGTTTCTAAAAACTGATGTGCCGGTGTCCAGCCAACGGATGTAATTTATTGTCCAGTGGAAAAACCAATTACATATTTAAAAACTGCAACAAAAACTATATTAAAATCGCACAATATAAAATCTGTCCGTCAATTAGGAAAATTGTTATAAGCTTAGATTTTTAGAAATGAGCGTTTTAGAGGTTTCAAAAAACTGTTATGCCGATGTCCAGCCAACGGATCTAATTTATTGCCCAGTTGAAAAACCAATTACATATTTAAAAACTGCAACAAAAACTATATTAAAATCGCACAATATAAAATCTGTCCGTCAATTAGGAAAATTGTTATAAGCTTAGATTTTTAGAAATGAGCGTTTTAGAGGTTTCTAAAAACTGATGTGCCGGTGTCCAGCCAACGGATCTAATTTATTGCCCAGTTGAAAAACCAATTACATATTTAAAAACTGCAACAAAAACTATATTAAAATCGCACAATATAAAATCTGTCCGTCAATTAGGAAAATTGTTATAAGCTTAGATTTTTAGAAATGAGCGTTTTAGAGGTTTCTAAAAACTGATGTGCCGGTGTCCAGCCAACGGATGTAATTTATTGTCCAGTGGAAAAACCAATTACATATTTGAAAACTGCAACAAAAACTATATTAAAATTGCACAATATAAACTGTTTCCCTCAATTAGGAAAATTGTTATAAGCTTATATTGTTCAATATGAGCGTTTTAGAGGTTTCTAAAAACTGATGTGCCGGTGTCCAGCCAATGAATCTAATTTATTGCCCAGTGAAAAAACCAATAACATATTTGAAAACTGCAACAAAAACTATATTAAAATCGCACAATATAAAATCTGTCCGTCAATTAGGAAAATTGTTATAAGCTTAGATTTTTAGAAATGAGCGTTTTAGAGGTTTCTATAAACTGATGTGCCGGTGTCCAGCCAACGGATGTAATTTATTGTCCAGTGGAAAAACCAATTACATATTTGAAAACTGCAACAAAAACTATATTAAAATTGCACAATATAAACTATTTCCCTCAATTAGGAAAATTGTTATAAGCTTATATTGTTAAATATGAGCGTTTTAGAGGTTTCTAAAAACTGATGTGCCGATGTCCAGCCAACGGATCTAATTTATTGCCCAGTTGAAAAACCAATTACATATTTGAAATCTGCAACAAAAACTATATTAAAATCGCACAATATAAACTGTGTCCGTCAATTAGGAAAATTGTTATAAGCTTAGATTGTTAGAAATGAGCGTTTTAGAGGTTTCTAAAAACTGATGTGCCGATGTCCAGCCAACGGATCTAATTTATTGCCCAGTGGAAAAACTAATTACTTAATTGAAATCTGCAGTTGAAACTGTATTAAAATTGCACGATATAAAATCTGTCCGTCAATTAGGAAAATTGTTATATGCTTAGATTGTTAGAAGTGTGCGTTTTAGAGGTTTCAAAAAACTGATGTGCCGGTGTCCAGCCAATGAATCTAATTTATTGCCCAGTTGAAAAACCAATTACATATTTGAAAACTGCAACAAAAACTATATTAAAATTGCACAATATAAACTGTTTCCCTCAATTAGGAAAATTGTTATAAGCATAGATTGTTAGAAATGAGCGTTTTAGAGGTTTCAAAAAACTGATATTCCGATGTCCAGCCGATGAATCTAATTTATTGCCCAGTAAAAAAACCAATTACATATTTGAAAACTGCAACAAAAACTATATTAAAATTGCACAATATAAACTGTTTCCCTCAATTAGGAAATTTGTTATAAGCATAGATTGTTAGAAATGAGCGTTTTAGAGGTTTCAAAAAACTGTTATGCCGATGTCCAGCCAACGGATCTAATTTATTGCCCAGTGGAAAAACCAATTACATATTTGAAAACTGCAACAAAAACTATATTAAAATTGCACAATATGAACTGTTTCCCTCAATTAGGAAAATTGTTATAAGCTGAGATTGTTAGAAATGAGCGTTTTAGAGGTTTCTAAAAACTGATGTGCCGGTGTCCAGCCAATGAATCTAATTTATTGCCCAGTTGAAAAACCAATTACATATTTAAAAACTGCAACAAAAACTATATTAAAATCGCACAATATAAAATCTGTCCGTCAATTAGGAAAATTGTTATAAGCTTAGATTTTTAGAAATGAGCGTTTTAGAGGTTTCTAAAAACTGATGTGCCGGTGTCCAGCCAACGGATGTAATTTATTGTCCAGTGGAAAAACCAATTACATATTTGAAAACTGCAACAAAAACTATATTAAAATCGCACAATATAAAATCTGTCCGTCAATTAGGAAAATTGTTATAAGCTTAGATTTTTAGAAATGAGCGTTTTAGAGGTTTCTAAAAACTGATGTGCCGGTGTCCAGCCAACGGATGTAATTTATTGTCCAGTGGAAAAACCAATTACATATTTAAAAACTGCAACAAAAACTATATTAAAATCGCACAATATAAAATCTGTCCGTCAATTAGGAAAATTGTTATAAGCTTAGATTTTTAGAAATGAGCGTTTTAGAGGTTTCAAAAAACTGTTATGCCGATGTCCAGCCAACGGATCTAATTTATTGCCCAGTTGAAAAACCAATTACATATTTAAAAACTGCAACAAAAACTATATTAAAATCGCACAATATAAAATCTGTCCGTCAATTAGGAAAATTGTTATAAGCTTAGATTTTTAGAAATGAGCGTTTTAGAGGTTTCTAAAAACTGATGTGCCGGTGTCCAGCCAACGGATCTAATTTATTGCCCAGTTGAAAAACCAATTACATATTTAAAAACTGCAACAAAAACTATATTAAAATCGCACAATATAAAATCTGTCCGTCAATTAGGAAAATTGTTATAAGCTTAGATTTTTAGAAATGAGCGTTTTAGAGGTTTCTAAAAACTGATGTGCCGGTGTCCAGCCAACGGATGTAATTTATTGTCCAGTGGAAAAACCAATTACATATTTGAAAACTGCAACAAAAACTATATTAAAATTGCACAATATAAACTGTTTCCCTCAATTAGGAAAATTGTTATAAGCTTATATTGTTCAATATGAGCGTTTTAGAGGTTTCTAAAAACTGATGTGCCGGTGTCCAGCCAATGAATCTAATTTATTGCCCAGTGAAAAAACCAATAACATATTTGAAAGCTGCAACAAAAACTATATTAAAATCGCACAATATAAAATCTGTCCGTCAATTAGGAAAATTGTTATAAGCTTAGATTTTTAGAAATGAGCGTTTTAGAGGTTTCTATAAACTGATGTGCCGGTGTCCAGCCAACCGATGTAATTTATTGTCCAGTGGAAAAACCAATTACATATTTGAAAACTGCAACAAAAACTATATTAAAATTGCACAATATAAACTATTTCCCTCAATTAGGAAAATTGTTATAAGCTTATATTGTTAAATATGAGCGTTTTAGAGGTTTCTAAAAACTGATGTGCCGGTGTCCAGCCAACGGATGTAATTTATTGTCCAGTGGAAAAACCAATTACATATTTAAAAACTGCAACAAAAACTATATTAAAATTGCACAATATAAACTGTGTCCGTCAATTAGGAAAGTTGTTATAAGCTTAGATTGTTAGAAGTGAGCGTTTTAGAGGTTTCAAAAAACTGATGTGCCGGTGTCCAGCCAATGAATTTAATTTATTGCCCAGTGAAAAAACCAATTACATATTTAAAAACTGAAACAAAAACTATATTAAAATATACAATATAAATTGTGTCCGTCAATTAGGAAAATTGTTATAAGCTTAGATTGTTAGAAATGAGCGTTTTAGAGGTTTCTAAAAACTGATGTGCCGATGTCCAGCCAACGGATCTAATTTATTGCCTAGTGGAAAAACTAATTACTTAATTGAAATCTGCAGTTGAAACTGTATTAAAATTGCACAATATAAACTGTGTCCGTTAATTAGGAAAATTGTTATAGGCTTATATTTTTAGAAATGAGCGTTTTAGAGGTTTCTAAAAACTGATGTGCCGATGTCCAGCCAACGGATCTAATTTATTGCCCAGTTGAAAAACCAATTACATATTTGAAAACTGCAAAAAAACTATATTAAAATTGCACGATATAAAATCTGTCCGTCAATTAGGAAAATTGTTATATGCTTAGATTGTTAGAAATGAGCGTTTTAGAGGTTTCAAAAAACTGATATTCCGATGTCCAGCCGATGAATCTAATTTATTGCCCAGTAAAAAAACCAATTACATATTTGAAAACTGCAACAAAAACTATATTAAAATTGCACAATATAAACTGTTTCCCTCAATTAGGAAATTTGTTATAAGCATAGATTGTTAGAAATGAGCGTTTTAGAGGTTTCAAAAAACTGATGTGCCGGTGTCCAGCCAACGGATCTAATTTATTGCCCAGTGGAAAAACCAATTACATATTTGAAAACTGCAACAAAAACTATATTAAAATTGCACAATATAAAATCTGTCCGTCAATTAGGAAAATTGTTATAAGCTTAGATTTTTAGAAATGAGCGTTTTAGAGGTTTCTAAAAACTGATGTGCCGGTGTCCAGCCAACGGATGTAATTTATTGTCCAGTGGAAAAACCAATTACATATTTGAAAACTGCAACAAAAACTATATTAAAATTGCACAATATAAACTGTTTCCCTCAATTAGGAAAATTGTTATAAGCTTATATTGTTAAATATGAGCGTTTTAGAGGTTTCTAAAAACTGATGTGCCGGTGTCCAGCCAATGAATCTAATTTATTGCTCAGTGAAAAAACCAATAACATATTTGAAAACTGCAACAAAAACTATATTAAAATTGCACATTATAAAATCTGTCCGTCAATTAGGAAAATTGTTATAAGCTTAGATTGTTAGAAATGAGCGTTTTAGAGGTTTCTATAAACTGATGTGCCTATGTCCAGCCAACGGATCTAATTTCTTGCCCAGAGGAAAAACTAATTACTTATTTGAAATCTGCAGTTGAAACTGTATTTATATTGCACAATATAATCTGTGTCCGTTAATTAGGAAAATTGTTATAGGCTTAGATTGTTAGAAATGAGCGTTTTAGAGGTTTCTAAAAACTGATGTGCCGATGTCCATCCAACGGATCTAATTTATTGCCTAGTTGAAAAACCAATTACATATTTGAAAACTGCAAAAAAACTATATTAAAATTGCACAATATAAAATCTGTCCGTCAATTAGCAAAATTGTTATATGCTTAGATTTTTAGAAATAAGCGTTTTAGAGGTTTCAAAAAACTGATGTGCCGGTGTCCAGCCAACGGATGTAATTTATTGTCCAGTGGAAAAACTAATTACTTAATTGAAATCTGCAGTTGAAACTGTATTAAAATTGCACAATTTAAACTGTGTCCGTTAATTAGGAAAATTGTTATAGGCTTAGATTGTTAGAAATGAGCGTTTTAGAGGTTTCTAAAAACTGATGTGCCGATGTCCAGCCAACGGATCTAATTCATTGCCCAGTTGAAAAACCAATTACATATTTGAAAACTGCAACAAAAACTATATTAAAATTGCACAATATGAACTGTTTCCTTCAATTAGGAAAATTGTTATAAGCTTAGATTGTTAGAAATGAGCGTTTTGGAGGTTTCTAAAAACTGATGTGCCGGTGTCCAGCCAATGAATCTAATTTATTGCCCAGTGAAAAAACCAATAACATATTTGAAAACTGCAACAAAAACTATATTAAAATTGCACAATATGAACTGTTTCCTTCAATTAGGAAAATTGTTATAAGCTTAGATTGTTAGAAATGAGCGTTTTGGAGGTTTCTAAAAACTGATGTGCCGGTGTCCAGCCAATGAATCTAATTTATTGCCCAGTTAAAAAACCAATTACATATTTGAAAACTGCAACAAAAACTATATTAAAATTGCACAATATGAACTGTTTCCTTCAATTAGGAAAATTGTTATAAGCTTAGATTGTTAGAAATGAGCGTTTTAGAGGTTTCAAAAAACTGATGTGCCGGTGTCCAGCCAACGGATCTAATTTATTGCCCAGTGGAAAAACCAATTACATATTTGGAAACTGCAACAAAAACTATATTAAAATTGCACAATATAAACTGTTTCCCTCAATTAGGAAAATTGTTATAGGCTTAGATTGTTAGAAATGAGCGTTTTAGAGGTTTCAAAAAACTGATGTGCCGGTGTCCATCCAACGGATCTAATTTATTGCCCAGTGGAAAAACCAATTACATATTTGAAAACTGCAACAAAAACTATATTAAAATTGCACAATATAAACTGTTTCCCTGAATTAGGAAAATTGTTATAAGCTTAGATTTTTAGAAATGAGCGTTTTAGAGGTTTCTAAAAACTGATGTGCCGGTGTCCAGCCAACGGATCTAATTTATTGCCCAGTGGAATAACCAATTACATATTTGAAAACTGCAACAAAAACTATATTAAAATTGCACAATATAAACTGTTTCCCTCAATTAGGAAAATTGTTATAAGCTTAGATTTTTAGAAATGAGCGTTTTAGAGGTTTCTAAAAACTGATGTGCCGGTGTCCAGCCAACGGACCTAATTTATTGCCCAGTTGAAAAACCAATTGCATATTTGAAAACTGCAAAAAAACTATATTAAAATTGCACGATATAAAATCTGTCCGTCAATTAGGAAAATTGTTATAAGCTTATATTGTTAAAAATGAGCGTTTTAGAGGTTTCTAAAAACTGATGTGCCGATGTCCAGCCAACGGATCTAATTTATTGCCCAGTTGAAAAACCAATTACATATTTGAAAACTGCAAAAAAACTATATTAAAATTGCACGATATAAAATCTGTCCGTCAATTAGGAAAATTGTTATAAGCTTATATTGTTAAAAATGAGCGTTTTAGAGGTTTCTAAAAACTGATGTGCCGATGTCCAGCCAACGGATCTAATTTATTGCCCAGTTGAAAAACCAATTACATATTTGAAAACTGCAAAAAAACTATATTAAAATTGCACGATATAAAATCTGTCCGTCAATTAGGAAAATTGTTATATGCTTAGATTGTTAGAAATGAGCGTTTTAGAGGTTTCTAAAAACTGATGTGCCGATGTCCAGCCAACGGATCTAATTTATTGCCCAGTTGAAAAACCAATTACATATTTGAAAACTGCAACAAAAACTATATTAAAATTGCACAATATGAACTGTTTCCTTCAATTAGGAAAATTGTTATAAGCTTAGATTGTTAGAAATGAGCGTTTTAGAGGTTTCTAAAAACTGATGTGCCGATGTCCAGCCAACGGATCTAATTTATTGCCCAGTTGAAAAACCAATTACATATTTGAAAACTGCAACAAAAACTATATTAAAATTGCACAATATAAACTGTGTCCGTCAATTAGGAAAATTGTTATAAGCTTAGATTGTTAGAAATGAGCGTTTTAGAGGTTTCTAAAAACTGATGTGCCGATGTCCAGCCAACGGATCTAATTTATTGCCCAGTGGAAAAACTAATTACTTAATTGAAATCTGCAGTTGAAACTGTATTAAAATTGCACGATATAAAATCTGTCCGTCAATTAGGAAAATTGTTATATGCTTAGATTGTTAGAAGTGTGCGTTTTAGAGGTTTCAAAAAACTGATGTGCCGGTGTCCAGCCAATGAATCTAATTTATTGCCCAGTTGAAAAACCAATTACATATTTGAAAACTGCAACAAAAACTATATTAAAATTGCACAATATAAACTGTTTCCCTCAATTAGGAAAATTGTTATAAGCATAGATTGTTAGAAATGAGCGTTTTAGAGGTTTCAAAAAACTGATATTCCGATGTCCAGCCGATGAATCTAATTTATTGCCCAGTAAAAAACCAATTACATATTTGAAAACTGCAACAAAAACTATATTAAAATTGCACAATATAAACTGTTTCCCTCAATTAGGAAATTTGTTATAAGCATAGATTGTTAGAAATGAGCGTTTTAGAGGTTTCAAAAAACTGTTATGCCGATGTCCAGCCAACGGATCTAATTTATTGCCCAGTGGAAAAACCAATTACATATTTGAAAACTGCAACAAAAACTATATTAAAATTGCACAATATGAACTGTTTCCCTCAATTAGGAAAATTGTTATAAGCTGAGATTGTTAGAAATGAGCGTTTTAGAGGTTTCTAAAAACTGATGTGCCGGTGTCCAGCCAATGAATCTAATTTATTGCCCAGTTGAAAAACCAATTACATATTTAAAAACTGCAACAAAAACTATATTAAAATCGCACAATATAAAATCTGTCCGTCAATTAGGAAAATTGTTATAAGCTTAGATTTTTAGAAATGAGCGTTTTAGAGGTTTCTAAAAACTGATGTGCCGGTGTCCAGCCAATGAATCTAATTTATTGCCCAGTGAAAAAACCAATAACATATTTGAAAACTGCAACAAAAACTATATTAAAATCGCACAATATAAAATCTGTCCGTCAATTAGGAAAATTGTTATAAGCTTAGATTTTTAGAAATGAGCGTTTTAGAGGTTTCTATAAACTGATGTGCCGGTGTCCAGCCAACGGATGTAATTTATTGTCCAGTGGAAAAACCAATTACATATTTGAAAACTGCAACAAAAACTATATTAAAATTGCACAATATAAACAATTTCCCTCAATTAGGAAAATTGTTATAAGCTTATATTGTTAAATATGAGCGTTTTAGAGGTTTCTAAAAACTGATGTGCCGGTGTCCAGCCAACGGATGTAATTTATTGTCCAGTGGAAAAACCAATTACATATTTAAAAACTGCAACAAAAACTATATTAAAATTGCACGATATAAAATCTGTCCGTCAATTAGGAAAATTGTTATAAGCTTAGATTTTTAGAAATGAGCGTTTTAGAGGTTTCTAAAAACTGATGTGCCGGTGTCCAGCCAACGGATGTAATTTATTGCCCAGTTGAAAAACCAATTACATATTTGAAAACTGCAAAAAAACTATATTAAAATTGCACGATATAAAATCTGTCCGTCAATTAGGAAAATTGTTATAAGCTTATATTGTTAAAAATGAGCGTTTTAGAGGTTTCTAAAAACTGATGTGCCGATGTCCAGCCAACGGATCTAATTTATTGCCCAGTTGAAAAACCAATTACATATTTGAAAACTGCAAAAAAACTATATTAAAATTGCACGATATAAAATCTGTCCGTCAATTAGGAAAATTGTTATATGCTTAGATTGTTAGAAATGAGCGTTTTAGAGGTTTCTAAAAACTGATGTGCCGATGTCCAGCCAACGGATCTAATTTATTGCCCAGTTGAAAAACCAATTACATATTTGAAAACTGCAACAAAAACTATATTAAAATTGCACAATATGAACTGTTTCCTTCAATTAGGAAAATTGTTATAAGCTTAGATTGTTAGAAATGAGCGTTTTAGAGGTTTCTAAAAACTGATGTGCCGATGTCCAGCCAACGGATCTAATTTATTGCCCAGTTGAAAAACCAATTACATATTTGAAAACTGCAACAAAAACTATATTAAAATTGCACAATATAAACTGTGTCCGTCAATTAGGAAAATTGTTATAAGCTTAGATTGTTAGAAATGAGCGTTTTAGAGGTTTCTAAAAACTGATGTGCCGATGTCCAGCCAACGGATCTAATTTATTGCCCAGTGGAAAAACTAATTACTTAATTGAAATCTGCAGTTGAAACTGTATTAAAATTGCACGATATAAAATCTGTCCGTCAATTAGGAAAATTGTTATATGCTTAGATTGTTAGAAGTGTGCGTTTTAGAGGTTTCAAAAAACTGATGTGCCGGTGTCCAGCCAATGAATCTAATTTATTGCCCAGTTGAAAAACCAATTACATATTTGAAAACTGCAACAAAAACTATATTAAAATTGCACAATATAAACTGTTTCCCTCAATTAGGAAAATTGTTATAAGCATAGATTGTTAGAAATGAGCGTTTTAGAGGTTTCAAAAAACTGATATTCCGATGTCCAGCCGATGAATCTAATTTATTGCCCAGTAAAAAAACCAATTACATATTTGAAAACTGCAACAAAAACTATATTAAAATTGCACAATATAAACTGTTTCCCTCAATTAGGAAATTTGTTATAAGCATAGATTGTTAGAAATGAGCGTTTTAGAGGTTTCAAAAAACTGTTATGCCGATGTCCAGCCAACGGATCTAATTTATTGCCCAGTGGAAAAACCAATTACATATTTGAAAACTGCAACAAAAACTATATTAAAATTGCACAATATGAACTGTTTCCCTCAATTAGGAAAATTGTTATAAGCTGAGATTGTTAGAAATGAGCGTTTTAGAGGTTTCTAAAAACTGATGTGCCGGTGTCCAGCCAATGAATCTAATTTATTGCCCAGTTGAAAAACCAATTACATATTTAAAAACTGCAACAAAAACTATATTAAAATCGCACAATATAAAATCTGTCCGTCAATTAGGAAAATTGTTATAAGCTTAGATTTTTAGAAATGAGCGTTTTAGAGGTTTCTAAAAACTGATGTGCCGGTGTCCAGCCAACGGATGTAATTTATTGTCCAGTGGAAAAACCAATTACATATTTGAAAACTGCAACAAAAACTATATTAAAATCGCACAATATAAAATCTGTCCGTCAATTAGGAAAATTGTTATAAGCTTAGATTTTTAGAAATGAGCGTTTTAGAGGTTTCTAAAAACTGATGTGCCGGTGTCCAGCCAACGGATGTAATTTATTGTCCAGTGGAAAAACCAATTACATATTTAAAAACTGCAACAAAAACTATATTAAAATCGCACAATATAAAATCTGTCCGTCAATTAGGAAAATTGTTATAAGCTTAGATTTTTAGAAATGAGCGTTTTAGAGGTTTCAAAAAACTGTTATGCCGATGTCCAGCCAACGGATCTAATTTATTGCCCAGTTGAAAAACCAATTACATATTTAAAAACTGCAACAAAAACTATATTAAAATCGCACAATATAAAATCTGTCCGTCAATTAGGAAAATTGTTATAAGCTTAGATTTTTAGAAATGAGCGTTTTAGAGGTTTCTAAAAACTGATGTGCCGGTGTCCAGCCAACGGATCTAATTTATTGCCCAGTTGAAAAACCAATTACATATTTAAAAACTGCAACAAAAACTATATTAAAATCGCACAATATAAAATCTGTCCGTCAATTAGGAAAATTGTTATAAGCTTAGATTTTTAGAAATGAGCGTTTTAGAGGTTTCTAAAAACTGATGTGCCGGTGTCCAGCCAACGGATGTAATTTATTGTCCAGTGGAAAAACCAATTACATATTTGAAAACTGCAACAAAAACTATATTAAAATTGCACAATATAAACTGTTTCCCTCAATTAGGAAAATTGTTATAAGCTTATATTGTTCAATATGAGCGTTTTAGAGGTTTCTAAAAACTGATGTGCCGGTGTCCAGCCAATGAATCTAATTTATTGCCCAGTGAAAAAACCAATAACATATTTGAAAACTGCAACAAAAACTATATTAAAATCGCACAATATAAAATCTGTCCGTCAATTAGGAAAATTGTTATAAGCTTAGATTTTTAGAAATGAGCGTTTTAGAGGTTTCTATAAACTGATGTGCCGGTGTCCAGCCAACGGATGTAATTTATTGTCCAGTGGAAAAACCAATTACATATTTGAAAACTGCAACAAAAACTATATTAAAATTGCACAATATAAACAATTTCCCTCAATTAGGAAAATTGTTATAAGCTTATATTGTTAAATATGAGCGTTTTAGAGGTTTCTAAAAACTGATGTGCCGGTGTCCAGCCAACGGATGTAATTTATTGTCCAGTGGAAAAACCAATTACATATTTAAAAACTGCAACAAAAACTATATTAAAATTGCACAATATAAACTGTGTCCGTCAATTAGGAAAGTTGTTATAAGCTTAGATTGTTAGAAGTGAGCGTTTTAGAGGTTTCAAAAAACTGATGTGCCGGTGTCCAGCCAATGAATTTAATTTATTGCCCAGTGAAAAAACCAATTACATATTTAAAAACTGAAACAAAAACTATATTAAAATATACAATATAAATTGTGTCCGTCAATTAGGAAAATTGTTATAAGCTTAGATTGTTAGAAATGAGCGTTTTAGAGGTTTCTAAAAACTGATGTGCCGATGTCCAGCCAACGGATCTAATTTATTGCCCAGTGGAAAAACTAATTACTTAATTGAAATCTGCAGTTGAAACTGTATTAAAATTGCACAATATAAACTGTGTCCGTTAATTAGGAAAATTGTTATAGGCTTATATTTTTAGAAATGAGCGTTTTAGAGGTTTCTAAAAACTGATGTGCCGATGTCCAGCCAACGGATCTAATTTATTGCCCAGTTGAAAAACCAATTACATATTTGAAAACTGCAAAAAAACTATATTAAAATTGCACGATATAAAATCTGTCCGTCAATTAGGAAAATTGTTATATGCTTAGATTGTTAGAAATGAGCGTTTTAGAGGTTTCAAAAAACTGATATTCCGATGTCCAGCCGATGAATCTAATTTATTGCCCAGTAAAAAAACCAATTACATATTTGAAAACTGCAACAAGAACTATATTAAAATTGCACAATATAAACTGTTTCCCTCAATTAGGAAATTTGTTATAAGCATAGATTGTTAGAAATGAGCGTTTTAGAGGTTTCAAAAAACTGATGTGCCGGTGTCCAGCCAACGGATCTAATTTATTGCCCAGTGGAAAAACCAATTACATATTTGAAAACTGCAACAAAAACTATATTAAAATTGCACAATATAAAATCTGTCCGTCAATTAGGAAAATTGTTATAAGCTTAGATTTTTAGAAATGAGCGTTTTAGAGGTTTCTAAAAACTGATGTGCCGGTGTCCAGCCAACGGATGTAATTTATTGTCCAGTGGAAAAACCAATTGCATATTTGAAAACTGCAACAAAAACTATATTAAAATTGCACAATATAAACTGTTTCCCTCAATTAGGAAAATTGTTATAAGCTTATATTGTTAAATATGAGCGTTTTAGAGGTTTCTAAAAACTGATGTGCCGGTGTCCAGCCAATGAATCTAATTTATTGCTCAGTGAAAAAACCAATAACATATTTGAAAACTGCAACAAAAACTATATTAAAATTGCACATTATAAAATCTGTCCGTCAATTAGGAAAATTGTTATAAGCTTAGATTGTTAGAAATGAGCGTTTTAGAGGTTTCTATAAACTGATGTGCCTATGTCCAGCCAACGGATCTAATTTCTTGCCCAGAGGAAAAACTAATTACTTATTTGAAATCTGCAGTTGAAACTGTATTTATATTGCACAATATAATCTGTGTCCGTTAATTAGGAAAATTGTTATAGGCTTAGATTGTTAGAAATGAGCGTTTTAGAGGTTTCTAAAAACTGATGTGCCGATGTCCATCCAACGGATCTAATTTATTGCCTAGTTGAAAAACCAATTACATATTTGAAAACTGCAAAAAAACTATATTAAAATTGCACAATATAAAATCTGTCCGTCAATTAGCAAAATTGTTATATGCTTAGATTTTTAGAAATAAGCGTTTTAGAGGTTTCAAAAAACTGATGTGCCGGTGTCCAGCCAACGGATGTAATTTATTGTCCAGTGGAAAAACTAATTACTTAATTGAAATCTGCAGTTGAAACTGTATTAAAATTGCACAATTTAAACTGTGTCCGTTAATTAGGAAAATTGTTATAGGCTTAGATTGTTAGAAATGAGCGTTTTAGAGGTTTCTAAAAACTGATGTGCCGATGTCCAGCCAATGAATCTAATTTATTGCCCAGTGAAAAAACCAATAACATATTTGAAAACTGCAACAAAAACTATATTAAAATTGCACAATATGAACTGTTTCCTTCAATTAGGAAAATTGTTATAAGCTTAGATTGTTAGAAATGAGCGTTTTGGAGGTTTCTAAAAACTGATGTGCCGGTGTCCAGCCAATGAATCTAATTTATTGCCCAGTTGAAAAACCAATTACATATTTGAAAACTGCAACAAAAACTATATTAAAATTGCACAATATGAACTGTTTCCTTCAATTAGGAAAATTGTTATAAGCTTAGATTGTTAGAAATGAGCGTTTTAGAGGTTTCAAAAAACTGATGTGCCGGTGTCCAGCCAACGGATCTAATTTATTGCCCAGTGGAAAAACCAATTACATATTTGGAAACTGCAACAAAAACTATATTAAAATTGCACAATATAAACTGTTTCCCTCAATTAGGAAAATTGTTATAGGCTTAGATTGTTAGAAATGAGCGTTTTAGAGGTTTCAAAAAACTGATGTGCCGGTGTCCATCCAACGGATCTAATTTATTGCCCAGTGGAAAAACCAATTACATATTTGAAAACTGCAACAAAAACTATATTAAAATTGCACAATATAAACTGTTTCCCTGAATTAGGAAAATTGTTATAAGCTTAGATTTTTAGAAATGAGCGTTTTAGAGGTTTCTAAAAACTGATGTGCCGGTGTCCAGCCAACGGATCTAATTTATTGCCCAGTGGAATAACCAATTACATATTTGAAAACTGCAACAAAAACTATATTAAAATTGCACAATATAAACTGTTTCCCTCAATTAGGAAAATTGTTATAAGCTTAGATTTTTAGAAATGAGCGTTTTAGAGGTTTCTAAAAACTGATGTGCCGGTGTCCAGCCAACGGACCTAATTTATTGCCCAGTTGAAAAACCAATTACATATTTGAAAACTGCAAAAAAACTATATTAAAATTGCACGATATAAAATCTGTCCGTCAATTAGGAAAATTGTTATAAGCTTATATTGTTAAAAATGAGCGTTTTAGAGGTTTCTAAAAACTGATGTGCCGATGTCCAGCCAACGGATCTAATTTATTGCCCAGTTGAAAAACCAATTACATATTTGAAAACTGCAAAAAAACTATATTAAAATTGCACGATATAAAATCTGTCCGTCAATTAGGAAAATTGTTATAAGCTTATATTGTTAAAAATGAGCGTTTTAGAGGTTTCTAAAAACTGATGTGCCGATGTCCAGCCAACGGATCTAATTTATTGCCCAGTTGAAAAACCAATTACATATTTGAAAACTGCAAAAAAACTATATTAAAATTGCACGATATAAAATCTGTCCGTCAATTAGGAAAATTGTTATATGCTTAGATTGTTAGAAATGAGCGTTTTAGAGGTTTCTAAAAACTGATGTGCCGATGTCCAGCCAACGGATCTAATTTATTGCCCAGTTGAAAAACCAATTACATATTTGAAAACTGCAACAAAAACTATATTAAAATTGCACAATATGAACTGTTTCCTTCAATTAGGAAAATTGTTATAAGCTTAGATTGTTAGAAATGAGCGTTTTGGAGGTTTCTAAAAACTGATGTGCCGGTGTCCAGCCAATGAATCTAATTTATTGCCCAGTGAAAAAACCAATAACATATTTGAAAACTGCAACAAAAACTATATTAAAATTGCACAATATGAACTGTTTCCTTCAATTAGGAAAATTGTTATAAACTTAGATTGTTAGAAATGAGCGTTTTGGAGGTTTCTAAAAACTGATGTGCCGGTGTCCAGCCAATGAATCTAATTTATTGCCCAGTTGAAAAACCAATTACATATTTGAAAACTGCAAAAAAACTATATTAAAATTGCACGATATAAAATCTGTCCGTCAATTAGGAAAATTGTTATAAGCTTATATTGTTAAAAATGAGCGTTTTAGAGGTTTCTAAAAACTGATGTGCCGATGTCCAGCCAACGGATCTAATTTATTGCCCAGTTGAAAAACCAATTACATATTTGAAAACTGCAAAAAAACTATATTAAAATTGCACAATATAAACTGTTTCCCTGAATTAGTAAAATTGTTTTAAGCTTAGATTGTTAGAAATGAGCGTTTTAGAGGTATCTAAAAACTGTTATGCCGATGTCCAACCAATGGATCTAATTTATTGCCCAGTGGAAAAACTAATTACTTAATTGAAATCTGCAGTTGAAACTGTATTAAAATTGCACAATATAAACTGTGTCCGTTAATTAGGAAAATTGTTATAGGCTTAGATTTTTAGAAATGAGCGTTTTAGAGGTTTAAAAAATCTGATGTGCCGGTGTCCAGCAAAAGGATCTAATTTATTGCCCAGTGGAAAAACTAATTACATATTTAAAAACTGCAACAAAAACTATATTAAACCTGCACATTATAAACTGTGTCCGTCAATTAGGAAAATTGTTATAAGCTTAGATTGTTAGAAGTGAGCGTTTTAGAGGTTTCAAAAAACTGATGTGCCGGTGTCCAGGCAATGAATCTAATTTATTGCCCAGTGAAAAAACCAATTACATATTTGAAAACTGCAACAAAAAATATATTAAAATTGCACAATATAAACTGTGTCCGTCAATAAGGAAAATTGTTATAAGCTTAGATTGTTAGAAATGAGCGTTTTAGAGGTTTCTAAAAACTGATGTGCCGATGTCCAGCCAACGGAACTAATTTATTGCCCAGTGGAAAAACTAATTACATATTTAAAAACTGCAACAAAAACTATATTAAACCTGCACATTATAAACTGTGTCCGTCAATTAGGAAAATTGTTATAAGCTTAGATTGTTAGAAGTGAGCGTTTTAGAGGTTTCAAAAAACTGATGTGCCGGTGTCCAGGCAATGAATCTAATTTATTGCCCAGTGAAAAAACCAATTACATATTTGAAAACTGCAACAAAAAATATATTAAAATTGCACAATATAAACTGTGTCCGTCAATAAGGAAAATTGTTATAAGCTTAGATTGTTAGAAATGAGCGTTTTAGAGGTTTCTAAAAACTGATGTGCCGATGTCCAGCCAACGGAACTAATTTATTGCTCAGTGGAAAAACCAATTACATATTTGAAAACTGAAACAAAAACTATATTAAAATTGCACAATATAAACTGTGTCCGTCAATAAGGAAAATTGTTATAAGCTTAGATTGTTAGAAATGAGCGTTTTAGAGGTTTCTAAAAACTGATGTGCCGGTGTCCAGCCAATGAATCTAATTTATTGCCCAGTTGAAAAACCAATTACATATTTGAAAACTGCAACAAAAACTATATTAAAATTGCACAATATAAACTGTGTCCGTCAATATGGAAAATTGTTATAAGCTTAGATTTTTAGAAATGAGCGTTTTAGAGGTTTCAAAAAACTGATGTGCCGGTGTCCAGCCAACAGATGTAATTTATTGCCCAAAGGAAAAACCAATTACATATTTAAAAACTGAAACAAAAACTATATTAAAATATACAATATAAATTGTGTCCGTCAATTAGTAAAATTGTTTTAAGCTTAGATTGTTAGAAATGAGCGTTTTAGAGGTATCTAAAAACTGTTATGCCGATGTCCAACCAATGGATCTAATTTATTGCCCAGTGGAAAAACTAATTACTTAATTGAAATCTGCAGTTGAAACTGTATTAAAATTGCACAATATAAACTGTGTCCGTTAATTAGGAAAATTGTTATAGGCTTAGATTTTTAGAAATGAGCGTTTTAGAGGTTTAAAAAATCTGATGTGCCGGTGTCCAGCAAAAGGATCTAATTTATTGCCCAGTGGAAAAACTAATTACATATTTAAAAACTGCAACAAAAACTATATTAAACCTGCACATTATAAACTGTGTCCGTCAATTAGGAAAATTGTTATAAGCTTAGATTGTTAGAAGTGAGCGTTTTAGAGGTTTCAAAAAACTGATGTGCCGGTGTCCAGGCAATGAATCTAATTTATTGCCCAGTGAAAAAACCAATTACATATTTGAAAACTGCAACAAAAAATATATTAAAATTGCACAATATAAACTGTGTCCGTCAATAAGGAAAATTGTTATAAGCTTAGATTGTTAGAAATGAGCGTTTTAGAGGTTTCTAAAAACTGATGTGCCGATGTCCAGCCAACGGAACTAATTTATTGCTCAGTGGAAAAACCAATTACATATTTGAAAACTGAAACAAAAACTATATTAAAATATACAATATAAATTGTGTCCGTCAATTAGGAAAATTGTTATAAGCTTAGATTGTTAGAAATGAGCGTTTTAGAGGTTTCTAAAAACTGATGTGCCGATGTCCAGCCAACGGATCTAATTTATTGCCCAGTGGAAAAACTAATTACTTAATTGAAATCTGCAGTTGAAACTGTATTAAAATTGCACAATATAAACTGTGTCCGTTAATTAGGAAAATTGTTATAGGCTTAGATTGTTAGAAATGAGCGTTTTAGAGGTTTCTTAAAACTGATGTGCCGATGTCCAGCCAACGGATCTAATTTATTGCCCAGTGGAAAAACTAATTACTTAATTGAAATCTGCAGTTGAAACTGTATTAAAATTGAACAATATAAACTGTGTCCGTTAATTAGGAAAATTGTTATAGGCATAGATTTTTAGAAATGAGCGTTTTAGAGGTTTCTAAAAACTGATGTGCCGATGTCCAGCCAACGGATGTAATTTATTGCCCAGTGGAAAAACCAATTGCATATTTGAAACATGCAACAAAAACTATATTAAAATATACAATATAAATTGTGTCGGTCAATTAGGAATTGTTATAAGCTTAGATTGTTAGAAATGAGCGTTTTAGAGGTTTCTAAAAACTGATGTGCCGATGTCCAGCCAACGGATGTAATTTATTGCCCAGTGGAAAAACCAATTGCATATTTGAAACATGCAACAAAAACTATATTAAAATATACAATATAAATTGTGTCGGTCAATTAGGAATTGTTATAAGCTTAGATTGTTAGAAATGAGCGTTTTAGAGGTTTCAAAAAACTGATGTGCCGATGTTCAGCCAATGAATCTAATTTATTGCCCAGTGAAAAAACCAATTACATATTTGAAAACTGCAACAAAAACTATATTAAAATTGCACAATATAAACTGTGTCCGTCAATTAGGAAAATTGTCATAAGCTTAGATTGTTAGAAATGAGCGTTTTAGAGGTTTCAAAAAACTGATGTGCCGGTGTCCAGCCAATGAATCTAATTTATTGCCCAGTGAAAAAACCAATTACATATTTAAAAACTGCAACAAAAACTATATTAAAATTGCACAATATAAACTGTGTTCGTCAATTAGGAAAATTGTTATAAGCTTAGATTGTTAGAAGTGAGCGTTTTAGAGGTTTCAAAAAACTGATGTGCCGGTGTCCAGCCAATGAATCTAATTTATTGCCCAGTGAAAAAACCAATTACATATTTAAAAACTGAAACAAAAACTATATTAAAATATACAATATAAATTGTGTCCGTCAATTAGGAAAATTGTTATAAGCTTAGATTGTTACAAATGAGCGTTTTAGAGGTTTCTAAAAACTGATGTGCCGGTGTCCAGCCAACGGATCTAATTTATTGCCCAGTTGAAAAACCAATTACATATTTGAAAACTGCAACAAAATCTATATTAAAATTTACAATATAAATTGTGTCCGTCAATTAGGAAAATTGTTATAAGCTTAGATTGTTAGAAATGAGCGTCTTAGAGGTTTCAAAAATCTGATGTGCCGGTGTCCAGCCAAAGGATCTAATTTATTGCCCAGTGGAAAAACTAATTACTTAATTGAAATCTGCAGTTGAAACTGTATTAAAATTGCACAATATAAACTGTGTCCGTTAATTAGGAAAATTGTTATAGGCTTAGATTGTTAGAAATGAGCGTTTTAGAGGTTTCTAAAAACTGATGTGCCGATGTCCAGCCATCGGATCTAATTTATTGCTCAGTGGAAAAACTAATTACTTAATTGAAATCTGCAGTTGAAACTGTATTAAAATTGCACAATATAAACTGTGTCCGTTAATTATGAAAATTGTTATAGGCTTAGATTGTTAGAAATGAGCGTTTTAGAGGTTTCTAAAAACTGATGTGCCGATGTCCAGCCAACGGATCTAATTTATTGCCCAGTTGAAAAACCAATTACATATTTGAAAACTGCAAAAAAACTATATTAAAATTGCACAATATAAACTGTTTCCCTCAATTAGGAAAATTGTTATAAGCTTAGATTGTTAGAAATGAGCGGTTTTAGAGGTTTCAAAAAACTGTTATGCCGATGTCCAACCAACGGATCTAATTTATTGCCCAGTGGAAAAACTAATTACTTAATTGAAATCTGCAGTTAAAACTGTATTAAAATTGCACAATATAAACTGTGTCCGTTAATTAGGAAAATTGTTATAGGCTTAGATTGTTAGAAATGAGCGTTTTAGAGGTTTAAAAAATCTGATATGCCGGTGTCCAGCCAAAGGATCTAATTTATTGCCCAGTGGAAAAACTAATTACATATTTAAAAACTGCAACAAAAACTATATTAAAACTGCACATTATAAGCTGTGTCCGTCAATTACGAAAATTGTTATAGGCTTAGATTGTTAGAAATGATCGTTTTAGAGGTTTCTAAAAACTGATGTGCCGATGTCCAGCCAACGGATCTAATTTATTGCCCAGTGGAAAAACTAATTACTTAATTGAAATCTGCAGTTGAAACTGTATTAAAATTGCACAATATAAACTGTGTCCGTTAATTACGAAAATTGTTATAGGCTTAGATTGTTAGAAATGAGCGTTTTAGAGGTTACAAAAAACTGATGTGCCGGTGTCCAGCCAATGAATCTAATTTATTGCTCAGTGAAAAAACCAATAACATATTTGAAAACTGCAACAAAAACTATATTAAAATTGCACAATATAAAATCTGTCCCTCAATTTGGAAAATTGTTATAAACTTAGATTTTTAGAAATGAGCGGTTTTAGAGGTTTCAAAAAACTGATGTGCCGGTGTCCAGTCAACGGATCTAATTTATTGCCCAGTGGAAAAACCAATTGCATATTTGAAAACTGCAACAAAAACTATATTAAAATTTACAATATAAATTGTGTCCGTCAATTAAGAAAATTGTTATAAGCTTAGATTGTTAGAAATGAGCGTTTTAGAGGTTTCTAAAAACTGATGTGCCGATGTCCAGCCAACGGATCTAATTTATTGCCCAGTGGAAAAACCAATTGCATATTTGAAAACTGCAACAAAAACTATATTAAAATTGCACAATATGAACTGTTTCCTTCAATTAGGAAAATTGTTATAAGCTTAGATTGTTAAAAATGAGCGTTTTAGAGGTTTCTAAAAACTGATGTGCCGGTGTCCAGCCAATGAATCTAATTTATTGCCCAGTGAAAAAACCAATAACATATTTGAAAACTGCAACAAAAACTATATTAAAATTGCACAATATAAAATCTGTCCCTCAATTTGGAAAATTGTTATAAGCTTAGATTGTTTGAAATGAGCGTTTTAGAGGTTTCAAAAAACTGATGTGCCGGTGTCCAGCCAACGGATCTAATTTATTGCCCAGTGGAAAAACCAATTACATATTTGGAAACTGCAACAAAAACTATATTAAAATTGCACAATATAAACTGTTTCCCTCAATTAGGAAAATTGTTATAAGCTTATATTGTTAAAAATGAGCGTTTTAGAGGTTTCTAAAAACTGATGTGCCGATGTCCAGCCAACGGATCAAATTTATTGCCCAGTTGAAAAACCAATTACATATTTGAAAACTGCAACAAAAACTATATTAAAATCGCACAATATAAGATCTGTCCGTCAATTAGGAAAATTGTTATAAGCTTAGATTTTTAGAAATGAGCGTTTTAGAGGTTTCTAAAAACTGATGTGCCGGTGTCCAGCCAACGGATGTAATTTATTGTCCAGTGGAAAAACCAATTACATATTTGAAAACTGCAACAAAAACTATATTAAAATTGCACAGTATAAACTGTTTCCCTCAATTAGGAAAATTGTTATAAGCTTAGATTTTTAGAAATGAGCGTTTTAGAGGTTTCTAAAAACTGATGTGCCGGTGTCCAGCCAATGAATCTAATTTATTGCCCAGTGAAAAAACCAATTACATATTTGAAAACTGCAACAAAAACTATATTAAAATTGCGCAATATAAACTGTTTCCCTCAATTAGGAAAATTGTTATAAGCTTAGATTTTTAGAAATGAGCGTTTTAGAGGTTTCTAAAAACTGATGTGCCGGTGTCCAGCCAATGAATCTAATTTATTGCCCAGTGAAAAAACCAATTACATATTTGAAAACTGCAACAAAAACTATATTAAAATTGCACAATATAAACTGTTTCCCTCAATTAGGAAAATTGTTAAAAGCTTAGATTGTTAGAAATGAGCGTTTTAGAGGTTTCAAAAAACTGTTATGCCGATGTCCAACCAACGGATCTAATTTATTGCCCAGTGGAAAAACTAATTACTTAATTGAAATCTGCAGTTGAAACTGTATTAAAATTGCACAATATAAACTGTGTCCGTTAATTAGGAAAATTGTTATAGGCTTAGATTGTTAGAAATGAGCGTTTTAGAGGTTTCAAAAAACTGATATTCCGATGTCCAGCCAACGGATCTAATTTATTGCTTAGTGGAAAAACCAATTACATATTTGAAAACTGCAAAAAAAACTATATTAAAATTGCACAATATAAACTGTGTCCGTTAATTAGGAAAATTGTTATAAGCTTAGATTTTTAGAAATGAGCGTTTTAGAGGTTTCTAAAAACTGATGTGCCGGTGTCCAGCCAATGAATCTAATTTACTGCCCAGTGAAAAAACCAATTACATATTTGAAAACTGCAACAAAAACTATATTAAAATTGCACAATATAAAATCTGTCTGTCAATTAGGAAAATTGTTATAAGCTTAGATTTTTAGAAATGAGCGTTTTAGAGGTTTCTAAAAACTGATGTGCCGATGTCCAGCCAACGGATCTAATTTATTGCCCAGTGGAAAAACTAATTACTTAATTGAAATCTGCAGTTGAAACTGTATTAAAATTGCACAATATAAACTGTGTCCGTTAATTAGGAAAATTGTTATAGGCTTAGATTGTTAGAAATGAGCGTTTTAGAGGTTTCTAAAAACTGATGTGCCGATGTCCAGCCAACGGATGTAATTTATTGTCCAGTTGAAAAACCAATTACATATTTGAAAACTGCAAAAAAATTATATTAAAACTGCACATTATAAGCTGTGTCCGCTAATTAGGAAAATTGTTATAGGCTTAGATTGTTAGAAATGAGCGTTTTAGAGGTTTCTAAAAACTGATGTGCCGATGTCCAGCCAACGGATCTAATTTATTGCCCAGTGGAAAAACTAATTACATATTTAAAAACTGCAACAAAAACTATATTAAAACTGCACATTATAAGCTGTGTCCGTCAATTACGAAAATTGTTATAGGCTTAGATTGTTAGAAATGAGCGTTTAAGAGGTTTCTAAAAACTGATGTGCCGATGTCCAGCCAACGGATCTAATTTATTGCCCAGTGGAAAAACCAATTGCATATTTGAAAACTGCAACAAAAACTTTATTAAAATTGCACAATATGAACTGTTTCCTTCAATTAGGAAAATTGTTATAAGCTTAGATTGTTAGAAATGAGCGGTTTTAGAGGTTTCTAAAAACTGATGTGCCGATGTCCAGCCAACGGATCTAATTTATTGCCCAGTGGAAAAACTAATTACTTAATTGAAATCTGCAGTTGAAACTGTATTAAAATTGCACAATATAAACTGTGTCCGTTAATTATGAAAATTGTTATAGGCTTAGATTGTTAGAAATGAGCGTTTTAGAGGTTTCTAAAAACTGATGTGCCGGTGTCCAGCCAATGAATCTAATTTATTGCCCAGTGAAAAAACCAATAACATATTTGAAAACTGCAACAAAAACTATATTAAAATTGCACAATATAAAATCTGTCCCTCAATTTGGAAAATTGTTATAAGCTTAGATTGATAGAAATGAGCGTTTTAGAGGTTTCAAAAAACTGATGTGCCGGTGTCCAGCCAACGGATCTAATTTATTGCCCAGTGGAAAAACCAATTACATATTTGGAAACTGCAACAAAAACTATATTAAAATTGCACAATATAAACTGTTTCCCTCAATTAGGAAAATTGTTATAAGCTTATATTGTTAAAAATGAGCGTTTTAGAGGTTTCTAAAAACTGATGTGCCGATGTCCAGCCAACGGATCAAATTTATTGCCCAGTTGAAAAACCAATTACACATTTGAAAACTGCAACAAAAACTATATTAAAATCGCACAATATAAGATCTGTCCGTCAATTAGGAAAATTGTTATAAGCTTAGATTTTTAGAAATGAGCGTTTTAGAGGTTTCTAAAAACTGATGTGCCGGTGTCCAGCCAACGGATGTAATTTATTGTCCAGTGGAAAAACCAATTACATATTTGAAAACTGCAACAAAAACTATATTAAAATTGCACAGTATAAACTGTTTCCCTCAATTAGGAAAATTGTTATAAGCTTAGATTTTTAGAAATGAGCGTTTTAGAGGTTTCTAAAAACTGATGTGCCGGTGTCCAGCCAATGAATCTAATTTATTGCCCAGTGAAAAAACCAATTACATATTTGAAAACTGCAACAAGAACTATATTAAAATTGCACAATATAAACTGTTTCCCTCAATTAGGAAAATTGTTATAAGCATAGATTTTTAGAAATGAGCGTTTTAGAGGTTTCTAAAAACTGATGTGCCGGTGTCCAGCCAATGAATCTAATTTATTGCCCAGTGAAAAAACCAATTACATATTTGAAAACTGCAACAAAAACTATATTAAAATTGCACAATATAAACTGTTTCCCTCAATTAGGAAAATTGTTAAAAGCTTAGATTTTTAGAAATGAGCGTTTTAGAGGTTTCTAAAAACTGATGTGCCGGTGTCCAGCCAATGAATCTAATTTATTGCCCAGTGAAAAAACCAATTACATATTTGAAAACTGCAACAAAAACTATATTAAAATTGCACAATATAAAATCTGTCCGTCAATTAGCAAAATTGTTATATGCTTAGATTTTTAGATATAAGCGTTTTAGAGGTTTCAAAAAACTGATGTGCCGGTGTCCAGCCAACGGATGTAATTTATTGTCCAGTGGAAAAACTAATTACTTAATTGAAATCTGCAGTTGAAACTGTATTAAAATTGCACAATTTAAACTGTGTCCGTTAATTAGGAAAATTGTTATAGGCTTAGATTGTTAGAAATGAGCGTTTTAGAGGTTTCTAAAAACTGATGTGCCGATGTCCAGCCAACGGATCTAATTTATTGCCCATTTGAAAAACCAATTACATATTTGAAAACTGCAACAAAAACTATATTAAAATTGCACAATATGAACTGTTTCCTTCAATTAGGAAAATTGTTATAAGCTTAGATTGTTAGAAATGAGCGTTTTGGAGGTTTCTAAAAACTGATGTGCCGGTGTCCAGCCAATGAATCTAATTTATTGCCCAGTGAAAAAACCAATAACATATTTGAAAACTGCAAGAAAAACTATATTAAAATTGCACAATATAAAATCTGTCCCTCAATTTGGAAAATTGTTATAGGCTTAGATTGTTAGAAATGAGCGTTTTAGAGGTTTCTAAAAACTGATGTGCCGATGTCCAGCCAAATGATCTAATTTATTGCCCAGTGGAAAAACCAATTGCATATTTGAAAACTGCAACGAAAACTATATTAAAATTGCACAATATGAACTGTTTCCTTCAATTAGGAAAATTGTTATAAGCTTAGATTGTTAGAAATGAGCGTTTTAGAGGTTTCTAAAAACGGATGTGCCGGTGTCCAGCCAATGAATCTAATTTATTGCCCAGTGAAAAAACCAATAACATATTTGAAAACTGCAACAAAAACTATATTAAAATTGCACAATATAAAATCTGTCCCTCAATTTGGAAAATTGTTATAAGCTTAGATTGTTAGAAATGAGCGTTTTAGAGGTTTCAAAAAACTGATGTGCCGGTGTCCAGCCAACGGATCTAATTTATTGCCCAGTGGAAAAACTAATTACTTAATTGAAATCTGCAGTTGAAACTGTATTAAAATTGCACAATATAAACTGTTTCCCTCAATTAGGAAAATTGTTAAAAGCTTAGATTTTTAGAAATGAGCGTTTTAGAGGTTTCTAAAAACTGATGTGCCGGTGTCCAGCCAATGAATCTAATTTATTGCCCAGTGAAAAAACCAATTACATATTTGAAATCTGCAACAAAAACTATATTAAAATTGCACATTATAAACTGGTTCCCTCAATTAGGAAAATTGTTATAAGCTTAGATTTTTAGAAATGAGCGTTTTAGAGGTTTCTAAAAACTGATGTGCCGGTGTCCAGCCAATGAATCTAATTTATTGCCCAGTGAAAAAACCAATTACATATTTGAAAACTGCAACAAAAACTATATTAAAATTGCACAATATAAACTGTTTCCCTCAATTAGGAAAATTGTTAAAAGCTTAGATTTTTAGAAATGAGCGTTTTAGAGGTTTCTAAAAACTGATGTGCCGGTGTCCAGCCAATGAATCTAATTTATTGCCCAGTGAAAAAACCAATTACATATTTGAAAACTGCAACAAAAACTATATTAAAATTGCACAATATAAAATCTGTCCGTCAATTAGGAAAATTGTTATAAGCTTAGATTGTTAGAAATGAGCGTTTTAGAGGTTTCTAAAAACTGATGTGCCGGTGTCCAGCCAATGAATCTAATTTATTGCCCAGTGAAAAAACCAATTACATATTTGAAAACTGCAACAAAAACTATATTAAAATTGCACAATATAAAATCTGTCCGTCAATTAGGAAAATTGTTATAAGCTTAGATTGTTAGAAATGAGCGTTTTAGAGGTTTCTAAAAACTGATGTGCCGATGTCGAGCCAACGGATCTAATTTATTGCCCAGTGGAAAAACTAATTACTTAATTGAAATCTGCAGTTGAAACTGTATTAAAATTGCACAATATAAACTGTGTCTGTTAATTAGGAAAATTGTTATAGGCTTAGATTGTTAGAAATGAGCGTTTTAGAGGTTTCTAAAAACTGATGTGCCGATGTCCAGCCAACGGATCTAATTTATTGCCCAGTGGAAAAACCAATTGCATATTTGAAAACTGCAACAAAAACTATATTAAAATTGCACAATATAAAATCTGTCCCTCAATTTGGAAAATTGTTATAAGCTTAGATTGTTTGAAATGAGCGTTTTAGAGGTTTCAAAAAACTGATGTGCCGGTGTCCAGCCAACGGATCTAATTTATTGCCCAGTGGAAAAACTAATTACATATTTAAAAACTGCAACAAAAACTATATTAAAACTGCACATTATAAGCTGTGTCCGTCAATTACGAAAATTGTTATAGGCTTAGATTGTTAGAAATGAGCGTTTAAGAGGTTTCTAAAAACTGATGTGCCGATGTCCAGCCAACGGATCTAATTTATTGCCCGGTGGAAAAACTAATTACTTAATTGAAATCTGCAGTTGAAACTGTATTAAAATTGCACAATATAAACTGTGTCCGTTAATTAGGAAAATTGTTATAGGCTTAGTTTGTTAGAAATGAGCGTTTTAGAGGTTTCTTAAAACTGATGTGCCGATGTCCAGCCAACGGATCTAATTTATTGCCCAGTGGAAAAACTAATTACTTAATTGAAATCTGCAGTTGAAACTCTATTAAAATTGCACAATATAAACTGTGTCCGTTAATTAGGAAAAATGTTATAGGCTTAGATTGTTAGAAATGAGCGTTTTAGAGGTTTCTAAAAACTGATGTGCCGATGTCCAGCCAACGGATCTAATTTATTGCCCAGTTGAAAAACCAATTACATATTTGAAAACTGCAAAAAATCTATATTAAAATTGCACAATATAAAATCTGTCCGTCAATTAGGAAAATTGTTATAAGCTTAGATTGTTAGAAATGAGCGTTTTAGAGGTTTCTAAAAACTGATGTGCCGATGTCCAGCCAACGGATGTAATTTATTGCCCAGTGGAAAAACCAATTGCATATTTGAAAACTGCAACAAAAACTATATTAAAATTGCACAATATAAACTGTTTCCCTCAATTAGGAAAATTGTTATAAGCTTATATTGTTAAAAATGAGCGTTTTAGAGGTTTCTAAAAACTGATGTGCCGATGTCCAGCCAATGAATCTAATTTATTGCATAGTTGAAAAACCAATAACATATTTGAAAACGGCAACAAAAACTATATTAAAATCGCACAATATAAAATCTGTCCGTCAATTAGGAAAATTGTTATAAGCTTAGATTTTTAGAAATGAGCGTTTTAGAGGTTTCTAAAAACTGATGTGCCGATGTCCAGCCAACGGATCTAATTTATTGCCCAGTTGAAAAACCAATTACATATTTGAAAACTGCAAAAAATCTATATTAAAATTGCACAATATAAAATCTGTCCGTCAATTAGGAAAATTGTTATAAGCTTAGATTGTTAGAAATGAGCGTTTTAGAGGTTTCTAAAAACTGATGTGCCGATGTCCAGCCAACGGATGTAATTTATTGCCCAGTGGAAAAACCAATTGCATATTTGAAAACTGCAACAAAAACTATATTAAAATTGCACAATATAAACTGTTTCCCTCAATTAGGAAAATTGTTATAAGCTTATATTGTTAAAAATGAGCGTTTTAGAGGTTTCTAAAAACTGATGTGCCGGTGTCCAGCCAACGGACCTAATTTATTGCCCAGTTGAAAAATCAATTACATATTTGAAAACTGCAAAAAAACTATATTAAAATTGCACAATAAAAAATCAGTCCGTCAATTAGGAAATTTGTTATAAGCTTAGATTGTTAGAAATGAGCGTTTTAGAGGTTTCAAAAAACTGATGTGCCGGTGTCCAGGCAATGAATCTAATTTATTGCCCAGTGAAAAAACCAATTACATATTTGAAAACTGCAACAAAAACTATATTAAAATTGCACAATAAAAAATCTGTCCGTCAATAAGGAAAATTGTTATAAGCTTAGATTGTTAGAAGTGAGCGTTTTAGAGGTTACAAAAAACTGATGTGCCGGTGTCCAGCCAATGAATCTAATTTATTGCCCAGTGAAAAAACCAATTACATATTTGAAAACTGCAACAAAAACTATATTAAAATTGCACAATATAAAATCTGTCCGTCAATTAGGAAAATTGTTATAAGCTTAGATTGTAAGAAATGAGCGTTTTAGAGGTTTCTAAAAACTGATGTGCCGGTGTCCAGCCAACGGATGTAATTTATTGCCCAAAGGATAAACCAATTACATATTTAAAAACTGCAACAAAAACTATATTAAACCTGCACATTATAAACTGTGTCCGTCAATTAGGAAAATTGTTATAAGCTTAGATTGTTAGAAGTGAGCGTTTTAGAGGTTACAAAAAACTGATGTGCCGGTGTCCAGGCAATGAATTTAATTTATTGCCCAGTGAAAAAACCAATTACATATTTGAAAACTGCAACAAAAACTATATTAAAATAGCACAATATAAACTGTGTCCGTTAATTAGGAAAATTGTTATAGGCTTAGATTGTTAGAAGTGAGCGTTTTAGAGGTTACAAAAAACTGATGTGCCGGTGTCCAGCCAATTAATCTAATTTATTGCCCAGTGAAAAAACCAATTACATATTTGAAAACTGCAACAAAAACTATATTAAAATTGCACAATATAAAATCTGTCCGTCAATTAGGAAAATTGTTATAAGCTTAGATTGTAAGAAATGAGCGGTTTTAGAGGTTTCTAAAAACTGATGTGCCGATGTCCAGCCAACGGATCTAATTTATTGCCCAGTGGAAAAACTAATTACTTAATTGAAATCTGCAGTTGAAACTGTATTAAAATTGCACAATATAAACTGTGTCCGTTAATTATGAAAATTGTTATAGGCTTAGATTGTTAGAAATGAGCGTTTTAGAGGTTTCTAAAAACTGATGTGCCGGTGTCCAGCCAATGAATCTAATTTATTGCCCAGTGAAAAAACCAATAACATATTTGAAAACTGCAACAAAAACTATATTAAAATTGCACAATATAAAATCTGTCCCTCAATTTGGAAAATTGTTATAAGCTTAGATTGATAGAAATGAGCGTTTTAGAGGTTTCAAAAAACTGATGTGCCGGTGTCCAGCCAACGGATCTAATTTATTGCCCAGTGGAAAAACCAATTACATATTTGGAAACTGCAACAAAAACTATATTAAAATTGCACAATATAAACTGTTTCCCTCAATTAGGAAAATTGTTATAAGCTTATATTGTTAAAAATGAGCGTTTTAGAGGTTTCTAAAAACTGATGTGCCGATGTCCAGCCAACGGATCAAATTTATTGCCCAGTTGAAAAACCAATTACACATTTGAAAACTGCAACAAAAACTATATTAAAATCGCACAATATAAGATCTGTCCGTCAATTA
Source organism: Silvanus unidentatus (assembly GCA_963930825.1). Taxonomy (NCBI): domain Eukaryota; kingdom Metazoa; phylum Arthropoda; class Insecta; order Coleoptera; family Silvanidae; genus Silvanus; species Silvanus unidentatus. The sequence continues at coordinate 9,723,484 of OZ005760.1, read as the reverse complement.
GGAAAATTGTTATAAGCTTAGATTTTTAGAAATGAGCGTTTTAGAGGTTTCTAAAAACTGATGTGCCGGTGTCCAGCCAACGGATGTAATTTATTGTCCAGTGGAAAAACCAATTACATATTTGAAAACTGCAACAAAAACTATATTAAAATTGCACAGTATAAACTGTTTCCCTCAATTAGGAAAATTGTTATAAGCTTAGATTTTTAGAAATGAGCGTTTTAGAGGTTTCTAAAAACTGATGTGCCGGTGTCCAGCCAATGAATCTAATTTATTGCCCAGTGAAAAAACCAATTACATATTTGAAAACTGCAACAAGAACTATATTAAAATTGCACAATATAAACTGTTTCCCTCAATTAGGAAAATTGTTATAAGCATAGATTTTTAGAAATGAGCGTTTTAGAGGTTTCTAAAAACTGATGTGCCGGTGTCCAGCCAATGAATCTAATTTATTGCCCAGTGAAAAAACCAATTACATATTTGAAAACTGCAACAAAAACTATATTAAAATTGCACAATATAAACTGTTTCCCTCAATTAGGAAAATTGTTAAAAGCTTAGATTTTTAGAAATGAGCGTTTTAGAGGTTTCTAAAAACTGATGTGCCGGTGTCCAGCCAATGAATCTAATTTATTGCCCAGTGAAAAAACCAATTACATATTTGAAAACTGCAACAAAAACTATATTAAAATTGCACAATATAAAATCTGTCCGTCAATTAGCAAAATTGTTATATGCTTAGATTTTTAGATATAAGCGTTTTAGAGGTTTCAAAAAACTGATGTGCCGGTGTCCAGCCAACGGATGTAATTTATTGTCCAGTGGAAAAACTAATTACTTAATTGAAATCTGCAGTTGAAACTGTATTAAAATTGCACAATTTAAACTGTGTCCGTTAATTAGGAAAATTGTTATAGGCTTAGATTGTTAGAAATGAGCGTTTTAGAGGTTTCTAAAAACTGATGTGCCGATGTCCAGCCAACGGATCTAATTTATTGCCCATTTGAAAAACCAATTACATATTTGAAAACTGCAACAAAAACTATATTAAAATTGCACAATATGAACTGTTTCCTTCAATTAGGAAAATTGTTATAAGCTTAGATTGTTAGAAATGAGCGTTTTGGAGGTTTCTAAAAACTGATGTGCCGGTGTCCAGCCAATGAATCTAATTTATTGCCCAGTGAAAAAACCAATAACATATTTGAAAACTGCAAGAAAAACTATATTAAAATTGCACAATATAAAATCTGTCCCTCAATTTGGAAAATTGTTATAGGCTTAGATTGTTAGAAATGAGCGTTTTAGAGGTTTCTAAAAACTGATGTGCCGATGTCCAGCCAAATGATCTAATTTATTGCCCAGTGGAAAAACCAATTGCATATTTGAAAACTGCAACGAAAACTATATTAAAATTGCACAATATGAACTGTTTCCTTCAATTAGGAAAATTGTTATAAGCTTAGATTGTTAGAAATGAGCGTTTTAGAGGTTTCTAAAAACGGATGTGCCGGTGTCCAGCCAATGAATCTAATTTATTGCCCAGTGAAAAAACCAATAACATATTTGAAAACTGCAACAAAAACTATATTAAAATTGCACAATATAAAATCTGTCCCTCAATTTGGAAAATTGTTATAAGCTTAGATTGTTAGAAATGAGCGTTTTAGAGGTTTCAAAAAACTGATGTGCCGGTGTCCAGCCAACGGATCTAATTTATTGCCCAGTGGAAAAACTAATTACTTAATTGAAATCTGCAGTTGAAACTGTATTAAAATTGCACAATATAAACTGTTTCCCTCAATTAGGAAAATTGTTAAAAGCTTAGATTTTTAGAAATGAGCGTTTTAGAGGTTTCTAAAAACTGATGTGCCGGTGTCCAGCCAATGAATCTAATTTATTGCCCAGTGAAAAAACCAATTACATATTTGAAATCTGCAACAAAAACTATATTAAAATTGCACATTATAAACTGGTTCCCTCAATTAGGAAAATTGTTATAAGCTTAGATTTTTAGAAATGAGCGTTTTAGAGGTTTCTAAAAACTGATGTGCCGGTGTCCAGCCAATGAATCTAATTTATTGCCCAGTGAAAAAACCAATTACATATTTGAAAACTGCAACAAAAACTATATTAAAATTGCACAATATAAACTGTTTCCCTCAATTAGGAAAATTGTTAAAAGCTTAGATTTTTAGAAATGAGCGTTTTAGAGGTTTCTAAAAACTGATGTGCCGGTGTCCAGCCAATGAATCTAATTTATTGCCCAGTGAAAAAACCAATTACATATTTGAAAACTGCAACAAAAACTATATTAAAATTGCACAATATAAAATCTGTCCGTCAATTAGGAAAATTGTTATAAGCTTAGATTGTTAGAAATGAGCGTTTTAGAGGTTTCTAAAAACTGATGTGCCGGTGTCCAGCCAATGAATCTAATTTATTGCCCAGTGAAAAAACCAATTACATATTTGAAAACTGCAACAAAAACTATATTAAAATTGCACAATATAAAATCTGTCCGTCAATTAGGAAAATTGTTATAAGCTTAGATTGTTAGAAATGAGCGTTTTAGAGGTTTCTAAAAACTGATGTGCCGATGTCGAGCCAACGGATCTAATTTATTGCCCAGTGGAAAAACTAATTACTTAATTGAAATCTGCAGTTGAAACTGTATTAAAATTGCACAATATAAACTGTGTCTGTTAATTAGGAAAATTGTTATAGGCTTAGATTGTTAGAAATGAGCGTTTTAGAGGTTTCTAAAAACTGATGTGCCGATGTCCAGCCAACGGATCTAATTTATTGCCCAGTGGAAAAACCAATTGCATATTTGAAAACTGCAACAAAAACTATATTAAAATTGCACAATATAAAATCTGTCCCTCAATTTGGAAAATTGTTATAAGCTTAGATTGTTTGAAATGAGCGTTTTAGAGGTTTCAAAAAACTGATGTGCCGGTGTCCAGCCAACGGATCTAATTTATTGCCCAGTGGAAAAACTAATTACATATTTAAAAACTGCAACAAAAACTATATTAAAACTGCACATTATAAGCTGTGTCCGTCAATTACGAAAATTGTTATAGGCTTAGATTGTTAGAAATGAGCGTTTAAGAGGTTTCTAAAAACTGATGTGCCGATGTCCAGCCAACGGATCTAATTTATTGCCCGGTGGAAAAACTAATTACTTAATTGAAATCTGCAGTTGAAACTGTATTAAAATTGCACAATATAAACTGTGTCCGTTAATTAGGAAAATTGTTATAGGCTTAGTTTGTTAGAAATGAGCGTTTTAGAGGTTTCTTAAAACTGATGTGCCGATGTCCAGCCAACGGATCTAATTTATTGCCCAGTGGAAAAACTAATTACTTAATTGAAATCTGCAGTTGAAACTCTATTAAAATTGCACAATATAAACTGTGTCCGTTAATTAGGAAAAATGTTATAGGCTTAGATTGTTAGAAATGAGCGTTTTAGAGGTTTCTAAAAACTGATGTGCCGATGTCCAGCCAACGGATCTAATTTATTGCCCAGTTGAAAAACCAATTACATATTTGAAAACTGCAAAAAATCTATATTAAAATTGCACAATATAAAATCTGTCCGTCAATTAGGAAAATTGTTATAAGCTTAGATTGTTAGAAATGAGCGTTTTAGAGGTTTCTAAAAACTGATGTGCCGATGTCCAGCCAACGGATGTAATTTATTGCCCAGTGGAAAAACCAATTGCATATTTGAAAACTGCAACAAAAACTATATTAAAATTGCACAATATAAACTGTTTCCCTCAATTAGGAAAATTGTTATAAGCTTATATTGTTAAAAATGAGCGTTTTAGAGGTTTCTAAAAACTGATGTGCCGATGTCCAGCCAATGAATCTAATTTATTGCATAGTTGAAAAACCAATAACATATTTGAAAACGGCAACAAAAACTATATTAAAATCGCACAATATAAAATCTGTCCGTCAATTAGGAAAATTGTTATAAGCTTAGATTTTTAGAAATGAGCGTTTTAGAGGTTTCTAAAAACTGATGTGCCGATGTCCAGCCAACGGATCTAATTTATTGCCCAGTTGAAAAACCAATTACATATTTGAAAACTGCAAAAAATCTATATTAAAATTGCACAATATAAAATCTGTCCGTCAATTAGGAAAATTGTTATAAGCTTAGATTGTTAGAAATGAGCGTTTTAGAGGTTTCTAAAAACTGATGTGCCGATGTCCAGCCAACGGATGTAATTTATTGCCCAGTGGAAAAACCAATTGCATATTTGAAAACTGCAACAAAAACTATATTAAAATTGCACAATATAAACTGTTTCCCTCAATTAGGAAAATTGTTATAAGCTTATATTGTTAAAAATGAGCGTTTTAGAGGTTTCTAAAAACTGATGTGCCGGTGTCCAGCCAACGGACCTAATTTATTGCCCAGTTGAAAAATCAATTACATATTTGAAAACTGCAAAAAAACTATATTAAAATTGCACAATAAAAAATCAGTCCGTCAATTAGGAAATTTGTTATAAGCTTAGATTGTTAGAAATGAGCGTTTTAGTGGTTTCAAAAAACTGATGTGCCGGTGTCCAGGCAATGAATCTAATTTATTGCCCAGTGAAAAAACCAATTACATATTTGAAAACTGCAACAAAAACTATATTAAAATTGCACAATAAAAAATCTGTCCGTCAATAAGGAAAATTGTTATAAGCTTAGATTGTTAGAAGTGAGCGTTTTAGAGGTTACAAAAAACTGATGTGCCGGTGTCCAGCCAATGAATCTAATTTATTGCCCAGTGAAAAAACCAATTACATATTTGAAAACTGCAACAAAAACTATATTAAAATTGCACAATATAAAATCTGTCCGTCAATTAGGAAAATTGTTATAAGCTTAGATTGTAAGAAATGAGCGTTTTAGAGGTTTCTAAAAACTGATGTGCCGGTGTCCAGCCAACGGATGTAATTTATTGCCCAAAGGATAAACCAATTACATATTTAAAAACTGCAACAAAAACTATATTAAACCTGCACATTATAAACTGTGTCCGTCAATTAGGAAAATTGTTATAAGCTTAGATTGTTAGAAGTGAGCGTTTTAGAGGTTACAAAAAACTGATGTGCCGGTGTCCAGGCAATGAATTTAATTTATTGCCCAGTGAAAAAACCAATTACATATTTGAAAACTGCAACAAAAACTATATTAAAATAGCACAATATAAACTGTGTCCGTTAATTAGGAAAATTGTTATAGGCTTAGATTGTTAGAAGTGAGCGTTTTAGAGGTTACAAAAAACTGATGTGCCGGTGTCCAGCCAATTAATCTAATTTATTGCCCAGTGAAAAAACCAATTACATATTTGAAAACTGCAACAAAAACTATATTAAAATTGCACAATATAAAATCTGTCCGTCAATTAGGAAAATTGTTATAAGCTTAGATTGTTAGAAATGAGCGTTTTAGAGGTTTCTAAAAACTGATGTGCCGATGTCCAGCCAACGGATCTAATTTATTGCCCAGTGGAAAAACCAATTACATATTTGAAAACTGAAACAAAAACTATATTAAAATATACAATATAAATTGTGTCCGTCAAATAGGAAAATTGTTGTAAGCTTAGATTGTTAGAAGTGAGCGTTTTAGAGGTTACAAAAAACTGATGTGCCGGTGTCCAGGCAATGAATCTAATTTATTGCCCAGTGAAAAAACCAATTACATATTTGAAAACTGCAACAAAAACTATATTAAAATAGCACAATATAAACTGTGTCCGTTAATTAGGAAAATTGTTATAGGCTTAGATTGTTAGAAGTGAGCGTTTTAGAGGTTACAAAAAACTGATGTGCCGGTGTCCAGCCAATTAATCTAATTTATTGCCCAGTGAAAAAACCAATTACATATTTGAAAACTGCAACAAAAACTATATTAAAACTGCACATTATAAACTGTGTCCGTCAATTACGAAAATTGTTATAAGCTTAGATTGTTAGAAATGAGCGTCTTAGAGGTTTCAAAAATCTGATGTGCCGGTGTCCAGCCATAGGATCTAATTTATTGCCCAGTTGAAAAGCCAATTACATATTTGAAAACTGCAAAAAAACTATATTAAAATTGCACAATATAAAATCTGTCCGTCAATTAGGAAAATTGTTATAAGCTTAGATTGTTAGAAATGAGCGTTTTAGAGGTTTCTAAAAACTGATGTGCCGATGTCCAGCCAACGGGTCTAATTTATTGCCCAGTGGAAAAACTAATTACTTAATTGAAATCTGCAGTTGAAACTGTATTAAAATTGCACAATATAAACTGTGTCCGTTAATTAGGAAAATTGTTATAGGCTTAGATTGTTAGAAATGAGCGTTTTAGAGGTTTCTAAAAACTGATGTGCCGGTGTCCAGCCAACGGATGTAATTTATTGCCCAAAGGATAAACCAATTACATATTTAAAAACTGCAACAAAAACTATATTAAAATTGCACAATATAAACTGTGTCCGTCAATTAGGAAAATTGTTATAAGCTTAGATTGTTAGAAGTGAGCGTTTTAGAGGTTACAAAAAACTGTTGTGCCGGTGTCCAGGCAATGAATCTAATTTATTGCCCAGTGAAAATACCAATTACATATTTGAAAACTGCAACAAAAACTATATTAAAATTGCACAATATAAACTGTGTCCGTCAATAAGGAAAATTGTTATAAGCTTTGATTGTTAGAAGTGAGCGTTTTAGAGGTTACAAAAAACTGATGTGCCGGTGTCCAGCCAATGAATCTAATTTATTGCCCAGTGAAAAAACCAATTACATATTTGAAAACTGCAACAAAAACTATATTAAAATTGCACAATATAAAATCTGTCCGTCAATTAGGAAAATTGTTATAAGCTTAGATTATTAGAAATGAGCGTTTTAGAGGTTTCTAAAACCTGATGTGCCGGTGTCCAGCCAACGGATCTAATTTATTGCCCAGTGGAAAAACCAATTACATATTTGAAAACTGAAACAAAAACTATATTAAAATATACAATATAAATTGTGTCCGTCTGTTAAAATGTGAATTTATTGTTGAAATGTTAATGTTTACATGTTTGTTATTGTTATATTAAATTGTACCTGTTGTCATTGTCAAACTATTGTAAAATTATAAAACTTCCTGTAATAATTAATCAAGTCAGTCTGTCAAATATAATAAAATAACGAGGTGCATCTTAAAACAGATTAGAACATTTTACAAAATATAATTGTTATTTCTTATAAAAACAAAGTGCTTTTATTTAAAAATACATCGACGGTCTGCAAAATCCAACAGGTTATGGGCCCAGGGTACGGTTTGTGAAAATCCCTGCACGTTGATGGTCGAGAAAATTGAAGATATACGTGGCTGGTTCAAACATTATTAAACACGTGTAGTTGGTTTGTCAATTTTTCTAATAATTAAATTGTAGAAAAGCATGGAGGTTTTGGAGTTGAAGAAATTTGTAAATCTAGACGGAAACGGGTCAAATTTCCCGGCATGGCGTTTCCAACTAACAATCCTTTTGAAAAGCGCTGGAATTCACGATGTAGTCGAAAACACGAGGAAGCGACAAGGAACGGAAGAACAGAAGAAGAAATGGGACGAAGACGATTTGAGGGCACAAAAGGCGGTAGTAATGTCGGTGAACGAAAAGGTCATCACGCATTTAATTTCATGTCGAACTGCACATGAAATGTGGATCAGAGTGCAAGGGCTGTACGGTCAAAATACTCAGCAAAGCATTCATTCACTACAGCAGAAATTCTACTCATATAAATACAAGGGCGAAGGGGTGGCGCAACACGTGGCAGATCTAGAAAACATAAAGCATGAGCTGAAAGCTGCTGGAGAGGAAATCACAGAAAATATGCTGATGAACAAAATCCTTATGTCACTGCCAGACGAATTCAGGCACTTCCACTCTGCCTGGGACAGTGCAACGGAGAAGAATTTGAATACACTCACGTCAAGACTGGTACTCGAGGAACAACGGGTTGGTGAACGAGACAAGCAGGATGTGGCAGGAGCGCTAATGGTGAAGAAGTCCAATTGGAAAGGTAACCAAGGTCAAGAAAGAAAATTTCAGCCAAAGAAGAACGATGTCTGCAACTACTGCAAGAAAAAGGGGCATTGGCAGCGTGATTGCTGGTTCAAAAAGAAGAAATTCGGCAACAAAGGAGAAAATGAACATAAAGTGGCGTTAATAACAGCAGCAGAGAGTAATGAAATGAGTTATAGTTGGTACTTGGACTCGGGAGCGTCAAATCACATGACTCCTAACGTGGATTGGTTCTCCGAATACCACGAACTAACGGAAAACAAGACTGTAACCGTTGGAAATGGCACCAAGTTAAAAGTAGTGGGAAGAGGAAGAATTTGCATAAAAATGCTCTCAAGTGAAAACAAATGGACACTTGGAACTTTGGAAAACGCTCTGTATGTACCTGAACTTAAATGCAATTTGTTTTCAGAGAGTAAAGACGCAGACAAAGGTTTCGTCATAGTCACAGAACGAAACAAGTGTACCATAATGAGAGAAAATCGGAGTTACATCACCGGTTACAGAGAAGGAAGTTTGTACAAGCTGAAAATGGTGGTAGATATATGCAGTGAGCATGCCAATTTTTCATGTGTGAAAACTAACAGATCGTTGTTAGAATGGCATCGAATTCTTGCCCACCAAAACGTAAGTCATTGTAAGAAAGTCCTAGAAATGAATAACATAACTCCAATCGGCACTGAGAATGTTCAATGTGAATCGTGTGTCTATGGTAAACAACATCGGTTTCCATATAAACAAACACAAACAATCACCAACAAAGTAGGCGAAATTATTCACATGGATCTCTGCGGGCCGATGGAAAAGACGTCAATAGGTGGATCACGATATTATTTCATGTTAAAAGATGATTTTTCTCATTACAGAACTGTATACTTCATTGAGCACAAAGACGAAGTGGCGTCTAAACTTGCGCACTTTATACGTCGATTCATAAACGAGACAAATGAGAAAATTAAGGTAATTCGTTCTGACAATGGCCTTGAATTTAAGAACAAAACAGTGAAAAATCTTCTTGAAAAATATGGTATTAAACAAGAGTTCACAGTAAGTTATACGCCGCAACAAAATGGCTCGGCGGAGAGAGAGATGAGGACGCTTACGGAGGCAGCTCGAACTATGTTGCACGACGCAAATTTGGAAAAACGATTTTGGGCAGAAGCCGTAAATGCAGCCGCATATGTAATCAATCGAACTGGTACGAGCACCAGGACCGGACTGCCCCCATACGAACTGTACTTCGGTAAGAAAACAACCATTTATAACTTTAAAATTTTCGGAAGCAGATGTCTGGTGTACATACCCAAAGAAAAGAGGTTAAAATGGGACTTCAAGAGCAAAAATAGTATCTTCATGGGATATTCGGATGAAACAAAAGGGTATCGCATATATTTTCCAAATGAAAACAAGATAGAAGTTCATCGTGACGTCATCTTTGTGGAAAAGAAAACTAATGATGAAAATTCGGTGAATGTTTTGCATATAGAGAAGTGTACACAAACAACGCACACTTCAAATGCAGAAACAACCGTCCAAGCAGCAATTCCTGAAGAAAATTGCGAAGAAAACAACCCATTTAAACAACTAGTGGGCGACTCCGAACCGAAAAAGACAGTAATCATACCGGAAAGGCGAAATCTACGCGACAGAAGCAAATTAAAACCACCGAGCAAGTATACGGAAAGCAGTTTTGAGGCTGGATTGTTGGCAGTAGAAGATATTGATTCTCGTGAGGCAATAAATGATAAAAATTGGAAAAGGGCGATGGATGAAGAGATGGAGGCCTTAAAGAAGAATGAAACATGGGAACTGATCGAGTTACCGCCACACAAAACTGCAATCAAGAACAGATGGGTGTTTCGTATGAAAAATAATAACTCATATAAGGCCAGATTGGTCGCTAAGGGATGATTGCAGAAGTTTGGTGTCGATTACAACGAGACTTTCAGTCCAGTGGCCGAATACAAATCAATTCGAATGGTACTTGGCATCGCTGCATTGTACAATCTAAAACTGCAGCAATTCGACATAAAAACGGCGTTCTTAAACGGTACTTTAAGCGAGGAAATTTACATGGAACAACCAACTGGATATGAGGATGGAACCGAGAAAGTGTGTCTATTGAAGAGGGGTATTTATGGTCTCAAGCAGGCCCCAAGAAACTGGAATGAAAAATTCGTCAACACACTGAGAAAATTCGGATTAAAACAACAACAAAGTGATCCGTGTGTATTATCAAAAAGAGAGGGCGATATGTGGCTTATTCTAGTCATATATGTGGACGATGGGCTAGTGGCGTGCAACGATACTCAAGAAATAAACAAGTTAATGCAACATCTCGAAGAAAACTTCGAAATCAATCGAGAAAACTACTCAACATATCTAAGTATGGAGATCAAGGTCCAATCCACACATTGTAAACCTGTGGCAACACCTGGTTCGTCATCTAATCTGTACGAATCAACCGGTCCAGTAGTAGATGTTCCCTATCGAGAAGCTATTGGGAGCCTACTCATTCTATCTTTGGTGAGTAGACCCGATATTGCGTTTGTAACAAATTTATTGAGTAGATTCATGGAAAATCCGAAAAATATTCATTGGGAAGGAGTCAAGAGGGTCTTCAGATACCTTCAAGGAACCAAAGATGTCGGTCTGAAGTTCAATTCTCTAAAGTGTCAAGGAGAAACCGATCTGATTGTGTCTTACACTGATGCAGATTTCGCTGGTGATCAAGACGGAAGAAAATCCACAACAGGATTCGTGCTCACATTCAACGGGACACCAATATCCTGGTTTGCACGAAAACAAACCGTCGTAGCGCTATCAACCGCAGAAGCTGAGTACGTGGCCGCTTCGGAAGGAGTTAAAGAGACAATCGTAATCAGTGGACTTGCAGGAGAACTCAACTTATTAAAGAAACAAATTCCATTAAAGGTAGACAATCAAAGCGCTATTTGCATGATTTTAAATGAAAACTCCTCTAAAAGAACAAAACATATTGATGTTAAGTTTCACTTTATACGTAATGAAGTAGGTAAATCAATTACAGTGCAATATGTAAATTCAGATAATCAATTAGCAGATCTATTTACAAAAAGTTTAACTAAAGAAAGGCATTTAAAATTACTGTACAATTTGAATATAAGGAAGGAGTGTTAAAATGTGAATTTATTGTTGAAATGTTAATGTTTACATGTTTGTTATTGTTATATTAAATTGTACCTGTTGTCATTGTCAAACTGTTGTCATTGTCAAACTATTGTAAAATTATAAAACTTCCTGTAATAATTAATCAAGTCAGTCTGTCAAATATAATAAAATAACGAGGTGCATCTTAAAACAGATTAGAACATTTTACAAAATATAATTGTTATTACTTATAAAAACAAAGTGCTTTTATTTAAAAATACATCGACGGTCTGCAAAATCCAACACCGTCAATTAGGAAAATTGTTATAAGCTTAGATTGTTAGAAATGAGCGTTTTAGAGGTTTCTAAAAACTGATGTGCCGATGTCCAGCCAACGGATCTAATTTATTGCCCAGTGGAAAAACTAATTACTTAATTGAAATCTGCAGTTGAAACTGTGTTAAAATTGCACAATATAACCTGTGTCCGTTAATTAGGAAAATTGTTATAGGCTTAGATTGTTAGAAATGAGCGTTTTAGAGGTTTCTAAAAACTGATGTGCCGATGTCCAGCCAACGGATCTAATTTATTGCCCAGTTGAAAAACAAATTACATATTTGAAAACTGCAAAAAATCTATATTAAAATTGCACAATATAAAATCTGTCCGTCAATTAGGAAAATTGTTATAAGCTTAGATTGTTAGAAATGAGCGTTTTAGAGGTTTCTAAAAACTGATGTGCCGATGTCCAGCCAACGGATGTAATTTATTGCCCAGTGGAAAAACCAATTGCATATTTGAAACATGCAACAAAAACTATATTAAAATATACAATATAAATTGTGTCGGTCAATTAGGAATTGTTATAAGCTTAGATTGTTAGATATGAGCGTTTTAGAGGTTTCAAAAAACTGATGTGCCGATGTTCAGCCAATGAATCTAATTTATTGCCCAGTGAAAAAACCAATTACATATTTGAAAACTGCAACAAAAACTATATTAAAATTGCACAATATAAACTGTTTCCCTCAATCAGGAAAATTGTTATAAGCTTAGATTGTTAGAAATGAGCGTTTTAGAGGTTTCTAAAAACTGATGTGCCGGTGTTCAGCCAACGGATCTAATTTATTGCCCAGTGAAAAAACCAATTACATATTTGAAAACTGCAACAAAAACTATATTAAAATTGCACAATATAAACTGTTTCCCTCAATTAGGAAAATTGTTATAAGCTTAGATTGTTAGAAATGAGCGGTTTTAGAGGTTTCAAATAACTGATATTCCGATGTCCAGCCGATGAATCTAATTTATTGCCCAGTAAAAAAACCAATTACATATTTGAAAACTGCAACAAAAACTCTATTAAAATTGCACAATATAAACTGTTTCCCTCAATTAGGAAAATTGTTATAAGCTAATATTGTTAAAAATGAGCGTCTTAGAGGTTTCAAAAAACTGTTATGCCGATGTCCAACCAACGGATCTAATTTATTGCCCAGTGAAAAAACTAATTACTTAATTGAAATCTGCAGTTAAAACTGTATTAAAATTGCACAATATAAACTGTGTCCGTTAATTAGGAAAATTGTTATAGGCTTAGATTTTTAGAAATGAGCGTTTTAGAGGTTTAAAAAATCTGATGTGCCGGTGTCCAGACAAAGGATCTAATTTATTGCCCAGTGGAAAAACTAATTACATATTTAAAAACTGCAACAAAAACTATATTAAAACTGCACATTATAAACTGTGTCCGTCAATTACGAAAATTGTTATAAGCTTAGATTGTTAGAAATGAGCATCTTAGAGGTTTCATAAATCTGATGTGCCGGTGTCCAGCCAAAGGATCTAATTTATTGCCCAGTTGAAAATCCAATTACATATTTGAAAACTGCAACAAAAACTATATTAAAATTGCACAATATAAACTGTGTCCGTCAATTAGGAAAATTGTTATAAGCTTAGATTGTTAGAAGTGAGCGTTTTAGAGGTTTCAAAAAACTGATGTGCCGGTGTCCAGCCAATGAATCTAATTTATTGCCCAGTGAAAAAACCAATTACATATTTGAAAACTGCAACAAAAACTATATTAAAATTGCACAATATAAAATCTGTCCGTCAATTAGGAAAATTGTTATAAGCTTAGATTGTTAGAAATGAGCGTTTTAGAGGTTTCTAAAACCTGATGTGCCGGTGTCCAGCCAACGGATCTAATTCATTGCCCAGTGGAAAAACCAATTACATATTTGAAAACTGAAACAAAAACTATATTAAAATATACAATATAAATTGTGTCCGTCAATTAGGAAAATTGTTATAAGCTAAGATTGTTAGAAATGAGCGTTTTAGAGGTTTCTAAAAACTGATGTGCCGATGTCCAGCCAACGGATCTAATTTATTGCCCAGTGGAAAAACTAATTACTTAATTGAAATATGCAGTTGAAACTGTATTAAAATTGCACAATATAAACTGTGTCCGTTAATTAGGAAAATTGTTTTAGGCTTAGATTGTTAGAAATGAGCGTTTTAGAGGTTTCTAAAAACTGATGTGCCGATGTCCAGCCAACGGATCTAATTTATTGCCCAGTTGAAAAACAAATTACATATTTGAAAACTGCAAAAAATCTATATTAAAATTGCACAATATAAAATCTGTCCGTCAATTAGGAAAATTGTTATAAGCTTAGATTGTTAGAAATGAGCGTTTTAGAGGTTTCTAAAAACTGATGTGCCGATGTCCAGCCAACGGATGTAATTTATTGCCCAGTGGAAAAACCAATTGCATATTTGAAACATGCAACAAAAACTATATTAAAATATACAATATAAATTGTGTCGGTCAATTAGGAATTGTTATAAGCTTAGATTGTTAGATATGAGCGTTTTAGAGGTTTCAAAAAACTGATGTGCCGATGTCCAGCCAATGAATCTAATTTATTGCCCAGTGAAAAAACCAATTACATATTTGAAAACTGCAACAAAAACTATATTAAAATTGCACAATATAAACTGTGTCCGTTAATTAGGAAAATTGTTATAAGCTTAGATTGTTAGAAATGAGCGTTTTAGAGGTTTCTAAAAACTGATGTGCCGATGTCCAGCCAATGAATCTAATTTATTGCCCCGTGAAAAAACCAATTACATATTTGAAAACTGCAACAAAAACTATATTAAAATTGCACAATATAAACTGTTTCCCTCAATTAGGAAAATTGTTATAAGCTTAGATTGTTAGAAATGAGCGTTTTAGAGGTTTCTAAAAACTGATGTGCCGATGTCCAGCCAATGAATCTAATTTATTGCCCAGTGAAAAAACCAATTACATATTTGAAAACTGCAACAAAAACTATATTAAAATTGCACAATATAAACTGTGTCCGTTAATTAGGAAAATTGTTATAAGCTTAGATTGTTAGAAATGAGCGTTTTAGAGGTTTCTAAAAACTGATGTGCCGATGTCCAGCAAACGGATGTAATTTATTGCCCAGTGGAAAAACCAATTGCATATTTGAAACATGCAACAAAAACTATATTAAAATATACAATATAAATTGTGTCCGTCAATTAGGAATTGTTATAAGCTTAGATTGTTAGAAATGAGCGTTTTAGAGGTTTCAAAAAACTGATGTGCCGATGTTCAGCCAATGAATCTAATTTATTGCCCAGTGAAAAAACCAATTACATATTTGAAAACTGCAACAAAAACTATATTAAAATTGCACAATATAAACAGTGCCCGTCAATTAGGAAAATTGTTATAAGCTTAGATTGTTAGAAATGAGCGTTTTAGAGGTTTCAAAAAACTGATGTGCCGATGTCCAGCCAATGAATCTAATTTATTGCCCAGTGAAAAAACCAATTACATATTTGAAAACTGCAACAAAAACTATATTAAAATTGCACAATATAAACTGTTTCCCTCAATTAGGAAAATTGTTATAAGCTTAGATTGTTAGAAATGAGCGTTTTAGAGGTTTCTAAAAACTGATGTGCCGATGTCCAGCCAACGGATCTAACTTATTGCCCAGTGGAAAAACAAATTACTTAATTGAAATCTGCAGTTGAAACTGTATTAAAATTGCACAATATAAACTGTGTCCGTTAATTAGGAAAATTGTTATAGGCTTAGATTGTTAGAAATGAGCGTTTTAGAGGTTTCTTAAAACTGATGTGCCGATGTCCAGCCAACGGATCTAATTTATTGCCCAATTGAAAAACCAATTACATATTTGAAAAGTGCAAAAAATCTATATTAAAATTGGACAATATAAAATCTGTCCGTCAATTAGGAAAATTGTTATAAGCTTAAGGTGATACTACGACGTCATTTCGAGGTTTCTATATGACGTCGCTGACCTGTGACATTTTCACGTCACCCGAGGAGCTCAATAACGTCATTAATCGACGTCATGTTTTTAAAAATCCTCACGTCAAAAATACGACAGGGTGCAGCCTGGGTAGATTGTTAGAAATGAGCGTTTTAGAGGTTTCTAAAAACTGATGTGCGGATGTCCAGCCAACGGATGTAATTTATTGCCCAGTGGAAAAACCAATTGCATATTTGAAACATGCAACAAAAACTATATTAAAATATACAATATAAATTGTGTCGGTCAATTAGGAATTGTTATAAGCTTAGATTGTTAGAAATGAGCATTTTAGAGGTTTCAAAAAACTGATGTACCGATGTTCAGCCAATGAATCTAATTTATTGCCCAGTGAAAAAACCAATTACATATTTGAAAACTGCAACAAAAACTATATTAAAATTGCACAATATAAACTGTTTCCCTCAATTAGGAAAATTGTTATAAGCTTAGATTTTTAGAAATGAGCGTTTTAGAGGTTTCAAAAAACTGATGTGCCGATGTCCAGCCAATGAATCTAATTTATTGCCCAGTGAAAAAACCAATTACATATTTGAAAACTGCAACAAAAACTATATTACAATTGCACAATATAAACTGTTTCCCTCAATTAGGAAAATTATTATAAGCTTAGATTGTTAGAAATGAGCGTTTTAGAGGTTTCTAAAAACTGATGTGCCGATGTCCAGCCAACGGATCTAATTTATTGCTCAGTGGAAAAACTAATTACTGAATTGAAATCTGCAGTTGAAACTGTATTAAAATTGCACAATATAAACTGTGTCCATTAATTAGGAAAATTGTTATAGGCTTAGATTGTTAGAAATGAGCGTTTTAGAGGTTTCTTAAAACTGATGTGCCGATGTCCAACCAACGGATCTAATTTATTGCCCAGTGGAAAAAACAATTACTTAATTGAAATCTGCAGTTGAAACTGTATTAAAATTGCACAATATAAACTGTGTCCGTTAATTAGGAAAATTGTTATAGGCTTAGATTGTTAGAAATGAGCGTTTTAGAGGTTTCAAAAAACTGATGTGCCGATGTCCAGCCAACGGACGTAATTTATTGCCCAGTGGAAAAACCAATTGCATATTTGAAAAATGCAACAAAAACTATATTAAAATATACAATATAAATTGTGTCCGTCAATTAGGAAAATTGTTATAAGCTTAGATTGTTAGAAATGAGCGTTTTAGAGGTTTCAAAAAACTGATGTGCCGATGTCCAGCCAACGGAAGTAATTTATTGCCCAGTGGAAAAACCAATTGCATATTTGAAAAATGCAACAAAAACTATATTAAAATATACAATATAAATTGTGTCCGTCAATTAGGAAAATTGTTATAAGCTTAGATTGTTAGAAATGAGCGTTTTAGAGGTTTCTAAAAACTGATGTGCCGGTGTCCAGCCAACGGATCTAATTTATTGAACAGTGGAAAAACCAATTACATATTTGAAAACTGCAACAAAAACTATATTAAAATATACAATATAAATTGTGTCCGTCAATTAGGAAAATTGTTATAAGCATAATAGATTGTTAGAAATGAGCGTTTTAGAGGTTTCAAAAAACTGATGAGCCGATGTCCAGCCAATGAATCTAATTTATTGCCCAGTGAAAAAACTAATTACATATTTGAAAACTGCAACAAAAACTATATTAAAATTGCACAATATAAACTGTTTCCCTCAATTAGGAAAATTGTTATAAGCTTATATTGTTAAAAATGAGCGTTTTAGAGGTTTCTAAAAACTGATGTGCCGGTGTCCAGCCAACGGATCTAATTTATTGCCCTTAATTAGTATAACGTATCTGTATAACGCTGCTTATACAAAATGAACTCTGTGCCTCTGATAGTTTGGCTGTAACTGACATTTTTGGAATATTAGGTGTTCAACCACATGTTGCAATCCAACGCTTAATATGTGATTATATTAATGCTTTGGGCTTCTGGATAACGCTGTAAATACAATATGAACTTTGTGCCTCTAATAGTTTGGCTGTAACGGACACTTTTGGAATATTATGTGTTCAAACACATGTTGCAGTCCAACGCTTAATATGTGATTATATTAATGCTTTGGGACTCTGTATAACGCAGCATATACAGTATGAACTCTGTGCCTTTTATAGTTAGGCTGTAACTGACATTTTTGGAATATTAGGTGTTTAACCACATGGGGCTGTCCAACGCTTAATAAGTGATTATTATAATGGTTTGGGCCTCTGTATAACGCTGCATATACAATATGAGAAATGTGCTTCTAATAGTTTGGCTGTAAAGGGCATTTTTGGAATATTAGGTGTTCAACCACATGCGGCTGTCGATCGCTTAATATGTGGTTATAGACATGATTTGGGACTCTGTATAACGCTGCATATACAATATGAACTTTGTGGCTCTAATAGTTTGGCTGTAACGGACATTTTTGGAATATTAGGTGTTCAACCATATGGGGCAGTCCAACGCTTAATAAGTGATTATTATAATGCTTTGGGCCTCTGTATAACGCTGCATATACAATATGAACTCTGTGTCTCTTATAGTTTGGCTGTAACTGACATTTTTGGAATATTAGGTGTTCAACAACATGGGGTGGTCTATCGCTTAATATGTGGTTATAATAATGCTTTGGGACTCTGTATAACGCTGCATATACAAAACGAGCACTGTGCCTCTAATAGTTTGGCTGTAACGGACATTTTTGGAATATTAGGTGTTCAGCCACATGGGGCAGTCCAACGCTTAATTAGTGTCTATATTAATGCTTTGGGCCTCTGTATAACGCTGCATATACAATATGAGAAATGTGCCTCTAATAGTTTGGCTGTAACGGACATTTTTGGAATATTAGATGTTCAACCACATGAAGCAGTCCAACGCTTAATAAGTGACTATATTAATGCTTTGGGCCCCTGTATAACGCTGCATATACAATATGAACTCTGTGTCTCTAATAGTTTGGCTGTAACGGACACTTTTGGAATATTAGGTGTTCAACAACATGGGGCAGTCCAACGCTTAATAAGTGACTATATTAATGCTTTAGGCCTCTGTATAACGCTACTTATACAAAATGAATTCTGTGCCTCTTATAGTTTGGCTGTAACAGACACTTTTGGAATATTAGGTGTTCAACCACATGGGGCAGTCCAACGCTTAATATGTGGTTATATTAATGCTTCGGGACTCTGTATAACGCTGCATATACAGTATGAACTCTGTGCCTCTTATAGATTGGCTGTAACTGACACTTTTGGAATATTATGTGTTCAACCACAGTTTCAGTCCAACGCTTAATAAGTGACTATATAAATGCTTGGGGCCTCTGTATAACGCTGCATATACAATATGAGCAATGTGCCTCTAATAGTTTGGCTGTAACGGACATTTTTGGAATATTAGGTGTTCAATCATATGGGGAAGTCCAACGCTTAATAAGTGACTATTATAATGCTTTGGGCCTCTGTATATCGCTGCATATACAATATGAACTCTGTGTCTCTAATAGTTTGGCTGTAACGGACACTTTTGGAATATTATGTGTTCAAACACATGTTGCAGTCCAATGCTTAATATGTGACTAAATTTATGCTTTGGGCCTCTGTATAACGCTGCTTATACAAAATGAACTCTGTGCCTCTGATAGTTTGGCTGTAACTGACATTTTTGGTGTATTAGGTGTTTAACCACATGGGGAAGTCCAACGCTTAATAAGTGAGTATATTAATGCTTTGGGCCTCTGTATAACGCTGCTTATACAAAATGAACTCTGTGCCTCTGATAGTTTGCCTGTAACGGACACTTTTGGAATATTAGGTGTTTAAACACATGGAGCAGTCCAACGCTTAATAAGTGACTATATTAATGTTTTGGGCCTCTGTATAACGCTGCATATACAATATGAACCATGCGTCTTTAACAGTTTGGCTGTAATTCACATTTTTGGAATATTATGTGTTCAAACCCATGTTGCAGTCCAATGCTTAATATGTGACTAAATTAATGCTTTGGGCCTCTGTAAAACGCTGCATATTCGATATGAACTTTGTGCCTCTAATAGTTTAGCTGTAACGGACATTTTTGGAATATTAGGTGTTCAACCACATGGGGCAGTCCAACGCTTAATAAGTGACTATATTAATGCTTTGGGCCTCTGTAAAACGCTGCATATTCGATATGAACTTTGTGCCTCTAATAGTTTGGCTGTAACGGACACATTTGGAATATTAGGTGTTTAACCACATGGAGCAGTCCAACGCTTAATAAGTGACTATATTAATGCTTTGTGCCTCTGTAAAACGTTGCATATTCGATATGAACTTTGTGCCTCTAATAGTTTGGCTGTAACGGACACTTTTGGAATAAGAGGTGTTCAACCACATGCTGCAGTCTAACAATATGTGACTATATTAATGCTTAGGGACTCTGTATAACGCTGCATATACAGTATGAACTCTGTGATTCTTATAGTTTGGCTGTTACTGACATATTTGGAATATTAGGTGTTCAACCACATGTTGCATTTCAACGCTTAATATGTGATTATATTAATGCTTTGGGCCTCTGTAAAACGCTGCATATTCGATATGATCTTTGTGCCTCTAATTGTTTGGCTGTAACGGACAGTTTTGGAATATTAGGTGTTCAACCACATGGGGCAGTCCAACGCTTAATAAGTGACTATATTAATGCTTTGGGCCTCTGTATAACGCTACTTATACAAAATGAATTCTGTGCCTCTTATAGTTTGGCTGTAACAGACACTTTTGGAATATTAGGTGTTCAACCACATGGGGCAGTCCAACGCTTAATGTGTGGTTATATTAATGCTTCGGGACTCTGTATAAAGCTGCATATACAATATGAACCATGCGTCTTTAACAGTTTGTTTGTAATTCACATTTTTGGAATATTAGGTGTTCAACCACATGGGGCAGTCCAACGCCTAATATGTGCATATAGTGATGCTTTGGGACTCTGTTGAACGCCTCATATTCAATATGAACTGTGTGCCTCCGATAGTATGGCTGTAACTGACATTTTTGTAATATTAGGTGTTTAACCATATGGGGCAGTCCAACGCTTAATATGTGCATATAATAATGCTTAAAGACTCTGTATAGCGCTTCATATTCAATATGAACTGTGTGCCTACGATAGTTTGGCTGTAACTGACATTTTTGGAATATTAGGTGTTCTACATTATAGGGCTGTCTAACGCTTAATATGTAAGTATAGTGATGTTTTGGGACTCTGTTGAACGCCTCATATTCAATATGAACTGTGTGCCTACGATAGTATGGCTGTAACTGACATTTTTGGAATATTAGGTGTTCAACCACATGGGGCAGTCCAACGCTTAATATGTGCATATAGTGATGCTTTGGGACTCGGTTGAACGCCTCATATTCCATATGAACTGTGTGAGTCCGATAGTTTGGCTGTAACTGACATTTTTGGAATATTTGGTGTTCAACATTATGGGGCAGTCCAACGCTTAATATGTGATTATATTATTGCTTTGGGACTCTGTATAAAGCTGCATATACAATATGAACCATGCGTCTTTAACAGTTTGGCTGTAATTCACATTTTTGGAATATTAGGTGTTCAACTACATGGGGCAGTCCAACGCTTAATATGTGTTTATATTATTGCTTTGGGACTCTGTATAAAGCTGCATATACAATATGAACCATGCGTCTTTAGCAGTTTGGCTGTAACTCACATTTTTGGAATATTAGGTGTTCAACCACATGGGGCAGTCCAACGCCTAATATGTGCATATAGTGATGCATTGGGGCTCTGTTGAACGCCTCATATTCCATATGAACTGTGTGAGTACGATAGTATGGCTGTAACTGACATTTTTGAAATATTAGGTGTTTAACCATATGGGGCAGTCGATCGCTTAATATGTGCATATAGTAATGCTTTGGGACTCTGTATAGCGCCTCATATTCAATATGAACTGCGTGTCTACCATAGTTTGGCTGTAGCTGACATTTTTGGAATATTAGGTGTTCAACATTATAGGGCCGTCCAACGCTTAATATGTGATTATATTAATGCTTTGGGACTCTGTATAAAGCTGCATATACAATATGAAACATGCGTCTTTAACAGTATGGCTGTAACTCACATTTTTGGAATATTAGGTGTTCAACCACATGGGGCAGTCCAACGCTTAATATATGATTATATTATTGCTTTGGGACTCTGTATAACACTACATATTCAATATGAACTGCGTGCCTACCATAGTTTGGCTGTAGCTGACATTTTTGGAATATTAGGTGTTCAACATTATGGGGCGGTCCAACGCTTAATATGTGATTATATTATTGCTTTGGGACTCTGTATAACACTACATATTCAATATGAACTGCGTGCCTACCATAGTTTGGCTGTAGCTGACATTTTTGGAATATTAGATGTTTAACATTATGGGGCGTTCCTACGCTTAATATGTGATTATATTAATGCTATAGGACTCTGTATAAAGCTGCATATACAATATGAACCATGAGTCTCTAACAGTTTGGCTGTAACTGACATTTTTGGAATATTAGGTGTTCAACCACATGGGGCAGTCCAACGCTTAATATGTGCATATAGTGATGCTTTGGGACTCGGTTGAACGCCTCATATTCCATATGAACTGTGTGAGTCCGATAGTTTGGCTGTAACTGACATTTTTGGAATATTAGGTGTTCAACCACATGGGGCAGTCCAACGCTTAATATGAGATATTATTGCTTTGGGACTCTGTTAAACTCCTCATATTCAATATGAACTGCGTGCCTACCATAGTTTGGCTGTAGCTGACATTTTTGGAATATTAGGTGTTCAACATTATAGGGCGGTCCAACGCTTAACATGTGAATATATTAATGCTTTGGGACTCTGTATAAAGCTGCATATACAAATAGTAATGCTTTAAGACTCTGTATAGCGCCTCATATTCAATATGAACTGTGTGCATACGATAGTTTGGCTGTAACTGACATTTTTGAAATATTAGGTGTTCAACATTATGGGGCTGTCTAACGCTTAATATGTAAGTATAGTGATGTTTTGGGACTCTGTTGAACGCCTCATATTCAATATGAACTGTGTGCCTACGATAGTATGGCTGTAACTGACATTTTTGGACTATTAGGTGTTCAACCACATGAGGCAGTCCAACGCCTAATATGTGCATATAGTAATGCTTTAAGACTCTGTATAGCGCCTCATATTCAATATGAACTGTGTGCATACGATAGTTTGGCTGTAACTGACATTTTTGGAATATTAGGTGTTCAACATTATGGGGCTGTCTAACGCTTAATATGTAAGTATAGTGATGTTTTGGGACTCTGTTGAACGCCTCATATTCAATATGAACTGTGTGCCTACGATAGTATGGCTGTAACTGACATTTTTGGAATATTAGGTGTTCAACCACATGGGGCAGTCCAACGCTTAATATGTGCATATAGTGATGCTTTGGGACTCTGTTGAACGCCTCATATTCCATATGAACGGTGTGAGTAATATAGTTTGGCTATAATTGACATTTTTGAAATATTCGGTGTTCAACCACATGGGGCAGTCCAACGCTTAATATGTGATTATATTATTGCTTTGGGACTCTGTATAACACTATGTATTCAATATGAACTGTGTGCCTACGATAGTATGGCTATAACTGACATTTTTGGAATATAAGGTGTTCAACCACATGGGGCAGTCCAACGCTTAATATGTGATTATAGTATGGCTTTGGGACTCAGTATAACACTACATATTCAATATGAACTGCTTGCTTATTATAGTTTGGCTGTGGCTGACATTTTTGGAATATTAGGTGTTCAACCACATGGGGCAGTCCAACGCTTAATATGTGCATATAGTGATGCTTTGGGACACTGTTGAACGCCTCATATGCCATATGAACTGTGTGCCTACGATAGTATGGCTGTAACTGACATTTTTGGAATATTAGGTGTTCAACCACATGGGGCAGTCCAACGCTTAATATGTGAGTATAGTGATGTTTTGGGACTCTGTTAAACGCCTCATATTCAATATGAACTGCGTGCCTACCATAGTTTGGCTGTAGCTGACATTTTTGGAATATTAGGTGTTCAACATTATGGGGCGGTCCAACGCTTAATATGTGATTATATTATTGCTTTAGGACTCTGTATAAAGCTGCATATACAATATGAACCATGAGTCTCTAACAGTTTGGCTGTAACTGACATTTTTGGAATATTAGGTGTTCAACCACATGGGGCAGTCCAACGCCTAATATGTGATTATATTATTGCTTTGGGACTCTGTATAAAGCTGCATATACAATATGAACCATGTGTCTTTAACAGTTTGGCTGTAACTCACATTTCTGGAATATTAGGTGTTCAACAACATGGGGCAGTCTAACGCTTAATATGTGATTATATTATTGCTTTGGGACTCTGTATAACGCTGCATATACAATATGAACCATGTGTCTTTAACAGTTTAACTGTAACACACATTTTTGGAATATTAGGTGTTCAACCACATGGGGCAGTCCAACGCTTAATATGTGATTATATTATTGCTTTGGGACTCTGTATAACACTACATATTCAATATGAACCGCGTGCCTACCATAGTTTGGCTGTAACTGACATTTTTGGAATATTTGGTGTTCAACATTATGGGGCAGTCCAACGCTTAATATGTGATTATATTATTGCTTTGGGACTCTGTATAAAGCTGCATATACAATATGAACCATGCGTCTTTAACAGTTTGTCTGTAACTCACATTTTTGGAATATTAGGTGTTCAACCACATGGGGCAGTCCAACGCCTAATATGTGCATATAGTGATGCTTTGGGACTCTGTTGAACGCCTCATATTCAATATGAACTGTGTGCCTCCGATAGTATGGCTGTAACTGACATTTTTGTAATATTAGGTGTTTAACCATATGGGGCAGTCCAACGCTTAATATGTGCATATAGTAATGCTTAAAGACTCTGTATAGCGCCTCATATTCAATATGAACTGTGTGCCTACGATAGTTTGGCTGTAACTGACATTTTTGGAATATTAGGTGTTCTACATTATAGGGCTGTCTAACGCTTAATATGTAAGTATAGTGATGTTTTGGGACTCTGTTGAACGCCTCATATTCAATATGAACTGTGTGCCTACGATAGTATGGCTGTAACTGACATTTTTGGAATATTAGGTGTTCAACCACATGGGGCAGTCCAACGCTTAATATGTGCATATAGTGATGCTTTGGGACTCGGTTGAACGCCTCATATTCCATATGAACTGTGTGAGTCCGATAGTTTGGCTGTAACTGACATTTTTGGAATATTAGGTGTTCAACCACATGGGGCAGTCCAACGCTTAATATGAGATATTATTGCTTTGGGACTCTGTTGAACTCCTCATATTCAATATGAACTGCGTGCCTACCATAGTTTGGCTGTAGCTGACATTTTTGGAATATTAGGTGTTCAACATTATAGGGCGGTCCAACGCTTAACATGTGAATATATTAATGCTTTGGGACTCTGTATAAAGCTGCATATACAAATAGTAATGCTTTAAGACTCTGTATAGCGCCTCATATTCAATATGAACTGTGTGCATACGATAGTTTGGCTGTAACTGACATTTTTGAAATATTAGGTGTTCAACATTATGGGGCTGTCTAACGCTTAATATGTAAGTATAGTGATGTTTTGGGACTCTGTTGAACGCCTCATATTCAATATGAACTGTGTGCCTACGATAGTATGGCTGTAACTGACATTTTTGGACTATTAGGTGTTCAACCACATGAGGCAGTCCAACGCCTAATATGTGCATATAGTAATGCTTTAAGACTCTGTATAGCGCCTCATATTCAATATGAACTGTGTGCATACGATAGTTTGGCTGTAACTGACATTTTTGGAATATTAGGTGTTCAACATTATGGGGCTGTCTAACGCTTAATATGTAAGTATAGTGATGTTTTGGGACTCTGTTGAACGCCTCATATTCAATATGAACTGTGTGCCTACGATAGTATGGCTGTAACTGACATTTTTGGAATATTAGGTGTTTACCACATGGGGCAGTCCAACGCTTAATATGTGCATATAGTGATGCTTTGGGACTCTGTTGAACGCCTCATATTCTATATGAACGGTGTGAGTACGATAGTTTGGCTATAATTGACATTTTTGAAATATTCGGTGTTCAACCACATGGGGCAGTCCAACGCTTAATATGTGATTATATTATTGCTTTGGGACTCTGTATAACACTATGTATTCAATATGAACTGTGTGCCTACGATAGTATGGCTATAACTGACATTTTTGGAATATAAGGTGTTCAACCACAAGGGGCAGTCCAACGCTTAATATGTGATTATAGTATGGCTTTGGGACTCAGTATAACACTACATATTCAATATGAACTGCGTGCTTATTATAGTTTGGCTGTGGCTGACATTTTTGGAATATTAGGTGTTCAACCACATGGGGCAGTCCAACGCTTAATATGTGCATATAGTGATGCTTTGGGACACTGTTGAACGCCTCATATGCCATATGAACTGTGTGCCTACGATAGTATGGCTGTAACTGACATTTTTGGAATATTAGGTGTTCAACCACATGGGGCAGTCCAACGCTTAATATGTGAGTATAGTGATGTTTTGGGACTCTGTTAAACGCCTCATATTCAATATGAACTGCGTGCCTACCATAGTTTGGCTGTAGCTGACATTTTTGGAATATTAGGTGTTCAACATTATGGGGCGGTCCAACGCTTAATATGTGATTATATTAATGCTTTAGGACTCTGTATAAAGCTGCATATACAATATGAACCATGAGTCTCTAACAGTTTGGCTGTAACTGACATTTTTGGAATATTAGGTGTTCAACCACATGGGGCAGTCCAACGCTTAATATGTGCATATAGTGATGCTTTGGGACTCGGTTGAACGCCTCAGATTCCATATGAACTGTGTGAGTCCGATAGTTTGGCTGTAACTGACATTTTTGGAATATTTGGTGTTCAACATTATGGGGCAGTCCAACGCTTAATATGTGATTATATTATTGCTTTGGGACTCTGTATAACACTACATATTCAATATGAACCGCGTGCCTACCATAGTTTGGCTGTAGCTGACATTTTTGGAATATTAGGTGTTCAACATTATGGGGCGGTCCAACGCTTAATATGTGATTATATTAATGCTTTAGGACTCTGTATAAAGCTGCATATACAATATGAACCATGAGTCTCTAACAGTTTGGCTGTAACTGACATTTTTGGAATATTAGGTGTTCAACCACATGGGGCAGTCCAACGCTTAATATGTGCATATAGTGATGCTTTGGGACTCGGTTGAACGCCTCAGATTCCATATGAACTGTGTGAGTCCGATAGTTTGGCTGTAACTGACATTTTTGGAATATTTGGTGTTCAACATTATGGGGCAGTCCAACGCTTAATATGTGATTATATTATTGCTTTGGGACTCTGTATAAAGCTGCATATACAATATGAACCATGCGTCTTTAACAGTTTGGCTGTAATTCACATTTTTGGAATATTAGGTGTTCAACTACATGGGGCAGTCCAACGCTTAATATGTGTTTATATTATTGCTTTGGGACTCTGTATAAAGCTGCATATACAATATGAACCATGCGTCTTTAACAGTTTGTCTGTAACTCACATTATTGGAATATTAGGTGTTCAACCACATGGGGCAGTCCAACGCCTAATATGTGCATATAGTGATGCTTTGGGACTCTGTTGAACGCCTCATATTCAATATGAACTGTGTGCCTCCGATAGTATGGCTGTAACTGACATTTTTGTAATATTAGGTGTTTAACCATATGGGGCAGTCCAACGCTTAATATGTGCATATAGTAATGCTTAAAGACTCTGTATAGCGCCTCATATTTAATATGAACTGTGTGCCTACGATAGTTTGGCTGTAACTGACATTTTTGGAATATTAGGTGTTCTACATTATAGGGCTGTCTAACGCTTAATATGTAAGTATAGTGATGTTTTGGGACTCTGTTGAACGCCTCATATTCAATATGAACTGTGTGCCTACGATAGTATGGCTGTAACTGACATTTTTGGAATATTAGGTGTTCAACCACATGGGGCAGTCCAACGCTTAATATGTGAGTATAGTGATGTTTTGGGACTCTGTTAAACGCCTCATATTCAATATGAACTGCGTGCCTACCATAGTTTGGCTGTAGCTGACATTTTTGGAATATTAGGTGTTCAACATTATGGGGCGGTCCAACGCTTAATATGTGATTATATTATTGCTTTAGGACTCTGTATAAAGCTGCATATACAATATGAACCATGAGTCTCTAACAGTTTGGCTGTAACTGACATTTTTGGAATATTAGGTGTTCAACCACAAGGGGCAGTCCAACGCCTAATATGTGATTATATTATTGCTTTGGGACTCTGTATAAAGCTGCATATACAATATGAACCATGTGTCTTTAACAGTTTGGCTGTAACTCACATTTTTTGTATATTAGGTGTTCAACAACATGGGGCAGTCTAACGCTTAATATGTGATTATATTATTGCTTTGGGACTCTGTATAACACTACATATTCAATATGAACCGCGTGCCTACCATAGTTTGGCTGTAGCTGACATTTTTGGAATATTAGGTGTTCAACATTATAGGGCGGTCCAACGCTTAACATGTGAATATATTAATGCTTTGGGACTCTGTATAAAGCTGCATATACAATATGAACCATGTGTCTTTAACAGTTTGGCTGTAACACACATTTTTGGAATATTAGGTGTTCAACCACATGGGGCAGTCCAACGCTTAATATGTGATTATATTATTGCTTTAGGACTCTGTATAACACTATGTATTCAATATGAACTGCCTGTCTAAAATAGTTTGGCTGTAGCTGACATTTTTGGAATATTAGGTGTTCAACATTATGGGGCGTCCAACGCTTAATATGTGATTATATTAATGCCTTAGGACTCTGTATAAAGCTGCATATACAATATGAACCATGTGTCTTTAACAGTTTGGCTGTAACTCACATTTTTGGAATATTAGGTGTTTAACCACATGGGGAGTCCAACGCTTAATATATGCATGTAGTAATGCTTTGGGACTCTGTATAAGGCCTCATCTTCAATATGAACTGTGTGCCTGCGATAGTATGGCTGTAACTGACATTTTTGGAATATTAGGTGTTCAACCACATGGGGCGGTCCAACGCTTAATATGTGATTATATTATTGCTTTGGGACTCTGTATAACGCTGCATATACAATATGAACCATGTGCCTCTAACAGTTTGGCTGTAACTGATATTTTTGGAATATTAGGTGTTCAACCACATGGGGCGGTCCAACGCTTAATATGTGATTATATTATTGCTTTGGGACTTTGTATAACGCTGCATATACAATATGAACCATGTGCCTCTAACAGTTTGGCTGCAACTGATATTTTTGGAATATTAGGTGTTCAACCACATGGGGCAGTCCAACGCCTAATATGTGCATATAGTGATGCTTTGGGACTCTATTGAACGCCTCATTTTCCATATGAACCGTGTGAGTCCGATAGTTTGGCTGTAACTGACATTTTTGGAATATTAGGGGTTCAACCACATGGGGCGGTCCAACGCTTAATATGTGATTATATTATTGCTTTGGGACTCTGTATAACGCTGCATATACAATATGAACCATGTGAATCTAACAGTTTGGCTGTAACTGATATTTTTGGAATATTAGGTGTTCAACCACATGGAGCAGTCCAACGCCTAATATATGCATGTAGTAATGCTTTGGAACTCTGTATAAGGCCTCATCTTCAATATGAACTGTGTGCCTGCGATAGTATGGCTGTAACTGACATTTTTGGAATATTAGGTGTTCAACCACATGGGGCGGTCCAACGCTTAATATGTGATTATATTATTGCTTTGGGACTCTGTATAACGCTGCATATACAATATGAACCATGTGCCTCCAACAGTTTGGCTGTAACTGACATTTTTGGAATATTAGGTGTTAAACCACATGGGGCAGTCCAACGCTTAATATGTGCATAGAGTGATGCTTTGGGACTCGGTTGAACGCCTCATATTCCATATGAACCGTGTGAGTCCGATAGTTTGGCTGTAACTGACATTTTTGGAATATTAGGTGTTCAACCACATGGGGCAGTCCAACGCTTAATATGTGCATAAAGTGATGCTTTGGGACTCTGTTGAACGCCTCATATTCAATATGAACTGTGTGCATACGATAGTTTGGCTGCAACTGACATTTTTGGAATATTAGGTGTTCAACATTATGGGGCTGTCTAACGCTTAATATGTAAGTATAGTGATGTTTTGGGAATCTGTTGAACGCCTCATATTCAATATGAACTGTGTGCCTACGATAGTATGGCTGTAACAGACATTTTTGGAATATTAGGTGTTCAACCACATGGGGCAGTCCAACGCTTAATATGTGCATATAGTGATGCTTTGGGACTCTGTTGAACGCCTCATATTCCATATTAACGGTGTGAGTACGATAGTTTGGCTATAATTGACATTTTTGAAATATTCGGTGTTCAACCACATGGGGCAGTCCAACGCTTAATATGTAATTATATTATTGCTTTGGGACTCTGTATAACACTATGTATTCAATATGAACTGCGTGCCTAAAATAGTTTGGCTGTAGCTGACATTTTTGGAATATTAGGTGTTCAACATTATGGGGCGTCCAACGCTTAATATGTGATTATATTAATGCCTTAGGACTCTGTATAAAGCTGCATATACAATATGAACCATGTGTCTTTAACAGTTTGGCTGTAACTCACATTTTTGAAATATTAGGTGTTCAACATTATGGGGCGTCCAACGCTTAATATGTGATTATATTAATGCCTTAGGACTCTGTATAAAGCTGCATATACAATATGAACCATGTGTCTTTAACAGTTTGGCTGTAACTGACATTTTTGGAATATTTGGTGTTCAACATTATGGGGCAGTCCAACGCTTAATATGTGATTATATTATTGCTGTGGGAC